>JARHVA010001230.1:1242500-1987500 GCA_037957365.1 Torreya grandis
TTTAGATCTTGGGCTTGTTATAATCTTGTTGATGTTTCTTTCATGGTATCAAAGTTGGATGTGTTGCAGCCATCCATTTACGAGTTTGCTACTTCAAAGGTTTATCCATATATAAAAAATATTCTTGGTAGAGTGGAGTTACCTTGTATGGATCTTATACCTATTTATTTTTATCTATTTATCAGGCCATGCAGATCCTAGGATTTACCATTTTTTACTTATTTTGCTAGACCCATGTTTAAGTTTGTTTTGGAAGCTTTTTAGGCAATTTGTGAATGTTTTTTGATGTTTTCATGTCATAAATGAATCAAAATATAGATATAAAATCATAGGTTAATATTAATATTAGTTTTATTACATCTAAAATTTAATTGGAACATTCATATATCAAGTTGTATAACCTTTTTGCTCAAAAACCTACTCATTGATCTGTTAGAGGATAACAACCACTAGGTCAGTTTTCTCTCACCATAGGCAGTATAGATCTAATTTTTAATATATAAAACCTATTTTGGTTATTTTAGAGTCCCATATTTCCTAAAATATAGGCTATAATCATTTTGGATCAGGTTTTTCAACTCTTTTAGTAGCTTGAACATTACTATAGCAATCTATCTTCATCATCTAGATGGTTGGTTTTCTTCTGGTTTGAGGCCATATGATCTAAAATTTTAGATATGATTATTGGAGAGGAAATTATTTTAGGTATAATTTATTCCCATAACATTTAGGACCCATTTTCATCAATCTATATCACATTTTAAGATGTCACAACATGACACATTCAGCTAGTTTTTTTGGATCTTGTAAAGAATCTTCCTTAAGCTACCTTTCACCTATTTTGACAACCTATGATTGGTTTATACCAATGAAATTATTGTAAATATTTTTTTTAATATTTTTTAAAAAATTCATGAAGTGATGAAGCATTTTATGGTCCTTAGTGCATTTAATTTTGTGCCATGTTTACTTATTTGACCCATTTTAATGACGGGAAAACTTGTAAATACTATAACTTTTGAACCATGACTCAAAATTGAATACTATTATTTTAAAAAGTGTATGTTATTTTAATTTTACATCCATTGGATTAATTTATAGTATAAAAATTCACTAAATTATAAATTTACAAATGGGGGGGCTTACACTTTTTTAGGGTGTTCATTAATTTCATCAGGAGACATTAAATTGTCACGGGGGGATTTGTATTTTTAGAGGGTTATTATTCTTGAATTTATCCTTATTTTTTGACAATTGATTATTTATTATTTTATCCCCTCAACACATAAAACTAAATTATTTGTAATATCAAAATGTAGATACACTTACAGCTAAAAGGTGTGTGGAAAGTTATGCTTGGTGGCATTCCCCACTTTACAAATGAGGAAGATATTGCATGGATTACATATATGCAAGATAAGTATCTTTGTTTGATTCACCTCCATGTTTAAAATAGTTTTTAATACTATGTCACATGTGCCACATCACCAAAGTAATCTTGGTATGCTCTTATAGCCTTATTTGAGAAGGATACTGAGTCTTGTGGGTCTTTTTCACCCTCTTTTACTCCACATCTTTTTGTTCCACTTCCTTCTCCTCATGTTAGGAATGATTTGTCTTTTGATGATGAAACTGATGTTTTTTGAGAATTAAGTCTTGATAGTGACATGGTTGAGGTACTATTGGCACTTACTTCTTATCTTCCTAGTGAGGATTCACTCTTTACTAGTGACATGAATCAAGATTCCTCTTCATTTTGTGAGGACATACTTCTTGATGGTGATCTAGATAAGGCATTCTTACCTCATAAACCTCTAACTATTCAACCTTATTTAGTTTATAGTGATGACTTGTATTTTGACAATGGTTTTTTGGAGGTACCTATTACTCCTCATATAGTTTTCACTCTTCTTATTCATTTCATTGATCGAAAGGACATGATTCTTGAGGATGTGGCACCCTCAACATAACTTTTGGATATCATGGATGAGATACCATCACAACTTCCTGAGGATGACTTTTATTATGCCATAGTTGTTATTAATTCATCACCTTCTCCCATTTTTTATGAGGATATGTTTTTTTATGATTATTTTCACAAGGAATTATTGCACATTTTGATTTAGAACTTGTTAATACTCATGATATTGCATTTGTTACTTGTCCCACTTTGGATACACATACATATGTGTTTGGTTCCTTTGAGAAACATACTCTTAGATTTGGATATTACATACTTTACTCTATTGGATACACTCATGGAGGTCTTATTAGACTATTACAGGATATTGTATCTCCTATCGGCATCGATATTTCTATAGGTGATGTGTTTTTGGGACATATTATTCATAATACTCAGGATGAAGGTAAATCAATGGGAAGAACATTATATTTTTGGGACTATCTCACCACCTATGTAGATGGTTCCTTATGTCCTTTCCATCCATGCAAGATATATAGTATTGACATGTGGGGTGAAATAAGTTGTCCTTATGGGGGATTCCACATGAATTCATTCCTTCCTTTCTTTTTTTCTATCTTTTACATCATTTCGGGGGGAGTTTTATTCCTATAGGTTTTGTTCCTTTCTCCATTTCATGTATATATGTACTACATGAGTACCTCATTAGGCCTTGTTACTGAGACTCATACTATGGATATGCCACTTTGTTTTTTGGCTATTTTTATCCCCTAGATTCACTTGAGGGGGGATGTTAGAGTTGGTTCTCATGTTTTCTAGGTTTTATAAATAGTTTTTATCTATCTCCTAGTATGTCCTTTTGTGAATTTTTTCAATTGGTTAGTTTGACTTAATTTTTATTTGTCTATGCCTTTATATGCAAGGATTCTCATTTGTAACATATATAATTTATTTTATAGATATTATATGATATTTAATTTGTCTTTGCATATCATCTTTGCAACTCTTAAAACTCTTCTTGTGATGATTTTATTGTTAATGCTTTAGATCTTGGGATTAAAATGATCTTTTTGATGTTCCTTTCACCTATTGGGATGGATAGGGTTAAGAAAATAGAAATGAGTAAGTATCAGGGTGATAAATAGATCTATAATAGGCCAATTAATTGTAAAACTCAAATAGAAAATATACTAAATTTACCATACTAAAATATGCTAAAAATGGAAAATATAGTTATGCTAGATATGTCAATGGAAAATAAATAAGATACTTATCTAGTTATAATGTTAATACAAATTTAGATTTGGATTAGGTAGGAAACAGACTGGAACAGTATTCTAGAATAATTGTCAAATTCTAGATTAAGTTCCTTTGTAGCTACAAATACTTGCATCAGTCTAGAAAAGTTACATCGATGCTAGTGTTTGGGTAAGATGCTTATAGATGCTTATAGGTTTGTTTTTAGATGCTAGTGTCCTATATAAAATTATATTTAAAAAATATTTGACCATATAGATGATTATAGGTTTGTTGTTTTCTCCACTCTAGTGCATTCAAATCTAGGTCATGGACTATTGTTTATTGTCAAATAACAAAACCATTGTACTTCAACTTCATAGTGGCTATGGGGAAAAAAGGGTTAGTGGGCACATGGTGTTAAGATACCATAAATATTCCTTTATTAATGAGTACTACCTATATATCCAGTACTCTGAAGAGGGTCTAAGACTTATGTAGTTCTCCCCTACGTGTTGGCTTATGTGTGAATCATGCAATATGTGAGAAGCAAGTATAATAATGACCTAAATTATAACCTAGAAAATATAGCTCTTGGGCTTCTCCTTTAATAATTTAGACCTATATATGTGTTTTCTATATAATTTATATTTAAATAGGATAAAATAAGGAAGATTTTCTTAATTTAATGCTTGATAGAATGTTTTTGATAAGTTGCCTTGGTCTGTGCTAGGTGAGGAATGAAAAAAGGTTGATCTTGTATTTATACCAATCCATTTGGAGAATATCTCACATTAAATAGCTTAAGTTGACCATTAGGATACATTTTATTTACAAATTATATGAATTTATGGCATTAGCCACTTATGTTCAAGCAAGACAACTATGTCAACATAGATATTTATTCAAGATGTAAGTGTTTAGGGAGTAAGAAAACATGTATATGCTCAAAAATTGTAGAGGCATAAGATAATTAGGTTTTAGGCATTCTAGGAAAGATATAATGTCTATTTCATAAACCTAAGACTCATTAGACTAAGAGATACGCCAAGGTTCATAAGAGAGAGTGGATGTGAGACTTGTAGAAGTAAGAAATGTCCATAACTAAGAGAAACAACCAAGGTCTAAGTTTTATAAGTGTACAATATTGAGGTGATAAATAATTCATAAATAGTGTGTACATTTCCCCACTTAATCTAGTAATCAAATTTTTAGTTTAAAAGAAATGAATGCATAAATGGGTTTGTATAACACACATTACTTTTGCTTGAGTCTAACTTGAGTACTTTGCTAGTGACTAACCTACAACTAAGAACTTGTTATAGTATATAATATGAAATTAAAAGTATTGAAATTATTAAAATTTAAAGAGAGTAAGGTTTAGGAGTACACCTATGTATTGATGCAACCATCTTGCCTTTTGTAAATTTCATTTGAAAATGTATCATTATGAATAATTGAAACTATGATTGGAAAAAATTTATAAATTTGGAAAGTACATATATATAAGGATATAGAGATAGAGAGAAATAGGAGGACACATGCCCCCCAACATTGGAGAAAAAATGAATTGTCACCTAGTAGTTGAGACTAGCTCAACCATGTATCCCAATCATACTTATAACCTAGTGAGTGTGAGTGAACCATGTCAATTCACACTATCAAAATGGTGAATCTAGATGATACAATCAAGTCCAACCTAAAAAATTTGAAATATTGAGTTATTTAATCACCTCAACCATACAAAAAAGTGAACCAACTACTGTAGTAGATTGGCTCAATATTGTTCATAAAACTCCAACCTTGTGGTTGCTGACAGTCATTGAAAGTGTTTGGAATCTAAAATTGATTTGGATTTTGAAATATTAGGTTAACATTGCATAACATATCGACCATAGGTATGTCTCATGCTAAAATTATGTGTAACAATGGTACCAATGTATATAGATCTACCATAAATGTGTTCTTTATCCAATTTGGAAATTTGAACAAGTGTGGGTGACATGTTACCATAACATTCCCCCACTATCCATGGAGAAACTTTAAAATGGATATAAGTGTCAATGTGGAAGACATGTTTTCAAAACATGCTCTCACTATAATCTAGATAAGTTAAATACTAAATAAGTGTGGAGAACATGTTTCTAAAACATTCCCCCATTATATATCTAAAACTATGAATGTTTAGAATCCATGTCTTATTAGGAAAAATATAGAATATGTGCAAAAGACAAATGTGAAAAAAATAAGAAATAATACAATTAATAATGAAATAACACAAAGACATGATATTTACATGGAAACATTACAATGTGCAAGGGAAAAACTATAGGGTGATGGAATCTTAAGACTTGTTATTATCTTCAATAAATCATCTTCTAAAAATCTTCCTCAAGTTTAGTTTTCTTTCTCTTAGCTTATATACACAGCTCAATCCAAGAATGGCTTACACTTAGCTTACAAAATGCAACTCCTCACAAATCTTACAAATAAAAAACTTAAGAAACTTTGGCATAACATCTCACAAATTCAAAGGAGTTTCATGTTTTTTTATCTAAATTACAAGATAAGATGATAGAGAAAGAACATCCCAAGGAGGCCAAAAAATGGACCATACTCCACAGGGATAAATAGTAATAGTTGTCTCCCACATGTAAAAATGGTCAAAAGTAGGGAAACTACTTTTGAAAAAATATCCACCACCATGTGACATCCAAAAAATGGCATTCCACTCATGAAAATTGTATCGCACTCCACATGAGTGAACAATATTAAATAGTGGTCTTTGTCTTCTACCCACATCCACAAGAGTCAAAAGGTAATCAATCACATTTTGACTTTAGACAACACTCACAATCAAGGATCCCCACAATAAACATGCCCCACATCTATACATGTCAATCAACAAAGGCATCCATGTGTCTTATTAGAGAAATACATCCTATGCCACCTCACCAGCATGAATAGTAACCCTACCACCTCACTAACATGAATAATAACCCCATCACCTCACTATCATGAATAGTGATCTCACCTCCTAACATGTCTATATGACATGCCCCCATTGAATCCAAAATTGTGAATGTGTGCAATCCATGCCTTTATGGCATGCCCCCACTAATATTCCTCCCATTAAGGTGAGGGAATATATAAACTATTAGTTACCACACCTTAAAGGGATAAAATACCCATATAATTATGAATGAACCATGTAACATATAGGAGAACATGTCTTGGTAAATGTATCATTGAAGTGCATAAAATGTGATAACATTAAGGCCTAAGATGCATGATAAAGAATCAGTCAAGCACACACACAAGAGCACAAAATCAAATCAGTAATCAATGATACAAGGAGACCACAAATAAGGTGCATGTTCAAATTCCACACAATTTAATGGAAATGACTTACTCAAATGTCCATTACATAAGAATGACATATTCAAATGTCCATACAAAAGCAATGGCATATTCAAATTTCAATGGAATAAACAAAAGCATGGGGGCCAAAAATAATGGATCATATTAAAATGTTCAAGAAACATGACATTAACAAATCAAGACAATCAAATAAGTGCATAAGGAAATCACAAGCAACCAATATAAGCATAACACAATAGCTGATGGATTTAATGTGTTAGCAGAAACTATCAAGTATAGAGTATATCAAGTACACTATGAAAGATTAAGCATGAATAAAGGCATGTGTAATTACATACATGAGCTCAAACATGATAATGTAAAGTGACTATGTAATTATATAACCTAGATTTATTGTGATCATAGAGGTGTATGCCCCCAATGTCCTAGTGATGTGAGTAGAGGGAAAGCCCAACATCTAAGATTGCATAAATCATATATCTATTTATGCTTGTATCACACTCAAATAGATGTGTGAAACACATGTATGTATAATTAACTAATATGTTATCCATAAACATAAAACTAATACATAGATGCCAAAGAACCAATAGAATATGTAGATACCAAAAAAAATTTGGATTTTTTTGAATTACCTTTTTTTTTTTGGTATTTTTTGAATATTCAAAGTTTTTTAATCAAGTAAGTCCTCATCATCAAAAGGTGTAGGGCCACCTAAAATTTTGATCAAGCTTTGTTTATATTTACGTACTACCACCTCTTCAATGTTTCTATTTAATGGTTTACCTAAGGCCAATGGTATATGAAAATAGCCATACCCATCATGTTATATGAAAATATCTTTATCCATATCAAGAAACATAATACATTTGTTGTATTTAGCTTGTCATTCCACTTGACTCACTAATTTTGTCCAAAATTTAATTTCAAATGTGGACCATGGTCTAATATACATATGGTCAAAGTTTCCACGTGTGAAACATAGGCGATAGGTAATCGAATGTATCCTTTAGATCCTAGAATAAATAAAGAGTATATTATTTCATCTGTATTATCTCCTAATTATGTTAGAAATGCGATGCCATAAGCCATGTCCCACTTTTTGTTATCAAATTGGAGATGGTGGAAATATACCCCATCAATATTTATAGTAATAGTTAAATCTTCATGGTTTGGTCACTTTGAGAGATAGTTCTCTTCAAAAAGATACGAAGGATTTTACCTTTTTTGCATTCCAAAAATAATTTGTATACATCCTTCATCCTTATATTTTTGAATTAGGTTATTCAATGCCTCACATTGATTGGTATTATGGCTAATTTTTTGATGATAATTACAATATGGTTTTCCTTTTGTAAGTATAAGTCTACTGCTTGATATGTATCTGGTAGAAGGTAAATAAATTGTTATATGTCTAAGTAACATAGATAATATGGTATCTATAGTATCTTATTGTCTTATGCTCTATAAATTCTATCATGAAGCATTTTGAGAATACTCCACATTTTTCACATGATGTACTTGCATTTGACCCTTGTACGGTTGACTCAGTGTTTTTAACCAAGAGGGATGTATTGAGTAATAATAATTTGCATGTTCATTTACTATTCTTATTTTTCCCTTATCTGGATTGAGCTCTGTATCTTTGGAAAGAGGATTTAGATATGTACTTAGACCTATAATTTTGAATAGGTTATGCAAAAGGTGATCAAGTGGATCAAATTTTAGTTTTCATATTTTCTCATCTATCATATCATGAGTAGTATCATCATCACTATCATAGTAATATGAAACATGGAAATCTTTCTACTCAGTATTCATAATAAAATAAGCTCAAATTCTAGGGGTTCTTGTGATTTATTGGCTCTTTTATTAATGGTTCTTTCTCTTGATGTACATATATGTGACACTTAGTATTGAGTGCCTTATTTGCATTTGGAGATAAAGGATCCATTGTACTTGATTCACCTATTTCATATGTGTATATACACAAGAGGGATGCATTATTTTTTTGGTACCACTATAGGAATGCCTTTGGTTTTATAATGTATCATTTTGAAAATTTTGGAAGGTTCATCATTGGATAGCATGGTAATAATGTTTCATCGTGTATGAATTTTACACATTGGTGGAGTGTAAATGGGATGAATCTCATTGAATTTATCCAAGGTCTAACCAAAATTAAATTATAACGTAATGACTAAAACATCACGTCAAAAGTAGTTAGAACCATTTTTTAGCCCAATGTGACATTTAATGTGATTTAACCAACTAGAGGGCTATGTGAGTTATCAAACCCTTTTATATGCATAAGCATTTTTTGAACATTATTGGTGATAATTCCCATGATGTTTAGGAATTTTTTGCTACAAATATTTAGGCCCAATCCATTATCAATGAGTAGCCTTTTGATGCCCTTATTTTTCATGGTCACTTGTATGAATAAAGGCAAATCTTGATCAATGATATCTTTGGATAGTAAATATGTTGGATCAAAGGTAATGAGATTTTAGTTTTTCTTTAAATATTTCTTGATGTCCATAAAATAAATGGGTTCAATATCACTTGGGACTTGGGTCTCACACAATGCCTCATATATGATATCCTTGTAAATAATGGATTACTTTAGGAGCTCAAGGATTGAAATTTTAGCATGTGTATTGCTCAATTTGTCAATAAGGTCATATCCTTTAGATTTTATCACAAGCTTAGGCTTAGCAAACACCTATTGTATATTAATAGGTGGGGGATTAGGTTAAGAAACCTTACCTCTTTGAGTAGTAATATAATGGATTGAAGGATCCAATATAAGCCATGGTTAAATAATGGGTGCAGGATGACATACATCATTCGAATAAGGCTTAGGTAAAAAAACTAGTTGAGAGCATGCACATTGGCATATAGATACCGAATCTATAATATAACAAAATAAATTATGAAGAGAGATCAAGTGTTGTCTCTATTTTAAAAACCTCTCATGATGTTTATGTATTTTCTTAAAATATTTTCCAAGATAGGTAACATAACAAATCACAACAAATACTACAAATTAGAACTAAAATGGGTGATAGATGTAGCCATATTTCACATATTTTATAATAATCAAGGATTATAAATAGAAAAGATCATAAAACCCTAAGAATTGACTTACAGTTTGAAGCTTAAAGATTGTGCTCACCAAATGTTTAACCCTAAATTATATAAAGATCTTATTGGGATGGATAGGGTTAAGAATATAAAAATGAATAACAACAAGGGTGATAAATAGATCTATAGTAGGTAAATTAATTGAAAAGCTTAGATAGTACATATACTAAATTTATTATACTAAGAATGCTAAAAATGGAAATTAAAACTATACTAGATATGAAAATGGAAAATAAATAATATAATTAGTTGGTCCTAATGTTAATATAGATCTAGGTCTAGAATAGGTAGGAAGTAGACTAGAAAAATATTATAAAACAGTCGCTAAATTCTATATTGAGTGCCTCTTTAGTTACAAACACTTGTGTTTGGGATAGTTACATCGATGCTAGTATCTAGGTTGGATGAAGTGTCTTGTATGAAATATCTACTAAAATAGGATGCGACCACCTATATTATTATGGGTTAATTGTCATCTTTACTCGAATGCATTTAGATATGGGATATGGAATATTGCTTCCTATCAAATAATAAAACCCTAATACTTCATCTTCATAGTGGTTATGTGTAAAAATGGGTTAATGGGCATATGGTGTTGAGTTACCCCTTTATTAATGAGTACTACCCACATAGACAATACTTTGAAGAGGGCCTTAGACTTACATATTTTTACCCTACATGTTGTCTTATGTTTGAATCATGCAATGTGCAATAAACAAGTACAATAGTGACCTATATTAAAACATGGAAAACATAGAACTTGGGTTTCTCTTTTAGTACTTCATAGCTATAAATATGTTGTCCCTATGAATTATATTGAAATAGGATAAAATAAGGAAATTTTTTTCAACTAAATGTTTGCTAGAATGTTTTTGATAAGTTGCCTTGGTCTATGTTAGGTGAAGAATGAATGAGGGTTGTATTTTATTTATACCAATCCCTTTTGATAATATCTAAAATTAAATAACCTAGGCCAACCATTAGGATACATTTCATTTATAAATTAGATTAATCTAGGGCACTAGACACTTGTGTTAGAGAAGGAAACCTACATCAACGTAGGTGTCTATCTAGGACACAAGTGTCAAGGAAGTAATAAAATAGGTACAAGATCAAAACTTATAGAGGCATAAGATAAGTAGGTTTTAAGTATTAGGAACAAGTTAAAAGGCCTAGTTCATCAACATAAGATTGGTTAGACTAAGATATATACTAAGGGGCACAAAAGAGCAATGTAAGAGTTTTAGAATCAAAAAAGGTATAGAACTAAGAGGAACAACCAAGGTCTAATTTATCCAAGTGTACAAGATCAAGGTTATATATAATTCATAAATAGTGTCTACACATGGTCAAAATATTTTCAAAATTTTCCTTGTGGAGCTTATATACAAATATGACTTAATCTATTTTATACCACATGATCTCTTATCAATCAATTCCACCTAGGAATTTCCTTATTGAGTTGCACATTGATTATATGAATTATGATTTAGTGAAGGAGTCTACACATTAATTAAAATCTACCTTATTCATCAATTAAATTATTGTGCTAACACTCTTATACCAAAATAAGTTCATAGTTAAGCATACAATTCTATTTGATTATATAGGATAGGATATGAAATGATTTATCTCTTTTGGTTGGGATCACTCATGAAGTAATATAAGTACATTGAGCCTTGATTCTAGGATATGTAGCTAAATGTTTCAAGGAGCATGGGCCACTAACCTTGCACATATTACTATTCTTGAAACATTTTTTAAAAATAGGTTGAAGTCAAATGAGATAAAATTATTAGGACAACAAAGAAAAAATTCACCAAGTGAAGCTAGCTTCATAGTCATTAGTCTTTATGGAAGCATTATAAAAAGTTGCAAATCCAAAGTGCCATATCGACATAATCATGACATGAGGCCAAAATTATAAAAAATCTATATTAATTGGTGGTTTATTTTTTCACCTATATTAATCATGAGTCCATAATTATGGTCACCTTATAAATTATAGTGAAAATATTGGGTTTCAATCCAGTCAGTCTCCAAAGAATTTTTCTAGCATCAGATGTCAAATATAGACCCTATGTGTAGATATTTTAGTCAATTATCAATATTTCCCTATATTTTTTTTCTTCCTTTAGATTATAAAGTATTCAATCTTTAATTCTCAATTTTAGAAAATTAGATAGTTGTAATTACTATATTTCACAATATTATTTTAGATCTCCCTTATCCAAATTATATTACTATTTCATAGTGACATTTATCCTTTATGTAACTAGATAATAATTTTTTTATGTACCTGATACTTTTATACAACCTTAGGGTTATATTGTTTATTCCTTCACCTCTTAGGGTGTAATTTCACCTTGAATATTAGATTTACAAATCTTGGTTGTGCTTATTGATTTATCTTTGATCTCATGTTTTTTCCCATTAACATTTAAAAATCTAATTATTAGATTTTTGTGGACCACTTCATTTTCCAAACATATCAACTTTAGGGTTTACTTGTTTTCCACCTTTAAAATCTTATTTTAAGATCACCTTCTATTCCAATTAATAAATATACACCTATAAACCATACTAGTAAAATTGTTAGGTTAAGTGGTGTTATTAGTGATTTGAATCAACTTACTTTTACTGGTACTTGTTTGAAAATAAAAATGGTGATAATTAGTGATATGTTTTCTCCTTATATGGCTAACAATATAAATAATTAAAATGTGAACTATGAGCATGCATATCATGGACATTGTTATGAGGAAAATAATTTTTATGGCATGAATGATATTGATGATGTAAATAAATAAAGAGTTAAAGGACTTGATTAAGTTAGAAAAGTAATTAAGAAAAATTCAAAAAAATTAGAAGAACTATTACTCAAGTTATAAAAAGTGTTGAAGATATTTTTGGCTAAGTAATCCACACTAGAGAATGAAAATCTTACTAATTATCCTTTGTATGTTTATAATCTATCTATTGGAGGCTCTCCTTCTACATCAGGTGGTGAGGCTAGTGCTCCTCCTAATACTTGTATGCATCCACATATTTCTTTTCTTCAGGTTTATGCTTGTGTCTCCTAATTTTAATAGATCTTGATCCCAATGATATATATATATATATATATATATATATATATATATATATATATATATATATATATATATATATATATATTAGTCTTAGTCTTAGTCTTTGTGAAAATACTAAAGCATCCGTTTCTAAAAATACACATGCAACTCATGTGATGGCTCATACAAGTGTGATTACATCTAAATATGCATTGATTTAAGAATCCATTCAATATATGTAAGTAAAAATGAAAAAAATATCCAAGTATCTCAAAGGTCTATACATGTGGTTACTTCTCATGATATATTATGAAACCCATCAGTTCATAAGGTCCTAGTCTATCCATTGCCTACTAGTTTTATAGTGCATAATTTTGAAGTATACAATAGTAATGGTCATCTTTCACATAATTTTTTGTCCTTTTATTCCTCATGTTTTGGTTTTACACATGATGATTTATTGATGATAAATTTATTCCATAGAAGTCTCAAGGAGTATGAATTGGATTGGTTTTATGCCCTATTAGTGGTATCTATGCATTATTTCAATGGTCTGGTCGATATCTTCTTAGTTAACTTTTCTATCAACGCTTGCGAAAAGGATACACTTTCATAACTTGTAAAACTTAAACAAGGACCTAAGAGACTTGTAGTGAGAATTACATAAATTCAAAACCATAGTCACAAAAATGTCTCACCAAATACCTAATAGTGAGTTAAAAATTGTTTTATCCAATAGTTTGGTTTAACATCTCAAAGACAAAGTCACGTTTAACATGTCTGCATATTTTGATGAGCTTTGTTATATGATATTTAACTATTATATCAAAATTTTAGAGGCAAACATTATTAAATATGGTTCCAATGCCCCTATTTCTACTCCCTTAAAATATCAAGGTGAATCAACACTAAAATCTAAGGCTAATGATACATCTACTTTTTAAGCTAAGAATGAGGCAAAAAAAATAAAACATTGTATCATGACCACTTAGTCGGCTTGTTCTTCCTTCTGAGCACCCATATAATTTATAAGGTTACCCAAGCCTCATAACCAAGTTCTTATATGGTTTATTGACTAAAACATGATATCCTCCATAATGTGAGTTGGATACATCTCAACCTTTATCAAAAAACTATGACGTGAAAACCTATTATGAGTACCATAGATCTTTAAGACATACTACCAACAAATTATTTTAATTGAGACATAAGATACAAGATATAATCGATAGTAATATTATTTAAGTTAAAATACATAATAATACATTGAATGAATCATTTTCTCTAATAAATAAATGTTTTTAATTATTTAACAACCCACTTCCAATTCATGATACTCCAAAGCAAGGCAATGTTTTTATGGCAATCCCTTCTAAAAAACCAATGATTTCCAATGCTAATATCTTACATGGTATTCTAGGTATGGATATAGGTTTCCAAATCCATTCTATTACACTATATTACCATGAGATTTCAATGGATAATTATAATAATGGTTCACTTTTCATACATTCATTTATTGATTGACACTTATGATTACACATGGCATTATGGTAGACAATGGTTTAAGCCAAAACTTATGTACAATGCCATTCCTATCTAGTAGAGGTTACAATCAACAAGTATTATTTGGTACAAGCATGTTTTGTAAGAGTAATTATAAACTCATAAGGATACCTCTCAAAGTTACTACATTAGCTATCACTATAGGTCTCAAGACCCTTTTAGTATGGTTCTATGTATTATCGTATAATGAGACATATGATTTATTACTTAGATTTTCATGGCTAAATTAGATGTGAGTTATTCCATCCAGATTAAACCAATGTATTAAGTTTATGTATGATAAGAAATTCTCTACTATTCATGACACACCTTATGAGTTACATATACAACATAAACAAAAAAATGGGGTATTACCCAAAGTGCTTCCTAAATAGCAAATCATAAAACCCTGTGTCACATATTTTATAGTTTCACCTCCTACATGTATGGTCCCTATGATTTGCATATGTATAGTTATAGTTCATTGATTTATAAATCTTAGAGTTATAAATCCTATAGTTATACCCCTAAATTTACAATACCTAATCATCCACATCACAAGATTGCCTTACTACCTCTTGCTTAAGTTTATGCCAAAACACTTATAAAGATTTCAAATATACAACAAGACATTAAAATTAATATGTGTGCTTATTTTTGAGAGATTAATATGGATATTATATCCCATATCTATGATGAATATCACAAAAACAATGATTTAGGCTATTATACAACTCATAATCACATTTATGATACTTTTAGTGACACATCTGAATCCCCATGTTCATTGTCCTCTTTTTTTAGGCACTTAGATTGGATTATTGGTTAGCCTTGATAGCATATCTCATGAAATTATTTTTTATCCTTTCTTATTTGTCATGCCTTCCATGTGTTTTCATCCTTTGATATTGTGCCTTTCTTTGTGCTTCTTCTAGGTTTGTGACTATGCTCTTGCCTTAGTTTTAAGTGTCAATATTTTACCCCCTTAGTTTATGTTGTTTTTTATGTTTACATGGACCTTTCCCATTTGATTTTTAATCCTATTCCAAAAGCTTACATAAAATTTTCAATGATTAAAACACACACACACAAGCCTTCTACCCTAAAATGCATTGAGTTATGAGGTTGTTATTGTCACCAAATATTGTACCCTAGAAGAGGATGTTCAAGCCTCTTTTAGATTTGGGCAACATGGGAAAACTTCTAGGTATGTAGGTGTACCTATATCGAAAGTGAGATTTTAGAATTAAGGGCTAGCTCCTTAAATGTATCTTGAAATGCTTATAACATATATAATGCTTACTTATGGGGGGAAAAGTTAATAACTTGCATGAAATGGAACTATTATAAAGGGGCTATACACCAAGATTATTTCCACATGACCATCATACTCCTAGCACAATAATTCTAACATGAGTATTTCAATATAGAGGTGAGATGTATGAAGAAACACAAGGAAAATGAACTAGAGGGAAGATTACAAACTCCAAGGATAATCATACACTTTAAAGGATCCTAACACACTTAACTACACTATATATGACATGTTAGAATAGGAATTTTTGCACAAAAATGAAAGGATAAGGGAAGAGAGGATATAAAATTATCACTTTGCATCACCATACATAACTTGCACACTTATAAAATTGTTCATGAACTCAAAACTAGACTTGAATTAATGTTCAAAGGTAAAATAAAATATCGTTCTAGTAAGGCTTCACCATACATGGTGTGGTATTAGAATACAATAGCCAAAAAATCCACTACTTATAGAACTTGAGAGAGAAGTGAGAAGAGAGAAGTCCAAGGGTCATAAGAACACTTATAATGTTGAGAGGAGTTACACATGAAAATTAATTAATTAGGAGATAGACCATGCAAGGTCTAATAGGACAAATGTATCTCAAATGCATGAAATCCTAGAATGTGGCGTAGGATTCTTGCTTGTTCAAAAAACTACCTTCATCATTTGGCCCTTTTGGAACGTCCCAAAACTAACTAGGGATAGATCGAATAATTTAACTAAGAGGGAGGGATTATATACATGATCTACCATTCATTAGTTGTATCATTAATCATCTAGATTCTTCTACATATGAGTTATCACTATCTATAGTCCAAGTAACTCTTCTTTCACTCACCCCTCACACTTGGCCTTAAAATTTGCTTTAGTTTTATATGAAAAACCATAAATAGGAGTTAATTACACATTTAAAATCCTCACATAGCCTTATATTCTTTAGGTACACCTTAAATATACTCCCACTTAAAGTTCTCACCCTACTCACTATCTTGCTCACTTTTCTAATTTTAATTAGCTGAGATGAAGGCACCTATATAAACACTTAAGAGTTTTTATGTTGTAATAAATAGACATTATGGGTTAGCCCAAGTTACAATATCTCTCCTAAAGTTGGTTGCATCTCTTGAAACTTTATAGAACCTATAAAACATCAAAAATAATCAAATAAAGAAAAATTACTTCATATTTGTACAAATAGGGAACACCTCAGTAGCATAGAGGGAAGCACTAGAGATTCCTCTATAATTTATAACCCTTTCCCATTCCATTCTTGTCCATTAGGAAATCTCTTCTCCTTCATTTCCTCCATCAGGTCATGAATTAGGGTTTTAGACCATTTCCACCCTTAAGGATTGTTCATGAATATTTGATGTTGGATTGATGAACCAATTTCACAATGTAGTATCTCAAGACTCTATATAACTTTTACAATCTCTTTGATCTCCCATAAAAAGTATCTAATAAGATATGAGCAATCCAAATTACCTACTTGAGCTTGGTTCTTCAATTTGCATAGGCTTGATGTGGTTTTAAGCCCAAAAATAGATTTCTTATGGAATTATCTATATACCAAGATCTAAAACACTTCTTATATTAATATATGAACATTATCCATAGTTTTATAATGTTTACCTAAAGCTATACATGAAACTGACCTCCCATTTGGGATTTAAACATAAATCAAGCCTAATTGGCTTATCTGCAGTCTTGAGGGTTTAGAACACCCTATTGAGATTATTACCTCTATGCATTGTTTCTCACATTTTTTTATATGTCATTAAACTTTAAAATCCTCCTTTCAAGGTCTTGTCCATCTTTACCTTACCTAGTTATCTCCATTATCCAAAATTGTAAGGTTTGTATCCTAGGGAAGTACACTCTATCTAAGATAAAACACATGGTACTTCCCCTATTTCCTTAGAAAAATTAGATGTTAGAGGGGATTATCCAAGTGACATATAAAATTTATAAAAACTTTAAACCCTTTCTCACATCATTATACCCTTTAAATCCTTCAAGATCTAAGACAGACCCATGGAAAAGTAGACTGTGTGCAGGGTTTTACCATATGACTATAGATTGCTTGATTAGATTATTTTATTTGTTTTTTATTAACTATGAGAGTGATATATTGGAGTCTATTTCAAACATGTAAATCATTATACTCTCTTAAAAAATTTCATTGTTCACCTCCTACCTTGATTGGTCTAGACTGCAGGTCATATGGCTATCACTATGTTTCTCCTTCTTCTAGGTGATACCTACATGGTTTAATCTTGAAGGCAATGATTATAGGCCTATTTAGAGTCTCCTAGGGTTATTATAAATTTTAAAAACCTATTTACCTCACATTAAATTTATTTCAACATCAAAACATCACTCTTTAGCCCACTATTACCTATAGTCAACTATAATTGACTGTGTTAGAACAAGTAGGATCTTGTTGGTGAGAATTTATTTGGGAATATGTGTCACATCACTTTTAGATCATATGAGTCATTTTTAATAATCTTCCATCAACAAATATTAGTGTTTTCATGATTAATCTCCTATCATAGATGATTTAGGAGTTTGCAATCAATTGTAGGTGGGTAGTTTCAAAGGAAAGGACACCTGTAGGTGTAGATTAGGCTTGAAATACTGCATATCCACCTCTCTTGATGGAATTTGTGCTCATTTGTATTACATTCACTCAATAATATCATTAAAACATGAATATATGCCTCATTTTAAATTTGAGATGTTGAAGTCACTTTGAAGTTCCAAACCTTGTAGACATCACTATCTAAACTTAGTGCTCAAAAGTGCATATTAGAGATCCTAAGAAACTACTTTACAAGAGTCATCCACCCTCAAACTTTTTAAAATATCTTCCCATATGTAGGGGATATAAGGTGAGTAAATTTTAATGCATCAAGACTCTTGGTAACCTTATCATATAATATCAACAAAATGGCTCAAGCCTCTATCTTTGTGTTTTAGGGTAATGATCCCTAAACACAATCATTTCATCTTTAAACATGGTTCCTCACTCTCACCTAACAAATCTATGTCTTAATAATGTTTTTAATACTATAATTCAATTCCAAAAACCTCAAGAAGTATTTAAATCATGTCAAATCTCCTTTAATCAACATTTTACCATTTTCTAGTGCCACTTAGAGGTGGACATTCCAATATGCAGGCAGTGGATGAAACTATAAGAAGTATGCATGAATCTGACCCTATAACTAGATATATGATCCTTAAAAGTGTTAAAATAAAATATTATAATATTATATATCTTAATACAAGCTTCCACACTCCATTTTAATGTTTTAACCCTTATAATATTGCACACCAATGGTGTATGACTATGTAGGTAGAGGTGTTAGCTATCATAGTCTTTATTATGCTAATTAGAAGGGCTTAGATTGATTTATCCTATTATAATGATATATAAAACATCTAATTAACTCTTTAAACAATTCCATGATCATGTTTAAGATCCTAACATAGCTCACTCAGTTGACTATGCATGACAGTCATGGAACAAATTAACTGTGTGTCACTTATGATTGAAACTCTATGGAAGATTGATTTAGAGAATGAGTTTGAGATGTAAATGTAATAGGACATTTTAAAAATTAAAATAAAGCTATCATAATATTCTTAAACCACTACCAATACATGAAGATTGTGCAGTTAGTGGAAACCTGATTGTCATCCCAAATGAGACCAACTTATAAACCTGAGATGTTGTACCCATAAACACACCTTAAAAAATGAAACCATGCATGAGAAAAATGTGATAAATATTTCCATTTCCTATATATTTAATTACATTATCTTGATTGTATGTACCTATCCACATGAGAAGGAAACATGTAGGGTATGGGGTTTAACAAGTAGAAAAACATAGTCAACTTGTAAAGGATGGTTAATAAATAACAAGTCACCAATCCTTGAAATATTTTTATTAAAATTAATCTAACTGATTATAATATCACCCCCTAAAATAATTTTGTCTCAAAATTCTCCAACTGGTCGTACTAAGCATAAACTTGTTGACTAGTTTTGTATGTCTAAAAGGGTGATGAAGAAGTAGAATAGTTTTTTACCATTTTTTGCACTTCCAAGCACCATAAAATTATTATATGAGTTTAGGGAAGTTTAATATTCATCCCATAAGTTTTTCACATGTGTCACACTCCCCTATAGGTTGTACAAGTGCCAAATTCCTCTATTTTTAATTATTTTCAAGCTACAAGTTTCAGATGGGACTTACATTATTTATAGTTAATCTAACTTATTGGATGTTGTAAAGAAAAATAGAATACTTGGATGCCTTAAAAACCATGCCACCTGCATTTAATGTTCTAAAATGACCCCTAGGTGACTCAAAATGACATATGGACTAATTAGACCATGATCAAGGATAAAAAATAAGATATGACATTAAATACACCCTATAACATTATATTAGACCTATATATAAGGTTTTGACTATAGCAGGGTTGACCCATTTTGACTTGTGGTAAAAATGGTCAACATTCTTGGTAATTTCCTAAGGGTGGTAGGCTTGTTATGCTAATACCAGTTGCCTAATCCTATACATAGGACCATGGAGTCATATGTACACCAAGTTTGACACACAAATTTCCTTTTAAAACACACCAAACACTAAGGAAAGATACACAAAACAAGAAAATCTCAAAATAAACACACTTGTTCAATTAGAACACTTATGGAACACAACACAATTGAAAGACAACACACACCTATTCTACTATTTATAAAACCTCACTCTTGATGTGAAACATTTGATCATACCTCAACTAGGATAAAAAATAATCCCCCTTTCATCTTTGTCACTTCATGAAGGCAACTTAGCATAAGGAGCATACTCATCTCCAATCACTTGCATATGTGTATGGTTAAGAAACATATCACCTTTGAATATTCTTAGGTCTGCAAGTGAACTATTTGAGATTTTCATGAATTATCTTTCATGTTCTCTATGAACATTGATTATGGCTACAACTATTGTGATATCCATCATATCCATTAGATGTTCTCCAAAAAAATGTAGATTGGAGTGCATGACAATCCTTTCAACTTTTTCCTCCCCTAGGATAAAATGTTCTTGATGTTTGAAAGCATCAAGTTCTTCTCCTTTACAGTCAAATACCCTTCATTGTGGTTCAATATCAAATTAAACTTTTGACTGTCCTTGAAATATAACCAGATCTATCCTGGCTTCATTTTCTATGTTCATATCTCCTTGGGCAAAAACTATACCAAATTCTTTCATGACTATAGGTCCTTAATCAATAGAAAGACATTCACCTTCATATATTAAAGTACATATGACAACCTGATCATTAGTCTCATTGGCAATATCAATATTAGGTATGCAATGTCTTGGAGCAAAAGATGAATTACCCAACTTGTCAAACTCTTTTCATATGGCATTGAGATTTTTACATAGTTATTCTTCATTCACAACATAAGGCTTTTATCCATGCTTATTGAGATACTCAACATCATTTTTTTTAGAGGAATTAACCAAATAAAATGTAGACTTATTGAGAGGGGAAGTAACATTACCAAGTTGATCAAACTAATGACATATGACATCAAACCTTTGCCACAATTCATTCCCATTGACCTCATGAATGTCATCATCCAAAGCATCCTCATCAATGGTATGGATCAAGACATAATTTTTCCCACTATGGTGCTAAATTAGATTAATCAACCTATGATCATCATACTCATGAATAATATAGTTACCTTCAACAACATGAGAATGTTTGACACTTACCTCAGCTCCTTCAAATGGCTCTTCATTTATGATATTAGTCCCAAGGTCAGTTTTTTAAAATTATGCATAAGGATAATGTTAATATTTATCTACATCATACTCATCCAAGAACAATTCAGAAATTCCTTAAAGTTTAGAGGTTCCATCATCCACATTAGGCTCCTCTTTCTCATGGACAATGCAATTCAAGTTGGAACTTATTTCAATGTTAAGTTTAATATGAAACCTTGCAAGAGGCTGAGTTATTATAGTCACTTTTGTCTCATACCTTGTCTTGAATGCCAATAAGGACTAATAAGATGAGATATCCACCAATCTTGGCTGTAAAGTCTCTTGAAAGGTAGATTGTAAAGTGAGATGCTCGGTCAATAACAACTATATAAGGATAGGAAAACTAGGACAATCATGAAAGAAGACCTTAAATTTTTTAATCATCACTATTGTCTTGTTAAGTGTACCATATAATTATATAAATCATTTTCTATGAGGCTCATATTTTAGGCCTAACTTATCAGCTACAACTTTAGGCATGACTGAAGTAGAAGCTCCACTATCAACTATACAATTGTGGACAAATTTGTCACCCACTATGAGAGTGAGATAGAATGGTAGAGGTTTCTTAGCCCTAGTAGATGGTTCAACAATGGTATTAGGGAAATTTTTAAGGACCAAATGATTATGAATTTGAATTGAATGTGAAAGGCTATTAGGAATAATGGACAATTGCTTTTATAACAACTCTTTTTGGCTAGGCATATGAAGGACATCCCAAAAAAGATTGATGCTTTGGAACTTTTCAAAGAATCCACTATGTTTAGGTCATTAGTACTCACCTTTTATTGAGTCCTTGGAGGAAAATTATTGATTCAAACTTGAGTAATTTAGACACCTTGAATAGACCTTACCATATTTTGACTTGAAGGAGGTGTAGGAGATTTTGGAACTGTCACACTTACAGTCATGCTTTACTACCTTGGAGGAGGATTGGATTAGTTTTTAGGCATGATATTTTCACATAATAGATCCTTCATCTTTTCCCTTGTATTATCTGTAATGGAATTTAATTAATTACAAAAGTTTCTTCCATAAATAAGTTAGTGAAACTTTCTTTATGAGGCTACCAATCCTCATTTTCTTATATCATGACCTCATCTTCAACTGATAGGAGAAGATTAATTCATCCCTTATAAACAAGAGATTTCTCCCCACCTTCATTATCATCCATAAATTTGTCTTGTTTCAAATTTTACCCTTGTACCAAGTTACTATGAACCGGTACCATTTATCTTGTATTGGTGGTAGAATTGGTATTTTACACATTGGTAGGCTTATTGGAGTTAGGTTGTCATTGACCTCTTCCTCTTCCATATTATTGGAAAAAAAATTGTTGATAAGACTATGAATTTTGATATGCACCTTGAAAAATATTTCCTTTACTATTTTGAGCTTCTAGATCTTGGCATCTTTACTTAAAGAACTTAGACCTTGACTACCAATCAACATCATATTTTGCCTTCTTAGGAACAGCTCTAGGCCTGGTGTTAACATTGGGAACTTGGGTTGAATTTGGAGTATTATTATAATTATGAGATAATGGAGGCATATAAACCTTAGGAGGAAACCTTCCACCTTGAATGATATCATTTTCATATTTGATGGTAAATTCATATGCTTCATGAAGAGTGGAACCACGCATGGATTGAAGCATGATGGCAATTTCATTACCAATGGCTCTCAAGTAGGTAAGGAACACAAAACTAGCAGATGGAATCATGGGAGGAGGAAATATATACCAATTATTTTGAAACCTCTCATTTAAGTCATGTATTATTTCCTTAAGGATTCTTTTGATCATATTGAGTTGATGTATGAGAGAGGCATAGTCACTTTCATTTTCAAACCTTGAAGTTAGCAACACTCCAAAGTCATCCCATGACGTGATGCATCAAAATTATAAAGTCATATACCAATAAATATATTTCCCTATAAGTTAAATGTAAAGGATTATAATGTAAATGTTCTCTTGAGTGACATTTTAGAATCTAAAAAATTTAGAGATATCCTTGATATGTTCACTAGGCATAAAATGACTCTCACTAATGAATGTAGTCACACCTTTTGTGGCATTACGAGGAATGGCATTATATGCTTGGAGATGAATTGGGTTATAAATATTAAATTAAGTGAATTCATGATGCCTCTCCATGTTTTATTTAATATATTCAATTTATTTCACCTCTTCACTTCCTTGGATAGCAAAATCCTCTTGGTCCTCAAAGGGTAGATTGGGATGAAGATATTGAACTTCAAGAGGAGGTTCAGGCTGAATAGGTGGATTGATAGGATTGAACACTCTAATATATGATGACCTAGTAATAACCATGAAGCACAAGAGAAATTTTATGGGAAAATAATGACCTTGAACTATATTTTACCCTGATGGAGTCACCAAATGCTGAGTAGCACACCAATTTGCAACTAATGTTATCAAGACTAGGATTCACCTTAAAAAGTTGTCTTGGACATAATGGGTCCCATGAGGCATGATATAGCTATTGTCACAAAATATTTCACCCTATAAGAGGGTGTTCAAGACTCTTCCAAATTTTGGAAACATGGGAACACTTATACGTATGTGGGTGTACCTATAATGGAAGTGAGCCTCTAGATTTAAGGGCTAGCTCCCTGAATGTATATTGAAATGTTTATCACCTATCTAATGATTAATTGTGGGGGAAATTATTATAAACTTTCATGAAATGAAACTATTCTAAGTGGGAGATATACCAAGATGATTTCCACATGACCATCACACTCCTATCGTAATGAAATAAGGCATACAAACTGGTCTCAAACTCCTAAAGAATTCTAACATGAGTATTTAAATATAGAGGTGAGATGTATGAAGAAACACAAGGAAAATGAATTAGAGAGAATATTTCAGACTCCAAGGATAATCATACACTTGAAAGGAGCATAAAACACTTGAATACACTATATATGACCTATTATAATAGGAACTCATGCACAAACATGAATGGATAAGGGAAGAGAGGATAGAGAATTATCACTTTGAATCACCATACATCACTTGTACACTTATAAAATTGTTAATGAACTTAAAACTAGACTTGAATTAATGTTCACAGGTAAAATACAATGTCATTCCAGTATGGCTTTGCCATACATGGTGTGGTATTAGAATATAAAAGCTAAAAAGGCCACTCCTTATATAACTTGAGAGAGAATTCCAAGGGTCATAAGAACACTTTTAATGATAAGAGGAGGAGTTAAAAATATATTATAATGAAAAAGGAGATATACCATGTAAGGTTTGATAGGACAAATGGATCTCAAATGTATGAAACTCCTAGAATGTGGCATAAAACTCCTACTTGCTTAGAAAACTACCTTCATCATTTGTCCATTTGAGACATCCCAAAACTAAATAGGGATATATCTCATGATTAAAATAATAGGTAGGGTTTTTATACATGATCCAAAATTAATTGGTTACATCCCTAATCATTTAGATTCTTTTTTACATGAGTTACCACTGTCTATAGTTAAAGTAACTCCTCTTTCACTCACTCCTCACACTTGGCATCAAAATTGGTTTTAGTTTTCCATGAAAATACATAAATAGTTAATGATCCATTTAAATACCTTCCATATCCTTAGATTATTTAAGTACACCTTAAATAGACTCTCACTTTAAGTTCTCACCCTTCTCACTATCTTGCTCACGTTGGCAGTTTTGACTAGCAAAGATGAAGACACCTATATAAACACTTATGAGTTTTTATACTACAAAAAATGGACATTATGGGTTATAATAAGTCCTAATATTTCTCCCAAAGTTGGTTTCATCTCTTGAAACTTCCTAAAACCTATAAAAAATAAAATATAGTCAACAAAATCTAAATTCCCTCCTATACCTACAAGTAGGGAACACCTCAGTATGATAAAGGTAATAATTGGAGAGTAATATATAATTTACAACCCTTTATCATTCCATTATAGTCCATTATTATATCTTTTTTCCTTCATTTCCTCCATCGGGTCATGAATCAAGGTTTTAGAGGGTTTTAAACCATTTTCACCCTTAAGGATTATTCATGAAGAATTGACATTAGATTGATGAAAAAATTACACAAAGTAGTAGCTAATTACCATATATAACTTTTCCAAGATCCTTGATCTCCCATGAAAATTATCCAAGAAGATACGAGCAATCCAATTTGCCTACTCGAGCTTGGTTCTTCAATTTGCACAGGTCTGATATGGTTTTAAACCTAAAAATGGATTTATTGTGGATTTATATGCATAGGAATATCTCAAAAATTTCCTATATTCCTCTATTAACACACTCTAAAATGTTATAATGTTTACCTAAATTTAGAAATGAAACTAACCTCCTATTTGAGCTTTAAACCTAAACTAGTCCTAATAGGTTTGTCTACATTCTTGAGGGTTTAGAACACCCTATTGAGCTTCTTCCATATATGCATGGTTTATCATGTTTTTTTATATGTATTTAAACTTTAAAAACCTCCTTTCAAGGTATTTTCCATATTTAACTTACCTAGTTATCTCCATTAACCAAAACTATAGGGTTTGTATCCTAGGGAAGTACCCTTTGTCTAAGACAAAACATAGGGTATTTACCCTACTTCATCAAGAAAATTATACATTTTATGGGATTATCCAAGTGAAATAGACACTATTTACATAATTTTAACCCTTGGTAACATCATTAGACCCTTTAACTCCTTCAAAATCCAAGACAAACCCCTAGGAAAGTAGACAGTGTGTAGGGTTTTACCATATGATTGTCGATTTCTTGATTAGAGTCCTCTCTCTATTTTATTTCCACCATGAGAGTGTCATGAGGTGATCCTCATTATTTTTGAGTCTCTTTCAAACATTTAAATTATTATAATCTCTTCAAACTTTTCATTGTTCACCTCCTACCTTGATTGGTCTAGATTATAGGTCATATGGCTATGACTATGTTTCTCCTTCTTGTAGGTGATACCTATATGGTTTAATCTTGAAGGAAATGATTATAGGAATAATTAGAGTATATTATGGTCATTAAAAAAAATATATACCTATTAACCTCACAGTTAAGCTATGTCAACATCAAAACATCACTCTTCAACTCACTATTATCTACAGGCAACTACAATTGACTATGTTGGAACAAGTAAGA
This sequence comes from Torreya grandis, assembly GCA_037957365.1. NCBI lineage: Eukaryota > Viridiplantae > Streptophyta > Pinopsida > Cupressales > Taxaceae > Torreya > Torreya grandis. The sequence goes on from JARHVA010001230.1 coordinate 1,269,126, forward strand.
TCCTGTAAGTGAGAATTCATTTAGGAATATGTGCCACATAAATTTTGGATCATATAATTAATTTGGAATCATATTCCATTAACAAACTTTGGTTTTTCCATGCCTAATCTCCTATCAAGGATGATGTAGGAGTTTGCAGTCAGCTATAGGTGGGTAGTTTCAAAGGAAAGGACACTTGTAGGTGTAGATTAGGCTTGAAATACTGCATATCCACCTCTCTTGATGGATTTTATGCTCATTTGTATTAAAATAACTCAATAATATAATTAAAACATGAAAATATGCCTCATTTTCACTTTGAGATGTTGAAGTCACTTTGCAGTTCCAAACCCAGTAGACTCACTATTTGAACTTAATGGTCAAAAGTGCATATTGGAACTCTTAAGAAACTACTTTACACTAATCATCCACCCTCAAAATTTTATAGAGCTATTACCCTATATGGTGGATAAAAAGTGAGTAAATTATGATTCATCAAGACTCTTTTTAACCTTACCATATGATATCAACAAAATGGCTTAGGCCTCTATTTTTGTGTTTTAGGGAAATGATCCCTGAACATAGTCATTTCATCTTTGAACATGGTTCCTCACTCTCACCTAAAAACCTTATATATTAATCATGTTTTTCATACTACAATTAAATTCCAAAAACCTTAGGAAGGCTTCCAAGTATGTCAAATATCTTTTAATCAACATTTTCATCTATTTGCTAGTGCTACCTTAGGTGGACATTCCAATGTATAGGCAGTGTATGAAACTATAAGAAATATGCATGAATATGACCCTATAACTAGATATATGATCCTTAAAAGTGCTCAAATGAAATATTATATTATTACATAGCTTGATACAAGCTTCCAAACTCAATTATAACATTTTAACCCTTTTGAGATTGCACACTAATGGTGTATGACTATGTAGGTAAAGGTGTTAGCTGTCACAATTTTTATTATGCTAATTAGAAGGGATTAGATTGATTTATAATATTTTAAAGATATATAAAACATATCATAGTCACTTAAAATAACTCCATGATCATGTTCAATATCCTAACATAGATCACTCAGTTGACTATGCATGACAGTCATGGAGCAAATTGATTGTGTGTCACTTATGATTGCAATTCCATGGAAGATTGCTTTATAAAATGAGTTTTAAATGTAAATGGAATATTAAGACATTATAAACATTAAAATAAACCTATAATCGTCTTATAAAACCAATACCAAGGTATGAATTTTATACAAATAGTGGAAACTTGCCTATCATCCCAAATGAGATGAACTTGCAAACCTAAGATGTTGTACCCATCAAGACGCATTAAAACATGAAACCAAGCATGGTAAATATGTTATAAATATTCCCATGTTTAATATTTATTCAATTCCATTAGTTGGATTGTATTTACATGTCCATATGAGAAGGATACCTGTAGGGTATGGGGTTTAACAAGTATAAAAACATAGTCAACTTGTAAATGATGGTTCATAAAGAAAAAGTGACAAATACTTGAAATATTATTTTTAAAATTAATTTAAATAATTTTAATATCACCCCCTAAATGTATTTGTTCTCAAAATTCTCCAGCTGTCCGTATTAATCATAAACTTGTTGACTAGTTATGTATGTCTACAATGGTGATGAAGGAGTAGAATGGTTTTTGAAATTTTTTTAAATTAAAAAGATTATCAAATTATGATATGAGTCTATGTAAGTTTAATATTCATCCCATAATGTTTTCACATGTTTTACACTTCCCTATAGGCCGTATAAGTGCCAAACTCCTTTTTTAGTTATTTCTTAATTTCAGTTAGAGAACCTACAAGTTTTAGATGGGAATGGAAATATTGATAGTTATTATGAAATATTTGATGTTTTAAATAAAACTAGAACACTTATACACCTTGAAAACCATGCCATTTGCATTTAATGTTCTAAAATGACCCCTAGGTGACTCAAAATGACATATGAACTACTTAGACCATGACCAAGGCTAAAAACATAAGATATGACATTAAATACACCATGTAACATTATATTATACCCATATATAAGTTTTTTACTATAGGTGGGTTGACCCATTTTGACTTGTGGTCAAAATGGTCAATAGTTGCTTCTTGTTTCCTAATCCCTTGGATTATTTTACTTGATTGATTCAACTCTCCTATCTTATTATTTATTGTGCCCCTTGGTTTTCTTACTAGTTCCATTCTTATATAAAATTATAAAATTCCAAAACATTAAAAAGAATAAAAATCAAAATTTGGTTTTCCTTTATATTTGTAGATTGATATATATCATACTTATCTACTTATACTAAAGGTTTATATATACATGTTATGGTCATAATTGTCATAGTATCTTGTGAGATGGATGTAGGATATACATATTACATATGATCATGGATTTATATATGCTTTTTGGCTTCATTACACTCACACCCAGGGGCATTCCCACATTTAAGGCATTCATATATTGGGGGAATATTTTTAGTTGGTCTTAAGTTCTATCCTTCATAATTTTCATTTGTCATATATAATTAATTATATTATTGATTATACATATCTTACTCTAGATTAATATTGTGTACTATGTTATATGGATATATTATGTGTTCTCTTGTATGCTTGTGATTACTCAATTACTTGCATGTATGTGATTGTGAATGTTGCCTATCATGTCTAGTCAATGTTGTCCATAAATGATCCTCTAGTCATCACATTGTGTCAATGATTACTTTTGGGTTATATTTATTTCTTGGTGGTTACATATACTATGTGTGATTACATGACTTTATGTAATTTCATTTCCTTTATTATGTGATATTATATGTTTGATGTCATGATCTATATCATGTATAGTACTATTTTTTTGGTATACTATGTCTATGGCCTACATTGTCAAGGCCTCTACTATGCATCTATTAGGGAACACTACTACTTTTGTATGTGTTCTTCATAGCTATATATAGCCCTCCTAGGGGAAAATTATTACAATGAGGCATATAAATTTTCCCTCTATGTGGTTACATCAAGACATATCATTGTTCCATCTCTTCATCAAGCTTATTACCTAAACATTTCCATTCAGGGAATCATACCCACACATACCTAGACATTACCATCTATATCTTTCCATTGGGGGAATGATACCAACATCACTTATTTCCATGGGGGGGAATTATATTCATGAAACCTACATGAATCTCATTTATTCTATATTAATTTCATGGATTTTAATACACCCATGTGCCTATTGATACTACATTTATTATATCAAGACATCACATTTCCCTCCATACACCTAGTAACATGGTACATTTAATCCTTTTATTTGGAAAAAAGTTATACTTAATTTATCCTCCAAAATGGGTATCCTTAATTTTATATATTTTTTTCTATTGGTAAAGGGATGGTTTTCAAAGGGGACCTACCCTCTTACAATATAATTGAAAAATATTCAAGAATAAACCAAGAAGATACAAAGGCTAAAAGATAGCCAAACCAACTAGAGTCGACAAAAGGTTGTCAACAAACAAAAGATAAAAAAAAAATAACCCTAAAGAAAGAGATGATTAAAAAACCAAGAGAACACCCTATAAAATACTATGGGGAAGAAAAAACTCAACAACAATATAAACTAATAACTTACTAGACTCACCTAGTACTAATGCTTATTTGAGAATGTGATTATAGGATTAACAAGATCCTTCAATTTTTAACTCCTAGTAACTCTAGGACTTAACTTAATTAATTTCTTAGATTTTTTTTTGTATTTATCACCAGATTATATTCATCATATTAATCTTCTTGTTAGGGATCTAATCCCTCCAACATCTTCCTAATAATTAGATCCATCCCAAAGGATAAGGGTCCTTAGATTTCTAACAAATATCATGAAAACTTGAGTTTCATTTTGAGACAGGAGAGATAAAAGGTTAACCATGTCCTATTGTTGATCCTAATATTGATTTTTTTAAACCATTCCATCAACAAGGTTAGAAGGTTTGTCCTTATTATCTATCAATATTTTCAAGAGACTTTCATTCTCCTCAAGGTGATCTTGGTATTGTTCAAGCTTGTTATCAAGCTATCCATCCTTAAGATCTTTTAATTTATTGTCATCCTCTAGTAATGGAACCTATAAAATACTAAACCCTCCTTTTTCCAAATCATGATCTAATTTGGCTCTGGTATCTTTTTCTAATTGGATTTTGAAAAGCACTATTAGTTGTAAATTTTTACCAAGGATAGTTAAATCTTCATAGATATCTACTCCATTTAGTTGAAACTCTAGCTATTTTGAATTAAGGGTAGAGAAATATTTAGGGGATAAATGATTCATACCATTATAAAACACCTAACATTCCTCTAATGAGTCTAAGAATTAATTTTAGTCAATTTTATTCAATTAGATTAGAAATAAATTTTGTATGATCCTCCATCTACTCCTCTTATTGCTTGATTTAGATCTTAATGGATTCTAACATAGATTTTTGGATGAATTACATATGATATTCCATTTAAACCTCTTAATAATTGATTTGGATCTTACTAGCTTCTAACAATCTTTATGGACAACTTCCAATGATCCTCCATCTTCTCCTCATATTGCTTTCTTAGGAGAATTCCAAAAAAGTTTTTTAGGGTTGGTATAGGAACTCTTAAAGCATCTACTTCTCTAAAAATTTGGTTAAATTATTCTCTCCTCTAGGTCTTTGTTAATCGATTCATTTCATTTACAAACTCTATGCACAATATTTCTCATGGGAATTTTTTTGGATAAATGTCTAGGCTTATGATAGTTGGTAAAAATTAGAGCTTAATATTCAATAATCTGATCCTAAACCCCAATTTTTGAAAAAAAATTAAAGTATTGTGGTAAAGGGTTGTATACCAAATCATTTATGTAGATTATATTAAAGATGAGTCTTGTTTTGGCCTAGTTATAACATCAACTATTATTAAATAATTGTAATCACCTAAAAATAACCATTCATGCCTTAGATGTCTACTTGAGGCCATTTTACCCTTAGTATAACATTTGATCCATAGTAGAGGCCCTTTTGATCCACTTTTAGTCACATGGCAGCTAAAAATAAAACTCAGGCCTATAAAACACCATATGAGACCCATAATGGTGCAATGCATTAGTGATTTAGGTCCCTAAACCCTCCAAAAAGGTAATTTACATCTCTATAAAAGGATTAGGGTTGGTCTAGACCTTTTCTTAAGTCACACTCCTAAGTATTTTTTATGAGAACACTATATAAATACTACTCTCACACTCTTACACCCTAGGTGGACATTATCACAAAGAAGCACACAAAAGTACCACTTTACATTAAAGGAAAGCCACTAATTATTCCAATATTATATTGATTTAGCCCATACATTATATAATCCATACCTAGCATAGGTATTTAGATCTCAAGTGGCCCCCAAGAATCCTCTCATACATTCACACTCAAGCATTATCACATTTATTTGCACTTACACCAAGTACTTAGGCAAGAGAACTACATCAAGTTTGATCCCTCCTTAGAGTATTGGTATGTAGGCAGTGTGCCCATACAAGAGTTTGGATCACACATCCATCACATTAGACCCACTAACTCATTTTTTCATGATGTTCATTTAAACCCTTACAATCATGAAAACCTAGGGTTTTTGGAAGAAAATAGATCTACAAGAAAAAGTATTGATTGCATAGACATAAAATTTGGACAAGAAATGGAACATGACTTGATATACAAAACCCAAAAATCATTCAGAGAGAGGACACTAGAACCAATATTAGGATACTAGAGCCACATGGATCCAATGTCTAAATGTGGCACTACTATCCAAGAGGGGTTATAATATAGGGATCCAATTTATGACACTTAGACCTGTTCATATCTTAGTTTTTATCACTTAGATATTTCATATCAAGTGTTTTCTAGATAGGTCTTTATTTTCATTATTTATTACTATTTTTAGAATGTCAAAGCTAGTAAAACATTTGTAACAAATCAATGGTTATTTTATGCATATTATTTCACTGATTCATACTACTCATCCCTTTAATTAAACATAGGATTTACATTACTAAAACCCTAAAATGTTAAAACATTTGTCAAATTCAACTTACTTCAAACTTTGCATAAAACTTAACCCTAGAAAACCCTAGGGTTTACATTTCCAAAACTTAGATTTCAAATCCATATATCTAGTTTATATTTCATATAATCTTGATCATAATGATAGAAAAAATTAATCACTTTTTGTTGTAAAGTTTAATGCTCTCATTTACATGTTTGTTTCCTTTAATTCAGAAAGAACTCAAAAAAGACATAAAAACATGCATAGATGATGATTTCTATCAACTTCAATATATGTTATATTTCATAGCATGTTATATTTTTCTTATGTAAAATTCCACTAACAAACAAACCCTTACACACATAGAAGTTTTAACACATAATCTAACAACTATGTTTCAAGTTTCAATGTCATATATTATGCACAAGAAAGAATATCCTTTTCCTCCCTATATCCATGAGGGTGATAGCTAATTTCCCTCTAACCATGGCCATGTTATCACCTCCATGAGATGATTCAACCTATACCATTTTCACTAATCCCTATACTAAGACTATTCACACCTCTTCCCTATAGGGTGTGTGACTACATGTTTAATCTAATACAACTAGGGTTTGTACTTGTGAGATTTTATATGATCAAAATATTAGTATGAGAAAAATAATTATAGGATTACAAAAATTATAATAAACTATTACATGAAAATATTACAACATTGGAAAATTAGTTTACAAGACAAAGGCCTCTAGGGCACAATAGTGTAAATCATGTATATGCATCTTCAATAGTCAATTTGTGGAAAACAATATTACACATCCAATCATAAATCACAACAAAGCAAATCTACAACTAGTGATTCAAAAATCATTCAAATGTCAAATAATATTTTAAGTGAGGTACTAAGGGAAATTAATAAAACTAAATTGATAAGCCTACCCCATCTACACCCAATGAGGAGATCCAGATATTTTTGTGCATATCATAAAATACATGGGCACCACACCAATTCATATTTAGAATTGAAAAGGAAAATACAATATATAAAGGATACATATGAATCACATAGTGGAACTTAATCCAAATAAAATACAATAACACATCTACAAATTCATAAAGGGGCAAATTCAAAAACAATACAAAAATGGCTATTAAAGCATAACTCAAAACAATAAAAGGTTCACAAAATATAATTAAAGCAAGAAATAGTACAACAAACATAGGTAAAGCAAGTAGACCTACCTCTCCAAAATGAGGCTCAAATTTCAAAATGGTATGATTTTGGTCACAAATATCTACAATAGTTTGATTATCATGGTCAAGGTTTGGGCAAGTAGGCCCAAAGCATCACTACTACCATTCTAGAAATTGATAATATTGGTCAACAAGGTTGGGGATTTATTGAACATCCTAAGGAAAATTAGTCAAAGATACAATTTATCAAGGCAAAACATCTAGATACACATGGCATGTTACAAAAAGAGTAATAACTTAAGTTGAAAAGTCAAAAGTATGCTAAGCTAGCAAGCATTCTCAAACAAGGCTTTATAGAAAAAGAACCTCCACAACACCATATGTCTACAATAAGCATAGTTTCAAAGGGAAAAATCATAATCAATATTATAAAGCACAATTCATAAAGGTTAATTCCACAATATGAGGCAATTCCCTCTAGCATTCAAGGTTATCATAATTTTGATGATGAATAATACTCAGATTCTTATTAGAACAACATTCAACTACAACATAACATTCACACTACATGAGATATTACCATTCCTATTTTTAACATAGGCCATAATGATAGTGAGTCTCTCATGAGACTAATCGATTAGTATGGTTTCTCTTTTCTCATACAAATTTTCCCTCTCTTTTGCTTCTTGTACATAGTTCATTTTCATGTTTCTTGTACATAATTTATTTCCATAAATACAAAAAGAATATAACATATTAAAAACACAAAGAACATTCAAATAATTACTCAAAAAACAAAAAAATTACAGATTGCATGTATTACTATGTTTACATTTCTTATATTTTCTAGAAACTACATATGTTATATATCTTAGTATAGTCCATTTTATCATACTACATGCTTCAATTGTTCTTGTCAAGTGCTTGTCGATTACATACAAGTCTCAAGTCCACTACACTGATCTAAAATTACTATCATCTACCCATTGGGGTCATATACACCAATTCTTGGTTATTAATTTGACACATTTTCCCACTTAGGGGCATCTTATACACAATTTCTATTACCAGGTTCTATCCTTACATTATTTACATTCTAGTTTTAGCATTGTTATATCTTGATATTGATCATTTCTAGTCATACTCATATTTTTTTACAACTATCACTAATTTAGACTCATCATATGTACATCCTGTCTCTTACACATATTTTTAACATTCATGCATGCTTTCATAGTTTAGGCTTGATTGTAATTTTTATGCTTCTTTTATTAGAGGGCATTTGACTATGTCATTTTTCTTTGGCTCTATGCCACTTCTATTCACAATATGTATGCCTTGGACATGTGCCCATGTCCCTTGTGTGTGCCTCCTTGATTATGTATGCATACATTTGAACATGTCTTTCTATGTGGATCTAAGCCAACTTGATTTTTAATTACGTATGTGGACATTTGAACATGTCCTTATATGTATTATTTTTTTAAATTTAGTGACATGTGCCCATGTCCCTTGTATTGTGGCCTGTTGGCTTAATTTGTGTGCCTCATGTGTTTTGTATGTATGATTTATTGTATGCATCATGGCCATGACACTTGTATTTTATTTCTACACACATGAATTCTTGATTCCATGAGAGACCTCATGCATCTACCCTTCCTACTTGGGTGCTATGATGGATATCATGCCCCATCCCCCTAGGTATCTACTTAATCTACTCATATTTGTTATTATATACATTGATTACATCTATATTTACACCCTTATACAATGCTAGACATGACATACATCTTACATTACATACTTATGCTCAGATTATCTTACATGCAATATTATGTTTACATATTGTATTGGATTATTACATAGTTATCATATATGCTTTCACTAATACACATTTTGCATAGCTATTTATTTTAAGGACAATTATTGCAATAGTTCAAAAACTACCCTAAAAATAGGGGCATTCATAGGGGTTTATCACAGAGATTAAGCTTTTATATTTCATTCATAAAACATTTTTAGCACACAGGCTCAATTTCAAAAAATTAGACACAAGTAAACACAAAGGAAAAATAGGGAATCATAAATTAGTATAATGACATAAATTTTAGATTAGACAAACATTAGCACCCAAATAGGAACACTATCACCACATGGCATTACTATCAAATATGTGGTACTACTATTTAGTATCCCCAATTTTAGGATAGTTTAGATTGGCTAGAATAGTACACAAGGTATAGTATATGTTTGCATATATCTAGTTATATGTTTGATAGACATGTTCAAATTTTACTCAAATTCACACTAGTTTAGCTCAGACTCATATTAGTTTCTTAGATTGGGGGCATCATGTGTAGCATGATCATTCCCATATTCAGTTTAGATACTCAGATACAATTATTACAATTCAATTTAGAATAAGTATACTCAGATATTAGATTAGGGGCATGTGCACAACACATTATTTCCATATGCTTAGTTACACATAGGTTGATCAAAAGTAATGGAAAACTCCATGTCATTATCTAAACTATATATACATGACATCATATTCTAGGTTGTCACCAATTTCATGCCTTACTTCATCTGTAGTGGTTGGCATTCTTGAGTGGCCTAGAGCCTCCTAATGTACCCAAGTAGCCATAAAATTGGCATATATAATTAGATATACTCAGTTAGATATTTATATTACTTTACATAGTTTAGTTTTAGATGCATCTACTACACATGGGTAGGAAATGATGGATTCATATCTTACTTGAGTTATTGATCCATCCACATGACAGGGTTAGACACACTATCAGTCCAATCCAAGTTATTCACGAGTCATGATCCACCAAGTAGGGCTGGGAAATGATGGATTCAATATTAGATTGAGTTCTTGAGCCACCCACACATGAATATTGAACAATCTATCAATTGAATCTAAGTTATTCAATGTTTTAATCACTATATAGATATACACACATAGGTTTTCAGTAGGTTCATGTATTAGTTCACATACCTAATGAGGTGTATTCATACCTTTCCTCTTCCCATTTCTTTACTTAGTTTTACTCAATTACTTATTATTCAACATAGTCTCTTACTTTTAATATCTCTTAAGTAAGTACTAATTTATGCACATTTCACGTTTAGGTCATGCTTTGGATCATGCTTCACATACGTAGACCTAGATTCACATACTCATATTCAACTTCATGGGCTTCACTTCCTAAGTAAGTCTAAGTACACTTATTTTTCCTTTATACTAGTCATTTCACTTTTTTTTATTTATAGCATAAAGGGGGTTCAAATGTAATCACCTAAAAAGTACCATCCATGCCTTGGATGTCCACTTGAGGTCACTTTACCCTTAGTATAGCATTTAACCCATCTTAGGGGCACTTTTGATCTACTTCTAGTCACATGGTATCTACAAATAGCACCCAGGCTTATAGAACACCACATGAGACCCATAATGGCACAATTCATTAGTGATTTAGGTCCTTACACCCTCCAAAAAGTTAATTTACATCTCCTTAAGAGGATTAGAATTGACCTATACCTTTTCTTAGGTCACCCTCCCAAGTCTTTTTTATGAGAACATTATATAAACACTACTCTCACACTCTTACACCCTCGATGGAAATTATCACAAAGAAGCACACAAAAGTACCACTTCACATTGAGGGAAAGCTCCTAATTATTCTAATATTATATTGACTTAGTCTATACATTTAATAATCCATCCCTAGCATTGGTATTGAAATCTCAAGTGGTCTCAAAGGCATCCTCTCATGCATTCACACTCAAGCATTATAGCATTCACTTACACTTGAACCAAGCACTTAAGCAGGATAAACATATCAGGCTTGATCCCTCCTCAGATTATTTGTATGTAAGAAGCATTCCCACATAGGGGTGTATATCACATGTCCAATACGTCAAACACACTAACCCATTTTTCTCATGGTGCTCATTCAAACCCTTACAAGCATTAAAACCTACGGTTTTCATATGAAAATAGAGTTATAACAAAAATTATTAATCATAACGACCTAAAATTTGGACTAGAACTAGGACAAGACCTACTATACAAAACCTAGAAATCATTTAGATAGAGGATATTAGCACCAATATCAGGACACTAGATCCACATGGCACCAATGTCCAAATCTGGTGCTACTATCCAGGAGGAGTTTTGATATAGGGATCCAATTGAAAACACTCAGACCTATTCATATCTCAATTTATATCACTCAAATATTTTATATCAAGTTTTTTATATATAATCCTTTATTTCACTATTTATTACTATTATTAAAAAGTCAAAGCTAGTCAAAAAATTGTAACAAATTAGTGGTTATTTTATGCATATTATTTTGCTGATTTAGACTACTCATCCCTTTAATCAAACATAGGGTTTACATTAGTAAAACCCTAAAAGGTTAAAAAAATAGCTAATAAACTTCACTATACCCATGAAAATCTCATCATCCCATAATTTGCTTACTTTTCTATATTACACAAGGTATGTTTAATCATTCTATTTTAAATGAGTTATTTTTAAGAGTTTACCTCACCTAAAAATGGGGTATTTATTTATATATTAGACTAATATCTACAAAATTAATAGAGATAAAATATATTTTAGTTTCTTATTCCTACCCCATTGTAGTTGTATAATTACTCCAAGATCTCTAAACGTCATAGTTTGCACAAAAACCCTAGAATAAGGTGAGAGAAAAAGAGAGCTTCATAAATTGATTATATGATTAATTATCTAAAAATTACAAAGGAGGTACATTATATAGTTATAAATTTGGTAACCATAAAGGTAAAAACTCAATTCATAATTAGAAAACATATAAAGTGTATTTCCCCTGATTACCTTAACAACCCTTCTTTGCATCTACTATAGGTTAAGTTTGCTCATTCATAGATATCCTATAGAATCCTTGTTTTCTTAGATCAAGTAGCACATTAATTTTCCATTCATTATAATTAAATATTTTAAGAGGAAGAAATGATCAAAATTCTATGATGCAAGGAAAGAGGTTGTTACAAAAAGTAAAGAAGAAATATAAAAAATAAAAGTACACAACACCACACATTAACCTTTAGAACTATTAGAGTAACCCCCCATTAAGTTTCAAATACAAACATGCTTTTATAGACATCAAACACAACTAAGAATACGTATTAAATAATTTGTGTGTAAGTATGAAAGAATTGAAGGGATGTTAGACTCAACTGGTAATGAATTTAAGAGTGCACAATAGTTGGTTTTAAAGGAGTTTAAAGGGACCAAAAATATCACCAATGTTTAGATAATGAATAACAAGCATTTTTTAAGAAAAGGAAACTCAAATTTGAGTTCCCGACCAAAAGTTATGGACGTTTGCAAATCTGAACTTGCATGAAAATTTTTGGTAAAAAATAGTTGTGGAAACATTTTAATCAACTTCCCCAAAAAGACTTAAGGCCCCTTGGAGAAAAATCTTGAAAATTTTGGGAATAAATTTCCTTAACAAAATTTATGCCTCCATAGAGTAAAAGTTAAGCACGTTTGGGTTGAAATTGACCAAGAGCTTAATTTCCATATGACAAAGGGATAAGGGATAAGTTGGGTGCTTCCCTCATGTGACCACACCATATGACTAAGGGGGCTAAATATTATTATGGGTGCTCTCCCTATCTCACTTTTGATTGGTGTGATTGATGTGTGAGTGACATCATCTAAAAATTATGATCATTTTTCAAATGAATAATATTTTACTTCATGTGGTTAAATTTGATGACCTTTAGACCATCATCAGAGTTTAAGAGTCCCTACATAATTGTTAAGGTAATATATGTCTCTTGCAGTTGTCATAGAAAATTGTTGAGGTTACACGTCAAAGTTAAAATACCATTTTACAATTGTCAAAACTTAAGAGAGTTTTGGCAATGGATTTTGAATTAGTGCATGCACTAAAAAATCCTAATGTTAGGACCATCAATCTTTCTTGCAGCAAAGATATGAGTTGAAGTTGTATCCCTTTGTTGTAGTCTTTAGAGTTTAGGTAGTGCCATGGATGTCAAGTGTTTTTTTAATGTATAGAATGGTAAAAGTTCCCATAGTGCTAGGTTGAGGTGAAGTTCTATAAATTCTAGGATTATCTAAAGTTCTTGTAGTTGTTGGGGAATCCAAGAACAACAAACCTTGTTCTGATCCCACTTGTTAGGATCTTGCTCCTCAGAAAGAGCACAATATGATTACCAAATACAAGCAATTAAACATGCGGAATTAACCAAAAGTACAAGTAACTAGAATTCACAAATAGCACAGAATATGAGAGACAATACACACTCTTGTATTAATACTCGTACAAAAAATAACACAATAAAGAAGATGCCACTTCTTCTCCCACCTTCCAGAGGCTTCCCACACCTCAAGTGTACAGTAATTCTTCTTCAAAAGTTCACTCTCCTACCAAAAACGGTCCCAACACACAACTCACACACATAATTAGTGTTCACCTCTCCAACTAGTCAGTAATAACCCTGCCAATACCAAGCACTCTAAAGTACTTTAAGTAGATCTCTCATGAGCCTGCAACCTGTAATTCAACAGACCATACTTACACATGTAGATCTCCTATGAGCTTGCAACAACCTGCAACTCAATGATCTTACAATGGAAAGATCTTCCTTGCCTTCCTTTTCAACTCATAATTACAATACATGCCAATGGGTCTATAAATAGATCCCAAACTTAAACAATAACTTAGACTCTTAGTTTACTATAATTATCCATGCAGCTCAAGACTCGAAATAGCCTTTACATGCAAACACTCAGTTTAAAAAACTAACTGTTCGTGCAACGAACAATTTTAGAACACACAAGCGACCGACATTGGTCCCTGTCTAACTAGTGCTGACCGACGTCAGTTGACTCCCTGCCGATGTTGATTGCCTTCTACATTGATCATGATTGATGTCAGTTATACTGACAACACCGGTACTTCTAAAACTTCAACAACCTCCTCCATGTCTACAAAGTTGAAGCTTTTATCTCCACAACCTAACAATCTCTCACTTGGAGATAAATAGCTGCAACTATACCTATACCTATACATCATCTAGTTTATTCCCTTGGCTTTGTATCCCTCTTCAAGATCACTCTTGAAGACCAACCACCACACACCCTGTGGTGCAACACCTATCATCCAAATCACCTGCCACATCCACATCTACAAAACCCATGTAGAAAATAACTTGACCCTGCATAGCATGTGCACCTGCTGCTGGTCCCTCTAAGAATCCACTAAACTGCCCTCCAATGCTTCTTTCCCAGATTGGTTCCAAACTTGTGACAACTCCCACTGCTTGGGAAAACTTAGGTCTAGTACATACCATGCACTTAACCTCATTATGTGAATCAAGACACTATTCTGTGAACTGTCCAACCATCAGCATGCTAACCAATCTCACACAATCATATTGAAACAAAGTCAACCTGTGACCTTCCATGTCCCTAGAACACACTCATGCCAAAGAATCTTGCTGCTCCCAGATTCCTCATGACACACTTTTGAACTAGCTTTACCTTTAGTTCAACAACTCTCTGTATATGTAACCCTGCAACAAGCACATCATACAGTAATAGGATAATGTAGCTAATATTATTTAACATGGTAAAGAGAAACACAATGATCAAACCTACATTGTCCTGTAGCTTATTCAAGACCATATACCCTGGCCTTCTATCTCACATGTCCATTTCCACTCTTCTTCATCCTGAACATCCATTCGTCTCTTAGTGCTTACTTCCAGCTCGCAACTCCACCCAAAACTCCTATTTGGTTCTCCTCCAAGGAATCACATCCTTCATCCATGCCAAGCTCCCACTGTTTCCTAGATCTACCTACTCTGCTTCTTTAATAACTTCCTGGTTCTTTACCATCAATGAGCAACAAGTAGTGTAAAGAAGGGAAATGATGAATTTGAGGCTTACATACCCTTTAAGTCCTCCATATGGGTGCTTGAGACTCCTTGATAGCTTGCTGTCCACCCAAAATCCATCTCAGTGACTGATGTCGGTCACATCTCAGTCTGCATCTGACTGATGTCAGTTCCATGCGACTACCTCATCACCTACGTCAGTTCCCCATGGCCAATGGGGTGTTTATCTATCCCTGAGTCACTGACGTTAGGCTAAACATAGTCGACATCAGTCCCTATCTAGATGCCAACGCCAATTTTCTAATCGACATCGGTCTCTGTGTTTTTCTTATGAGAAATGACTTCTACCCGTGAGCTCCTTTTGGATCAAACCCTTGTTCAAATCACCCTTGCTCTACTCAAAATTCCTTAGCCCTTTTGATTGATACCTATCCATCATCTTCTCCTTGAAAACCAAGGCTTTCCTGTTCTTGTCACTAACATTAGATTCCTCAAGAAACGTCACCTTCTTCTTCTACATACAAAAACCTTGATCTATGCTCTTCAAATTCGAAAGCATACCCTTTGACTCAAGAACATGCATCTCCTTCTTATTCATGTGACCAAGCCTATTAAGCCACATCTTTGAATATACAACTGAAGTAGATAACCTAGAAAGAGAATCAGTAATACAAGTAGATAAATACAGTGTACCTACTTTCTTACCTCTTACTACAACAAGTGCACCCTTGGTAACCTTCCAAGAGTCCACTATGAGAGTTACTGTGCAACCCTCATCACCCAAACTTCTTACAGAAATCAAATTCCGCTCCAAAACTGGGACATGCATGACCTCCTTCAACACCCATGTGTTACCTGTCTACAATTTCAGCTTCACTTTCCCTTTGCCAACCATTTTAGAAGGCTTACCATCCCCTAAACAAATTTCTCCAAAGTCTCCCTGGACATACTCATGAAAAAATTCCCTATTTGGGGATGCATAAAAAGAGGCATTAGAATCTAAAACCCAAGATTTTACTTTATCTAAGGAACATACCAGAGCATCCTATGCAACATAATCCACAACATCTGATTCTTCTTCATGTCCTTCATGCTGATCTTCACCAAACCAACAATCTCTCTTTAAGTGCCCTTACTTTCCACACTTCCAACAGGTTATTCTGCCATACCTGGACTTGGATCTCCTACCTATCTTTGACCTTGATCTCCCACGCTCTATCTTCTCTCTTTGCCTTCCCCTGCTTTCCACACTTAAATCATTTCTTGATGATTCACCTGTGCTTTTCCTATGAATCTCTTCATTAAAGATTACACTCACAACATCATCCACTTTTAAGATTTTTGAAGCAGACGCAGTATTGCTAATTGCCATTACCAAACTCTCCCAACTTTCAGGTAATGAACATAAGATTAAGAGAGCCTTAATTTCATCATCAAAATCAATATTGACTAAACTTAACTGGTTTACCAAACCATGAAAATCACTAAGATGACTATGTACAGATCCACTATCCAACATTTGCAAATTAAATAATTGCTTCATAAGAAATACCTTATTCGAAGCCGAGGGTTTTTCATATAAATTTGCCAAAGATTCCATCAACTCTACCATTGTCTTAGCGTGTGATAAGTTGGAAAGCATAGACGATGTGAGACTCAACCTTATAGATCACAGAGCCTTTCGATCAAGAACCTCCCATTCTTCATCCTTCATATCCAGGGGCTTGCAAGCAACCCCACCCAATGGTAAGTACAAATCTTTTTGATATAGATAATCTTCAATCTACATCCTCCATAATTGATAGTTCTTGCCATTAAAATTCTCCATTTGTAGCTTACTTTCTTCTGCCATTGCTCTACTCCCACTCAAACAGAAACCCCTATGAGTACCCTGTAATCAACACACACTAACCAGATCTAATCCAACTTGTTAGTATCCCAACCAAAAGCTCTAATACCAGTTGTTGGGGAATCCAAGAACAACAAACCTTGTTCTGATCCCACTTGTTAGGATCTTGCTCCTCAGAAAGAGCACAATATGATTACCAAATACAAGCAATTAAACATGTAGAATTAATCAGAAGTACAAGTAACTAGAATTCACAAATAACACAGAATATGAGAGACAATACACAATATTGTATTAATACTCGTACATAAAAGAATACAATAAAGAAGATGTCACTTCTTCTCCCACCTTCCAGAGGCTTCCCACACCTCAAGTGTACAGTAATTATTCTTCAAAAGTTCACTCTCCTACCAAAAATGGTCCCAACACACAACTCACACACATAATTGGTGTTCACCTCTCCAACCAGTCAGTAATAACCCTGCCAGTACCAAGCACTCTAAAGTACTTCAAGTAGATCTCCCATGAACCTACAACCTATAATTCAATAGACCGTACTTACACATGTAGATCTCCTATGAGCTTGCAACAACTTGCAACTCAATGATCTTATAATGGAAGGATCTTCCTTGCCTTCCTTTTCAACTCATAATTACAATACATGCCAATGGGTCTATAAATAGATCCCAAACTTAAACAATAACTTAGACTCTTAGTTTACTATAATTATCCATGCAGCTCAAGACTCGAAATAGCCTTTACATGCAAACACTCAGTTTAACAAACTAACTGTTCATGCAACAAACAGTTTTAGAACACACAGGCAACTGACGTTGGTCCCTATCTAACTGGTGCTGACCGATGTTGGCCGACTCCATGCCGATGCCGGTTGCCTTCTACATTGATCATGACCGATGTCAGTTATATTGCCGATGCCGGTACTTGTGGAACTTTAGCAACCTCCTCCATGTCTGTAAAGTTGAAGCTTTTAGCTCCACAACCTAACAGTAGTGCTAGGAATGCTAGAAACTCCCATAGTGTTGAGAAGGCTTGAAACTCCCATAGTATGCACATAGGTGCATAAACTCCATCTAGCTTAGAAAATCCAAATCTAGAATGCTTATGTAAAAACCATTTAATACCCACCAAGGATCTCAAAAAACCTAGAAAATGATTTTCCGTTGGAGACCCTGATAGTACAAATTTGCATGAAATCATTGAAAAAGGCCTAAAACCCTCCAAAATAGCCAAAATTGATTGTCACAAAACTAGGTCATGTTTACATCTGATCCTAGGGTTTTGACACCTTTTGAATCTAATGACACTATCCATTTTGCGATTTAAGACTCTAGTTAAATAGTTTGCACCAATTTTAAAGAAATCCCACCAAACCTATGAATAACTAAAAAATCAAGAAACCCTCTAGGATGCATGCAATAAATATCTCACCAAGGATATTTAGAAATGCCAAAATGGCCATTAGATCAGTGATATGATACCATGTTATATTAACCAAATATCTCTGAACATCATAGTTTGTATAAAACCCTATAATTAGGTGAGAGTAAATGTAGATTAAAATAGAGATTCATAAACTGATTATCTAATTCATTAGCCAAAAAATACAAAGGAGGTACATTATATAGTGAAAAATTAGGTCACCATAAAGGTAATAACTCAACTCATAATTAGAAAACACATAAAGTGTATTTCCACTAATGACCTTAACAACCCTAAGCAAGCTGACTAATATTCATGTAGGTAAACTTGAAAGTGAGGAAAATCCTACACTAATAGTAGTGAGACTAGTGTAATAAAAAGACATGTTTTCTTCTTTGACCAAGAAGCATATTTGTTCCTACCTCATTTTAGTGAGAGTAGGGAGCCAAAATATTATGTTGGCTTCTTTGGTTAAGAATTAGATTCAACACTTAGCACCTAAGTTTCAATTTTTCAATTTCAACACCAAAGTTCCAAGAGTGGACACATGGTTTGCATACGACTAGGTGTATTCATTCCTATGATCATTTTTGAAGTTTTATTTAATTTATTTATAGTTTCTCTAATTTATTAAGACATTGATCTAATTACATGCATTCTTTTTTTCCTTGTAGGTACACCTAGGTTGTAGATAAAATATCAAGGGTGAGCCAAACCAGAATTTAGAATCTTCGTCCTTCCATCCTTACTAGGGAATATCTAGGTATGCACTTACTTTTATATTTTTCATACCACTCATAAAAGTGTGGCACTATGCAAACACCTAATTTTGGTAGAAAAACCTTTTATGTCATGTCTTTGTCATGCTTTATCACACTTAGCATACACTTTCCACCCAAAATTTATCCCTTATATATTGAAGTTATCAATATTCACTCATTAACACATTAAATATCTCATTTATCTACATTATGTTCCCTTCAATCATCTTCATGCTAGCCTAGTCTCTAGTTTGAGCCTTTTTGAAAACTTAACCATAATCGTGGGTCCATGATTCCTGTCACTTAAATTTTTGGGATCATTTCTCTTTGAAATAATTTTATGATCCTTAAATGTCAATTTTCACTACTTTTTGTGAATTTGTCCTTATAGAGCCTATATATACAAATGTACCCTAAGCCATTTTAGGCCAAGAGATCTCCTATCAATCAGTTCCACTTAAGAATTTACTTATTGAATTATATATTGAGTATATCCATTACAAGTTATTCAAGGATACTAAACGTTGATTCAAATATAAATTCACCATCAATTAAAATATTATGCCAACATTCTTGTACTAAAATAAGGTCATAACAAAGCATATAGTTACATTTGATTATATAGGATAGCAGGTGAATTAATTTCTCTCATAAATGTTGGTACCACTCCTAAATCACTATAATTACATTGATCCTTAATTATAAGAATGAAATATATGTATTTATAACCCTCATGGGGCCTAAGTGATGAACCATACACATATTCTCTATTCTTGAGACATTATGGTGAATTAGGGCTAAGTTAAAGATGAGAAAATTCATAAGACAACACACAAATATTTTATGAATCAAATATAGATTCCCAATCATTAGCCTCTACTAAATCATCCTATAAATTTATATATATAAAGTGTCAAATTTACATAATCATGGTAGGAAACCATAATCTACGTAAACTTGACTTAATTGATGACTAATTTTGGCACTATCTTAATCATGGGTCCATAATTTTAGCCACCTTATTTATTACAGTGAGATTTTAGGGTTTTAATACATTAGGTTAAAAAGCCTTTTTATATAATTTTAATTCAAATTAAAATACTAAGTGTGTTTATTTCATTAATTTATCTCTCTTTCCCTATATTTTCTATTTTATATTTCAATTATCAAGTGTCCTTTCTTCTAATTCTCAATTTCAGCACACTAGGGAGTTTTAATTATTATAATTTATTGTATTTATAATATATATATTCCTTATGCAAATTATCTTATCATTTAATATTATAATTTATCTTTAGTGTCACTAAATATTAAAACAATACCATATTTTTCATTTGCAAGTTAGTAAAATGATGCAAAATCAAATTCCCATACCTAAGATGTCACAACTTTTGAAGATCCACATTTTTCATTTGTGCAACCTCTATATGTTCATCTCTTCTTAGTATGATTTCATAATTCATTCTAATAAATTTACCATCCTCATTTACTATAAACTTAATTGAATTTACGTTCACTAAACCATCCTTAAGCATAATTTTATAGCCTAATTTCCTTATAGTTAACAATGTTAAAAAGTGATTTTTTTTCATAATGGGAAAATATTATAATTAAAAATCAAGGTTTTATTATCATTAGGAAGTTTTGTCTTCACACTTCCAATGGCAAATTCTCTATGAAGAGTCTTTTTTTCAACTATCATGGAGTTTAAATTGTCATTTTGATCTTCTTAAAATAAATCCTTCCTGAAAATCATGTCATTGTACTTGTATATCCATAAACCACATATCTATGAAATTCTAACATTATCTACTAGAATTTCATGCACATGACACTACTTCTCCTTAAATTTTAGTTTAAATGGATTCATAATTCTCTCCATTTTTCTTTTATCATAATCATCATAGTACTCATAATATTTTGCATAATTATTTGAATCTTACTTCTTTGGAATCTTCTCAAAATGTACATGATATTCGATAGTGTAATGTAAAATATTTCCTCATTTATATCAAATTATCTCTCTTTTTCCTCCACTTTAGATTCTTCCTATTTCATAAATCATTGAGCATGTTTCATGCCTCCAAAATATTTTTTGTTGAGTCTATGTGAACATATGTTTTTGATGTGTGAAAAAATTGATTAAAAATAAGTGATTTTTGTTTTTTAAAATAAAATGTGTCATTTTAAATAGCATTAGTAGGAATATTTTATCCATTTTAATTCTCTACTCATCTCCATAAATAATTAAAAATTAAAGTTCCTTTTACCACCCATTTCCGTTTTGTGTAGCTTGTGTAATTTAGCATATCCAAATTGATGAATTGTTTTGAAAATTTTAAAGTCATTAGAAGAGTAAATGAACAAAATGAATACCTAAAAAACAAATACACCCTTCAATAAAATACTAAATAATTAAACTTATTCCTTTAACATCTAATTTATATTTCAATTTCAACACATATATTATATTCCATGACTTGTTAAAAATGTTAACCCCAAATAATTTACAAGCACAACATGATAGTATATGAGAAGAGAAGCATGAAAATGGTAACAACATTTCATATTCATTTTTTTTAGTAGTATATGAAAAAATATGCAAACATAATGGAGGATAGGATAAAAAAAATAGAGATTATTATCACCAAGCACCAAGATTTTAGTCATCCACATTATCCATGTAGCTTTTCACCTAAGTATTGCATCCATATAACCAATACCTTTCACCAATTCAAATATGATACCTCATGTACAAAATAGAAAAGATTTTCCCAAGTTCTATTTGAGCTAAGACCAATGTATTAATCTCAACAACAAAGATTAAAAAGCTTGTAATGGGTGTCCATAGGTCGTTATCTCATATTTATAATTTTATTATCAAATATAAAAATCTAGGGAAGTGGGAAGGATTGCCTTTGCACATTATTTATTCTCCTAAAATATAATAAATAAAAAAATTAGGTGGATGAAATTTCAACTTCCATTCTTTTGTACACATAAAATCAAATAAAATTTAATTTATATACAAAGCTAAATATTCTAAGAAAAAGCCTACTATACTTTAGATCAATACTCATAGCATCTCCATATTTATCTACTCTATCAATCAACTAATTTAAAACTTCATTTAAATTATCAATGTCACCCATTCTCATAGACTTCTGAGTGGAATATTTGGCAAATGATAGTCACATTTTGTCATATATTCATCATTTTTGTCCTTGATTAGTGTTCCCACTTGGTAACCTTTACAAATTAATAACCCTATTCCTATTTTTCACTACCTATCAAGCCAATATGGGGTGTGATAATTTCCTTGACATAATAGAGTGTCAATACCAATTGAATTATCATTTTTTCTAGGAGATGGAGGTAGTGGATTGGATTGTCAATTATAGGCTTGGCTTGGTGGAATGACACTAAAAATGGGTAATGGAGATTTATATGAAAAAGTGGAAGATATAGGGGATATTATACCTTGTCTATGGTTGGAAGTTAGTAACTTATGAATTGTATTATCAATAAAATATGAATGATCAAGGCCATGAGCAAAACTAGGTAGAGTAGTTACCTTAATAGGATAGATGGATTATTTTTCGTAAACCTTTAAATAATTTTATCATGAAATTCACATATTTTTTTGATTTACCTCCTCCATATTTTGCCACTAGGCATATTATTTTTGGTAGGATCCTCTTCTCTTAATCCATAAATTTATCTATTGTATGAGTATCATGAGTTGAAAGAGTTTTAAGTTGAAAATTGTTTACTTTGGCCTTGAGGTAGTACTAGGCATAAAGAGGTTTGTGTTTTGGAAGATCCTTTACTAATATTACACTTTACAATCATCATCCCAAGCTATATCAATGTTCGATCAAGTAAAATATTGGTCCTAAACTTGAGTGACACAAAATATTAAGCCAACTAATTCACTCTTGGGAATGGCTCTAAAAAAATATTTTCTACTCATAGGTATGGGATATGAGTTCATATTCAATATCAACAAGATTATGAAGAACATTCTAAAAATTGAAATCAATAATTTTTTTGAGGGTTATGTAAGAAAATTCCCTTTAATAGACTTTATGTTCATCTTTAAAATTAGACCAATAATCTTGATATAAAGGGACATAAAGGTGATCCCTTTCCAATATTCCTTTAATAATTCCTTTGCTATCAAAATACCATTTTATTTCATGAGGATAGAAAGGGAAATCTACCATTTCATTTTCCATCATCCTCACTATTACTATATTTTTAAATGTGTAATTCCATATCATTATTAATAAATGAAGACTAGACTTGTGTTTAGAATTTTTTATTTTTGAACCTATACAAACTTTCTAAAAAAATCCATAAATAGGAAATTCTCACCTTAGCAAACGATAAGGGAATCCATTAAATCCACCTACCTTGATGTACATAAATATACACAACTAAATGAACCAACTTCTATAATTGGAAACTATTTTATCAGAATTTAGAATTAATTTTTGTTAACTCTAATTAAGATAGAATGAATAGAAAAATAGAAAACACTATAGATCACTTACTTGATGCAGAATAAAATTAAAGTACTAAACTAAATGAAACACAATTGAATGGAAAAAGTATAACTATGAACAATAAAAAAATAAATTATCCATTTTCTATCTATAACCTAACTATGTGTAACTAACAAATGATTCAAAATAATTAGCTTAGATTGATCATGTGTATGTAATTAAAACTATGACTGCAATTAATCAGGGTCAAGATTGTTAGAAAGAGGACATGATTAACTGACACTAATGTTTTGTACTAGTAAATTTTATCCTCTATGGAAACCTAGAATACTAGGGCACAATCACCTGCACCTACTTGAAACACACATTTATGTATAAATTTGACCTTCAGATATGTGTGAATGACCTACTTATGACTTATTCAAAATTGAAACACTAATATGGCTTATAATAGATTAAAAAAATATAAAGATAAGGGTGGAGTGTAATGGGTTAAGCTGACACCAATCATCCCCATGATGATTGATCACTTCTTATGTGTTCAATACTCTGAAGAGGAAAATCAAGCCCATGTAGTTCTCCCACTTAGAGTTCCTTGTGTGATTGTGCTCTTTTTTCTACATGTATGGAATTAGATATGGATTGAATACTTGATAATTATTTCCTTTGACTTGGATAAAATTGGATCTTAACTTGGCTAAAGACTACTTTAAATGATTAGAATAATATATTGAAGGAACATGGAAAATTTTCTTAGTGTGAAGTAGTGTAAGTGTCCCTCAATATTTAAATTGCCAAGTGTTTTTCAAAAATGCCATGTAATATAATAGGTGGCTTAGATATGCCTTTATAATAATCCAAAATAGGAAAACCTCACACTACATGTCCTAAAACTTATGAACCAACCTATAAGGGAGGCTCTAAATTTTTAAATTAGTCATTGATTAAGTGAAGGACATGATCAAACCATAGGGATCAAGATTGACTACCATTAGTGACCCATACTGGTCAATTCTTTCTTGAAGGGTAATGTGTCAAATATGAGATTTGGGATGTATATACATATACTTAGAGAGGTTTTATAAATTAAGAACATTTATATGATGACCAATGTTGTCTTTTGTAAATTATATAAATATGATGATGTTTCTTTGAAACATTTGAGAATTGGTGTTTCCCATGAAGCACTTGGAGAGGATGTTTACTTATTTAAACTAATGGCGAATTGAGGGTGATCAAACCCCAATTTTAATTAAACCTATATATAAAATAAAAACAATTGAGGAATGCAAAAACCTCAACTTTCACTATTGGTATTTGTAACCCCAAGATGGAAATGGGTTATTATCCACAATAGATTCACATGCAATAATGTTAGAGGGTATTGAACCTTCAAGTTATGCATTATGCACTTTAACTGCATCAACCACTATAGATGGCCTGTAGATTTGATTATTACTTTGTTACTTAGTTTCTTCATGCATAATCAAAAAATAATGGAGAACATCCATTCTCCTACCATGGTCGTAGATATCAAATAATATTGATAGCATGGCATGAATATGTATCATGCCACTACGTGATAAATGCAAAATTTATAACTAAATATAGATATACTTTTGTAAATTCTTCTATTTGAATCTTTTTAATGAATTTATCGCATGTACCTAAAATGTATGAATTTGTAATGTATTATTATAATGTGAGTGCATATGCATGAAATATGTCCCCATAATTTTTACTAATAATTGAAAATTTGAACCTTTTTAAATTATATTTCTTACCAAAAAACTAGTTTTTGCTCATGGAGGCTTATCTCTATATGAAAATATTGCTAAAATGCCCCCTTTTTGAGGTGAGTTAAGGATTTTAAAATTCAATAATATCAAATGACATATTAACTGTATCATATGTATTAATATGTAATAATGGAATATTATAGCATATGTGAAAATTATGTTGACATGGTAGGATATGTATTATACAAATCATAAATGTAACATACTAGGCAAGGTCTAAAGTATTGAATCTAGATAAATGTATTAATGAAGCTCTTAGTATAAAAAGTTGTAAAATAAGAATCCTATGTAATATTTAGTGCATGATATGGATAATGACACTCATCAAACCTTAAAAAAATCAAAAATCACATGAGCATAAGAATTACAATGTCATATAGTAAGGCCAAGGGATGCATACAAAGGACATGTTCAAATTTTTCATAAGAAAATATTGCACACACATGGCCATGGGCCACATGAAAATGACATTAATAATGTTACAAAAAAGTGACATGTTCAATTATCATACAAATAAAGGGCCAAAGGCCCCAAGTAATGGACATGTTCAAATGTCACACATACCAAAAAAAATTACATAGATATGTTCAAACAATTTCATACAAGGGCTAAGGGTCATACATGATAGACAAGGAAAAGTATAATATATTATGTACAAGTAATAACATCAATGGAACATAGAATTAGAAATATAGTCTACACCATGTATATGTAATGCGATCATATCCTAGAAAATAATATATCCATATACACAATGTAAGATATAAATGTTAGCAATACATTTTTAAAGAGTACATAGCTTAGTAGTATATGAGTTATAGAATGGTAACACCTATTGATATTGTAACCTTTGGATAAAATTCCCCTAGTTTAAAATATTATTCCATGTAAAATTTGTATGTCCTACATAACCTTCATGAATATTAATGAAATGCATATGTAATAGAAACAGATTTTGTTGTCTACCAACCATGAGATAAATTACATATGAAAATGATGTAAATTAGATGTTTAATAATGCTCAGGTCTTGATTTTAAATTTTTATAACATTTTAATCTTTTTAATTTTGAAACAAGAACCAAAGAAAGTAACTATGGTTTTGAAAGTAGAATAAATGATGGGGATTTGAACAATACACAACATGTGTTAATGTAAAGTACGCACTAAATATGATGGCATGGGCATGTATGAGAAATATTCTCTCACTATAGATGTATTGTGACTAAAAAACATGTAAGAGATAAAATAGATATTCAAAAGAATGAATGTATGTCTTCATATCACAATTGTACATTTATTAAGATATGTAAAACTCATACATGAGAAAAATAGCACACCAAAGGTATTTTATTCATGAATAAGTATTGTTGTGTGAACTAGAATTGAGTTTAATATCAAAAAATCAGATGCATGAAGGCTATGTGTGCTCATTTTCTAATTTAGATTTGAAAAATGTTATAATATCAAATTTACCAGGATAATACTAACAATCATTTTTGTCTATTACTAGTCAATACTATCTTTTGTGGGGAAATATAATTTTATATATTCATATTTTGAAAACATTAAGGTAAATTGCAAATGTTGGTAACATAGATCACTATCTTGGACCATTCAGATTTGGAAAGTGAAAAATAAGTTCTTAGAGGCCAAAAAGGTCACAAGGAGATAAGGGCTTATGATCAGCCCATAGAATGGCTCATTTAATCCAAGTAATGACAATTTCTCCCCTAATAATATCCCTCTTAATGGATTTGAATGTGAATTTTATAACTTTTTTCTAATCTAAAGTAAAAAAAAATGAATACGTTTAGCTTAGTTAGTATGTGTGAGTCAATGTTGTTTGTTTTTACGATTATGTTCTAACCTTTTTCATTGAAAATCCATCAATTTTGTATGTGCAGCTTTCATAAGCACACTATGATTTTTTGGAACAATCAGACCATTGAATACTATTGAAGAACACTATGGAGCAGCTCAAACTAGCTCCAAAGTCTGATAGTTTGGCTTCAAATTTTTTCAATCTAGCTCTAGAGTCTATCAGTTTGGCTCTAAAGTGTGATAGTCTAGCTTCATAGTCACTCAGGATAAGCTCAAAGCTCATTATAGGACATTTTGGAATTTTTACACTAATTAATATACCATGCATGTTAAATCAATAATTTGTTAAACTGCTTTGAGTCGATTCAAGATTCATGAGGAAACTTACCAAATCCAGTAATCCTACTTATAGACATAATATTTATTGTAATGTTTTAAAGAGGCATCATTATGAATACTTTAAAATTTGGTTACCAGATAATACATGATTTCAACTAAAGATATTTTAACTATTAATAGTTAAGAGATCTACATGCACACCTATGCATCTCTTTCATCCTTTTACCTTGAAACATGGAAGGAGGTTATAACTTATTTTCTATTTTATAAATAAATTAGATGTAGTTAGCAATCTTGTTACCAATTAACTATTCCAGTCAACTACTATAGAAGCATTGGTAAATATAACCAAAATCTTTCAATTGATTATTAGGTATTCAGTCAGTAAGAAATTTAGAGACATTAAGGTTAAGTAAAACTATTGAAATATTTTCTAGATTGTAAGCATTTTCCCAAGTTAATTAATATTTTATGTTCCTAAAAGACTATGTGATCTACATCCTATTTCAATGGAGAGTAAGGGCCTACTCAATAAAGAAACTAGAATTATTTTATGGTATTTTATGTTTTGTATTACTATTATGTCATATTTTACATCTTTATGTTAAATGTGTGATTTGATCTAGCCTACATATATATATGTGTGTGTATTTTTATTTTAAGATACTTTATGTATTTTGAATTCTAGTATCTCCTGTCTAACTATTTCCTCCCAAGCACATTTTTAGAAAATAGATTAATGTGTGTTTTCCATTATCATCAAATGTGTTCATTTCCAAGCACCATTTGAATTCAACAAATAGATTAATGTGTATTTTCATTTATCAATAATTGTGTTTAATTTTCTTGTTAGCATTTAAATTTTTCATAGGGTGTTTCCTTTCCAAGAAATTAGATAGATTTTAATTCAAGTTGACTAGAATAGATCTTTAGGGATAAATGATTTACAACTCCTGCCCAAAAAGATAGTTTATAGTTATTATTTTTGACACCTTATTATTAATTGTCATTGGACACTTGCCCTGGTTTGATATGGCATCAACCAAGTTGAGTTGATCTAAATGAAGAGATTAAAGACACTCATCATTTTTGGCACCATTTCCATAGAATTTATAGGTGTCTATGGGTTGGACAGAAACCTCCAAAGGCATGGGGACTAGCAACATGGGGTCTACCATAATAGATGCCACAACCATGGATATCCTAGTCTCATCAACAATAATGAATGCCCCAATACCATGATCAAACTAAAAATGGGTTCCCCCACTTGCCTTTAATCAATAAAGGAGGTTTACCTAACAACAAGTGTTGATGTCTCCTCTACCAATCAACCTCCACAAAATAAAAAATTAACTCAAACCCAACTACCTAAACAACTAGCAAAAAATCCCAAAAATAGATATGCAACCCATTTTTATGGGATTAAACAAGAAGGAACCTTAGGGATTGGTGCCATTGACTATAAGAATGTGTAGTTGAGATTAGGTAAGACACTTATTAACCCCCCAATTACATTAATTTAAGTCCCAAATGAAAAACTAAATCTCCCTATTGAGCCAATGAAATAAAAACCTAATGAGGAAAAAGAAATGTCTCAAAAAACTAGTACATTTACTCCAACCATTCCTTTTCTAGAATGACTCTGGGAAGATGGGAAAAAACGTGAATCTAATTTAGTCTAAGAATTGAGAAAACTAAATAGTGAAATACCATTTATGCAAGCCATAAGATACATTATAAAACTAAATAAGGTCATCAAATGATTATGCATAAAAACTCCAAGGAGAAGAAGGCAATACCCTAAAACTATACATGTAGATGGTAAACTTGCTAATTTATTAGCAAGGAAATTACTTGTACCCAAGTATGGAAACCCTAGAAATTTAGTCATCACTATGACTATAGGAAGGAAATAAATACCCAATGTATTAGTAAACCTTAGATATGATATCAATGTAATGAAAATAAACACTTTAAAGGCATTATCCCTTATAGGGGTACAACCTAATTCTATCAATCCATTACCAAACCAAAAGGAACCATAGAGGACATATTTGTAATATTGGAATATTGGGAATATCTTATAGATTTCATGATAATCCAACCTAAAAGTAAAAATATAGGATATCCATTGATCTTAGGAAGACCATGGTTGGCCAAAAAGGCATCCCTTATAGATTGTACATCAAGAGACATGACCATTTCAAATGGGGTAAAACCAAAATGAATTTACTTGTACCCACCTACCAAGCCATCTCTAGACTCATCATATCATGTATGGGTGGATGAACTAAAACAAAAAAAATAATATGTCTTAATTGGCCATGGTAGCAGTCAGAAATTACATAAATGAGATAGAGGAAGAACTAAAAAGAGGTATTGAAGAGCCCATTCTGGCTCTGGAGTCACTAGTTTGGATCTAGAGTCTATTAATCTAGATTTGGAGCATATTATACCAACTTATGAAGATCAACTAATCAATTTAAAAACCACCCTTGATGAAATATATGATCACACACCTTTTTGATAGAGCATTGTTAAGTGGGCATAAGATAGCCAAGACACATTTCTAACAGTATTACAATGCCCATTAGCAAAGGTAATTTTAAAAGGGAAATCTTTTTACAAATATATAACCACTTTCCATATGATCATACCACATCAATTCATTTTAAATTATTTGATGAGAGAATATAGGCAGGTCAATTTCATTTATCGCAAAACCAAACAAATAATTGTCCAACCAAGAAAAATGCTAAGTATAAATAGTTGGTTAAAGAATGAGAAAGAAAAAAAGGTGTTTTATATCTTAAGGAACCATACAAAATCATTTTCATGGGAATAAATTTCAATGAAGATCATTCATACAAGTATATGCACCCATCATATCTACATATAAAATACCAAACTAGTTAGACAACCACAAAGGAGAATCAACCCAACATTAAGTAAGATGGTTAAAATAGAGATAAAAAAATTTATTATAG
Organism: Torreya grandis; assembly: GCA_037957365.1. Classification (NCBI taxonomy): domain Eukaryota; kingdom Viridiplantae; phylum Streptophyta; class Pinopsida; order Cupressales; family Taxaceae; genus Torreya; species Torreya grandis. The sequence goes on from JARHVA010001230.1 coordinate 1,299,839, forward strand.
ATGGGATTCATTTACCCAATATCAAATAGTTAGTGTGTCTCACCACTTACGATAGTACCAAATAAAAATGGCAAGTGGAGAATATGCATAGACTATAGAGAACTTAATAAGGACACCATGAAATATTATTTCCCTTTACCCATCATAGACTAAATTCTAGATAAATTAATTGAAAATAAGTACTTATCCTCCTTAGATAGGCTCAATGGTTATAATCGTATAAGAGTAGCTTCAAAATATCAAGATAAAATAAATTTTACATGTCCTTTGGGATCATTTTCATATAGAGTGTTACATTTTGGTCTATGTAGTGAACCAACTACCTTTCAAAGGGTGGATTTAGATTTTTATTTATTTAACCATTGATTGTGTATAAGTTTATGTGGATGATTTTATACTGCATGGTAATTACTTTGACATAGCCTTAGATAATTTAGATAGATTACTAGCTAGGTATGAGCAGTATCAATTGTCTTTAAGCCATGAAAAATGTTTGATCATGGTTGATAAAGGGATTATCTTAGGCCATCACATCTCAACCCAAATAATACAAGTTGATCTCAAAAATATTTAAGTCATATCTAACCTACTTGCACATAAAAATAAAACTAATATCAAAGTTTTTCTAGGACATATATGGTACTATATATATGTTATATAGGTACTTAGTAAAATTGTTGCACCTATGTTTTCTTTGCTTACTAAGGACAATGAATATTTGTGGAATAATAAGTGTCAACAAGTTTTTAAGTCAACAAAATAGAAATCAAATTATGAAAGGTCCTAACTAGGAGCATCCCTTCCATATAAATAAAAATGTCTCTAATAATTATATGGGAGTATTAATTAGACAAAAGGATGAAGAAGTAAATATGTATGCCATTTAATATATTAGCAAAAATTTAACTCCCATTGAAATAAACTATACCACTATTGAAAAATAACTTTTACCTATCTTATATGCCATGGACAAGTTTCATCACTGCATCACTGGATATAGAATCTTTGTTTACACATACCATTCATCTATAATATACTTAATGAATAAACCAATGGTAGGAGGTAGGATCATCGAATGGCTAATCCTCTTACAGGAATTCAACATTACAATTATTGATAATGTAGGGAAATATAATGTGTTTATTGATTTTATATCAAAGTTAAATGTTCCAGGTGAGGATAGACAAGTTGAATGTAAATTTTTAGATGAATAATTTTTCATAGTTTCAACACACTCACCATGGTTTGCTCATATGTAAAACTACCTAGCCACAATAAAATTTCCTTGTGTTTTTACTAATAAATAAAGAAACCATTTGATTAGGAATAGTGCTCAATTTAAAGGGATTAATGATGTTTTGTTAAAATGTGGACATGACTTAGTAATTTACAAGTATGTAATAGAGGATGAGACCTATGACATTATAAGAGCTTTCCATGATGAACCAAGAGGAGGTCATTATTCAACTAAAAAGACTATTCATAAGATCCTTGAGGTTGGGTACTATTGACCTTCACTTCACATAAATGTGGAAAGATATGTATGGAAATGTGATCCTTGTCAAAGGATGGTAAAACCTAACATGTCTAATGAAAGGTCTCTCCATCCTCAAGTGGTTCTAGGACCTTTTGAGAAATAAAGGCTATATTTTGTTGGTTCTATTGATCCACCATCCCAAAGAAAGGATTACCTCCTTGTATGTATATAATATATCACTAAATGGGTATAATTACAAAATCTACCCTTTGTAAGAGAAGAAATAATTATTGACTTTTTGTATTATAGGATCATGTAGTAGTTTGGAGCACCAAGAGCCATAATATCTGATCAAGGATCTCAATTCATATCTAATATGATTAAAGCCTTTATAGAGCACTATTAGATCATCCACATGAAATCATCACCATAACATACACAATCCAATGGTCAAGTTGAGGTCACTAATAGGGAGCTAGAGAACATCTTGACCAAGATAATCGACATTAGCAAAAAGGATTAGGCAAGTAAGTTACCTCAAGTAATATAGGATTATAATACAACATGGAAAACCACCACAAGATTCTCACCATATGAATTTGTGTTTATTAAGAATCCTTTACTTCTAATAGAGTTTGAATTTCATTCCTTGAGAGTAACAACATAAGTAGTCATGGATTTTAATGAAACACAAATAGATAGGATTCTTGAGCTCAATGAACTTGATGAGATGAGTTTGGAAGACTTATAATAAATGAACCTTTGTAACATCATAGGAAATAATGGCATGAAACTCATGTCAAAAAAAAATTCAAGGAAGGATATTGATCTTAGATATTTTATTCAAAGTACCAACATTTCAAATGAAAGCTTCATACTAGATGGTTGGGACCCTATCAAGTGAAAAATATCTTTGATAATGGATTAGTTCAACTTCTACCAATTAATGGGAACAAAATAACACTCTTAGTTAATGGACATATACTAAAAATTTATCATAAACTTCTAAGAAAAGAGGAATTATTCAAGCAAATTCAATCTCAAGATGAATTTGGTTACATGGGAGAATTTTATTCTTCCATTATAGTTAAAGATTTAAATCTTAATAAAGGAAGAGAATTGAAAACTAATAAAAGAAAATCCTCTTTCAAAAAAATAGAAAAGTTAAAAAATATAAAATAATAAAAAAGGGATGAAAAGTTGAAAACCATAAATGGAAATATTTTAGAGAATAAAGTAATAAAATTCATACTTGTAGTATGTTGTATATGATCTTTCAACTAACTGATGTCGTCATTTTCATAGGGCAGGTGGTATCCTAAGTGGATAGAGACAACATCATAACTTAGTTGAGGTATTTTCTATTTTATTTTCTATATACAAGATTAATTTTAAGTTATTGAAATATCATATTCACCCATTTTTAAAAGGATACTTTTCCAAAATTATAATATGCCACAAAAAGGGGTACATTAAAGAGAGTCATTCAAAAAGGTGAAAATATATTTTATAAAAAAAGTATTTATTGGGATATGTCTCTCACAATTTAAAAGTGACATAATGTCACCATGATGACATAACTTGATCAATCATGTGGAGAAAGTTTTTTTTGAAAAAAAAAAACTATGATTAGGATGTCAAGCCAAGGCACTTGCCAAATTCATTAGAAGAAGATGACAACATAAGATCATAAGATTAAAAGGACAAATGGGGATTTTATGTTCTTTTCAATATCCCCACACAAATAAATAATTGTCTTTTCATCCCCAAAATGGTCATATTTATTGATTACATAAAGCTTCAATATATGCCCAAATCTAGAGTAAGTTAATTGTAGAAGTTATCTTAAGCATTACATGATTATTTTAAATATCTAATTGTATCAAGTGACCTCCTATTTTACCTAAAAATGATTCCACCTTTGAAAATAAATCTTCATAGTATTGTTCAAGTGCCAGAAACTTTTAAAAACAAGAAGGCAAGGAAGACGGGATAAAAGAATAAATCTGAATCAAAGTCAACACATTTATTACTTGAATATGAAGCAATGGTTGTCATATTTGAGTAAGTAAGATGGTTGGAGTTTTTTAATAAAATTTAAAGACATGATGAGAAAGTTGTCAAAGAATTTATCATCAATCTCAAGAGTGATCACACTAAGGTGAGAGGGGTAAAAATTCCAATGAATAGCCAAGTTATTAGTGAGTTTTTAAGAATTCCAAGTGCATAGATTGTGATTATAGGTAGGTCTACCTTCAAGGAACTAATTCAAATATTTCATGAATAAGGGGAACCTATTTTTGAGATAATTATTGTACCTATAGGAGTAGTCAAGGTAATCAAGATCAAAAGTCTTCCATAACCCTAGAGTATAATTACATTTTGGGTGATAAATTATTTTACTTATGATGGGTAGTATATTTCTCTCAGCTATGATACAATGAAAATCCTTACTCACATCAAAAAATGAATTCATAAAATGGAATGGAGAGTGAATCTACTTGAATTTATACATGGATCCATTTAGGTCATGGCAAAAACTATTTGCAGAGAATCACTTCCATCAGGGATCATGGTCTTATTTATCTCATTTGCCAATAACATTTCATGAAGACACAAAATAAAGAGGTTGCCTAGAAAATATTCTTATAAAATAATATAAAAAATAGATATGAGGTAAAAATAAGACCTCTATATTCTTCCCTTATACCAAGGTCTAGCTTAAAATAAGGATCTTCTAGTGAAGATCCAACTCCAAAGGTAAAGAAGGAAAAGAAGTTGAAAACATGAATGCCTAAACCTAGCTCTAAGGAAACCCTATAACCAACCACTGTCCAAGTTTATATCCTAGAAATTTATGATAAAGATAGACCACCCCCATTAGTATCACCATCAAGGTCCCTAATGATAAGTTCAAGAATAAATACTCCAACAGAGGATTCTAGGCTAGTACCTCTGCTAAAGAGAAGAAGACTAATATTACAAAAGAAGGATGACCAAGAGAGGGATGCTATGGACATAATCGATAGCCTAAATCAAGGGCATCAAGTTGAAATTCCAAGTATTAAATAAAGATATGCAAAATAATAAATAAGAGAACCCTCATTCAACATTGAATAATTAGTAACCATGGGAGAATGATTTGAATAAGCTAAGAAATGACTCCCTCTATATTATTCATCTCAACCAAAGGATAAGAGAAAATCCAAAATCATAGAGATAGAGGATACTGACTCTTTTAGTCATGATGAAGAGGAACAAGTACAACAAGATCTGTTCTTGTCCAAAGCTGAAGTTATTATAAGGGAATAAAAGGAAGAAATTGCCTTCCTTAGAATAAATCTACAAGGTAAGGAATACACTATCTCATCTTTAAAAAAAGAATTAAAGGAAATTAAGATTCGATATATGAATAAAGATAATGAGATTTTGTCCTCGAAATAAAAGTGGTTGGGAAAAAAACATAAGAAGACTAAGCGATTTAGATGCAGTTATCTTATAATAACATGATGATCACTTGGAATAAATCTTATCAATAATTAAAAATATTCGAGAAAACAATAAATTGGGGATAGATCTTTAAGAGTAAATAAAATAGAAAAAAATTAGAGTCTACCCTCCAAGTAGATTGTGAGCTAGGAGAGAAACATTATAGCCTGTAGGAGACCTGCCTCAGCCTATAGTCTTTTTCTCCATGAGCAGTTCCTCATATGGAAATTACAAAGGATTTCTTATGGAATACCTCATGACTTGGAGGATGAAAACTAATTCATGGAATCTTATAAGACTAGTACCATAGAGCATCAAAATTTATTATGTGAATTTTATTTATGTAGATTTCTCTTAGGTTATTTGTTTTCTTTGCTAATCAATCTATTCTTAGGAAAATACCATCTTAGATCTTACACTTATACCATACAAAACCAAATTACATGCATCATAAGAATTTATTAATATTTTGAGTAAGTAAATACTATTGGCCTTTGCATGAGAGTTGAATTTATTGATGCAAAAGAGTAAATTGTGTAGTTTAGAATCCTTATATATCAACCAAAATTTAGGGAACACTATCCATGAATTATGTATCAAAGTACCAAATATTTTGAATAATATGTGTAACACCATTTTAATTAATCATTGACTACGTGTGATATAATATGGGATATCTTGAATATCTCATTGAAAAGAAGAGAGGTGATTTCTTCCACCAATATTAGATTGAGTTTCAAAAGAGTTTGCGTTGTTATTTAGATATTTCAACAATTCAATCAGATGTGTGGTCAAGAGTGGATAGGTATGAGATTAAGACCTCTACTCATCCTTAGCCCTATGTCTCTATGGTATAATGTGATAGATTAGTCCATTAAGTAGTTTGAAAAATAGAGAGCAATAGTTCAAAGATATAAAGGGTTTGTTGACCCACTTGATAAAAATTGGGACACATACTATGATATCTATGATCTCTCCCCAAATTTGGAAAAAAGAGTGATCTATCATGAGCAAGGAAGACAATAGGTTACAAGAGGACTTACAATAAGTAAAGTATGGGGGAATGATGAGCCCATATAATGGATCTTTTTATCCAAGTAATGAACCTATGTATCTTCTAATAATATCCCTCTTAATAGATTTGAATGTACATTTTATAACTTGTTTTAAATCTAAAGTAGAAAATAAATACGTTTACCTTGGTTAGTATGCGTGAGTCAATGTTGCTTGTTTTTACCACTATGTTCTAACCCTTTACATGAAAAATACATATGTTTTGTATGTGAAGGTTGTATAAATAAATTATGATCAAATAATATTATTTTTTAAAACAATCAAACCATTAAATACTAGTGAATAACACTATGGATTAGCTCAAACCAACTCCAAATTCTAACAATCTAGCTCTTGAGTCTACCAGTCTGACTCTGGAGTGTGCCATTTTGTCCTCAAAGTTTGCTAGTCTAGCTTGAGAGTCACTTACACCAGGCTCAAAAATTTTTGAAGGATGCTTTTGAATTTTTCCACTAAATACATCATGCATTCTTAATCAATAACCTTTTACACCACTCTAAGTCAATTCTAGATTCATGAGGAAACTTACCAAATATAGCATTCCTTATTATAGACATAGTATTTACAATAATGCTTTGTAAAGGCATCACTATGAATATTTTGAAAGTTGGTTACCAGATATACATGATTGTAAATGAAGACATTATAATTATCAATAGTTAAGATATCTACATGCACACCTACGCGTCTCTTCCATCACTTCACCTTAGAACATAGAAAGAGGTTGTAACTTCTTTTTTATTTTGTAAATAAATTATATGTAGTTATTAATATTGTTAGGGATTAATTATTTTGTTCAATTTTTGTAGAAGAATTTGGAAATATAAATAATTTACTCCTATTAATTAATACCTAGATGGAGACGTGGGCAATGAGTGGTTTTTCAAAAATAAGAAGCGGGTGGGAAGTTGCAAGTGAGGAGGGTGGAGATGGAGAAGATAAAGATGATGATGCCAAAGAGTATGAGAGTTAGGGGACATGATTATAAATTTATAATGTGTGTTATTTTTCAATTTTAGTTCCCAGTCTAAAGATCTAGATGGAGAATGGAGAATGGAGGTAGGGTTGTAGTTTGGGATGTATTTGATAGAGTCTGCACTTGGGCAAATGGCAGTGTTTTGGCCTCAAATTCACTTCAAAGTGATAAAAATGGCTAGGTATAATTTATTTGTATAATTGGTAAGCTCTTAGGATACACTTTTAAAGCTACATAGTCTTTACATTTACTTTGGAGGATCTACATCTCTCATCCCTCAATCCAAACCAAATGGAGTTCTAAATGGGGTACTAATGGATTTGAGTTTGGAGTGGATGAGGGTCTTTGCATGGTGTGGATTTTATTAGTTTCTCACTTTAGGCATATTATGGAAGAAAAAAATACCCTACCACTCCAAGTAGTACTATTCTCTTTTTGGTGGACCGGTGTGGGCTTTTTTACCCAGTATTACTCTTTGTATGGCATCTTACATAGGTTGGAGAGAAAGCAAAATAGGGGAGGCTATCATATAGGTTGGAGAGAAAGCAAAATAGGGGAGGCTATCATATTTTCCCTCCTTTCTCCTCCACCTTCAATGTGCTATAGAATACCACCAAAGGTGTTTCTCCTTATGGACATGATGGTGGCAAATATTTTGGTATGTCTTGGTCTTGTACTTTGGTTGTGCTCAGTAACACTTTTTATAAGGGAGGTGTCTATTCATCTTCTGGCTTGTTCATATTATTTAGTAAGGTTGTTCTTCTATAGTCCTTGGACTGGGTGGAAAATTGAGGATCCCGCCCCAAGTTTTTATTTTAGGGCATGATGGGCGTTAGAGGAACCCACTCCCCTATTTTGATATGTGGTAAAGCTTTTAGAGGAAGCCATGTTTTAAACTTGATTCTTTGCTTTAAAAATGGGTTTTTCCATTTTTTTCACCAGGACAAGGGTACTTTGGTCTTATTTCTAATCTATATGGAAGGAATTTTTCTGAATTTAAGAGGACCCACTGTTTAGTTCTCAAGGTTATAATATCCTTAAAACACCTAGTTGCGGGTTCCTTAAAACCCTCATGCTTTATGTTTTTATGGCTACGAGAGCCTCAAAAACCCCTAGTGATTTGTAAAGATTATGGATCCTAGTGGGAAGCTTAGTAATTTTGGATGACCCTACCTTAATTTGGTCCTCTTTTGCTAGTTAAACATGAATGATAGAGGAGTTCATTTAGATGTTCTTCAAGTTATAGGTTTATGCAAGAAGATCAAATTTGGAGAGAACCCATATCGGCTTAAGTCAATTTAGCTCAAAATGGATATTGGAGTTCCAACCAAACATCTCTCTCCTAGCATGGATAATAAAGGAATCCACCTCTGTGGATGTGATGCAAATGTTCCAAGAGGTGGAAGACCTCCTTTTCCAGTTAAACTTATGTGTTACACTTGGTTTCTTGCTATGTTTTGCTAGGCTATGAATCTTAGAGGGAATGGAAACCCTCTTGATAGAACTCTATTTTTTGAAGGCTATAAAAAAGACCCTGATGGTAGAAAATCTACCCCTTTGGGGGACCTTCTAGTTTGTAGAGTAACAACTTTTCTATGTTTTGAAAATTATAGGACTTCAAAGTATCTGTTATGGGACCCCAAAAAACCTTCATGTTCTCTAGTCTTGATTTATTCATGGGACCTTTACTCCTTCTAGTTTGTAGAGTAACAACTTTTCTATGTTTTGCAAGTTATAGGACCTCAAAGTATCTGTTATGGGACCCCAAAAAACCTTCATGTTCTCTAGTCTTGATTTAGTCATGGGACCTTTACTCCACTTGGTTAAGTTTGGGGGAGCCTCCAAACCCTCTTTATTATACTCACAAGTTATGGGAGCCTCCAAACCCTCTTTGTTGTACTCACAAGTTATGGGATCCTTAAAACCCCTAGTTGTGGGAACCCTTAAAACCCTCATGTTCTCTAAAAATGTTATGATTCAACTATGTGGATATCTAGAGCAGTGAAAGACCTACTATTTATATTGAACTTTTACTCTACAACATGATTCTTGTTATGATTTATCAAGGTATAAATCTTAGTGAAAACATAAACTATTTATTGGTCATGTAGAAGATCTTGGTGGCAGAAGACCCCCCTCTCTAACAGTTCTTTTAGCATGCAGTACCCTCAAAGAAGTCATAATAGAAGGTGGTTTACCTTAAAGAATCATTATTTAAACTCACCTTTGTGTATTTTAGGTTATGGGACCCTTAAAACCCCTAGTTGTGGGAATCCTTAAAACCCTCAATGTTCTTTCATCTTCCTTTAGTCATGGGACCTTTATTCCACTTGTTAAATTTTGAGAGAGCCTTAAAACCATTATGTCTTGCCTTGGTCATGGGACTTTTACTCAACTTTTTAAAGGTTAAGGGAGCCTTAAAACCCTCTTTACTATACTCATAGGTTATGGGATCCTTAAAACCCCTAGTTGTAGGAATCCTTAAAAACCTCATGCTCTCTAATCTTTCCAAGGTTGTGGGTACCTCTACTTCTCTTGTTATTGGTTGGGGAGTCAAACCTCTAATGCTATAATTGGTAGTTAGGGGGATCCTCCACCCTCTTTGTAGTACCTGGATGTGGGTCCAATTGTCAAAACCCTCACTCTCCTGGTTCATAACTCTGGTTTCAAAAGCATTTTTACCCTATCAAATAAAAATATATATATTTATTCAGTCAATAAAAAATTTAGAGACATTAAGGTTAAGAAAAGTTGTTGAAGTATTTTCTAGATTGTAAGCATTTTTCTAAGTTAATGAAAATTTGAAGTTCCTGAAAGACTAAATGTGATCTAAATCCTATTCTAAGGGAGAGAAATGGCCCACTCAACCAAGGAACATAAATTCTTTTGTGGTATTTTGTGTTTTATTTCATTGTAATATAACCTTCTACATCTTTATGTTAAATGTGTGATTTGGTCTAGCTTGTAGGACTATATGTTTGTGTTTCTATTTGAAGATACTCTATGTATTTTTAATTATAATATATCCTCTCTAAGTATTTCTTCCCAATCACCATTTTTATTGAATATATTAATATTTATTTTCCTTTATCATCAAATGTGTTCATTTCCAAACACCATTTAAATTTAACAAATAGATTAATGTGTATTTTCCTTTATCAACAATTGTGTTTATTTTTCTTGACAACATTTCAATTTTTCATAGATTGTTTCTTTTCCAATAAATTAGATAAATTTAAATTCAAGTTGACTAGAGTATACATTTAGGGATGAATTATATACAACCCCCCCCCACCAAAAAAAATGACAATTGTTAGTTATTATTTTTGACACCTTATTGTTGACTGCCATTAGAAATTATCCCTAGTTTGATATGACATCAACCAAGTTTATTTGATCTAAATGAAGAGATTAACAACACTCATTAGCTTATAATATTAATCAAATCAATCACATGTATAAAAAGTAGAATAAGATAGGGCATAAGTAATCAAATAAACATGCATAATAGAAAATATTTTAGCTTAACCAATGACTTGGTCAATAGAATGTTCCCATGGAGTTACTTCCTAACATATGTAATCACCATCTAAATTTTATGATAAGCTACCAATTGGAATTGGATGCTAGAGTGTAAGTATTTTATCATCAAAAGTATCATACCAATCCTCTACATAATCATTATCATAATTATCTTCTTGTTCCTAGAATTATGGGATGCCACTTTTATCATCTTTTGTATTTGTATATTTAAAACCAACTATACCATACTATGGTATTGAAATTTATGATTTATTTTGTTTTATTGTATGTGTTGTATCATGTGCCTTTGTTATGATAGTACTATCTATCTTTTCTAGAATATTATAAGAAGAAATATTTTCCTTTGTATTTTCTTGATCTATGTATTTGTACTATCTTGAAATTGTAACCATTACACTTTCATGCTCAAATGTGACACAGTCATGATATTTACCCAATGTTTTCCTATTTCTCTCATCCATAATTTTTCTAGTGTTGCATTACATTGATCTAAGGTAGGGTCAATATGAAATATAATAGAACCTATTTTTGACCTAAGTCTGACTAGTAGTTCAATAGATTCAATGTATAAATTGAGGCCCAATAATATTACCTAAGTGTTAATTGTCATACCCAAGATGCTGGAGAAGTTTCATGCTATGTATATTCAATTCATGAAAATATGTAATCTCAACATTGGTAAATTTCTTTCCATCAATATGAAGACTAAGAATCAAAGGTTCTAGTTATGAAGAACACTTTTTAGATAGATTTTTTGGAATCACATTAACCTTATTTGGTATGTATTTTTTTTTTAAATTTTGTTTGTGAAAAAACCCTTCTTAAGAATGTATTCTTTCTTATCTTGAATTTGTTTTTAAAATTATATAAATTATCTTTTTGTAACTTCTTATTTTTTATTTTTCCCATTTGTTGATCTACCTTATTCCCTTTGTTATTTTTTTATCCTTTATTTTTCATCTTGTTCCTTTTGTATCCTTTATTTTCTCTAATTTTGTCTTTTCAATCCTTTCTTGGTCTAATTTTTTTATTGGCAATCTTTATTACTTTGAATTTTCCATTTGTTCTATTTTCACTTATTACTTAGAAAATGCACTCATAGTGTGAGTAAGTTTATTGATAGATTAATCTATTTTAGGATCAACACTATTAATGATTCTTTGTATTTTGTTTATCAAACACACACAACTATTTGTATGGTGCCCATGACTTCTATGATATGCACAATAATATTTTGATATTCTTAAAGGATACATACGAGGTAATGTGATCAACTTATTTCAAAGCATTTTTCTTAGAATCTCACTTGAATTCTTAGTATCCTTTTGTATACTTGTGGAATCAATAATTGTATATGTGTATTACTTTTAAACCCATACTTGAAATGATATTATTGAAGCACAAAATATTTAGATGGATATGTAGATATATGATTAACACTATCATGATCTTGATTATTTGTGTATATGATCTTAATTTCTGATGATGTGATCTTTGAATTAATATTTTTATTTTTATTTTGTAATTATTGTATGAACTTTATCATAGTGATCTTAAAGGGATCCACAAGCACAAGGCTTTGGTACTTCTGATTGAATATGTATACAATATTCATCAAGAGGATATGCAGGAGGTGGAGGGGGTTGAGGACATAAATGTTTGTTACCTTCATTTGAAACTATAGGTTGTGTCACCTTTCCTCTTAGGATAGTGACAACATGGACTTGTTTAGAGGGAAAATATCTATCACAATATTAAGGAGAGACTATAGAAGTTACTTGGGATTCCATAGACATAAAGTATGTATTATTATTGATTCCAATCATGATTTTATTATACATTAGTATTTTTCAATTCATTGATTATTATGAAACATATTGAATATTTATAGTTGACACCATGTGATTATAACCATCATTATTTAAATTAGAAAGTATACACCAAGAGTAACCCATATAACCATTATATTTCATGCACAATAAAGAACCAACCACTATAAGAGATCCATTGGTTATTTATGAAATCCAAGATATGTTTGTAATTAAAAAATTTAGGTAGATAAAACCTATAAATTAAATTGAAAATAGGTACACCATTTATCCATTAGGTTTAATTTATATTAAAAAAATTGTAAATTTCAAAAAATCCATACAATATTTTGGAAAATAAATATAGGATTTTTATCCACTTAATAAAACTAGCAAAAACCTCAAAGTGTTTCAAATATAGAGTCATTATGGATTAGATATGAACCAAATAAGTGGGAAGATAAGTCACAGGCCTAGGAAAGGAAACCCTAATAGTAAAAATGAGGGTAAAACCCTAGTGAAAAAATTAAAACTTCTAGTTTTCATAGTGGATAAGGGAATTCAAAGATTATATCTTAAACCCTAAGAAAAAATTGATGCATATAAACTAAAAAAATGAGAAGGATAGTATAAATAAGTGGGATTACATACCTTTGTTGTTTAAATGTTTGTGGTAATTCTGAAGCACCTCAACAAATTTTGTGATAAACATGGGCTCATCAGAGTCATACAACACCTAAAAGTTGATATAATTTTTTTCTTCACCACATATGAGCTTTGGAGCTTACAGTAATGTGAAATTTGGTAGGTACATTTTTATGACATTATTAAGCCATTTATTAAATCAGAACTCAAAAAAATTCATGGTGTGACTGAAAATGTAACATACACTATAGGTGTTGTGGTAACCTACGACTCTACAAGAAGCATGTTGACATCATTTTAATCCCAATTGTTAAATTAGTTTATGACACAAGATTATAATTTTTTTTATAAATGCTTATTTTCTTAGAATTTATGTATAACTAATTTTCAGTAAGGCATAACCTATTCATGTAATCCTAGAATTAGCCATTAGCCTTAGTGACATGTTATTTTACCTTGGGAGTGTAAATATTTTTAATGACTATAGGGACTTGTATGCATTTAATATTTTTTGCATTAGTGGGTTAGAAATAAATTAATGTCAAAGAGGTGGATTTTGGATCTATATAAACACATCCTCTTCATTTTAAAATACACTTAGTTAGACTTTGGATTGGATCAAAGTGCAGTTGAAAGGAGTAATACAATAGATATTTGATTTCATTAGATTTTGAAATAGTTTAAGAGAAGTTGCAAGGAGTAATGTGATATATGTGTGTGTGTGTGTGTGTGGGGAGGGGGGGGGAGTGGAAATCTAGGAGGGGATAGTAGAGTTGAGTCATTTGTGTAACCTTGGGGTGTTATATTATTGTTTGTAAGTCTATGGGTTGAGTTATTATTTGTGTTTGATCAATTCAAATCTATATCATTGGAAATCGACCTGATGTTGTGTGATCTCTCATTGAATCAATAAAAAAAATTATTGTTTTTTATTTTTGTTATGTGGTTGAATACATGTCTTAATTTAGACCTCTAACTGAGACTACATCATTTGGCATAAGAGTAAGGAAAACAATTTGGGATTGAGAGATCAAGGTTGGCATTCTCTATTGTTTGTAAAGGTAGATAGAGATTAAGAAAAAATGAAAAATTAGATATGCATAATATTTTGAGTGGTTTAGTAGTAGATCTAAATATTTGAACATTCAAGATGTCACCAAGAATATTAGGGTGATTAGGTGATGTAATGGTGAATATGACTAGAGGACTAGATGAGATCACATAAATGATGTGAATTATATAGACTAGGTTGGCTATAGTAGAGGAGGATAAAATAAGAGGATTCATCCCAAGGGAGGATATAAGTAATGTAAAGGCAAGAGGATGAGTATGAATAAGTAAATCCAATATGAGATCAATTGGATGATAGAGAAGAGAGGCTTATCAAATTTATAGCTAAGTCTAGAATAGGAACATGAATTAAGGTTTCATGTTTTATGAAACATTGAACCCAAAAGAGCTAATATATTGGATCACAAATATGGAATAATCTTTAATTTTGATGAAGTATTGGATGAACTCAAGACAAAGATCACACAAAAAAAATTCAAGGGACACCTTACTATGTGGTGGAAGGAGGTACAACTTGAATGAAATTACAAGGGTAAAGAAAAAATCACCCATTGGGAAATAATGGCTATGAAATTAAAACTCAAGTTTTTACCTAGATATTATCAGTTGGATCTATTGAATACGTTTCATAATATGTGATAAAATGAGCTAAGTGTGAAAGAGTATGCAAAATAATTCTACAAGATCACTATCTAGACCGGTCATAATGAGATGGACTAAGAGAAGGTAGTGAGGTGCATCAATGGACTATGGTGGGTAATCCAAGATGTGATCAACATAATGAAATTATAGACAATAGAGGAAGCATATAAATATGTGTTAACAATACAAGACAAGATAGAATGTAGACATGGTACTATGAAAGGAAAAATAAGGGCCAATGGTAATAAAGGGAATCTGATAGAAAATAACAGTTAAGATGTAGGTGCTACAAAAGCTTCAAAGGTAAGGGGAGTGTCATCTTATACAAAAGATGGTAGAGTAAGAGATAGAGGTGGAAGATTTGGAAGAATAATTTTTATATGTGGGGAAGTAGGACATCATGTTTTTGAGTTCCCTCATGCATAATTATATGGTGATCAGAGAAGAAGTAGAAGTGCAAAAATCTTACAAATAGGTGTAGAATCTAAACACAAGCATCATATAAATGAACCTAAAAAAGGAGAATGTTTACCAGAAGTGAGGAGAGTGTTTAAGGTCACATTAAGGAGTGAAGGTGTAATACAACAAATAATTGGGCTAAGTGTAGAATAAGAGGTAAATGTTACATAGTTGTGGTAGATAGTGGAAGCACATATAATTTTAAATCTATAAAAATGGTAAGGAAAGTGAGATTTATGCAAAAGTCACATCCAATACCATATAGAGTCTCATCATTGATATAAGGTCTATATAAAATTATTAAGGAACAATGTGAAATGGAGATGACAATCGAAAGCTACATAGACAAGGTCTTATGTGATGTGTAGACACCGTAAATGTGTCTGCACCTTGGTCACCTTTCGTTCTCCCCCCTTGTCCACCTCGACCCATATCCTAACCCTTGTCCTAGTCCCCTCCATTCATTAAATTAAAATAACTTAAAACATTTTAATTTAGTGGCCCCCTTTCCACCTCACCCTTGCCACCTTGCCACCTTGGATCCTCCCTTGAATCCCTCCACCTTCCCCCTAGCATTTATTATGCCAAATATCCTCATTATCTTCCCCCCACACCCATTTAAGCACCTTCATGACCGTTCTTCCCACAATCCCTCACTCGGCGGCGTGCAAGAATGCGCAGAGGCTATTTTTAGCCTCTATCCCCATTCTACCACCGCCAACGTCGGCGACCCTTCGGCCGATGTCGGCAAAATTGCCGGCGTCGGTAGCCTTCAATACCCCTTTCTGCATCTATTGCAGCCCCTAGACCCTTGAGCTCACAAACAGAATCCTCTTGGTGCGTTGGCATTCAACTCTCTTCTCTCTGGACCTCGTGCAACAGCAGCAACAGAGGCAGGGACTCTAGATCAGGGATTTCCTCTTGCAACAAGTCTCCCGTGGCTCCAACAACAGCTCCTCCGTCCTTCAGTCAGCAAGCCAAAAGGTAAGCAATTTCATTGTTTTATTCCATTCTTTCATTTAGTCTTAGTTATCTATCCTATCTACTATCTTCTACTTGCTGTGTCCTTCCCCTGAGAGGCTGAAAAGCCTTCTCAGACCCTGTCCCCTGTCCATCTCCCTCTTTCCTGTCCCCCTTTTAATCTAGTCCCAGACAACTTCCTCGCCCCTCCTGCCAATAAAATACCCTGCACAGGGCACCCAACCAGACCCAGAGCATTCTCCAAACCATCCAAGCACGTCCATAAACTCTGTCTCAAACCCATCCATGGACCAAAACCAAACCAGACCCGACCACAGGCCACAACCCTGACCGACGCCGATCACTTCCCCAACCGACGTCGGCAGGATAACCGACGTCGGCAGATAAGATAACCGACACCGGCAACATTTCCGACCTCGACGACTGTCATCAGCCCGACTGCTCCTTTCAGGTGTCATTCCTCCACAGCCAAAGAGGGGTGCTCACAAACGTCTGGATTATGGTGCGCGATCTTCATCCAGGTACTTCACATGCCTTGTCCATTATCTCTTTAGTTTCTTCTCTCTCTTGAATCTGAAAAAGTGAATTAGCGATAAAAACATTCTGGCACGCCCGGTGGGACCCTAGGTTCCTCCTGGGTTCCTTTTCTTCTTCATTCATTTAAGAGCATTAGGTTCTTACCTTTTCTCCTCCTTCTTTTCTTCTCAATGATACTATAAGCAGGAATTAAAAAGAATCCTTCTTTTCTTTCTTGCACATTCTAGACTAGTCCAACGTCATACTCTCAACCCTTTCTCAAACTTGTCTTCATAACAAACATCACATTTCGACTTGGGCATTAAAATACTTTGCATTCATTTTTGCTTGTGCTTGCATCTTCTTAGTCCACATCTAGTAACTTAGACACATATTGAATAAATCATAGACACTTGATGTTACACTACCAAACCACATGCACTAAAACGAACATAAAACTTATTTGAGACAAGGCCCGACTGGGATTTCATCCCCCAGCGGATACCTTACCCGTCCCGGTGACCCTACTTGGATTTCATCACCAAGGGGGAAGCCCACTCCGTTCTCTGGCGGAGGATAAACTCTAGGCGAGGTATATCTTGGCTAAGCGAGACCAGCTAACCACTGGAATCGTGAAGTGAGGGGAGCTTGCTCCTTAGCACCAGGCCACATACCAGACCCTAACACAGATTTTTGAGCACCTAAAATAACACCTGAAACCATCTTTAGACCGCCTTCTTCTAGGACCCTTCTTGTAGCCAATCTCCCCAAACATTCATTTAAGGCATAAGCCACAGCTTCTAAAGTTAATTCCTAGGATTTATCGCTTAGGCTTGTTTGTCTCTTTTTGTTTTCCTCTTCTCATCTGTTTGTTTGAGTGAGTGAGGACGCTTTCTTCATTGTTTTTCCAAGAATCTTCAAATCTTTTGGTTCTCTGGAAAACACAATCACCGGCATCGGTTCTTCCACCGACGTCGGCTTTCCCCTGTCACCGGCATCGGTTCTTCCACCGACGTCGGCTTTCCTCTATTACCGACACCGGTTATCTGACCGACATCGGCCATATCTATTACCGACATCGGTTTTTTTAACCGACGTCGGTCTCTGTCACTGTCCTTTTTTTTTTTTTCAAAACCAGCAGCCTAAAACCTATCCCTTCTCTGTCAAAGACTCCATCCTAGTTTTCTGAAACTGAACAACACAGTTCCTGAAACCTAAACCTTCTTTGCCTTGCATGGTTTTGACTCGTAGCCAAGCCAAGGCTCTTGTCAACCATGCCAACCGCCAACCACTTCCATCTACCCCATCTGTGACCGAGCCTACAATGGAGTTCAACTCGGAGACCGAAAGAACTCCTACCCATCCAACCCCACCGCAGACTCCTATTATCCAAGAAGGGGACCAAGATTTCGAATGATTCTTGGACCTCAACGTCAAGGCCTTGCAACATTATCTCGCGCATAGCCAAACGTGAGACTCCTTGGGCAATCCAATCTACGGAATGCCAACCTCCCTTGCCGCAACTACGGCTGTATTGACAGCATCCGTAGTCCAACCTTTGGACACTCAAGCCATCACTTCGACTGCTGACCAGACTTTGACCAATCCTCTAGGTGTGGCCTCTCCCTCTATCATTAGGCCCACTTCCACCAGAGTTTTGGCCCCCTCTCAACCTCAACCCGCTCAACCGCTATCCACTCCTTTTCAGAACCTTGTTGTCTCTATTCCACCTACCCTGGCCCCTATCAACACCAGGGTGGCTTCTTATCCATTGGCCCCCGTTACCACAGTCCAACCTCTCATAGCAACATCGGGCCTAGCTATGCCTTCTACCCAACCACCTTTAGCCTCTTCATCTATCCCTACGACTAGTTACCCCTATGTTGCGCCTTTACAGGGGCAACCGACTACGTCATATGCCTCCCCTAGCCTCTTCCAAGCACCCTACAACTTAGGGGGTGCGCCACCCGTCAATCCATCGGTAGACATCATCAAAATGCTGATGGACAAGATGACCCATCTTGAGACTTCCGTTTCTGGCTCGCGCAACGCTCTCTCATACGAGCAGATCTGCAACGAGCCCATTCATCCTTCTATCCCAATCAGACCATATCCTAGCCAGTGGGAGCTTCCAAAGTTTTCTCGCTTTCAAAACAAGGAAGACCCACAGCAACACTTGCGGGCATTCAAACATGCCTGTTACCTCATCGGCCATGATGATGCATTACTCTTACGCACATTTCCTATGTCTCTCTCAGGTGCTGCGCTCGACTGGTACAGCTCTCTTCCCAGCCATTCTCTCTTCTCATTCACACAATTGGCCCAGCTCTTCCTCGATCACTTTTCCATCAACATAACCAAGAAGGTCTCGATCACGAACCTCTATTCTATCCGGCAATTCGAGGATGAGTCCATAGCCGACTTCGTTGCTCGGTGGAGAGGCCTCATCAATCAACTTTCCTTTTCCTTACCCCAGGCTGAGCTTATTGAACTCTTTTCCCAAGCCTGCGCTAGACATATTTCTTCCACCCTGAGGGTTCAAACCTTCTGCACTTTTGATGAGGCCTTCACGATGGCCCGCAAACTTGAGTTGCGTGCCATCTAGGAGAATAAAGTCAAGTTGCGGAGTAAGAATCCCAGCTCTAAGACCAATGACTCTTCTTCTGCTAAGCCATCATCATCCAATTCTAAATCTAAGGCTTCAGCTAATGCCGTGGTTGTTAGACCTTCATCTTCTTTGACCAATCAACCTGAGCCATCCACATCTCAGAGCGCCACTCACCAATTCCAGCAAAGATACGTACAACGACAGTATACTCCTCTCAGAGAATCATACGCGTCTATGCTGAAAAAGCTTGTTAAACAGGGGGCCCTCAATCTCCCTCAAGCCCAACCTCCTCCACAATTTGATCCCTCACGCGCCATCCCCGCGTGGTATAGGGAGTAAGACTTCTGCAGCTTCCACCGTGTTAAGGGCCATGACACGGAAAACTGCAAAACTTTTAAGAACATAATCCAAGATATGCTTGAAAAGGGGGATCTCATCGTAGACAATCCAAATGCACCTCCTAATCAGGCCATTGACATCTTCAAACAACCTTTCCCCAATCATCTGCCAACTCAGAACAACGTCCAGACCTTAATTGATGACAATCATGAGCACAATATTCGAACAGTCAATACGGTCTCTCCCTTCGTCCCCAATCAACCTCAAGAGGTTAGTCCATCAATCAGTCCATCACATGTGGACGAACCTCTCTCCCCGGCTGGTTCTCCATCGACCTCTCTCATCTTGGAGGATGCCTCAGCTTTACCAGCACCACCGGTCTCGCCGTCCTCCTTTCTGCTGCCTATGGAGGACCCGACCCTTCCTACTCCTCAGCTGCAAGTGGAGGGCACCATCATCCCTACCCTTTACCCACTGGAGGAGCCTCGCTCCCCGGTTTCTTCTCCACCTAGAGAAGAACCTGTCTCCCCTTCATCTTCATCTAAATCTGTCATGACTTCACCACACCATGCGTCTAAGACCACTACACCCATCTCGTCTTCAACCTCGCAACCATCAACATCTTCTTCTCAGCCATTTTCTCGATTAGTGGAGAAAATCGCACTTCTCCTTCTGAGGAAAGTGACGCCTCAGGTGTTGTGAGAGCGTCTTAAAGCCCTTCAACATACCCACGCCCTCTCATCACATGCTGCTAATCCTCCCAAGGTAGAATCTCGTCAGACTCTTGACAAAGACCAGACTCTCAAACCTCAACCAAACCCATCAAAACCGAAACCTGCATCTATCTCATCTAAGCCCATCAAATCATTTGGCCTTCATCCTGTCTCCACCCTCACTTACCCGCAAGTGAAGGTGGACCTAGGCCAGACCTCGACCAGTAGCAGTCTTCCAACCAAATCAAAGAAGACTGCCAGACCACAGAAGCGAACGCCTCCTTCCCCATCACCATTGCCATCCATTTTAGGCCCCCATCCTTCGACCTTGGCTAGCATCCTCCCCACTCCGGCCTCCAAACAAAACTCGTTGCCTCCTTTGCTTCCTCTGCCTACCTCCAGCCGTCCCTCTCCCAAAAAGATGGTACCAATCACCAAGAAAGAGCCGTCTCCGTCTAGCACCGCACCATCAACCCATAACGTGGTACGAAAACCTCTTCTAACCTCGCCTAAGCAAAAGTCACCAACCTCGTGCATATCAATTGGCACAGACCCCTTAGTGGGCTCATACTCATTGATATTGCGCTGACTTCTACAGACCTCCAACATAACCCTTCCCCCCATCAAGCCTTTCCAACCTCTCGGGTCCAAGCCCTCCTGGTTCGACGACACGAAAATTTGCTTATATCATCGTACACCAGGACACAACACCGAGACTTGTTGTGCCCTCAAAGCCATCATCCACCGCTATATGGAGAAGGACACTCTTCTCCTTGAGGACACTCTTGACCAGACCCCGACTCCTTTCCATCCAACCCCTTCTACCACGTCAACATCTCACCAGCAAGACACGACCCCTTCTTCACCTCCTATTTTTGAAATCAATGCTATTCGTATAACCACTAGGTCGTAAAAGGACAAGGCAAAAGAAAAAGCTGCCATTCCTTGGACCTATCCCTTCGTCAAGCCACCCCTTGCGCCCAAGCCTAAAATTTCTATCCTTGGCGCATCCCAGCCTTCTTCGTCTTCCTCTTCTAGGCCAATTCACGACTCCATGCTGAAGCAGCTTCACCAGACACATGTAAATATGTCTCTTTATGACCTTATCCAAACCTCATCTCAGCACCGACAAGCCCTCATCCAAGCCTTGCAGGCAGCGAAGGTCCAACCCGAGGACCCCCAACCACTCGCTGCCCTCGTCCATTCTTTATCTCCTGTCACCTCCATCACATTCAGCGATTCTAAGATTCCCGCATCTAACACAGAAGATCAGGACGCCGCCCTCTTCATCACTGCCTATGTTGATCAGACATGCATTAAACGCATTATGATCGATAGCGGCGCTAGCATCAACATTATCTCTACCCATGCCTTTGATCAGCTGGCTCTTCCCAAGAATTGCATCTCCAAAACTGACGTGATCTTACGCTCTTTCAATGACACCACCGCCACGACCATTGGCACAGTCATCCTTCACATTTGCGTTGGTCCACGCACAGTCCCGGAGCTCTTCTATATCATCAAAGGAGAGTTTCAATACAACCTTCTACTGGGCTGACCTTGGATCCGTGCCATGGCCTGTATACCCTCCACCCTGCATCGTTGTGTGAAGTTTGAGCATGACGGGCAAGTCCACACCATCCCTGCTGACCCTTCACCCTTCAAAACTTACAACACAACCTACCGTCCCAATGATGTCCTCATTCCCATCAAGCCGTCAACTCCAGCACCGCCTCCATCTGCAGAAGCTTCAACCAGTTTGCAATCAGCGGTCGCCCGCACCCCTCTCCTTCAAGCACCAACCAAAGACCCCATGGAAGACATCTTCCAATGACTATCACTTCGGGAATATCGCTTGTTTTCCCTAGACATGTTCCAAACTCTGCAAGAGTATGGATGCCTTCACCTCAGTCCCAATTACGACCATCAGATCGGGATGGTCGTGCCTTATGGTCCTCCTCACTTTCAGACCAACTTTGTCTATGGGGGGCTCAATCAAGCTCCTACCAACAGCAATTCCCTCTCTTCACCCCAACCTTTCACATCTGATTTCTCATTTCTTGGCAACCCCGCCTTTGCACACACTTACCTTCACAGGTGTGCATGGAAGGGTTTTGGTTTCGGATGTTATGAGCAGGGCTCCCATCAGCCCATCGAGCCGCTCAATGATCACGATGCCAAGAAATGATATGGCCTAGGATATCATGACCCCACTCAGGCTCCTTCTGACCTTTGTCCCGAGCCAACCATTGACCAATCTCCTCCAAACTCACCCATTTCTCCTTCGTCACCTATGGAGTCGGTGGTTTCCATCCCTCCTAGTTTTTTTTCCATAAACACCATTCGCCTGGAACCCCTGACCTATCAGCTCAATGGGGTGTCCAGGTCTCTCCCTCTCATTTTTCCTAGTATGGTAAAGGATGAGTCGGCAACCATTCAGACTGTCCACTGCATTGACGATGATGCCATCCTTTCCTACATGGGTGCCGATGACTCTTTCATCTAGCATTTTCTCCCTTCTAAGACCCAGGTTATGTTAAATGAATCCACCATTGACATCAACCTCCCTTCTTCTTCTGATGTTCCTCACGTCTTAAAGATTGGCCAATCTTTAGACACTCAGGAGCAGCTTGACTATGCCCAGTTCCTTTCCAACCATAGCAAGGCCTTTGCCTGGACTTACAGCGACATGCCTGGCATCGACCCCACTATTGCTACCCATAACATTGTCACCAAACCAGAGGCTAAGCCTGTTAGGCAAAAGCTTCGAAAGATGCATCTTTGTGTTGCGCTCTTTGTCAAAGAGGAGCTTCAGCGCCTTCTTTCTACCTCCTTCATCCAACCCATCAATTATCCACAGTGGGTCTCTAACATCGTCCCAGTTACTAAAGCAACTGGGGGGATTCGGATCTGCACGGACTATCACGACCTTAACTTAGCCTGTCCCAAAGATGACTTCCCTCTTCTTAACATTGACCAGCTTGTTGATCTCACGGCCGGCCATGGGATGCTATCTCTCATGGACGGGTTTTTAGGATACAATCAAATCCTGATTGCATCGGAAGATCAGCACAAGACTACCTTTATCACCCCGTGGGGGACTTTCTGCTATTGAGTCATGCCTTTCGGCTTGAAAAATGCTGGTGCTACATATCAGCGCGCCATGACCTACATTTTCCACGATCTCCTCCACAAAATCATGGAGGACTATGTGGATGACCTTCTCGGCAAGTCCAAACTTTGCCGCGACCACTTGACCATTCTCACAATCATCTTCTCTCGCCTTCTTCAATACAATGTCCGCCTTAACTCCAAGAAGTGTGTCTTTGGGGTCCTCTCAGGCAAGCTTCTTGGCTTCATCGTTTCCTTCCGTGGTATCGAGATAGATCCCGCCAAGATCCGCGCTATCCTCGAAATGCCACCCCCGACCAATCTCAAGCAGCTTCGCAGCCTACAAGGGAAGCTCCAGTCCATTCGCCATTTCATCTCGCAGCTTTCAAACCGTTGCCAACCTTTTCATCATCTCCTTAAGAAGGACGTCTCCTTTAAATGGGATGAGGACTGTCAAGAGGCTTTTGAAGCCCTCAAAAGCTATCTGGTCTCTCCACCAGTCCTCATTCCACCTAAAGATGACCAACCCTTCTACCTTTATATCTCTGCCACCAACCATTCGTTAGGTGCCATGATCGCGCACTGATATGAGAATCATCGTGAGCAAGCGATTTACTACATTAGCCAAACACTGGTCGACTATGAAACTCGGTATACTCATACTGAGAAACTCTGTTTGGCATTAGTCTTTTCCACCACCAAGCTCCGCCACTATCTCCTCGACCACAAAACCTTTGTCGTCACTCACACCGACCCTCTCAAGTACATGCACTCCAAGCCATATCAGAATCAACATATGGCTTGTTGGCTTATGCTGCTCACTGAGTTTGACCTCAAATTCATCCAGTAGAAATCTATCAAGGGGCAAACCATCGCTAACCAACTGGCAGATGCCCCTCTTCCTGACAACCAACCTTCACACTGTGAGTTTCCTGATGAGTCCATCGCTACCCTTTCCACCAATGACACCGTCTACCAAATGACCATGTTCTTTGACAGCTCCAAATGTCAACTCGGTGGGGGTGCGGGGGTCATCCTCATCCCACTCGAAGGGGAGCCCATGCCTCTATCTTTTAAACTTGACTTTAATTGTACCAATAATATGGCCGAATACGAGGCCTTAATTTTGGGACTTCAGATTGCCCTTTCCCTCCACATCAAGTCTATCAACATCTTTAGCGACTCGCAGCTCGTCGTTAATCAAGTTAACGGTTCATATCTCTATAAAAATGAAGTTTTACAGAGGTATAAGAATCGTGCTGACCTTCTTTTGGCATCTTTCAACCATTACCTCTTGCAGACTGTTCCACGCTCTATGAACAAGTTTGCCGACACCATGGCTTCTCTTGCTTCGCATATCCCGTCTTCATCATCGTCATCTCGCCTTTTTGTCACAGTGCATCATGTACCTTTGCCTTCATACATCTCTCCTCACATCGACCATATCAACACTATCAATTCTAGCCCATGAGATGACTGGTATAAGCAACTTGTGGACTACTTGTCTCTTTTTGTCACTCCTCCCAACCTCTCTAGCAATGCGCGGTGAGATTTCATCAAGCGCACAGCTCGCTATACCATGCTAGGGGGTCTTCTTTATAAGCGAGGCTTTGACAACCTCCTTCTTCACTGTCTAACCTCCACTGAAGCTCCTCAAGCCATAAAGCAAGTCCACGATGGGATTTGTGGTGGACACTTCAGTGGAAATTCGGTTGCCAAGCGCATCCTTCACCTGGGTTATTATTGGCCCACCCTTCATCAAGACTGTAGCGACTATGTTCGATGTTGCATCAAGTGTCAGCAACACTCTAACCTGCTTCATCTCCCCAGCCACGCCTTACAAGTCGCTCAAGATTTTTGGCCTTTCTCTTAGTGGGGCTTAGATCTCATCGGTGAGATCAACCCTCACTCATCCCTTCGTCATCAGTCCATCATCACTGCCACTGAGTATTTCACCAAGTGGGTGGAAGCCATTCCTCTTGTCTCCATAAAAGCCGATAAAATTATCGACTTCATCAGTAACCACATTATCTGTCATTTCGATGTCTCTCACAAAATCATCACCGACAATGGCAAGTCCTTCAAAAACAAGACTGTCCAAAAACTATGCGACTCATTTGGCATCAAACTCAGCTTTTCTTCGCCTTACTACCCACAAGCAAATGGGCAGGCTGAGGCTTCCAAAAAAATTCTCACCAAAATTCTCATGAAGGTGGTCAACGATACAGGAAGGGATTGGCACATTCATATTCCCTTCGCTTTGTGGGCCTACCACACTAGCATCTAAACTTCTACGGGTGCTACTCCCTTCTCCCTCGTGTATGGAGTAGAGGCTGTCTTACCTCTTGAAGTACAGATCTCGTCTCTCCGCATCTCCCTGCATGACATTCTCTCCAATGATGATTTTCGTCAAGATCGCTTAGCTCAACTTGAGTTACTCGACGAGCGCCATCTTGCTACCCTCAATCATCTCCGTGTCTACCAAAGTCGCATAAAGCGGGCCTACGACAAAAATCTGTGAGAACGAGATTTCAACATCGGAGACCTCGTCCTCAAAGAGAATCAGCATGTGACCAATATGGAACGAAGTAAACGAGGCAAATTCGCCCCCAATTGGATTGGACCTTTTATCATCACGTACAAGTATGGGTCAGGGACTTATCATCTGTCCTCCCTCGACGGACAGCCAGAACCTGAGCCTCTTAATGCATTGCATCTTTGACCATTCTTCTGTTAGTCGAGTACTCTCCTACTTGACACGTAACTTGAGCTCGTCCCTTGAGCAATCCTCATCCTCTTAATCCTCATCCCTTTCAACCCTATTCCCCTTTAACAAGTCCTCTACAACCCTTTTATGATGCATGGATGCTTTATCCTAATAAAAGGGGAGTCCTTGAACTTCTACAGTCTTGTCCATGACCCACAAAAAAAAAAAAAAAAAAAATCTAAAAAAATCAAAAAATATATCAAGATGTCAAAATATAAACAAGGTCACAAAATCAAATCAAAAAGACAGACTGCTCCCTCGAAGGACAGCTGTACTATCATTGCTGTAGCTAATAGACTGATCCCTCGAAGGACAGCTATTCAAACATTATAAAGCAAAAATATAGACCACTCCCTCGAAGGATGGCTATCAAACAGTAACCTTTCTTAGAAGCTTCCCGCATTGATCAGCTTCGCAACATGACCACTCAATTAAAAGACATCTCTATGTAGGCTTCCCGCATCGATCAGCCTGCAAAAAAAAAAAAAAACGGGTCATGGACTTGGCTTGTAGTTGTCTCAGGGTCTCCTATAAAAAGGGGCAAGGTTATTCCTGCTCTTAAACTTTGTTACCCTATCCACCTCCTATCACCTACTCAGGGGACTTCGAGCTCACTTTAATGTCAAAGTGATTCGATTACCGTTCTAACACCACACTGGTCAACGACGTAATGCATGAACGGGGCTTTGGTTCTAATAACCCCTATCTATGCTTCCTTTCTAGTCCTTGTCAATGAAAGAACAATTTGCCTTTCATCTTTTCTCTACACTTTGGTCACATTTAACCACATCAATTGTCGACTCATCTTTAACCAAGCCATTTTTATCATTTTCAGCTGACATCATCCTAGTCCATTTCACATAGTTTCTATGGACACCAATACACATGGAAATTACCGACCAGACCCAATTTATGTAAAGCATAAACCAATACTTGCTGAAGCATAAATAGACCTCCATTCATTTTTTAGCATACCTCCATCACGATTATGGAAACTTGCTAGGGATGAAAGACTCTCGACCAATTCTACAGAATACACCATCTGTAGCATCATCTTATCCTCATCTTACCCTCATCATTTCGACACTTGACCACATCCAATCATCGACCAATCTTCTCAATTCGTCTGAACTACATTGGTCTGAGGCCCTATGACCAGGGCTATGTAGGCAGCACTCAGATAACACATCCTCTGAGGTTAGCTCGACCACCCCCGTTTGTTCATCTCCTTGATGGACAAACCTTCTCTTCTGTGACTTTGATCACGACCAACTCCATCAACTTTGACCAAGACCAATCATTTTCTTTGACCATTCCTCCCTTTTAGGGAGAACTACATTGGCCTGAGGCCCTTCACACAAGGGCTATGTAGGCAGCACTCAGATCACATGATGTTTTCTGAGGTTAGCTCGGCCACATCCTTTCGTCCACCCATCCCCTTGACCAATGACCATTGGAGATCATGCGTATCTCCTTCGACCTTCAACTACTCCCAAGCCAATGTTTCCTTGGTTGTTTTTGCGTGTGTGCTACCTCACGGCCGGTTAGCAGAATTGTTCACAGACCCTATTTTTGACCCTTTACAAGTATAGGATCGCAAGCCAATTGATCCCTACTACCTGTGACTTTTTCGTGTCTCTGGGAGCACTTCTTGAGCCTGGGATACCTGGAACACGATGACCATTTGGAGCTTCAGCTTAGATTGAGTAACCCGATCAGCAGACGACTAAATACTGGGGCCTGGTTACTTCAATTTTGGCACTCCTTGACCCTCGACATGCGATAATTTGACCCGACCCTCCCGTGAAGTGGTCTACGCACAATCACGACTATTGCAGCATTTTCGCTCACTCTCTTCTATCCATTTCTTTGTCAAATCAACACTCGATCTTCGGTTCCCTTCTCTCGACTATCGCTTTGAGGGGGGAACACCTCATCCTTTTCCTGGGGTAACCAACTCCTATTTTTGTCTAGCAGTTCGTCAAAAATGACCAACAAGACAAAAAGGGGCAAATGTAGACACCGTAAATGTGTCTGCACCTTGGTCACCTTTCGTTCTCCCCCCTTGTCCACCTCGACCCATATCCTAACCCTTGTCCTAGTCCCCTCCATTCATTAAATTAAAATAACTTAAAACATTTTAATTTAGTGGCCCCCTTTCCACCTCACCCTTGCCACCTTACCACCTTGGATCCTCTCTTGAATCCCTCCACCTTCCCCCTAGCATTTATTATGCCAAATATCCTCATTATGTTCCCCCCATGCCCATTTAAGCACCCTCATGACCGTTCTTCCCACAATCCCTCGCCCGGCGGCGTGCAAGAATGCGCAGAGGCTATTTTTAGCCTCTATCCCCATTCTGCCACCGTCGACGTCGGTGACCCTTCGGTCGATGTCGGTGAAACTACCGGCATCAGCAGCCTTCAATACCCCTTTCTGCATCCGTTGCAGCCCCTGGACCCTTGAGCTCACAAACAGAATCCTCTCGGCGCTTTGGCATTTGACTCTCTTCTCTCTGGACCTCATGCAACAGTAGCAACAGAGGCAGGGACTCTAGATTAGGGATTTCCTCTTACAATAAGTCTCCCGTGGCTCCAACAACAGCTCCTCTGTCCTTCAGTCAGCAAGCCAAAAGGTAAGCAATTTCATTGTTTTATTCCATTCTTTCATTTAGTCTCAGTTATCTATCCTATCTACTATCTTCTGCTTGCTGTGTCCTTCCCCTGAGAGGCTGAAAAGCCTTCTCAGACCCTGTCCCCTATCCATCTCCCTCTTTCCTATCCCCCTTTTAATCTAGTCCCAGACAACTTCCTCGCCCCTCCTGCCAACAAAAGACCCTGCACAGGGCACCCAATCAGACCCAGAGCATTCTCCAAACCATCCAAGCACGTCCATAAACTCTATCTCAGACCCATCCACGGACCAAAACCAAACCAGACCCGACCACAGGCCACAACCCTGACCGATGCCGGTCACTTCCCCAACCGACGTCGGCAGGATAACCGATGTCGGCAGATAAGATAACCGACACCGACAACATTTCCGACCTCGGCGACTGTCATCAGCCTGACTGCTCCTTTCAGGTGTCATTCCTCCACAGCCAAAGAGGGGTGCTCACAAACGTCTGGATTACGGTGTGTGATCTTCATCCAGGTACTTCACATGCCTTGTCCATTATCTCTTTAGTTTCTTCTCTCTCTTGAATCTGAAAAAGCGAATTAGCGATAGAAACATGATGTTCTAGAGATGGATGCATGTCATGTTTTATTGGGGAGACTATGGAAATATCAATGTGAGATGTTATATGATGAGAGAGAAAATATAGTTTGAATAAGGAAGGATAGAAAACCCCAAATCCTAACTCCATTAAAGATAAATAATAGGGAAAAAGTGCACCAAAGTCATTTGGTTGTGCATAGTATCAAGGAGAATTTATAAGAGACAGAGTGTGAAAATATGTAGAGTGACACAACATAGAGGAAAGATAGTGGTTATGTAGAGAAAAAGAGTATTGATATACAAAGGAAGGTGAAAAAGAGTGTGAACCAAAAATGTAGAAATGTTACAGTGTCTAGTATCATAATAGAGGAGTGGATTGCATAACAAAGATAGAGGAGGTCAACCCAGGGTGAGTGGGAGCTAGTGTAATGGTGAGATAAAAGGATTTTGGAGGAGGTCACTTTTTGTCCCAATTCATCAACCAACCAAATAGGAAGGTAAGATTCATATTTTTGGGTATAAAGGTGTGTCAAGACCTTTGGATGGGTTCAAAAGAGTGGGTTTCTCACCCAACCTAAGTGTGTGAGCACCATGCTCACACATTTTCTTACCTAGGGTATATGATGCATGAGCATCTAGGTCCATGCGTAATATTGCATCAAATGAGTAGGATATGCATAAATGTAATGTCCCCTTTTGAGTAATATCCAAAAGCATCCATTTAGCCTATAGTATTCCCTTAGGCTAATTTAGGGACACTAGGGAATAAATTAAATTAATTAATATAAAGTTGTCCAATAAAGTAATTTTTATGGATAGCTTTATTTTAATTAATCTGATAATGTAACTTAAGTGAAAATTAAAATAAATATTAAAAATTCACTTTATTATTGAGCTTTAATGAAATATTTTAAGCTAGAATTTAAAAGGTCATCCAAGGAAAATATAAAAGTTAAATGGAGAGCTCTTTTGAGTAGGCTTATTCTTATTATTTTATATTGTGGATTTTGAACTTCTTGTGGAGCAAACCCTTGGATGAAAACCTAAGGGAAATCAGTTTTAGGTGTGAAACATCTTCCCTAGCTAATTGGGGGTAGAATCAACTAGGTTTTATAGTTATGTAGATTGGAGGATTTATTTAAAGAATTTCTAGAAGTTGATGGAAGAAAATTTTATAAAGTTTGGTCCCAAATATAAATTTGAGATTATGAGCTACAATTATTGAATGATATTTAAAGGTAATTGAATGTATTTTGAGAATCTAACATAGAGGGACTGAAATAAGCTAAGCCTTGGAAAGGCTACATGGGAATTAGTGAGGAGTTACATGAGCTTCTATGGGATGCGAGAGGAAAGAAACACTTGTGCTATAGGTTGAAAGGTCAAAAATTATTCAAGTGTTGTGTAAGGAAGTGTGGTGGACTTGAAAGGACATTGGGAGGTTTTATTTCCATTTCCAAGGTTGGGAAATCATCTACTTAGTTAGATGCAACCATAAAGTTAAAAAGGAATAATAATTGGCAAGTGGGAGCATAAAGTACTCATACTCTAGCTTATACTTATTTGTAACCTCAGTGATAACATCTTTTGGTGCATTTCAAAGACAAATAAGGTTAGAACTTTGGAGTAAATATTTTCTACATATATTTTTTCAAAAAATGAATATACTAAACATTGCTTTGTAATTTGAATGTTTAAGTTACCAAGTGTTTATTCAAATATCTATTATATGTATTTACAATATGAGATGCTATGATGAATTCCCTAATATTTGAGACACAAACAAAAATCATTTCTTTCAAGAACAACTCATAAATTACTTGAGTGAAGCACAATGCAAACTATTTGACAAAATTCCCATTCACATGAAGTAATGAAATTGAAAAAAATTGATCAAGTAAATTTTGTTTGGGATACTACAATGGTATCAAAGAAGTGTATCCTACCATCCAGTGGGAATTTTTGAAAATATATGATAGCATAAATTTCCTATGTAGTCAGGAGGGTCTCACAAGTATTATTTTAGATAGAGTCCAAATGATCCACTAGAACAATGAGAGATTGAAGAAGAAATTTTGATTACAGATTTTCTTGGTGAGAGAGTTGTAGGGAATATGGGTGATAGACATGAATAAATAAATCATAATAACATGGATATATTAAATGATTTGGCTATAGGATAGCAATAGTTGGTTCAATTTATAACCTAAATGATGCAAATAATGAATAACAAAACTCAGGGTGATCATGGGAATAATGGCAACAATGGTAATAATGGTGATAATGAAAATAATGGAAGCCATGAATAAAACATTAATGTAAATAATTCATCTAATGGATCTAGGAAAACCAATAGAATTAATCCTAGACCTTTAATGCCTGAATTTTTAGAAGTACCACCAAGAGAATAAGTAGGACAACATGGAAGTGGTGAAAGTTGGGTAGATTATTTAAGGGAGTATCAAACCTTGGGGATGAATTTCATGCAGCTATGTCCTTAGTTGATTTTTTCTAGGTTAAGTATAGGAATAGGACATGAGGAGATAGAATACATGGTTTTAATTAGGAATTAATGTGTAAGGTGGGCAAGTTGTCTATTCCTAGCTATAATTGTTTTAGTCGATGCACTGCACATTCATGGTTGTATAAGTTAGATACATACTTTTAGCTCAATCTTATGTTAGAAATTGAGGCTATTAAATATGCCACATTGCACCTAGATGGAGAAGTACATGAGTGGTGTTATCATGGATTGGTCACTTTGGGACATGTTGGCATCACATCATACATTGATTTTAATTAGAGGTTGATTGATCGAGTTGACAAGAAGGACCCTAAACTACATTTTAGAGAATTGGCATAGTTGAGATGGGTTGGGTTAGTTGACTCATACATATCAAAGTTATAGAAACTCTTAATTATGGTAAAAGATATATCTAAGCATAGGTTGATTATTTTATTCACAGAGTTATTTTCAAAACCTCTTCATGGTTGGGTCAAGGCATTTGATCCAATTACTTTACAACATGCCATTAAGAGGACTCATAACATGGAGATTTCAACCCCTAAAATAAAATTCCATCCTAAAACTTTTCTACCAAATAAAGATTAGAAACCTTTCCAAAAATATTGACCAAAGAGGAATCACTTGGATGAAAAGGTTAGAAATGAACTACACATTAAAAAATTGTGTTTCTCTTACAAGGAACCTTGGGAACTGGGTCACAGATGTTTGGGAAAAGGAAAGGTGAATTAAATAGAGGTTATTTTAGATGGCAAAGAGGAGGTGAATGAATGAGCTATTGGTAATAAATATAATGATTCAGATGGGGAAACCATTAACAAAGAGGGACATCCATTAGAGGAAGAGAAGGGATGAATCATCGCTACCCTTTCTATTACTCTTAGATATAATTCATTTAGAGTCAAGGGATTTCTACAAGGGCAGTGAGTTACAGTATTGATTGATAGTGGGGAAACCCATAATTTCATAGATGAGGCTCTGGTGGCTAAGAGAGGTCTAAATACAGAGGATTTTGAGGGATTTAGTGTAATGGTTGTTGATGGCTTCACCATGACTTGCACTAAGTGAGTCCCATAGTTGAGCATAGCATTAGGTAACTACACAATGACCGATGACTTTTATGTAGTGAGTATTGGTGACACCAATGTAATTGGGGGTCTAGTGGTTACATTACTTGGGAAAGTACTCATAAAAATTTTAGACCATGGAGTTTAAGTTTAGAGTGGATGGGAATAAATTGGTTCTAAGGGGTATGTCAAATGGTGCACCTAAGGTTGTATCTGCTAAAAGGATAGATGCCATTTTTAGACATGGGGATGTTGTTTGGGCAGCCCAATGTTTGATTTCTTCTAAAACCCCTTTTGATGTGAGAGGATCCTCCTACAACAAATTAAGTAAAATTTATGAAATAATAGATTTACATAACTAGTTGAAGCACCAAAAGGATTATATTGATCATAGGCCACTTCGAGGGTGCAACCTCCCTTGAATAATCTTAATATAATAAATTCATAGATGTTTTCATTGGCCTCAACACTTACTTATATACTAAGTCTAATCTAAGAAAATACTACTTCCCATAAATGTGGGATAAAAACAAATGCTCATGGGATGACTTACAAATCATATGCATCCATAGAAACTAATATACTAACAAATTAAAGAGAAGGGGTAGCACAAGTTCCTAACATCCCCTCCCTCTTAAAAAAAGCTTTGTCTTCAAAGCTTCAAATTTGGGAATTGGTGATAAATCTGAAATAGTGGTTCTCAAGTTGCATCCTCTGGTTGTTTTCCATGCCACTAAATTAACACCTTTGTGATGGAGCAAGAGCAAAGTTGGTGAGTGCACCTATCTAGGATTACCTCTGACTAAGGAAGGATGGATCCTTCATTATCAAGTTATAGTAAAATATTTTGTACTCTAATTCTTTGTGTCAAGAATTTTTTCCAAATAAGAGACATGAAATACTGGGTGAACATGGGAAGAAGCTGGGAGCTCCAACTTATAAGCAACCAACCCAATCTTATAGAGAACCCTATATGGCCCATAGAACTTGGGAACTAGCTTATGATGCCCTTTGAGTTTTATGGAGGATTACTTGTATGGTTGTAGGCAAAGAAAAACCATATCACCTACTTACAAAGTACACTTAGAATAGTGGTGATCAGCATGTTGTTTCATTCTATTTTGTGCCATATGAAAATTGTCTTATAGGGTGCTAAGGATATGGTCTCAAGTTTGGAGAAACATGCCAATCACTTAAATTGGAGAACCAATGGGGGTGTACAAAAGGAGCAATGGTGGTGCTTGATCATAGATTGCTTCATATGGAGTAAATTTAGTTGAAGTGTGGTAGGAGGTATTATACCACCATTTAGTGAGAGGGAGCCACTTTTCCCACGGATGTTTTTCTTATGAGGTGAAGCAACAAAGAAAAGTTTTCAAGCATTTGTTGACAATTTCAATCTAGCCATATGTCTGTGGATGATACCTGAAACTCATCTTCACTTGGGTGTCAGTGCATTGAAATAGTTCTATCCCAAAATGGTTGGCAAAGGTTATATCGTGATTTGAGACAATGGAAGAAAGAATGCCATGAAGACAGAAAATCTGGTCCAAGAAAATTTGTGCAACTATAGAGGTGGTATAGGGATGGCTAAGAGTATAAAAATGACTATATTTGGAGAGGTGATCAAACATAACCAAGATCATTGTTTTCCCTCTAGATTTAGGGATCCCCTCAATTAAATCCATAAAAATATCTATCCAAATCCTAGTAGGGATGGACAAGGGTTTAAGTAACCCAAGAATGAGTGTTGTTTCATCCTTGTTGTGTTGGTAGGTATCATATTCAGCCACCATCTATTGAATTTCCTTTTTCATTCCCTTCCAAAAGAAGTTATGTCATGCCAATTCATAAGTTTTGAGAGACCCTAAGTGTCCTACGAATGGAGAAGCATGAAGTTCACATAATACAACTTGATGAAGATATGTGCTCTAGGGAAGCACCAAATGACCCTTATATCATAAAGAAGCACCATCCCAAGAGTAATGTGGTACATCAGAGGGGTTAGTGTTCAATTATTGAATGATTTGAGATAATTAGGAGTCATTAACATACCCTTACTATATAAAATCCAACCAATTTAGAATAGGCATAGAAATATCTAAAAGGGAAGCTTTGTTTATAAATGTACAACACAAAGTATTACCATAATATTGTCCTTACCCTTCTTGTAAGTGATCTCACAGTCATAACCCATGAGTTTTCTAACCCATTTATATTGTGATGGGGTGGACACCCATTGTTCTAAGAAATATTTTAGATTTTAGTGATCAGTTTTGATGTAAAAATGGTTCCCTAGTAGGTATGGCCACCATTTCTATACTACATGTAAAATGGCCATCATTTCCTTCTCATAAGTAGAGAGTACTAAATTCTTGATAGAAATGGATTTGCTTAAAAATGTAATGGGGTGTCCTTCTTAGAGGAGAATATCTCCAATTCCATTACCACAAGCATCTCTCTGAATCATGAAGGTCTTGGAAAAATATGGCATATCTAGAATAGGTGTAGTACACATAGCTTGTTTCAATTCTTCAAATGCACACTTAGTAGCTTGTGTTCATGTAAAAGCATCCTTTTTCAACATAGATGTTAGTAGAGATGCAATATTCCCATACTCTTTAACAAACTTGTGATAGTATCCATTCAGTCCCAAAAAACCATGAAGGCTCTTGAGTATTTGAGGATGAGGCCAATTTGTCATGGTAGCTTTTTTTGGGATCCACCCAAACCCATTAGGTTGAAACAATATGCCTAAGATACTCCACTTCATCCTAGCCAAAAACACATTTGGACTATTTTACATAGAGATGATGATCAGAGATAAGTTTTACTGCAAGCTACAGATGTTGGAGATGTTCAGACCATGTTTCACTATAGATGAAGATATCATCAAAGAAGACAAGAATGAATTTCCGTATGTAAGGCCATAATATTTTATTAATCAATGCCTATAATGTTGAAGGAGCATTAGTGAGGTCAAAGGGAATGACCAAAAACTCATAGTGGCCATCACGTGTGTGAAAAGTTGTCTTAAGGATATCATCTTCATGAAGTTGTATATGGTGATATCCAAAGTGGAGATCCAACTTGAAGAAAAAATGAGTGCCATGAAGCTCATCAAGAATAGGGATCAAGAAATTATCCTTGATTATGATGCGATTAAGTGTGAAAAAGTCAATGCAAAGGCCTCATGACCCATATTTTTTTTAGAAAAGGAGAACTAGGGAGGAATATGGGCTGGTACTAGGGAAAATAATGCCTTGCTTCAGTAAGTCTTGAATGAGAATCTCAATCTCAATATTTTGATAAAATGGGTAGTGGTAGGGCCTAATTTTGGGAGGAATTATTTCAAAAAAGAGTTGAATATGATGGTCCTCTGGCCATGAAGCTAGAAGTCCTACTAGTTAGGTAAAGACACATGCATACGTATGCAGAATAATTTGTAAATCAAAAGGAGTAGTGAATACCATTGATGATTGCATTTGAATGGAATGGAGCTAGGTAATGATGCCATGTAAATTCTTATTAAGAATATTTTCCATGAAATGTGAACTTATGATGTTGAGAGACCTTAGGTGTAAGCCTTTTAATGTGTGCTTTTTCCCATTTTCTAAAAAATGTATCCAAAGTTTAGAAAAATCTCATAAGATGGGTCTAAGTGTGTGTAACCATTGGGCTCCTAAAACAACATCACATTTACTTAAAGGTAAGGTAAACATGTCAGAGTGCAAGTTATAATCTCCAATAGAGATACACACATTGTGACACTTCTCTTTGCAAGGTAATGTTCCCCCATTAGCAATCATGACTTCAAATTTAGAGCAATGATGAATAAAACAATCAGCCTATTTGTTGATTCGAGGGTCAATGAAGTTATGAGTTATACTTGAATCAATGAGTATTTTGAGAGGGATATTATTGAAGTAACCCTTGAACTATATGGTTTATGGGGTGGTGACTCCTACTAAGGCATAAAGAGATATCTCTGGTTGGTCTTGCTAAGAAGTAGGTTCCATAATTGATAGAGCTTCTTCTGGATCATTTGTTGTATCATAATCATCTTCCAAAACTTCAATTTTGGGTAGATGTCCTTGAGTGAACTTGTCATCACAATTATAACATAGTCTTTTTTCTCTACATGCTTACATCTTTGCTTTAGTCAAATGCTTGATAGGAGTGCTTATAGGGGTTGTCATTGCTTGAGATCATTGAGGATTTTTATTTTTGAATGGAGCAAAATTGGATTTGAGTCATTGCTGAGTTTTGATCTTATCCTATGCCAACTTAACCAAACCTAGGGCTTCCATCATCATTTGGGCCAAAACATTTTTACCTTAGATCAAATTGCATCTTTTAGTCCACTAATAAAGTAACTCCTAAAGAATTCATCAAATAATCCCTCTATGTGATTGGTTAGTTTTTAAAATATGTTTGATATTTTCTCACGGTTCCTATTTGGTAAACTTTAGTGAGTACTCCAATGAAGTCATCAAAGGCACTCAGGCCAAACCATTACAAAATGAGGGTGCAAAAATTATTTTATATGGGCTTGACATAAGCCTTGGTATACCAATGATACCATTGAAAAGCTTCATGTTCCAAGTGAAATGATGCAAGCAAGACCTTGTTAGCATCAAAAGTATTATGCAGACTAAAATATTATTCTACCTAATAGATCCATCTAGTCAGATATGCACCATTAAATCAAGGAAAATCAAGCTTCAGCCCACAAAATTTACTGGAAGAAGAAAATATGGTGTCTAAAGAGGACTTTGGATGTCGTATATTGTTCAAGGTGGTATGTTGAAGATTAAGGTCAAGAATTTTTTTATCAAGATCTTTGATTTGGGTTTTGAGGGTGGCAATTTCATCCTCCATGTTTTTTTCTCCTATTTGGGTTACTACCATGACTAGAATAAGAGGTTTTTTTTTTTTGAAATGGGTAGGAAAACTAGATTTAAGACATGTTTAGTAAAGAATCTTTTTAATTTGGGTGAAATTAGAAAGGGTAAAGTTACTTTTACTAAAAAAAATCATAGTGGGAGTATGATTGACAAAGGTGAGGGTAATTTTAGAAGTGAAAATGGAAAAATTGGAAAATTTATCAAAGAGGGACAAAGAAGCAAAAAAAGGAGATGAACACTGTGGAAACTTTTTGAGGCAAATGGAAAAAAATAGAAGTTATTACAAAACCTAAAAAAAGGTAAAATTGATAATTTTTTTGATAGTCTGCTATAAATATTCTAAAACTAATAGAAATGGGTCCTAAGTTTCAATGGCTACCTAAGGTTTTAAAGATATCTCTCTAGCCACCAATGTCATCTAAACGAGTATCGCTCTCCAAAAAAAAATTGGCCTCAGATTTACCCCTACAATAGCTCTTGGTTTTCCTCATGGGTTGGAACTACTCAATCAAGAAGGAACCATTGCTCATTTTACTGGTAGGTCCTCTCAATGGGCTAGCTACTTTAGGGCTCCTATGATACTCCTTATAATGAGTTTTAGGACTTTCACCTAAGCACTTCCCATAGTTATGCTGATAAATTTTTACCCTGATCCAAAATAGATTATTATAATACAAAAAAATACTTAAATTAATTATGTAGTAGAATAGAGTTAAAACTTTTTGAAAAAATACTTAAATCAATTATGTAACAAAATAGAGTTTAGACTTTTTGGTAAAAAACTTGGCCCTAGAAAGTGCTCTGATACCAAATGAGAGGATCCTCTTAAAACAAATTAAGGAAAATGTATGAAATAATAGATTTATATAATTAGTTGAAGCACTGAAAGGATTATATTGATCACAGGCCACTTCAAAGGGTCAACCTCCTTTGAGCAAGCTCAATACAATAAATTCATGGATGCCTTCATTGGCCTCAACAAATATTTATATATTAAGTCTAATCTAATCAACTACTACTTCCAATGGATGTGGGATAAAACAAAATGCTCAGGGGATGAATTACAAAACATATGCATCCATAGTAACTAATATACTAATAAAGTAAAGAAAAAGGGTAGCATAGGTTCCTAACACAATGGTAATGGACAGTGTCATGTGGATATCTAATCTATGTTAGATAAGCATAGTTTGGTTTTTTGGTGTCCTTCCTATGGAATATCTCTTGAAAAGGGTTTTTGAGCATATTCTTGAGCATGTTTTTGGTGACCACTCCTTATGAGCATCCAAATAAATTCAAAGAGGAGATAGAGAAAACAATTAAGGAGTTGTTAGACATAGGACACATCAAGCCTATCTTGAGTCCCTTCACTTCTTTAGTTGTACTAGTAAATAAGAAGGTTGGGACCATGCATATGTGTATTTACTACTATGTAGTAAATAAAAATTTAATCAAAAATAGATATCCTATACCTAGGATCGATAAGCTTTTGGATGAGCTATATGGATTCAAGATACAACTAGATCAAGGTGAGGGAGTAACATATACACAAAATTGCATTCAAGTGTCACTATGGGCACTATGAGTTTTTGGTCATGCCCTTTGGTTTGAACAATGATCCCATAAGCTTCCAATCTTTCATGAACCATGATTCCAATAAACAACTATGGAAATTCCTTTTGGTGTTATTTGATGATATTCTCATTTATAGAAAGACTCAGGAGGACCACCTTATGCATGTGGATGAGCTACTAGAAATCATGAAGTTACAATCTCTATTTTCTAAAGACTCTAAGTGCAAGTTTAGTTTGATATAGATCCTATATTTGGGGCACATGATAAGTGAAAATGGAATGCAGGTTCATCAAGAGAAGATATAGGCTATTCTAGATTGGCCATCATCGAGGACTCTAACAAAGTTGAGGGGATTATTTAGTCTATGTAGTTACTATAGGCAGTTTTTCAAGGGGTTATCCCATCTTAGTGCACCTCTTATGAATCTCACTAATAATGGAGCTTTCAAGTGGATGGAAGAGGCTCAATTTACATTTTATAGACTCAAGGAGGTGATGAACACTTGTCTTGTTTTGGCTTTACCTGATTTCTCTCATCCTTTTGTTGTCGAGTATGATGCTTTAGGTGAGGAGATTGCGGTAGTTCTTATGCATAAAAAACATCCCATTGATTTTAAGAGTAGGAATATTCATGAAATAGAAAGATCATATTCCATATATGATAAGGACATGCTTGCCATCATGCCTACATTGGAAAATTTTAGACAATATTTGGTAGGTGTAAAATTTATTGTCAAGACAAATCATAACATTTTTAAATACTTCTTGGAGTAGAAGGATTTGAATGAGTGTCAATAGAAGTGGGTCACTAAAATTTAGGCATGTGATTTTGACATAAATTATGTGAAGGGAAAAAAGAATATTATTGTTGATGCCCTTTTTAGGAAA
This sequence comes from Torreya grandis, assembly GCA_037957365.1. Lineage (NCBI taxonomy): Eukaryota > Viridiplantae > Streptophyta > Pinopsida > Cupressales > Taxaceae > Torreya > Torreya grandis. The sequence continues at coordinate 1,340,237 of JARHVA010001230.1, forward strand.
CCCACTATTTTCTCTTTGTCAGATATTTTAGTTGATTGGAAGGCTCACCTTTTGGTTGAGTATTCCAAAATTACTTTTGCATTTGATATTTTGGATGGAAAGATGCAGGATGATAGGTACAAAGTGGTAGATGATTTCATATACTACAAGGATAGGATATATTTCATGCCTAAATCAAAATTAAAGGAGAAAATTTTAAAGGCCATTCATGATACACCACTTGTAGTGCATCCTGGCTAGTTCAAGACCTAAAGGCATGTTAGAGAGATATTCTCTTGGAAGGGTCTCAAGGATGATGTCTTGTGGCATGTTTGTGAGTGTGTGACTTGTAAAAATAACAAGTTAGAGAATACTTTTCTAGTGGGTTATTGCATCCATTACCTATCCTCGAGTATAAGTAGGAAAGTATATCTATGGATTTTATTATAGGTATTCAGAAGATGTAGGACAAAGATAATATTTATGTGGTGGTTGATTGATTGACTAAAAATGTATATTTATTTGTCATTTCCTCTGAATATAAGTTACCTTATGTTGCATAGCTATTCTTTAGAGAGTTTCTCAGACTCCATGGACTATGGAAGAACATTATTAATGATTGGGATAGTAGGTTTCTCAATGATTTTTGGTAGGAGTTATTTAGGTTGGTTGTCATAGAGTTGACCCTGAGCATTAGTTTCCACCCCCAAACTGATAGTCAGATGGAGATAGTCAATAAATGGGTGGAAGGATACTTGAATAATTATGTTATGGCTAATAGAAGGCTTGGATTAATTAGTTTTATTTAGGTGAGTATTTTTATAATACCACCTATCACATGTTGACTAGAATGATTCCTTTTATACCATTATACAAATATGATGCCATGTCCTTCATAAATTTAGCATTTGATGACAGTAGAGATACTAAGGCTTTGGATTATATTTAGGAGAGTTAAGAAATCCTTAAGTCACTTAAGGATAATCTTTAGAGTGCTCAAAATCAACAAAATATTTATGCAAATAGGCACAGAGTTGAAATAATTTTTGAAGTGGATGACTTAGTCTTCTTTCACCTTCAGCCTTATAGGTAGTCTTATTTAAAGAAGAGTGGTGCATAAAATTTGAATCCTCACTTCTATGGCCCTTACAAAATTTCATAGAAGTTGGGGAAGTAGCTTATGAATTGGAGCCGCTAGAGAACAAAATAATTCATAATGTGTTCCACATTTCTTACCTCAAAAAGGCACTTGGCCAACACAACATGCCATCACCATAGCTTCCACCATTAGATGAGGAGGGAATATTGGTATTAGATCATGATGTTATTTTGGATACTAGATAGAGGAGATTGAGGAATAAAATAATTAAGGAGTATATCATCAGATGGAAAGACTTTCCTATTAAGGATTCTACTTAAGAAGGTAAACACATTTTATAGCATCCTAATATTTGATTGCTTGAGGATAAACAATCTCGGGGAGGGGGAACTATAATGTCCCCTTTTGAGGAATAGCCAGAATGGTCTATTTATCCTATATTATTCTCGTAGGCTAATTTAGGGACATCAAGGAATAAATTAAATTAATTAATCTAAAGTTATCCAATAAAGTACATTTTTATAAATAACTTTATTTTAATGAATTTAATAAAGTAACTTAAGCGACAATTAGAAGAAATATTAAAATGTCACTTTATTATTAAGATTTAATGAAATATTATAAGTGAGAATTTAAAAGGTCATTCAAGGAAAATATAAAAGTGAAATAGAGAGCTATTTTGAGTAGGCTTATTCTTATTTTTTGTGTTGTGGATTTTGAGCTTCTTGTGGAGAAAACCCTTGGATAAAAACCTAAGGGAAATTAGTTTTGGGGGTGAAATATCTTCCCTAGCTGATTCGAGGTGGAATAAACTAGGTTTCATAGTTGTTCAGATTAGAACATTTATTTAAAGGATTTTTAGAAGTTGTTGGAAGACAAATTTATAGAAGTTTGGTCTCAAATATAAATTTGATATTATGAGCTACAAATATTGAATGATATTGAAAGGTAATTGAATGTATTTTGAGAAGCTAACATTTAGGGACCAAAATAAACTAATCCTTAGAAAGGTTGTGTGGGAATTAGTGAGGAGTTGCATGAGCTTTTGAGGGATGTCAGAGGAAGGAAACACTTGCATTTCAAGGTGGACGATCAAAAATTCTTCAAGATTTTCATAAGTGTGGTGGACTTTCAAGAACATTTGGAGGTGGCACATTTCCAAGGTTGGGAAATCATCTACTGAGTTGGTTCAGCCATAAAAGTACAAAGGAATAGTCATTGGTAAGTGGGAATATTAAGTACTCATATTATGGCTTATTATCATTTGTAACTAGTAGTTGTAACATATTTTGGTGCATTGAAAAGATAAATAAGGTTGAAAATTTGGATTAATTGTTATCTACATATACATTTGCAACAAATGAATATACTGAACATTGCTTTGTAATTTGAATGTTTAAGTTTCCAAGTGTTTATTCAAATATATTTTATATGTATTTTCAATATGAGATGCTATGATGAATACCATATGATTTGAGACACATAAAAAAATCATTTCTTGCAAGAACAACTCAGAAATTACCTGGGTGAAGCACAATGTAAACTATTTGATGAAATGCCCGTTCACATGAAGTAATGAAATTGAAAAAAATTGGTCAAGGAATTTTGTTTGGGATACTTCAATAAATAGGTCGGTTTACATATCATTGTTTTTAGAATGTTTATGGTAGTTTTGAATCACTTTGGTAAATTTTGTTGTAAACCTAAGCTCTAAAGACTAGTACAACACTTGAAACTTAATCTAAATTTTTTATTCATCGCATTTGAGCTTTAGAGCTTGCAATAATGTGAAATTTGGTAGGGACATTTCCATGATCATTCTTAAACCATATGTCAGAGTAGATCTCAGAAAATTATCATTGTGTGGATAGAAAATTTAGCATATGTTATAGGTGTCGTAGTAACCTAAGTCTCTACAAGAAGCATGTTTACATAATTTTGAGCCCATATATTAAATTAGTGTATGGTACAAGGTTATATATTTCTTCTATAAAGGATTATTTTCTTAAAACTTATGTATAATTGATTTCTAGTAAGGTGTGGCATGTTAATGTAATCTTAGAATTAATGTTAATCCTTGGTGACATGTTATTATACCTTGGGAGTGTATATATATTTAATGAATATAGGGACTTGTATTCATTTAACATTTGTTACCTTATTAGGTTGTATATATATAATATTTTTCACTTTATCATCTAATAACACTTTCTCTTACTACAACCTATCGAGCTTCAATCTCCCTAAGTGCACACCTTAAAGGGTACACTGGGAAAGGGGTGGGTAGGCCTTTGGTGTTTTGTAAGATATGTTACTATCTATGTCATGATAATATCATTTTTATTCCCAGTTCAGCTTCATCATATTTGAATTCCTTCCTACCTCCTTCCATCCTATTCCACACAATTTTACTAGTTACCTCATTTATTATGACATTGGCTAGGTTGATAATGTCTATTTCATGACTATTTACTCATTATATTATATTGACTTGGTTGATGTAGTTTTGATTTTGTATTTTGTAATTTGTATAACTTTGGCTTGGATGACGTAGTTTAATGTCGGTCAACAATTATTAACTACATTGATGTAGACGATGTCATCAACTTGAATTGGGTTTAGGTATCTAATCACTATATATACAAGGCACATTTCATTATAAATATATACATACATTATTTTCACAATTATTTACTCTTCACTGACACATCTACCTCAGTCACATTTAGAGGAGTCATAAGTAGAATCTTGTCTTAAAGGAATCTTATCTTCTGAAAGTCTTGGAGATCTAATAAGAGAAGTAATTTGGAGTATTCTTAGGTCTTATCCAGCCATTTGAGGTCTTAAAAATCATAAAATATCTATAAAATCATCATTGGCTAAGGGGAGATTGAGTCTAAATGGGTACCCATCAAGGTAAGTATTTCTAACATTATGTTATTTCCTTTATTTTATTTAGTAGATAGATGTTATTTGTTATTTAATAGATAAATGTGTATGTGTATCCTTATCTAAGTTCTCTATACACTTATACTAGGTTTGGATATAGGATTTCTTGGACTTATCATTTATCCATTATTAGGTAGCTTAGTCTGTTATTTGACTAGTATAGCTCCTTACCCATTTTGATTTTCTAACCCTTCCCCTTTAGTTTAGTTTACTTTAATTGCCAACTACTTACATTGTTTGTTTGAAAAATAGATTACTTACATTATAGGTCTAGCTAGAGATATCTCATTGTGTCTTAGGCCTAAAATATTTAGAACCCTTTCCTTTTACATTGGTGATATAAGTAATCATGTTTCTACATCTATGGATCCATTGGTCACTATACAAACATTAAGTATCGCAAGCTCTTCAATTAAACTTATCTAAGGTTGTATTCTTTAGAGATAAGATATTTGCATGCTAATTCTATCTTTTGCATACATTCTCATGAATCCAACATGAATCTTACCATTGACTTCACTCTTTTATCCAATTGCATTGACCAACCTAATAAATTTATATTTTAGTTTTATCTTTTATCTAACTTCATTGTCTGACCTAATACAATTTTATTTTAGTTTTTATTTTCTAGGTAACTGTATCAAACATCCCAATATAGTCTTTTTTCTATTTTTGAATGTCATTGCGTAACTCAATATAATTTTTTATATGTTTTTAACTACATCATCCATCTCTTATATAGTTTTGTTTGTTTTAGTTTTAGAATAATTTAGTTCATTATTGTTGACTATATGTTTATTTTAATTCATTAAATGCTTAAAATTGATTTTTGACATTGATTTTCAAATTTGATTTTCTTTTTGTTTGGTTTTCCATAGAAATTGAGTTCTAGCATTTTTCAAAATAGTTAGTGACTTTCATGCAATGCTAGGTGGTCTCTTATTTACAAGACATTACGACTTGATGGGCTAGCCTCATAATATATCATAAACATCTAAGATTCCATTTATATTGAACCTTAGGAAACCAACAATCTATTTGACTTTATGGTGCATGTGAGAGGAATGTATTGCCTAGGGAAGTTACTCTCACTATACTATCAAAACTAGGTATAATGGGATACATTCATGGTTAAACTCTATAATTAGTGCTATGAAACATTGGGTTGACACTAATCAATAAATGATAAGTAAATTTGAGAGCCCACACTATCAATTAAATCATTTTGATACATCTACCTGATCTTATTTTTAAATAATTAGTTAGATTCAATTTGTTAAATGAATTGCTTGTTGTATTTTAGACTGTATCAACTAGCTTGATATAGTTTTATGTTGTGTGTTATAACTACATTGGCAAACTTGATTCAATTATTTATGTTTGTGGACCATGTCATCCATCTCAATATAGTCCCTTATTTTTATCCCCTTGAATGCATCAGCTATCCTGATACATTTACCTTTTACCAACCTACAACCAACTATATCAACCAACCTGTTATAGTCTTCTATATTCTTCCAGACTGCATCGATCATCTTGACACAATTTATTTTATCTTACTCTTATTTATCTGATTACATTAATTAATTTGATATAGTATGATTTTACCTAATATCTATCTACCTAATTACATTGACCAACTCGATACAATCTTATAGATTCATCCTCTTCCTACTTGACTACATTAGCTAGCTCAATACCATATATATGTTTCATACCTAACAACATCAACTAGGATGATACAACCTAATTTTTACCATCTCAATTATTTACTACATTGGCTTGGCTGATATTTTTTATTTACAATCTATTTACTCCCATCATGTAGTACATATTTGATGATTCAAAATAAAAACCAAAAAAGATATGATAGACCTTACCAGCTCCTATAAAATGTTTACATCTCACTTTCCCTATACTATCAAAAACCAAGATACAATAAATTACCATGTGGTTGCTAGAAATGCCATCTATGAACCACCTAGTAAAATAGCATTCATTGATTCACTCAACTATCCTCCATGCATGCCTATCATAGAGGATGAAAGTGATCTTGAATATATTCCTGAATGATCATTTACATTAATGAGCATCCTCAGCATAGGGGAAATTACCCTATGATGATTTATCATCTCATGATGGTACCTCATGTATATTTTCCTCTTTCCCTTATGCATAGCTTTTCCACCATATTTGAGGCAAGCCATTACATGACTTCTCCCTTCCCCTATTACTACTAACATGGTGGTATTTCCTTTAGTGGGCCTACTCAAAGTGCCCTCACTCATAACCATGTCAATGTCATAGATAATACATCTCAACAAGATACTTAAGCTTCCTCTTATAGATAAAAAACTATTAGTACTCATCATATTTTGTTCAAATCCATGAAATAAATGGCTACCTTCCAAAATACTAATGCCAATCAAATTATGCAAATGAAAAATCAAATTTTACAAATGAAAAATCTTCCTCAACAACCTCAATTAGGAGTGAAAAATACAAATTCACCTACCCACCTCTTAGAGGTGCATGGGAATGTAATTTCCCAACCTCTACTTAATAAAGTAATCAAACATATTCAAAATGAACCATTAGTCCTTGGAATTATAAATATAAACATAGGTAGTATCACTCTTACTATCAAGCTAAACATCAAGACTTCCTTACAAGCCAATTTGAACCTTCCCAACCTACGTATGGAACTCGTATGATTATGAAGTCTAAAAAAAACATTCTACAAATGATGGTGTCATGGATACATATGATTCCACACACACCATCCATGTTATTTTCCATGATGGAATTGATGAAGTGAAACTTTCCCAACCTATCATGGGAAGTCCCTTCCAACCTCCACCCTATTATTTAGCTTATGTGAACAATGTATAATTTCACAAACCTCTTTTCCTAGCTGAAATTAAGGAACATATTCCTAAAACCTTAGCTAAATAACTCAATCATTAATTCTTTACCAAGAATTGGTATGATCTCTAAACTTTTTTTTGGTATCACACAATATTTGGACATTCCCATGAAACCTATATGCAACTTAACAACCCTACCCTTGATTTTATCCTTGTTCCCAACTTCAATCACAAATATATGATTTGAGAACATTAGGAATCCTATAAAAAGGTATCTAAGGATCTTGATGAAAAATTCAAACATGAATCCCTTAAATAGACTAATACACACATTTCCATTTATAAAGACCCACTTCTTAAACATATTCAAAACCAATAACACAATCCTAATAAGACCACTACCATAAATATTTTTGAACCCATGGTTAACCCTACCTCTTCTAATCATTAATATAAATTAGTTAACATGAACAATATGAGACACATATTCTCCTACATTTACCCTTATACTCATCCTACTCATACTCCCTATCTTGCTTATCAAATAGCTAAGGATACCTCTTCATATCATTTTTTTGATATGACACATGAGGAAATTATTACCAATCCATCTATTCTTCTTATATCAGATAGCTCAATGTAGTCATATTTTTTAACAACTATCCCTAATATATTGGCCACCCTAATATAATTTGAAAATCTTATTTCAATTGTATCATCTACCCCGATACAATTTATTTTTATAAGATCCCTATAGATAGTGCATCAACCAGATTAATATAGTCAATAATTTCTATAATATAACCAACCACATTGGCTAGTCTAACATAGTCAGTCCTAATGTCAATTTATATTTTAATTCTATTGGAAACCTCGATTCCATCTAGTGTTATCACCCATTCCTTTACTATTGCATCAAGTAACTCAATACAATTTTTCTATAACTCTTTTATGTAACACACTACATTGGCCAACTTGATGCAGTCTATTCTCTTTGAGAAAACTATACCAAACATATTGATACCCATAATTCCTTTTCTAATTAGTTTAAATTAAATTCATCCCTTCCTTCAGTTTATTTTATTCAACATTATTCACCCTTATCTCATTTCTATCCAAATCTCTTAGGATTTGATGAGCGGGATCCCATTGAAGAACTTTTTAAGCTCACTTCTCAAATTATTTTCACTAAGCTCATGAATAATTATCCACACCATTGAAACTAATTGATGCATCTCTTATTATAAATAACATCCCTAAATGTCTACCTATGGGAAAATAAGCCACCTTACTTGGGTCCTAGGATAGTATCCTAAAACAATGTGAATAAATGTTCATTTAAGTTGACAAGACTATGGAAGTTTCTCTCTCACTTAAGTTTCATATTACTTACATGATCCCCCAAAAAAATATTACTACATGTAGATGATGCTCCTATTTTCATTAGTTTCAAAGTTTGTGATATTTAATTCAATCATGCTTTGATTGATGAAGGGTTTGGCAATGGTGTCTCTCCCTTGACTTCATCAAAGCCCTTGATACTTTAAATATAACCTTTAGTCTACCCAATTTACATGTCAAGGACATGACAAAATACAAATTCCTCCTCTTGGTTTCATTTGACTTCATATCATCATCCCTCCCATCATGGTTAAATTTAAGGTCATGATCTTCAATTTTACCTTATCTTATAACATTTTGCTTGGTTGACCCTAGACTCATCTCATGAGAGCAATCACCTCTTCTACATGTAAGTGTGTCAATTTCCCCCATAATGGTGCTATATATAATATTTAAGGTGACATTAACCCTTTGAATATCAAATAAATACAAGAACATGGTGTATTTAAAATACCTACCCTTGAACCTTTACCTAGCATCCCCTTTCATGAATGTCAATAATTTCAACTATCCCATCAACTATAACTAATACTATAGTGGTCACTCCAAAATTTTGGCAAACTTACCAGCTAACCTCTTAAACTTTCATGATGATGAACCCAATGATATTAGACATAAGAGAAAAATCTTAGACCTTCCTTCTAGCATTATCATTGAGTTACCCCTTCTTTGTGACCTCGTTCTCACAAGAAGATGATTGATGAGTTTTCCACTTTTGTGCTCATTCCTAAGAATCCAACTCCCCACTCTTCCTATATAAATATAGTGATTTCTTCCCTCCACATAGATATACATATACTCAATTATGATGATGGTTAATCCTTTGATGATCCATTCTTAGCTTAATATAGCCAAGCTAAGAATTTAAAAATCCTCTATTACTGATCTTCTCTTCAACACTCTCATGATTATTCATATTCTTGTTGCATTAATTAGTTTATATCATTCATCATCCTTATAATTTTCTTGACATTACCCATCCTTCAATTGATGTTCACAATTTAGATATGGATCATATTCTAGTTTCTTTGCATACTTCTCTAGTTAATTCTAATCCTATGTAGAATATGTTCCTTGATCGTTATATGATAGGATTTTATAGGTTTTACAAACTTTTTTATCCTTCAAGTACACTTAATCCTAAGATGTTGGATATATTGATACAACCCACACCAATTCAATCTCCTAAAGAAGTAGTTGTAACACTAGTTCATGATCCTATCCTTAGATGTTTTGATAATGATGACCTATTTGATGACCTAAGTGATCTTAATAAGTGGGGAACATGTTGTGGGAAGGTAGTATTCTTTTAATTTTCATGCATACTAGCCTTCATGGGGAAATATATGTTCACTAGTTGGAGTGTCTTAGGTCCTTGATGTCAATATTACTTAGCTTTTCCCACTTGATTAGTGTGTCTCACTCCCACTAATTATTTTCCTATCACATGTGTGGCACTTCACATTTATTATCTACATTATATTATTTCTAATATTCCCCTTGATTAGTATCTCTTCTAGATGATCACATATACTTTACATACACCTCTTTGGCTTAGTTTGTGAGTTGTAGTGTAATACCTTGGATAGGACTAGGTTTTCCTCACAAACACTTATCCTACATAATCTTATTATCATACAAGTCATGTCATTATGTGGTTATGTTTTCCTACACAACACTCTAGCACAAACACTCATTCTTTATAACTTCCCATTTTTCATTTATCTATCTTTGATTTCACATACTTGCCTTACATCATTGATATTTCATGTACTTACATATATTTTTTTGTATTTGTCACTCATTGATATTTCATTTACTTACATATCTTTGTTTGATATTTTCATTTATTGATATTTCATTTAATTACATATTTTTGTTTGGGTTCTTCATTCATTAATATTTCATTTACTTACATATATTTATTTATGTTATTAATTCAATAGTATTTCATTTACTTACAATGGTTTTCATATCTCCTAGCTTTGGTGTATTTTACATTCAATTTTTATCATTTTCATCCTTTTATTACATCTTTGGTTTGTTGATGATCTATATAATAAATAAAAAATCGTTATTATTTCAATTTGTTTTTCATTCTTTTTGAACATGCATTTGATCACATTTGTTATAAAATAATAAAACATACATTTTACATGATCACAATTTTCCATAGCATAAATAAAAAACATGTGCTAAAAATAAAATACATCCATTAATTACACTAATGAGTCATAAAACAACATATCTCTATATATAAATGGATAAATATTTCATACATCATGATACATAGTCATACAAAAGTAACTCTAAAGTTGTGGTCAACCCTGTCCATCTAGAGGGAGTTGTGCCACACTCCCCAAAAATGCATGTCTAGATAGCCCCCTATGTAGACTTAGTTATAGACTCTGTGTATGTAACTAAAAACTAAGGACCATCCTTTGTAAGTGGGTTAGCTATGCCTGCAACATTGACACATGTCTTATAGTGGCCATATGTGTAGACCTATTCACAAATAAATCTCACCATGTCACTACCTCTCTTCCTCCAACCCCAATAGTAACGTGGCATCATCTATAGCCTACTCTCACTTCTCTATCTCTCAGGTAGCATATCCAACCAATTTGAACTAGTTATCATGTGATCCAACTACCAAATCTATAAGATATGGCATCCCTATGGTATCATGATAAGGAAGTATGAGGTCTAAAATATCAAGGTGTAATGTCTCCACTAGGGTCATCCACCATGTCTCCTCCAATGTTCCATCTAAAAAACACAAACTAGAATAAATTCATATCTCACATATATATTATAATCCATCTATCTATCACTGACATCTATCATGTATGTACATGTGTGCGTGTGTATAAGAAATTAAAGTGATAAATGTGACACACTACTTACCTACACTAGTGCCATCTCCTTGACCACCTATCCCTTGCTAACTATTGTTGCTTTGAGGTGGTGAAAATCCTTTGTATCGACCTAGCTAAATGAATCTAGATTGACAAGCCTCCATATGTGTTTGTCACTCTATCATCTAATTAAATATTAAGTGTGTCATAAGATCTACCTGTTGTTATTGAGGCACTGCCACAAGATGCTTACCTCCTCCTACTACCCATGATACCCATTGGCATCTCCGCTATCACTTTTCTTCCCTTAGTTGGTGATGTCACATCATTGGAACCTCAATTGGTATTCCCATCCCTTTGACATTGTGTTTCTTTATAACATGGTGGACCCAAAATACTAAGACCAGTAATGGAGCTAAAAGATGTGCTAGTATAAATGGCCTAGGAACATGATCACATGGATGAGACTGTACCCACCAATGGTTGTGCCTCATGATCCTCCTCCATCCCTATGCTTGTATGGTTGTTGGGAATGATAGCTATGCATCCACCATTACCCAATAAAGTGTCTAGATGATCTATCTCCTCTTCACAGTTGATAATTATTATATGTAGGGAACTAATCACACCACATGATCCCATATCCATCTCCTCACTCATGGGAGAGAATCATCAATCACATGAGGTGACCATGTTGTTCTATACATAAGGAATCGCTCATATATGTAGCTAAAAAAATCATAATCAACCCCATAGTCTCTATACCTCTACTCAAAATCTCATAGAATTTGCGCATCAAATTTATCCAGACTAAAAAACCCAAATCATAATGTGTGTTGTGATCTATCATCAAGAAACACAAATGTATAATATAAAATGGAATGGGCATATCATACTTATGATAGACCACACATGCTTTCATAAGTCTGATCAAGACCTTATGAATGTCCATAAATCTTACTATATAAACATCTAACAATCATATGAGTAACACACATTGATCATACCTATCATAACACATTTCCTAATGCACTAGGGATCTCTTCTCATTAAGATATCAATATTATTGTAGACCACTGGTGTACCCATGATAGGGAATCTTAGGATAGCATGTGCATCCTCTAAGGTCATATCCACCTCTATGATGTCCCCATTCACCACCCATTTGAATGTGTTATTCAACCTCTCTTATGATCCTAAGAACATCGCCATGAGATCCACACTTAGAAGAGTCCAACACATCTACATGATACCACTGAAACCTAGTATAGTAAAATGTGCATGATCAACTATTGATAATATCTCTAATAAATAGGGAAACCACATCACATCTAATAGCCTCCATAACCTCTATTTATTCTATAAAATTCCAAACAAATTAAGAAAAAATTATACTTTCATCCCAAAAATCTTAAATAAATGCTTTAAATAATTAGAAAATAGCTAAAGTGGCAATTTTAATTATTTTATACTATATTATCCATGCACCAGATTACATCAGCCATATCTACTCTTTTTAATGTATTAACCATGTGCTAGACTACATCATCTATATTTATTTCATACTGAATCATCCATAAAATATTTTATTGACCATGCTTATCATCCCTTATTACATCATCAACCACTTGAAAACATGCATTGGCTAGACTTATTTCCTAGAATCATCAGCCATGCCATATGGCATTAACAATCTATAAAATTTCTAACTATATCAGCCATGTCAATTGACATCGACCAATTTCTTATCCTACTACATCATTCATGCCATATTAATAAGAGAATAATTTTCTTATAGGAGTCACCTCATCTCCTACAAGCCCATACCTCCTATTAATGACCTTACAATCTCATGTGAGTTTACTTATCTAAGTCACCCACTTAGCACAAGTTAAAAGGGTATCTTACACTCAAAAATAAATTCTCTTACATTGTCCAAATTTAATTTCCACAAGCACATCCACTCACCCTAATCTAAGTCCTAACTTATTTCCTCTAGCCTTCTTAGAGAGGCTAGACACAAAATTCTAATAAAACCTATTTTAAAATTTCTCATGATTTATGTAGATTTAAATATTTATTGAATTATGATTTAAATAAAAAGAGATTTTTTTTAATTGTATTTAAAAAATTAAAGATTTAAAAATAAGGGAGGCAATGATATTTGAATTATTATACATTTGAATACTCATCAAGATAATCATATGCACGATGACAACAAGGTCATAGAGGTTCAAACATAAGGAGTATTACATATTCTCCCCCTTATAAAAGCATCATCCTTGATGTGCCAAACCAACTCAAGGGGTTGAAGAACCACACATACCAAGTTACAAATAGTGAAACATAAACCATCATAAATACAACAACAATTATCACTTATGTTTTCAATTTACATAGATTTGATTATAGATTATTAATGTACTTGTGCTTATTTAAATTATTCTTAAGGATATGTTGATGCACTTAAATATATCATCATGTTCATATAGTGTTTGAGAAACACTTATCATTTTTGGATCTAAATAATCCATTACATGAGTTTTTGGTTGTGATAATCTTGTTATCCTTGGTGGAATAGAGGCAGAATAGGTTGACTGTTTCACAAAATTATATTAGTCAGTGGTTGGGAGCCACCATGTCTTAATAGTTGATCTTTGATTTATGAGAATACCTATGCTAATCTGAGTGAATTGTGTTTAAAACTTAAGGCTAAATCAAACTAAGATGAATATTCAAAATGAAACTAATATAAGGTGAATTGATTAAAAAAGAGTAAAAGGAAGGGTAGGCTAGAAAAGAGAGGTGTTGTTGATCTTTGTTTAAAACATTAGGACAAAGTTCCAATTTTATTTAAACATGAATTTAACTAATGTGAAACATGAAGTAGCACAAGCTCAAATCCTACCACACATTAGGCAAACGTCTAAGGAAAGTATGAAAAGATTCAATTAAGAACAAGATTTACTTTAATAATTTTACCCCTACAAGAAAATAGTATTAGCCTAAATGCAAGAAGAGCAATGAAAGTGAAGTAACCCTAAGAAATTTCAACTAATCTATAATTAACACAAATTAGCAACTTTACATTTAAATATGCACATCCATAATACATAATAACCATTCAAATCTAAAGATAAGATCAAATAAATGAGAGAGAAATCATGATAGCAATTCACACAAGCAAATGTGGACAAAATTTGTAGAACTCCTTGCTTATATTAATTTTCTTAAAAGTTATAAATATTTTTTTGGCTCCAAAAAATCTCTCTTTTATAATTGGAAATACCTCTTTATATAGACTCATGATGTATGTCGGTCAATAATGATAAATTACATTTGTACATGTGTATAAGATAGTTGTCCTTTATGTTACACTCTATAACAAATGACATTTTCTAATATACTAACTTATAGGCAATGTAATTTACAAGATGTACATGCCTTTATAAAAATAATATTCCAATTTAAAAATATACAATGCTAGTTATAAAAGAATATTCTTAATCCAAATAACTTTAGGACCCCGATGCTACTGCAACCTTCTGCCTTTCTTGTAGGATCTTCATTCCATAATATTTCTCATTGATGAGCTAGAGGTCAACAATAGGTCTCATGAATAACTCTTTTTCTTGACCTCCCAGGTTATTGAGATCTTTCTCAGCTCTCTCCAAATCTTTTTTGATGCTAAAAACATCTCCTATCTTCTCCTCAGATGACAATAGTAAGCCCATGACCCTCTTATTATCATCCCATGTCTTTCCTTGACCTTGGTTCCTCATCTCCTACATGAGTTGAGAATTTATATGCTTAAACTCCTCATCAGTGATAAGGCCCAAAGGAGTAAGTGAGGTTAGCTCTTTGATTAAGCTATCCAACATATGTAGCATTTTATCTTCCTACTATTTGAGGTCTTTAAAAATGCCCTCCATCTACTTGGACCAACTATTCAGGGCTTTTATTTTATCCACCAATATAGCCATAACCATTTTTAGATGGGCTAGGCTGATAATCCTGAATTCAAGGACTTGATTCTTGGTCAAGGCTTTGATCAAGTCTTTCACTTGAAAGCTTAAAACCTACCATTGGATAGCTTGGCCTGTAGCCATGGAATTTTGCTTACTTATTACCTCTAGTTTGGTTTTAACTAAATTTAAGGAATTAAATAATTCAATCATGGTGTCCTCAAATAGCTAGAATTTGTCTTCTTAGATTGACAATATGGTACTCTCTTCCAAATTCTTATGTTGTTACATCATGACTTTGATGATATCCTACAATTTATTAGATTGTGCTTCAACCAACTTGAATGGGTCCTCTTTAAATATAGGAACCTCACCAAGACTTTATTCTTCCACTAGAGTCAAACCAATGAATGGTTCCACTTTTTTAAAAGTAAATTCTTCTCTAGCAATCATGCCCTTATTTTTAGTCACTCTTTCCAATATGGTGGTTTCTATATTAAATTTAACCCCCACTGATGATTGAGTCACTTTTGGAGCTAGCATTTCTATGTGTGCTCCACCATATGCTCTTAGGGTAGCCATTCTTTTCTCCTCTTCCTTTTTTAGATCCACAATCTATGGCTTAAGATTTTCATGCACAGTGATGTTAACAGACTTTCTTATTACCCAAAGATGGTGCAAAGTAGGGAATTTATACAATTTACCATAGTGGGTGTGAATTTGTTCAAATTGCTCACTAGTTGTCTGCACTTCAATTTTGGATTGAAGTTTTCTTGCACAGATGATAATTCAACTCTCTTAGACTTGATTGTAATCAATATAGGGTTGAATTAGGACTTTAATGTATGTTGGGGCTCTTCTAAAGGTCTTCTTAGTGATTTGATGATGGCATCTAGTTCAAATGATGAGCTTCGTGGCATCCTTGTGGTGTTTTCATGGTGCTTTGCTCATTAATATTTAAAAAAGTGATTGTTGTCTTTTGAAAATTACACCTTGATCTCACACCATTGGCTTCTTTTTTACACCAATTAACACTAACCATTGATCTTGATTTGAGAGATCAAATGTCATTGGCCACTTGCTACGTTCCTCATAATTATGACATTTTTCACTTTTGCATTCACTCTAAGCTTTATTAAAATTTCAACATTGGTCTCACACCATTGATCCCATTTGCATGGATCAATCATGCTCCATTGATCTTCATCTTCTTAATTATGCCTCATGCTTTGTAGACTATTAATCAAAATGTGTATGCTCATATACATATCATCAATTTTTTAAATATGCCTGAGCTTTAATTTGTGGTTCACAACTATCCCATGTGTCATTTCGATGTTCATCCTTAGGGATTTTGAATTTTCAACATTTTATACATACCATTTGATCATCTTTATCTGAGCAAATGTGCTTCATTAGATCTTGATGTGCAAGGTCGAATACCATTGGTTATTGAATTTTCAACTTTGATCATGCATCATTAGACCTTGATTGGTTGGATCAACATGCTCCATTGGATATTTATCCATAATTTCAAATGCCATTGATCATTGAGTGTTCTTTGGCCATGAGTGTGACACTTGTCACCTTTTGTTGTCTCAGGGCTCCATTGAAACTTTGACTTATTGCACATCGTTAGATCTTGACTACCTGAGCAAACATAGACTATTGATCCTATGAATGAAAATGATATTTGAGTTAGGCTCAAGAAAATAAAGAACTTAGCATAAAGTTTTTGGACTATGGTTTTATTTCATGTTAATAAACACAGGTAAGACTATAGGATAAACATTTTAAGCTAAGTTTTAAACATGATAAAGGGAACCCCACAAATAATAAAAGAGATGGCATAAAGTCTTAGGACAAGAATTTTAGCTAAAGTATAAAACATAACAAAAGGACCCAATGGTTAGTTAGACCATGTGGAAATAAAAGGGACCAAGGGGGGTTTGAGACATAAAAAGACCAAACATAAAAATTTTAAACTAAGGTTTGGTCATTTTAATAAACACGACTAAACCTTGGGATAAAAATTAAACTAAGTTCATGGAATGATTCATCATTCCCACTTAAATTGTTCTTGCCAAATTTGAATTTGATTCAAAAGAACCTAAGCTAAGATAATTTGAATGAGGGTTTCAGGATGCTTTTAGTTTGATTTTTAATAGACCAAAGGTTAGTAAAAGGCCAAATTAATATAAAGATCATGAAACCTAGGCATTGCCCTTTCCAAATGGGCTCTATTGGAGCTATAACCTAAAAAATAAATATCCAATGTTATCAACTTTAAGCAAGATTAAATCAATTTTATGAATAAATATGCCAACCAAATTAGGTGTGAATGATCTTCAAATAAAGACTATGTACAATCATGCTAGTGGTACCCTGATCATGTGATTTTTCAATTCTTAACACAACTTTTCCAAATTTAAAATAAGGGTATCCATTTTTCATAAATAGAGATATATTAACCTCAACAAATGGTGACTTCTGGGAGAAACATAAAATATGTTATAATTCAAAGACTCTAATTTAGACTAATAACTAGACTACTTGTTCCACTTAATCAAATACCATAATTAAGATCAATTTATGATTAAAACAAATCTTATTCATGTAGGGTTGGGATCAAATATAAAAACTCAGACATATTTTGTGTGTGCTTTTATTTTACTTCCTTTTTGCCATGGGATTTAGGGAAAAACTTATAATTTCATGACCTTAACCATTAACATTAACTTATAACATATTTGGATGTTCTTAAGAATCATGTTTTAGCTTAGTGAAGGTTTGGGCATTGCTCTGCTAACATCTAGGAATCCATATCCCTAACGTAGATAACTTTGGCTGCACTCAAGGCCATGCTCCACTGTCATCTAAGCATTCATAGCCCTGATGGAGATTAACATAATCACCTTTGCTTAAAAAGCTCTTGAATTTTACAATAAGGCTCTTATTTTTGTATTTTTAAAATCATTTTTGACTCTCTATCAAAGGTTGGGAACCAAGTTAGCTAGGTTTTGGTATTTGTTCAAGTGTTTTGATCTTCAAACAATCATCCTTGGTTGCAAACTTTGTCCCAAGTAATAATGTTTATTAAGTGCAAACATGATTGTGTTTCAATAATTAAAAATTTCACCCAACATGTGCAATCCTTCTTAGAATCAAGCTTA
This sequence comes from Torreya grandis, assembly GCA_037957365.1. NCBI lineage: Eukaryota > Viridiplantae > Streptophyta > Pinopsida > Cupressales > Taxaceae > Torreya > Torreya grandis. The sequence goes on from JARHVA010001230.1 coordinate 1,358,528, forward strand.
GATCAGAAAAATACTTAAAATCTCAAATAATAATTAACCTATCCATTAATCTTTTCTATTTTATGCAAACTATAACATCAAGCTCACATTTCAACAATCCATGATCAACCAATGTTGAACAGTCATACCTGCATTCCTAAATTGTGAAGTTCCTGAGCAATTAGGTGAAATTTGAGCTGAGGGATATCCAAAAGGACTTATTAAAAGCAAGGAACAAATCACAAAAATCAAAACACACCAAACAAATAGACATCAAGTAAAGAATATTTACAAACACTACTTATAAACAAGGGACATGAAGGAAAGAAATAGGAAAGAAACTAAACTAAGACCTACACTGAGTCCATAAATAACTTACCCCTAGGATCAAATGAAAAGTTATTTAGCTTACCACATAACCTTGAAGAATGATTACTTCCATTTAATGGCCTCTTTTTGTGGATATGAGCACTTGTGTGTTCATGTCTTCTATGTGATGTATCTTGATTCCTCATCTCCATTCTTTAGTACCTAGGTTAAAGATATGGATATAAAACTTAATCATTTTCTTCCTAAATACTTATATCTTACATCAAGAGTACTAATTCTCCTTCATTCATAGACTGATAGTGACTTATATCATCCTCATTTATTGATGGCAACTCAGCTAGCATTCTTAAAGGACATCTTTATTAAGTTTGGCTTGGGGTAGAGATGGACTACCAATATTTGCACCAAAACTTTCCAAGTCATCTCAAAAGGATAATTCATCATGATCAAATAAAATGGCATGAAATTAATTTACAACTTTACCATTTGAATCAAGTTGATCACATAATTCCAACCTTTTGGTATGGTTATATGGAAATCCCTGATCTACTACACTTGTTTCATCTTCATCTTCTATGAAGAATGACATCTCTTCTATCCAATAGATTCCCACCTCATCTTGATTTGGGATTTTTAGAATGACATTGTTGTCTTGGAACACCTCGGTTTATTTAAAAAAATCTTGGTATAAATGTTTCCAATGGTCAGCTTCTTTATGGATTTCCTCAATTTCAGCAATGACCTCATATGAGTTGTCCTCACAACTATATTCTAAAGAGAGGTCAGCTTGTATCTGATCTTCTTCATGGGGCTGCTCATCTTGAATGGTTGTTCCTTCTTCTAGAGCATCTTCAGGTTCATTTTCTTCTTTGAATGGAAAATCAAAAGCCTATACCATGAAGGATTTAGATGTCCTTGCAAATATAGATGTCCCTACAACATTTTCTTGATTGAACACAAGTTCAGATGTATCCTTTTCATTTTCATATTTTTCAAAGACATTACAATGATCAACTAGACCTATATCATGAAGATTCATTTCTTGTACATTCTCATATGACCTATTATTCTTGTTATCATGAAACCTATTTGTAGGCCTATTGAACCTTTGAGAAGCATAGTTTATGTTAGAGTTTTCCCCAATCTTGCCCACTTGATTTTGTAATTGAAGAAAATTTGTGCTTAGATTTTGAACCATCTTAATTATGGATTCATTCTCATTCTTTAATGCTTATGAGTTACGAACTTGAATATTATTACTAGTGGGCACTAAATCTCTCTATCCCTATGGATGAAATATGTTTGTAGCAATGTTCAAGAACCCCAAATTTTGGCCAGAATGGGCATGGTTTAAGGGCAATTGGTTTAAACTAGTGTTTGATTTCAGGAAGGCACATTTTGATTGGCATTAGGAATGACATTCAGTGCTAGGAAATTGGGGTTGACATTTGGGATAGCATATACAATTTGATCTTGAGGATGTATTTTATCATTGATTATTACAACTTTAGCATAATCCAATGCTAAGGTGTTTAGGAATCCAATAGACCTTTTAAGAAACACAAAATTCATGGGGTCCAAAGCATTTTTTTTAATCTCTAAGGCTAAAGCCTCATCAAGTGTGTAAGGATCTATGGTTCTGCTGAACATTTTTTGGAATCTAGTATTAAATGCTCATATGGTATCATTTGAGTCTCTTTTGATTGTGGTAAATTGTTGGTACATGACACATGGACTAATGATTTTGTCAAACTGATTAATGAAGTAATTATTAAAATCATTCCATATAGCTATGTAGTTTTAAGGAAGGTTAAGGAATCATTCATATGAAACATCTTTGAAAGTATATAGAAATAATATGCATGCTACATCTTCATGAACAATATTGACAATTCTTAAAGTAGCTTTGAAGGATTTAATATATTTTTTAGTAGTTATAACACCATTAGGACTGAAAGTAGTCAAATATTTTTTAGGATTATGAGAAATATCATGTATCTTACTTGGTATAATGATTGAAGAACCACTTATCCATGCCATAACTTGATAAGGATTGAACACAGAAGCACCCTAAATTGGTGAAGTTGGTTGAGACTTTGAAATTCTATGCTTACCTTTGTCTCACCTAAATCTCCTATGAAATTCTAATGAAAAAAAGAGGAACCCTTGTCTCTAAATGTAATTTGGTCCTTATCCTTGGAAATTCCAACTTGAAAACTTTTTACCCTATTTTAAATTTGATGTGTAAAGACATCTTTACAAATAATGATGATCAGACTCGCACATTAGCAAATTTTGCATAAATATGTATAAAAAATGATGGACATCAATATTTAACTACATTTGCTCAAAGATGTGTCCAAACACAAATATGAATGATATTTACATGTTTTAAGCTTATATAAACTCAAATTTGTAGAGATCTAATCATTCTTCATATAAAATAGCTATTACTAACCTCAAATGCCTTGAATTCACAAATCTCAAACTATCTTTACTACAATTACTCATGGATCTTCAAAGAAAAACCATCTTTGTCTAAATAAGCATAAAGATGTGTTTGAAACCATTAAGATAAATGATCTTTACACAAATATGCTAAAATAAACATAAATATACAAAGAATACATCAATCTTTGAACATAATTCACCAAAATTAGCAAATATGTTACAAATTTACAAAGATCTAACTATGGCCCTCCTTCTAGCACCAATTTTTTTCCTATTGATGCACCTAAATGTATCAACATTTCATATAGTGTTTAAAAAACACTTCTCATTTTTGTATTCAAAGAATCTATTACATGAGTTATTTGTTGTGATAATCCTGTTATCCTTGGTAGAATAGAAGCAGAACAGGTTGACTGTTTCACAGATTTATATTAGTTAGTGTTTGGGAGCCACCATGGCTTAATAGTTGATCTTTGATTTAGAGATTCCTTATGCTAATCTAAGTGAATTGTGCTCAAAACCTAAGTCTAAAGATAAATTAAGATGAATATTCATAATGAAATTGATCTAAGGCAAATTGATAAAAAAAAAGAGTAAAAAGAAGGGTAGGGAAGAAAAGAGAGATGTTGATCTTTATTTCAAATATTATGACAAAGTTCTAATTTGATTTGTACATGAATTTAACCAATGTGCAACATAAACTAGCATAAGCTCAAATCCTACCACACATTAGGCAAATATTTAAGGAAAGTATGAAAAGATGCAAATAAAGACAAGATTTACTTTAATAATTTTATCCCTAGAAGAAAATAACATTATCCCATATGCAAGAAGATCAAAGAAATTGAATTAAACCTAAGAACTTTCAACTAATTTAACATTATCATAAATTAGCAACTCTGCATTTAAATATGTACATCTAAGATAAAATAAATGAGAAAGAAACCATGATAGCAATTCACACAAGCAAATTCGGGAAAATTTTGTAGAACTCCTTGCTTATATTAATTTTCTCAAAAGTTACAAATAATTTTTTGGCTCCAAAAAATCTCTCTTTTATAATTGTCAATATCTATTAATATAGACAATTCATGAAGTATGATGGTCAATAATGACAAATTACATTTGTACATGTGTATACGATAGTTGTCATTTCTATTACATTCTAGAACTAATGACCTTTTCTAATAAACTAACCTATAGGCAATGTAATTTACAAGATATACATGCCTTTACAAAAAGAATATTTCATTTCAAAAATATACAATACTAGTTACAAAAGAATATTCATAATCCAACTAACTTTGGGACCTTGATGCTACTATATCCTTTTGTCTTCCTTTTAGGATGTTCATTCTATAATGTTGTTCATTGATTAGTTGGAGGTCAACAATGGGTCTCATGAACAACTCTTTTTTTATCTCTCAGATTATTGAGATCTTTCTCAGCTCTCTCCAAAGCTTGTTTGAAGTTCTCAGCATCTCCTATCTTCTCTTCAAATGATAAAAATAGGCCATGATCTTCTTATTATCATCCCTTGTCTTTCCTTAACCTTGATTTTTTTGAAAATAAAAATTGTACCATCAACAAATCAACCCCTTTGCCTATTATGAAGGTCAAGTTAGAATCGTACCAATCTAATTGTAGGGGTTCTAAAGGTTCATCTAAGATCTTAAAGATCTGAGGGGGTTTTTATTATAAATTATGAAAAAAAATCAAGAAATTATCAAGACAACTTATTCCAATATAACAATCAAATATCCATTTATCAAATCAAAAATCAATTGAGATAAGAATCTGTAATCTATTCTATCTGATAGAGAAAACCTATTAGTTAGATAGTCTCTTGAATAATAGAAACTTGATTCTATAATATATATATGTATATTCAATTGGTATTTTCACTTCTTTCTTGCAATGGTTTATAAGCTAACCAAATATAGAAGAGATAAATCAAAGTGAGAAAGAGAGACTAACACGTAAGTAAAAAGGCAAACAAACTAAAATAGCAAAACAAATACCTAAGCCTATAGCAAATAGAAATAAACTAGAAAATAAAATGAACTTAGAAAAGAATCCAATCTAAATAGAAAAGGAAATAAAACATGAAAATCTACTAAGAAAACATTCTAGGAAAAAGAGAACTTTGACTAACAAAGAAGAAACTAAGACTGTAAATCAAGATTAAAACTAAAGGAAGGAAAACAATTGTAAAACCTATGAAATAAAGATGAATGATGAATCTAAAATTAAACAAACCTATAGCTATAGACTAAATAAAGAAAACTAAGACTAAAACAAGAAATTAAATTTAAACTAAGAACAATCTGCTAAGTAAAAGACTCTAGTAAACTATTTGACAATACGAAAGATAAAACAAAATAAGATAGACAAAAAGTAAATATTAAACTAAATCTAAGAAGAAACTAGATAATAAAAATTAAGAAACTTAAACAGAAAAATAGGGAACAAAATCCAAGACATGAATAACTTAGAATCTAACAACTAAAACTAGATAAACTAAACCAAAGATATAAGACAAAATCAAATAATAATAAGTCAGAAAATCAAAATGAGAAACTAATAAAACTAGGCTGAAATAGATATTAATCTAAATTTTTAAAATTAATCTAAGTAAAAACCAAAACGACAATAGATAAATTTATAACAATCAAAACAAAAAAAGGAGTAACAAACTGAACTAATCTAAGAACTAAAGAACAAAATAAACTAAACTAAACTAATTATAATAAAAAAGACAATAAATTAAAACTGTATCTAATAAAAGAAACCAAATTTAGAAGAAATATTAAGGTTCTATTTGTATTAATGTCAGAGTCAATTAATTAAAAATATGTGTGTCTCAAAATGAGAGTCGTCTTAGATTAAAAAAGGTCAATTTCAATGAGAAAACCAACATCCTTTCTTTACAAAATTTGGAATGATAACTTTTTAATCGAATAGATCAATGAAGTATCACTAAAAATTAAAATGATCATCATTACTCAGGCTGAATACTTAAAATCTATGCATAGGACTGTAAATAGCAATCATTAAAAGATATTAAATTTAGAAAATTTTAGATAATTAGTAATAGATGATAAATATAACTGGATATACCTATGTTGCATAAGTGATTACTCAACCGTCAAACAAAATACCATTGGGTCTATCTACAAAATTTGTACTATCTCAGAGAAGTTGCATAGAAAAAAGAGATAAATGATGGACTTCAAAAAAAACTTAAGTCTTCAATACATGTTGTGCTTCTATCTTCAAATGAATGGTTGATCTCTTCTTATACCCTCAACTCAGTTGTGAAATAAGTTATAACTAACTTTAGTTATTGGTTAATATTAACTAATTGACTTTTAAAAAAGTTAATTAATTACAATAAAATTGGTTAATGATAGATTTAATTAAAACTTTAAAAAATTTAATTTGATTAAGGATACTTAAAATAATAGACCTGGAGTACTAAACCTTCACGAGTGGGGACCATATTAATTAATAATATAGTAAAATACACACTAATCATAAAATAATAAATCAAAATTGATAAATTATACTTATGTTTAAACCATAACATATTTTAAATTAATCTTAGGCATATATAATTATATCAAAAACTTTAAAATCACTGTATATACCCAAATTTACCAAAATTTATCAAATCTGAAGTATCAAAGTGTTAAGACAAATATCAAGTTTTGCATGGAAAAGTTCAACACTAAGTAGAAAATCATATTGTGGATAACCAATAGTCATCTAAATCTGATAACACTTTAATTACTTGTTTGTCTTACTCATGGAGATAAATGTTATACTCCATCTTAGTTGCAAGGAAGGGTAGTAATCTAGTCCCCATGTCAGATGTGTTATCATCAATTTCCAACTTGATTCTTTTTATCAACCTAACTTCTTTGGGTGCTTCGGGCTTATCATTTTCATAGTAGTGTTCTTTTTAGCAGTCTGAACTAGAATTTCCATGGTTTTCCTCTTGTTGTCATATCCATAACCTCCCAAACTCAACCTTTTAGACCTCAAAAGGGGTTCACTATGGGCACCTGACAAATTCAAATTTTAACATTTTCCACCAAGGTATGCATTCGATGGGGTAGGTGTATTTGAAAGAGTAGCCATTTTCTTAAAGTCTTTGGCATGGGTGGTCTTCACCTCAAGCTGATTGGACTAATTAATAGGCAACTGATTGGTAGGTAATGGTTCATCAACTGGTTCACCTCTAAAATTAGGGAGATGCAATGGTAAGAAATAAGGATCATGCTCTAGGTGATGAGAAAAACTATTTTGAGAATGTGTACGAGTTACAAATCTTTAGCCACAAAAACCCCTATGACCTCTATAGCCTCTATTAACTGGGTTAACAGAAAAAAAAATTAAAATATTCAAAAAAATTGAGTCATAAACATCAAAATAAATAGACATCCTTGTGCCCCTATAGAATCTAGGTCCAAAACATCTTGCATATAACCCAACCCTATTAAATCCTCTAATATGACCTAACTGATTGCCACCTCTATTAGAATTGTCCCCATCCTCCATCACTATTACTAGCATTTGACTAGTCCCACCTAGACATATTGAAAATCTAAAAATATAGTAGTAAAAACTAAGTTTATAAATAAAAGTCCAAAGCAAAATTGTAAAAGAGACTAAAATTTGCACTATACTGAAACCACTACACTATATCTAAATTCATTAAATTATAATATCAATCCTTAGTGAATTTTAAACTCAATATCTATCTTTAAAGAAAAATTCAAAACCTCAATATTGAGATAAAATTTCAAATGTAACTTCCTATTTCCAAAAGTCAAAATCCATTCAAAATATGTGTGTGTGTGTGTGTGTGTGTGTGTGTGTGTGTGTGTGTGTGTGAGTATGCATGTATATATATATATATATATATATATATATATATATATATATATATTTCATTATTATTGTATCACGACCGACTGATTAAACTTCATATTTTCAAAATATTCAAAAAATCTGAGTCATAAACATCAAAATGAATAGACATCCTTGTGCCCCTATGGAATCTAGGTCCAAAACATCTTGCATAGAACCCAACCCTATTAATGCCTCTACTATGACCTAATTGATTGTCACCTCTATTATAATTATGTCCCCATCCTCCATCACTATTACTAGCATTTGGCTGGTCCCACCCAAACATAATGAAAATCTAAAAATATAATAGTAAAAACTAAGTTTGGAAATAAAAGTCCAAAGAAAAATTGTAAAAGAGACTAAAATTTGCACTATAATGAAACCACTACACTATATATATATATATATATATATATATATATATATATATATATATATATATATATATATATATATATATATATATATTTCATTATTATTGTATCACGACCGACTGATTAAACTTCATATTTTCAAAATATTCAAAAAATCTGAGTCATAAACATCAAAATGAATAGACATCCTTGTGCCCCTATGGAATCTAGGTCCAAAACATCTTGCATAGAACCCAACCCTATTAATGCCTCTACTATGACCTAATTGATTGTCACCTCTATTATAATTATGTCCCCATCCTCCATCACTATTACTAGCATTTGGTTGGTCCCACCCAAACATAATGAAAATCTAAAAATATAATAGTAAAAACTAAGTTTGGAAATAAAAGTCCAAAGAAAAATTGTAAAAGAGACTAAAATTTGCACTATAATGAAACCACTACACTATATTTGAATTCATAAAATTATATTATCAATCCTTAGTGAATTTTAAACTCAATATCTATCTTTAAAGAAAAATTCAAAACCTCAATATTGAGATAAAATTTCAAATGTAACTTCCTGTTTCTAAAAGTCAAAATTCATTCAAAATATATATATATATATATATATATTGAATGTATATGTGTGTGTGTATAGATTTGTCATTATTATTGAATCACAACCGACTGATTAAACTTCATATTTTGACAAAACAATTGCAATTCCCAATATTTATTGAACATATTCCATACTGAAACTAGACTAGAGTTCCAAAATGATCACTATCATACCCAAATCATTATAAATAATGACTTGTAAATAACCATTTGAGCACTTCTTATATCCACAGTCAATAGCATGAACCAAAATCACTTAAAACACATGTAAATTGATCATACAAATAAAATGATGTAAACTATAAAAATTATGTAACAATATTTCACCATATCTACTTCATGATTTTGAATATACCCAAACGTATCAAACTGAATCATCCATTACTATTTTCAAACCACTTGACAATTTACATATATAGTTTGTAAAACAACTATATATGTAACAATATTCACCAAATTTCATCATAATTTCTAAATTCATTAGCATCACCATTTTTCTTGCCTTCAACTAGAAAATCACTTGTGTAATTCAAAAAATATAAACCCTTAAGTCTATAACTAGTTTCAAATAAGGCTATCTACATGATTAACTTTTCTACAAAATTCCAAAACCAAGACCAAAAAGCTCATATGCATGAAAACTACTAACAAGAATTTGAGTCTTTCCAAAACTTCTATACATTTTGAATAAAGATGTAATTTATCTCAACCCAAAATATAAAATCAACCGCATATATAAAATCTATCTGAATGTATGTCATAGATGAAAACCCTAAACTTCCATTTTAAGCATGATAAAAATTTCAACATTCTGCATGTAACCAAACCATAATCTCTCATACTAAAAAAACAAATCTAACTTTCATTTGACCAAAAATGCAATCCATCTGATGTGTCAATAATTAACACTATCATAAAAAAATTTCCTTCAAAATAGGCTTTACACAGAAACACTCAAAAATACAAAACCCTCGATATATGCAAACTAGCCTGTATATCTATTTATACCATCTTCAAAATTTCAGAACCAAAACATGAGTGCATGCAAATCTTTAAAGTCTTTTCCAAACATGCAGAGGCTTTCTCAAACTATAATTAATCGTCACCTTTTCTTCACATGACTGTATGCATATATTTTTAGAAAATTGAATCATGCAACTAATGAAAATTAACTTGCAGGTATATCAACATATATCTAAAAGTTGACATAAAAGCTCAAATAAATCTTCATACAAGTTATGAGTTTTATCATTCCAAATAAACCCATAAAATCAAATTTAAAACCTTTTCAACCATGAAAAAAAAATAAAAACCCACATGCTCATCAAGGTTGTCACAACTTATACTCGTCTACATATGAAAGATTTACTGAAAACTTAAATATATCCATACTCTTTCATCTTAAAGCAAAAATCAAAATTATAATCTCAAAAACCATGAAAACTTTATCTTTTCACTTTTCCAAACTTCATTATTTCAAAGAATTTTTGAGATGAAATTGATAAAAATAAATACCATATTCATACCTAGTTTCACACTCAAACTCCTGCAAATATCCTCTCTAAACCCTGCTCTATGATTCACCAACAATTCTACCAGACTTTCACTCCCACTGAGAGCTTACAAATGGATGAATATAATGAATAAATCTAACCTTTTATTCACCACCTTTGGAACTGTAACTACCTCTATGACATGTTAAGCTACCATTGGTTTGGATTAACTCTAGCATACTTAGCAATTCTACTAAACTACTTTGTTGATCCTGATAAATCTAGGCAACAGAGTATTCTTCTTTCTAAACACCTTGATAAGTTCCATCAACTGAGGAGATTAGTTAGTCATAAATGCCTAATTACCACCAAATATCTTCCCAATCCTGAAACACACAACCTCACTTAAATACATATGCCAACTCACCAGCCTTGAAATCAAATATGCCAAGTGGTGTCCAACTCGCTAAATGTCTACTTTGTTACCCATCGAGGGGGTCGTAACACTCAAAAATGAATTCAAAATTGCTGATTAACGAAGCAAAGTGACCAAAGGGTCTTTAGTGTTAACTAGTGTCATGACCAATTCACATAATGCAAACCTTTAGAAATGCAAACACATTATCCTAGCATCAAAGAATCACATTATACCATGAGTATTAGGATAGGTCACTTTAGGTAATTGTATGTGAACTCAAAATTTATATAAATAAATATCTTTGCACCCATGTTCTAGTAAAGTGAACTTCTTATGTCAATTAGAAAAAATGTAGAAATTGTATCTAAGTCATACATCTTCAAGATAAGAGTGACAAATATGTGTTGAAATTATGATTACCAAATTGAATATTAACTTGAATATGAAAACAACTAAGTATTAATATGCCAATTATGATTTCATGAATTATACCATGTGTAGAATCAAAACAAATCAGACTGAGCACCACTGATCCATTCAAATCATATTAACTTTCTAAATTACCAACATATCAAATAGTGACAAAAACTAAATTATTTAAACCAGAATTGATTTGTAATTTCTTTTAGAAAACCATATCACCATTGCTATATGAATTATGAATCAAAGTTACTCATTAAGATCAAATCATCACCATATATCATCAAATATGATTGAGAACTAAAATTCAAGCATCAACTGAAACTATCAAAGTGTGTCAAGACTGATCAACAGAATAACCAATCACATCCATAATCATATGCATATTTTATTCATTTATCCACCATGCTATTTGAAACCACTTAAAATATAAGTAAAAAATATCAACAAATCAATAAAATTTTACAATCAAATATGCATATACAAATACTATCAATCAATAAGGTCCCCAACACAATTTTAAGTTTTATGACAGAGTTATCTCTATGGCAGTAAGTATAGACTTTTGAAAAAAATTAGGGGGGTGTAGAAAATAGGCATAACACTAACAACCTTGCTAGTCAATTTTATGAAACAAATCTAATTAGAAATAAATTGCCTATGATATATAAAATAGATTTTGCCTTGAGAGTGTGATCCAAGAAAATCATTTCTCAAGTAGTTAAGCGTGAACCCTTTAAATAATGAATTCAAGTAAGGGATGGATTGTTCGACTAGTGTGGCATGAAGAAAATGAAATGAATTACAAGGAAGTTCAAGTTAGATGCATAAACAATTACAAATTCCTTAGAAACAAAATATGAAAATGAAGTAATACTTATACAACCAAATATAAATCAGCCATATTAGTCATCTCTTATGAAAAATTGAATTTGTAACAGTAATTTTTGAAAATGAATGATACAGCACTTTGGTAGATTCTTGTACTCTTTCCTTCATAATGTGATATTCTTTATTCCACAACCTTTCATTGATCATTTAAAAACAAAGAATAAAAAATTAAAATAAATATAAGATAAAATAGAACAATAAACTGAAAAAAATAAATAAGAGAAACAAATCAAAATAAAGTAAAAAAAAAAGCAAAAAGAATAACAATAAGTAGCTAATCATGAAATAATTTTATATGATGGCCATTTACTAAATAACACAATCAATTTTCTTCAAGATCCTTAAGATGAAAATCATTATTATCAAGCACTATGGTAATTTTGTACGGTCCAATCCATAATATATCAACTTTATGGTGTTTTTCAGGGTCTTAATGAGCTTTGTCCTAATATAATACTAAGTCACCAACATTAAATTTCTTACTAAAAACCTTTTTATCAACTTTTTTTTTATCCTTTACTTATCTTTTTTTAATTTTTGTAATGCAGTTGCTTTAGATTCATCAAGTGCTATCAAATTATGTAACTTTTATTCAATTAAATTTGTATCTTCAGCTATTTATTATAAAATAGTCCTAGATGAAGAAATATGAAATTCTATTAGTAAAGTAGCTTCAAAATTATATTCTAGCATAAAAGGAGAGTAACTAGTTGCTACCTTAACAATAGTCCTATCAGCCCATAAGGCTTTGAAAATCTTAAAATGTCAATTCCTTTTGTTATCACAAACTAACTTTTTCTTAATATAAATCATATTTTTATTAGTGGACTCAGCTTGTATATTTCCTTGTGGATAGTATTTTGATGAATGATTAGAAATGATAGAATATTTTTAAAAAAAATATAATATTTCATTTGAAATGAACTAAGGTCTATTATCCAAAATAATCTCATATGGGACTCTGAATCTAGAGAAAATTTGATTTTTTAGAAAATAAATTACTTCACCTATTACTAAACTTTTAAGTGCTTTGGCCTCGGGCCACTTGGTGAAATAATATATGGCTATCAAAATGTATATATGGCCTATAGATGAAGGTGAAGAAATATCTGAAATAAAGTCAATTTCCCATTTAGTAAAAGTTTTTTCAAGAATAATTGGATTAAAAAGCATTGCAGGTAGTTTAGCCCTTCCAACAAATAGTTGACAAGGCATACAAGAACAAACCAGTTTATAAGCATCTTGAAATAGGGTGGACCAATAATAACCAGCCCTCAAAATATTATAAGCTATTATTTTTTTAGCATAATGTCTACCATAATTCACTTCATGATAGCCCCTAATAACATTTTGAGTTTGATTATGGGTAAAGCATCGTAATAATACACCATCATGATTGTGATAAAATAGAAAAAAAATTAGTAGATAAAAATTTAATGATTTTAACCTTAAATAATGTCTTTCTTTCTTATTCAAGTTGTTAGGACAAGAATGATTTTAAAAATAATAAACAAAATCATAATACTAGTCATCTTCAGCCAATAAACAATCCCATTCATTCATTTCATGATCGAACTTAAAACTTTTTAAAAAATCAGTAATTTTCATAATTTTAAAGTGTGATTTTGCATTTAATTTCTCATCAACTGATAGAAATAAAATATTAATCTCTAAGATAGTACTTTTAGCTAAGTGTTTTTCTAATTTATTATCTTTAATAGTTTTTGAAGTTTCAAATTCAAGGTCAAATTCTTGAATACACAAGATCCACTTAGCAAGCCTTCCTTGAATAGTTGGTTGTTTTAAAAGATATGATAAAATAGTTACATTAGATCACACAAAAACCTTATTTTATATTAGTAAATAATGAAAATTAAAGAATAAATAAATGAGAAAACAAATTTTTTAATAAGAGGGTACCTAGCTTCTGCATCTTTTAAGACTTGGCTCATATAACCAATAGGCTTCTCTTCATTATTTTCAAAATCTTGAGTTATTATAACTTTTATTGCCTTTTTTATTTCATTAACGTAGAGGATAAATGACTTTTTTAAATCAATTTTAGTAAGGACAAGAGTACTTATAATTACATCTTTTATAGAATTGAAAGCTAATTCAACAATTTCATTCTAAATGTATATTTTATCTTTCTTAAGCAGTAATTGTAGAGGATTAGATTTGTCAGTAAAATCAAAAATAAATTTCTTAACAAAATTAATATTACCAAAGAAAGATCTCAAATTTGATTGATCTTTGGGAGGAGACATTTCTTTTATAGTTTTTACACGTTTAGGGTCAATATAAATACCTTATTTAGATATTATGTGTCATAATAACTTACCTTCAGTTACACCAAAAATAATTTTTTTATGATTTAAAAAAATGCCAAACTTTCTACATCTTGTGAATACCTCATGAAGATGGTCTAAATTATTTCATCTCTTTTTAAAATGAATGGTGATATAATCCAAATAAACTTGAATAACAATGCCTATTAAATCATTAAAAGCAACATGCATAGCCCTTTGAAAAGTGGCTCCTACATTCATCAAACCAAAAGGCATACGATTGTAAGTAAAAGTGCCTCTATGAGTAGTAAAAGTGGTTTTGTGTCTATTATCAGGATTCACAAAGATTTGATTATAACCTAAATATCTATCTAATAAAGATATCATTTTAGATCCTACAACCTGTTGTAAAATTTGATCTATGCTAGGTAGAGGAAAGTTATCTTTTACACTTGCTTTATTCAAGTCTTTAAAATCTACACAAAGTCTAATATCACTATTTTTTTATTATCGGTACTAGATTAGCTATCTATTTGGAATACGTTACAATAAAAATGACACCAACATCAATCATTTTATCCATCTCTTTGTTAATGGTGTCCTCTAATAAAGAGTTGATTCTTCATATTTTTTTCCTAACATATTTGATACCAAGTTTGATTAGAATGTCATGTTTAATAATAATAGTATCATAACCTTTAAGATCCTTGTAAGACCAAGTAAATATATCAATAAATTCTTTAAACAATTTGATGAATTTGATTTTTTTATTTTTAGTTATCTAAATTCCCAAATAAACATACTTAGGGTTTTTTTCAGTGTCTAAATTTATGGAAGTGGTCTTACCTATAATTCTCCTTTATAGATCTTCAATTCTAAAGATTTTTGGCTGATCATTAGGTGAAAACATAGATTTTAATCTTACTAAATCATTAGGCAATTTGTTAGTACTTAGCTATAAATAATCTTCATAATTAAGTACATAGTCATCATGATCAAAGTAATTACCTTTAAAGAATGAATCTATATGCTCGTCATAACTAAATATAGGCCAATTATCATTCAGATTAAGAATCTTATGATGAAAATTTTCAATTAAATAAAAATCAACAGTGGGCTCAACTTCATTCAAATTAAGATTAGAAGCATACACTACAATTTTATCAGCTCTTACATTGAATTCTCTAAGAATATGAGTGATATTGAAGGCTTCAAATTGCTCAAATAATGACCAAATTTTCTTTGTATAATGATGTAGTGGTGTAATTGGTCTTCTATATTTTTTTAACTTATCTCACTACCAATTTTGAATCTCCAAAAACTTCTAAATGTTTAACATTCAATTTTATAACATTTTCTAATTATAAACATAATGCTTCAATTTTTGATGTATTCTTAGTGTTATTAAAAGATAATTTTAAATCATAACGAAAAAAATTATTAATAGGAGATATGAGACAAATTTTAGCACCACTACCATGTTGAGAGCAAGCTCCGTCAAAGTAAAGAGACCATAAAATATTTCTTTTAAATATTTCTTCTTGCTGATTTTTTGGTTCATCTACATTCAAAAACTCATAAGTTCCAATACCATTTTCTATGTAAAAAATGTTAGATGAAGAAGGAGATTCAATTAGAGTACCACAAAAATCTTCCCTCTTGATAAATGCAGTCGCATTATTAACTAGAACCCAAATTATATCTTTTCTAACGAAATTTCTAGCGGCTTTTGTCCAATCCCTTCCTAATAAAATTGCATAATTATTAAGAATATCTAAGACCTAACTATTAGTCATACATCTAATACGTTCATCTTGCACAACATTAATAACTATATCACAAAACTTACCACAATTTTTTGTTTGTCTAGCATCAAAACAAGTAAGTTTCCTTCTATCTGCTTCATAAAAAATACTCAATTGGTTAGCAATACATTTAGGCATGATATTTTTTGAAGCACTTATGTCTAAAATACAATTATAAATTATTTTATTTCTAATCTTAACTGTGACATAAAAAGGAGGTATATAATCAGTAGGAGGTCAAAATGTTGAGCATAAATATGTTCAAAATTATTTTCTTCTTGTAAACTTACATCAGCTCTTAGATTTTTAATTACTTCATTTATCTTATCTAATTGTCCAAGAAGACTAGTAGCCTATAGCAAATAAAATCCAGCTTTAATGGTTGATAAATCATCAAATATGTTATAAGTCTTAGCATCTATTTGTCAAAAATTCTTTGATTTGTAATGCTGATATTAAGCGTTATTATATCCAATTACAAAAAGAACATTATTATTATTATTATTATTATTATTTTGAGTTGATTTACCTTTATCACCACAATGAAGCTTATCATTAGTTGATTTATTCTTATGTGAAGAATTATAATCTTTATTCCTAGTATTTATAATATAAACATTTTTATTTTCTGAAGGATCATCAAGAGTATTTATATTATAAGTCAAATATTTAGTTATTTCATCTTTTTTGTAGAAGATAATTTTTAAACTTAATGACAGCTTGACAAGTTTCAAGATTATAGTCAAGTTCACACACATTGCAATAATAGTAAATATCATCATCTTTCATGACTTTATATGAAGAGGGTTTATCATTAAGCTGCTTATTAATAGCAACTAGTTCATTGCCTAAACTTTGTATTACTTTTAATATTTTTGCATTATCATAATTTAATTATGTAGTAGACATATCTTTGAAACCTACATGTTTAAGCTTCTTTTCATAATAAATATAAAATCTTATGATTTCATCATATTCAGTAATATATTTATCTTCTAAACCCATTTTGTATTTCAAAGATAAATCATTGCAAAGATAAAATCTAGACTACTTCTTAGAAGGTCTAAGATCACTTAGAATTTTTTGATGTAACTTGGTGAATCTAAAAACAAAATGATACATGGTTTTACCAAGATCCAATGAAATGTTTGAAAGATCATTAACTAAATCAAAATCTTTTTTGGCCTTACCAAAAGACAACTCTAACCAGTATTCTACATCTCTCCAATTGTCAATGACTTTTGCAGAAAGACTAACAAATATTTGATAAGATTTTCCTTCTAATGTTTATATAAAAACTCTTAAACAAATATTTTCACTGATTATTCTAAGGGTGGCACAAACTAATCTAAATGCATCTACGTGATATTCTCAAAATTCTCCGGCAGCACCAGAAAATTTTGGTATGTTCAATCCCTTAAGAGAAGGTGGCTTACATGGATGATTTCCAACATTGATTAGATTAGTAGATATCCATGTTGTTATATCTATTTTATGCTCATGCTAAGCTTCTTCTTCATATTCACCTTTAGTGAGCTCTTCTACTTCTCTATTATTCTATAATCCATGTAGTAAATCCTCCAATCTCTACTCTTGTATTAACTATTCCCCCACTAGTTGATTTCTTATTGATTGATCTCTAGCTACTTGATTCCTAGCTGGTAGATTCCTTATTAGTTGATCTACCATTGAAAGTTTCAACAAATTCAACCTAGAAAGAGTGATTATTTTGAACCTAATTTTTTGGGTCTAATTGTAGATTTGTCAAAGCAGTTTCAACAAGCATAATAAAATCATCAAATGGAAAAGAATCAAAAATAAAATGAGTTCTAGGCTTAAAATTGGTAGCTAAAACTCTATCTCTATCTTCTTGAATTTTCCTATTCAATTTCAAAACATCACACTAAGTCTCACATGTAAGATTCAAATATCAATCAATTTTGAATTTAGCAATCTCTTCCTCTTGATTTATAACTTTAATAACCTAATGAAGACTCTCAAGATGATTATAATAAGTGTAATGCATTAGATTGAGAGCAATATCAACTTGATCAACTTCTAAAGCTATTAAAGGTTGGATAATAAGAGGTTTTTGAGCTCCAATAAACATTAGTAAGAAGAAAACAAAGTTTAAAACAATTTAAATTTTTGAACGAAGTCCCCATTAGATTCATAAAATATGTTGATGATGAAAATTATACTGTCAATGAATTAACCATTTCTCCTATCATGAAAGTCAAGTTGGAATTGTACCAATCTAATCATAGGGGTTCTAAAAGCTCATCTAAGATCCTAAAGATGCGAGAGAATTTTTATTATAAATTTTAAGAAATAATCAACAAGTTATCAAGACAACTTATTCCATTATAACAATTATAAATCTATTTATCAAACCAAAAATCAGTCGAGATAAGAATCTGTAATCTATTCTATCTAATAGAGAAAACCTATTAGTTAGATAGTCTTTTGAAGAATATAAACCTGATTCTATAATATATATATATATATATATATTCAATTGATATTTTCAGTTCTTGCTTACAATGGTTTATAAGCTAACCAAATATAGAAGAGATAGATCAAAGTAAGAAAGAGAGACTAACACGTAAGCAAAAAGGCAAACAAAATAAAATAACAAAATAAACACATAAGCCTATCGTAAAGAGAAATAAACATAGAATAAAAAATTAATTAAAAAAATAATCTAATCTAAATAAGAAGTGAAATAAAACATGAAAATATACTAAGAAAACATTCTAGGAAAAAGAGAACTTCAACTAATTAAGAAGAAACTAAGACTGTAAATCAAGATTAAAATTAAATGAAGGAAGATAATTATAAAACCTATTAATTAAATATGAATGATCAATCTAAAATAAAACAAACCTATAGCTATAGACTAAATAAAGAATACTAAGACTAAAATAAGAAATTAAATTTAAACTAAGAATAGTCTGCTAAACAAAAGACTAGTAAACTATTTGACAAGATGGAAGATAAAACAGAGTAAGATAGGCAAAAAGTAAATATTAAACTAAATCTAAGAAGAAACTAGATAATAAAAATTAAGAAACTTAAACTAAGAAAAAGGTAAGAAAATTCAAGACATGAATAACTTAGAATCTAACTAACTAAAACTAGATAAACTAAACCAAGGATATAAGAAAAAATCAAATAATAATAAATCAAAAAATAAAAATGAGAAACTAATAAAACTAGGCTGAAACAAATATTAATCTAAATATTTAAAATTAATCTAAGTAAAAACCAAAATGACTCTAGATAAATATATAACAATCAAAATAAAAAAAGGAGCAGCAAACTGAACTAATCTAAGAACTAAAGAACAAAATAAACTAAACTAATTATAACATAAAAGATAATAAATTAAAACTATATCTAATAAAAAAACCAAATTTAGAAGAAATCTCAAGGTTCTATTTGTATTAACATTAGAGTCAATTGAACAATAACTAGTGAGAGCTCTGCATGGAAAATTTTGAAACTAGTTTTTTCCCGCCTAGTAGGGCCTCCTGAGTGTGACCAGAGTGATCACGGATCTAATGGAGGCTATTGCCAGTGGCAGTGCCTGTAGGGACCTGAATAGGAATCTGATAGAGGACATTCCATCCAACGGATGGAAGAAAGCACTAACAGGTGAAAAGACGTGTTCCCCTAAAAACATGTCGAGCCTCCCTATTCCTACTGATGGCATGGCCCTGACTATCCTAGATGATTTGGTGGAGGAAATTGTGGCATCCATGGACCTTGCATTGGTGGGTAATTTCTTCTCCTTCCATCCTAATATTGAGATGGTAAGGAAATGGATTTTGTCTAAGTAGAAAGTTAAGGGTAGTGTTTAGATCATTACTATGGTAAGAGGCTTATTCCTATTTAGATTTATGAATAGGGAGGATTTGATAGCTATCCTTGCTGGAGGACCATGGCTATATGGCCCACATTCTCTTGCCTTCTGCTCATGGAAACTAGGATTTGATCCTAACTCGGACCTCAGTAAGGTTGCTCCTGCTTGGGTAAGACTGTCACGGTTCCCATTGAAATTTTGGGATGAATTTTTTTTTACAACTATTGGCAATTCTATTGGCCAATGCATCACTATAGATCATACAACTAGAACAAATTCTAGATGTGTGTATGCTAGATTGTGTGTCAATGTTGAGATTAATCAGACTCTCCCTACATCTATAGAGCTAAACTCTAAATATGGGACTTGGACTCAGTCGATCACATATGAAAATGCTACCACTTTCTATCAAATATGTTAAAAAAAAGGACATTTAATGACACAATGCAAGGTGAAGCAAACAGGAAGGAAAGATAATTCCCCAGTTGAAAGTGAGGATTAGTCTCATAACCACAGAAATTTTGACAATCAAGGAATGGGGGGTAATGTGGAAAACCCTGACAATATAGAAAATGTAGGGGATAAGGTGGGCAAGGAAGATGTCTCTGGTAATGGGGGAAAATTTGTCCTAAATTAAAATAACAAGAAGGTATCGAACAATGATAATCAGAAGGCTATAATAGACATAGCTAACCCTTTAGACCAATAGACCAATATGTCTAAGGAAGGAGAAATAGGTGTCCAACAAATATAGGAAGATAAAGTAGAAGACAAAGTCTCAAGAGAGGGACAGGAAAAATTAACTCTAGAAATATTACCTTCTAAAGGAGTAGACTTATAGTTAAACATAGATATTTTTCATGCTCTGGAAGTCAGAGACCAAGCAGGCAATTATTCAACAACAGGTGAAACATGACAAGATGGTAGTAATGAACAAGAGGAATGGGTTACCCCAAAGAAAAAGAATTGAAAAGGTAAAAAATATGTAGATGTTGGCACCGATCCCAAACAAGGGAGACCAACCCTAAGAGAAATAAGACAAAGAAAGATTGCCAGAGAGATTGCCAGTGGTAAACAGAAAACACTAGAGACCCATCCCCTCAAATCCTCTAAATGAGAATTTTATCTTGGAACTTGAGGGGCTTTAATAGTCCTTCAAAATAATTTGAGGTTAAAAACTACATTTTAGATAATAAATTAGACATTTTATTACTCCAAGAAGTCAAGATGAATGAGGAGAGTTTTAAGAAAATTGTTGACTACATATGGCCTAAGGCGGCTTTTTGCATCAGTCTAGCTGAAGGGGCTTCAAGGGGGATTGTAACTATCTGGAATAGTGCTAAAATTTAGGGATCTCTTATGGCTTATAAAAAACACTTCTTGATTATCAACTTCTCTTTGAACTCTTTGAACTAGTCGTTGATCAATGTCTATAGCCCGAATAACAAAGCTTTGAGGCAAAATTTATGGATAGACTTGAGCAGTCTCAAGAATAATTCCCAGAACACTAGATGGATGCTAGCTAGAGATTTTAACACTCCTCTATACCCTTCTAAAAAATAGGGTGGGATTATTGATTACTCAGACATGTTTGACTTTGCTGAATTTATTAATGATTGGGGACTATTGGATATAGAATTGCAAAATCAAAATTTTACCTAGTCCAATAGAAGAAGAGGAGATCAAATGATTCAAGTTAAGTTAGATAGATTTCTTATCTCAAGCAACTGGAATGACTATCATAATATGCATGTGCAGGCTTTTCCTAAAACCATGTCCAATCATTGCCCAATCTTCCTTAGTTGGAGAAACCAGGGTCAACATGGTCCTTTCCCATTCCATTTTGAAGCTATGTGGATTAAACACAAAGACTTTAGACAAATGGTGGCCCAATAGTGGAAAATTGTAATTTATGGCACTCCTATGTTTAGAATAGCCAAAAAACTCTAGCATATCATCAAGAAGTTCATGGATGGAATAGATACAACTTTGGTCAGGTCTTTCAGCAGAAGAAAGACATAGTAGGAAATCTCAAAGATATTCAGCAATGAATGGATCAAAGAGATGATTCAGAAGACACTTAAGAAGAAGAGAATGCCATATCTTCTGAATGGAAGAATCTTATGGAAAGAGAAGAGGTTTTATGGAAACATAAATCTCGTGTTCAGTGGCTTAAAGAGGGGGACAGGAACACTGGTTTCTTTCATCTCTCAGACATGAAACATAGGAAGGCCAACTCCATAACTAAGCTTTGTTTGGATAATGGCAACATTATAATAGAAGATAATGAGATAGGGGAACAAGCCAGGGCTTTCTTTTAGAATTTGCTCACTAAAAAAAATAATGATGATGGGAATGATAGACCTATGAACCAATTCATTGATAAAATCTCCTGTTTGATAACTAAAGAAGATAATCTAGAGATGTTAAAGCCTATATCCGAGGAGGAAGTTCATGTGGTTTTATTTTCCATGGGTGCATTCAAAACTCCAGGTCCTAATGGCTTCCCTCCTATATTCTTTCAGGAATATTGGGAGATAGTAGGAGCGGACCTTACGGCTGTTGTTCATGACTTTTTTAGATCAGGTACACTTTTGAAACAAGCTAATAATAATTTCATAGTACTTGTTCCTAAAAAGTCACAACCCACACACCTTATGGATTTTAGACCCATTAGTCAATGCAACATTTGTTTATAAGTTATGCACTAAAGTGTTGGTTATGAGGATTCAACCCTTATTAGACAAAATTATTTCCCCTACACAAAAAGGCTTTGTCTCGGGCAGGCAGATTCTTGATGATGTGATCACCACACATGAGACTATTCACTCCATGGACAAGAGCAAAATCCTTGGTATGGCTCTTAAGCTAGATATTTCCAAAGCATATGATAGGGTATCATGGACTTTTCTATTCCAAGTCATCAGAAAACTTGGGTTTAATGATAAAATGGCTCGCTTGATATGGAACGTTGTCTCTTCTACCAAATTTTTGGTTTTGGTTAATGGCGTACCTAGAGGGTTTTTCTTGTCTTTGAGAGGAATCCACAAGGGGGATCCTCTCTCCCTGTACTTATTCATCATAATGGTAGAGGCACTGGCAAGATACATACAAGCAAATATAGCCTCAAAAAATCTAGTGGGCATCAAACCTGCCTCCTCCCTTTATCCTATGGTGGTGTAGCAGTTTGTGGATGATACCATCTTTTTTGGCATATCCTCAGTGATTGAAGCTTGAAGATGGAAGAATATTTTAAATAATTATGCCATAGAGTATGGGCAAAGTATAAATCTCTGAAAAATCAATGTGTAGTTATTCAACACTCCTAATGACCTTAGACAAATAATCATTGATATATTGGAATGTGCTGAAGCTATTCTACTAGCTACCTACCTGGGTGTCCCCCTCACAATCAAAGAGGTAACTCCTAGTTTTTGGAATAGAATTTTGGAAAGAACTCAGAGAAAACTTCTTGGTTGGAAAGGGAAACTCCTCAGCAGTGCTGGTAAACTACAACTTCTTCGGGCCTCTTTGTAAGGGATTTCTACATACTTTATGTCTCTCTTTAAAATTCTTACATATGTTGCTGACAAACTAGAATAGATTCAAATAAATTTCTTATGGATAGGGCTGGAAGATAAATAGAGAATGTTTTTAGTCAGATGGGAAAAAGCGTGTCTTCCAAAATCACATGGTGGCCTCAATATTAGGTCTATCAGGAACATGAACAAAGCCCTTCTCTTAAAGATTAATTGGAACCTGATCTATAAAAATAATGATTGGGGGGAAATAATTTATGCCAAATATATGCATAGCACTGACAGTTCCAACTTTCCTCAATAGATAAGGTTACCCCAGGGATCTGTGATATGTAATAAAATGCTAAAAAGTAGAAGCCTTCTTAAGCAAGGAATTAGATGGAAGATAGGAAATGGCTGGCATATTAACTTTTGGGAAGATATTTGGTTAAAGGACAAGGCTCTAATCACATAAGGAAACTATGGAGAGATTTCAGACTTGGCTACTCAGTTTTTTGGAGATAGAGTCAGTGATTACATGGATAATAACAATGGTATGCAGAGTTGGAAAAATCTGTTGGACTACTGTGATCACCAGCCTGAGCTTTTCCCTAGAGTTTAGGAGATTCAACAGTGGATGCAGGGGACTGAAATCCCTCTCTTCCCTCATGAAGATGAACAATACTGGTGGCCAGATAAGAATGGATCATTTTTTATGAAGTTTGCTTATCATCTGTTGATTCCTAAGGCTTAGAATAAGGATGTATGGAAAAAGGTTTGGAATTATAAATTTATATCGAAAATTAATATGTTCTAGTGGGCTGCTGCTCATAAAAAACTGTTAACTCAAGACAACCATCAAAAGAGAGGGTTTACCCTAGTCAACAAATGTTTGTGTGGTTCAAAAGAGGAAACAGTTTCACACCTCTTCATTCACTGTGATTTTGCCTGGGAATTATGGGGCATAATTCTAAATAACTTTGGTATTGAATGGGTCTATAATGCTGACCTTAAAGAAGTAATCCTCAGCTGGAATCCAACCTTTACTCATCCTTGGCTCATGGATTTATGGAATCAAACTCTACCCTGTTTGAGTTGGAGTTTATGGAAAGAGCACAACCATAGAATTTTCAAGGACACTACTAGAAATGCATCTCAGGTGTTTCATTCCTTTGTTAAGACTCTTATGGAAAGTGTCACCACCGCCCATATTCATTTTGCAGAGAAACCCCTATCTCAAGTTGAAAATAAAATTGCAACTAAATGGAAGGTTTTAAACTAGATCCCTGATTATAATAACTACAAAATTCTTCAGAGACTAAATACTAAATGGATTCCCCCAAAGCCTAACTGGATGAAACTCAACTTTGATGGGGCATCTAAATCTGATGGAAAAGCTAGTGGAGGAGGAATTATAAGAAATGATAAAAGATGGATGATCGTTGTCTATGCTGGTGGAATAGGATTCCAGAGCAATAACTATGCTGAAGTAATGGCTCTCTTATGGGGGTTAAAATTGGTTATATCCCTATGAATAAGGAACTTGAGTATACAAGGAGATTCTAAAATGGTCATAGATGTTGTTAATAAAACATTGAATGTGGGAATTAAGCTAAAAGATATCATTAGGGATATCCAATTGCTTTTGTAGAAGTTCTCAGCAGTGGAGATTTCCCATATTTATAGAGAGGGAAATAGTGATGTTGATGCTTATGCCAATCTTGGTAATCAATTTTTAGATTGGCAGGTGTGGTGCCAAGTTGTCCATATTCCTTTAAACATCAGGGATATTATTTAAAAGGAGATGACTTGTCAAGGATGAGTTGAACTTATGAGAAGGATAGCTCTCAGATGAGGTCCATGTGGAGGGGGCCATCATGGATCTCGAAACTTGTTAATTATTGTACTCTCTTTACAATCATTCATGGTTTATTGTATCAAGAGGTTAAGGCGTGCGAGTCTCATTATGAAGATTGATGGGATGTGATTTCCAAGAATGGGAGTAGCCAACATCACCCCAGTATGGTATTTTGAATTATGAGCCATTACATTTTCATTATGCATAAGCGGGAGCAAGGGTTTGTAACCACTTCAAAGTTGAAGGTTGAACTGACGAACTATACGGGTTGGGTCTGCAAATCCAAAATGGGAGGAGACCAAATTCAAATGGAACTAGTCTCCTGTTGTGAATTCAAAGATAATATGTTGGTTTGGCATTACTATAAAGAAGGGGGAATCAACCCATATCTGGAAAGGCTTAATAGGTTCGATGAAAACTTATCTAAGCAATTTACGAGGTCCTAGTTAAATAGGTGTGTCACTATTGGAAGAATCAGTTTTGAGATCTCTAAAAAGGTGATTGCTTTGGCTACTGGAATGACCATGCAAGGGATAAAGCTTCAAAGGAAAAAAAAATTATGGATCTTGAAAGCCATAAACTATTACTGGGAGAAGGTGAAGAACTCATCTCTTATCAAGGAGGATTTGATCATGTTAAACTACATGAGCCATGGGACAGAGTGTGCTTCATTCTCATGAAGTACTTCATTCTTGAAGGAAGATTTACTAGGTTCTATAATTACCATCTCTCTCTTTTAAATCACTTCAGGTGTAATGCTCTCATTAGTTTTCCTTTTTATCTGCTCTCCTCCTTAGAACATTCTATCTTTAGGGTGAGAGCAAAAATGTCTAAAAAATTGGATGTGAACCCTATTCCCCTACACCAGGGCCTCATTTTTTGTCTGTATAATTTTTGCCACACCGTGGAGCCCTCCAAGACTATCAAAATTGATAGTGGAGATATGCCTTCCAATCTGTTATCTAGTGATGCCATCAATGAGTCCTATTTTTCCCCTACTCCTACCAAAACTAAAGATGTTTCTTTCTCCACCCCAGAAGAGACCCATGTTGCCACCCCGAGCTCCTTTGTGAGCAAGAAAGGAAAGAAGAGAAAGGTTGATGTGGAAGAAGAGAAATTAGGGGGACCACTGAGACAACCCACAAAAATCTTGGTAGGGCCACGGGGGGTCAAGGTGGTAAATATTATAAGTCTCCTAAGGTTAACAAGGAGGGTTCCTCCTCTGGAGTTTGAAGGTCGGGGTGGATTACTAGTAAACCCACCCCTAAAGCTAGACTTATTGATTTTTCAGAGAGTGCTCCGGAGGAATCAACCTAGGAGGAAGAGTCTAAGGATTTGGAAATCTAGGAAATTTTTGATGACACTGAAGGGAAGCAGTAGACTAGGGAATTTGAGGTTACTGAGGAGGATGGGGCTGACATTATGGATGCTGCTAACAAAAAGAGTAAAATGTATGTCGAGGAAGCTGGTGAGGAAATAGAGAATGAGATTGGTTGGAAATCTAAAATTGATGCCCTAAAGGATCATATTCAGAATTTGGAGTAGAACTTCACCAATGGGCTCCAGAATATAATTCTCCTAAACATGTCTATGCTGAAAGAAGTGGGTAATACTGGGCCTGTTGTCAATGCAGAGAATACTGAGAAACTGAATGATCTTCTAAAATCAATGGCTATGTAAGGAGAGACCTCTCAGACTTTCATCTTTCTATTTCTTGTTTATTTTGTTTCTGTGTCTATTGGTACTCTACTAGTACCATCTCTTCTCAGAAGGCATATTTTTTTTATTGCCTTCTTGTCTTTTTTGCTCTATAATGGGTTCGGCCCCTGGTCTGTTGTCTTACTTTATCAAAAACATTAGATTCAATTAATTACAAAATATGTGTGAGTCTCAATATGACATTCATCTTAGTAAAAAAAAGGTAAATTTCAATGAGAAAACCAACATCATTTCTTTATAAAACTTCGAATGACAACTTTACAATTGAATAAATCAATGAAGTATCACTAAAAAGTGAAATAATCATCATTATTCACATTGAATAATTAAAATATGTGCATAAAAATACAAATTTCAATCATCAAAAGATATTAAACTTATCAAACTTTAGATAATCAGTTATAGATGATAAATATAACTGGATATACTTGTGTTACATAAGTGATTACTCAACCATCAAATAAAGTATCATTGGGTCTATCTGTAAAAGTTGTACTATCTTAGAGAAGTTGCATAGAAAGAAGAGATAAATGATGGACTTTAAAAAATAATTAAGTGTTCAATACTTGTTGTCTTTTTGTCTTCAAATGAATACTTGATCTCTTCTTATATCCTCAACTCAGTTGTGAAATAAGTTATAACTAACTTTAGTTAGTTAATGGTTAATGTTAATTAATTAACTTTAAACAAAGTCAATTAATTAAACTAAAATTGGTTAAGGACATATTTAATTAAGACTTTAAAAGTCTGAATTTGATCAAGGATATTTAAAATAATAGACCTAGGGCACTAAACCTTAATGGGTGGGGACCATATTAACTAATAATATAGTAGAATACACACTAATCATAAAATAATAAATCAAAATTGATAAATTCTACTTATGTTTAAACCATAACGCATTTTAAATTAATCTTAGGCATATATAATTATATCAAAAACTTCAAAATCACTGTTTATACCCAAATTTATCAAAAATTAACAAGTCTGAAGTATCAAAGTGTTAAGCTAAAATATCAAGTTCTGCATGGAAAATTTTAACACTAAACATAAAATCATCTTATGGATAACCAATAGTCATCTGAATCTGATAACACTTCGATTACTAGTTTATCCTTCTCATGGAGATAAACACTATACTCCATCTTAGTTGTAGGGAATGGCAACAATCTAGTCTCCATGTCAAATGTGTTATCATCAATTTTTAGCTTGATTCTTTTTATTAGTCTAACTTATTTAGGTGCTTCAGGCTTAGTTATTTTCTTAGTATTTTTATTTTCAGTAGTTTGAACTAGAATGTCCATGGTTTTCCTCATGTTGGCATATCCTTGGCCTCCCAAACTCAACCTTTCAGACCTCAAAAGGGGCTCACTATGGGCACCTGATAAATTTAATTTTTTACATTTCCCACCAAGGTCTGCATTCAATGGGGTAGGTGTATCTAAAAGAGTATCCATTTTCCTAAAGTCTTTGACATGGGTTGTCTCCACCTCAAGCTAATTGGATTGATTAATAGGTAACTGATTGGTAGGCAATGGTTTATCAATTGGTTCACCTCTAAAATCAAGGAGATACAGTGGTAAGAAACAAAGATCATGATCTAGATGATGAGAAGAACTACTTTGAGAATGTGCATGAGTTCTAAATTTTTGGCCATAAAAACCCCTTTGACCTCTATAGCCTCTATTAACTGGGTTAACAGGGAAACTATTCAAAATGCTCCAAAAATTTAGGTCATAAGCATCAAAATGAATGGACATTCTTGTGCCCCTAGAGAATCTAGGACTAAAATGTCATGCATGGAACCCAACCCTATTAAAACCTCTATTATGACCTGATTGACTACCACCTCGATTAGAATTATATCCCCATCCTCCATCATTATTACTTCTAGTTGGCTGGTCCCACCCAGACATATTAAAAATCTAAAAATATAGCAGTAAAAACTAAGTTTGGAAACAAAATTTCAACGCAAAACTGTAAAAGAGACTGAAATATGCACTACACTAAAACCATTACACGGTATCTAAATTCATAAAATTATGATATTAATCATTAGTGAATTTTAATCTCAATATCTATCTTTAAAGAAAAATTTAAAACCTCAATGTTGAGATAAAATTTCAAATGTAACCTCATGTTTTCAAAACTTATAATCCATATATATATATATATATATATATATATATATATATATATATATATATATATACCATTATTATTCTATCACAGTTGACTAATTAAACTTCATATTTTGATAAAACATCTGTAATTCCCAATATTTGTTAAACATATTCCATACTGAAACCAACCTAGAATGCCAAAATGATCACTATCATACCCAAAGCATTACAAATAATGATTTGTAAATAACCATTCAAGCACTACTTATATTCATAGTCACTAGCATGAACCAGAACATTTAAAACACATAAAAACTAATCATACAAATGAATTGATGTAATCTATCAAAATTATGTAACAAAATTTCACCATACCTACTTATTGATTTTGAATATACCCAAATGCATCAAATTAAATCATCCATTACTATTTTCAAACCACTTGACAATTTACATATATAGTTCATAAAACAACTATATATGTAACAATATTCACAAAATTTTCTCATAATTTCATAAATCATTAGCATCACCATTTTGCTTGCCTTCAACTAGAAAATCGCTTGTGCAATTCAACAAAGATAAACCCTAAGTCTGTAACCAATTTCAAACAAGGTTATCTACACGCTTAACTTTTTTACAAAATTCCAAAACCAAGACCAAAAAGCTTATATGCATGAAAACTACTGACAAGAATTTAAGCCTCTCTAAAACTTGTATAGATTTTGAATAAAGTTGCAATTTATCTCAACCCAAAATAGAAAATAAATCACATACAAAAAATCCATCTGAATGTATGACGTGGATGAAAACCCTAAACTTTGATTTTAAGCATGACATAAATTTCAATATTCTACATGTAACCAAACCATAATCTCTCATACTCAAGAAAACAAATCTAACTTTCATTTGCCTAGAAATGTAATCCATTTATTGTGTCAAGAATGAACACTATCATAAAAAAATTTCCTTCAAAATAAGCTTTGCACAAAAATATTCAAAAATATAAAACCCTCGACATATGCAAACTAGCCTATATATCTATTTATACTATCTTCAAAATTTTAGAACCAAAACCCAAGTGCATACAAATATTTAAACTCTTTTATGAACATGTAAAGTCTTTCTCAAACTATAATAAATCATCACCTTTTCTTCACATGAATGTATGCATATATTTTTAGAAAACTGAATCATGTAACTAATGAAAATTAACTTGTAGGTATATCAACATATTTCCAAAAGTTGACATATAAACTCAAATAAATCTTCATGCAAGTTCTAAGTTTTATCATTCCAAATAAACCCATAAAATCAAACCTTTTAAACCATGTAGAAAACTAAAAACTTTCATGCTCATCAAGGTTGTCATAACTTATACTCACCTACATATGAAAGATTTACTGAAACTTTAAATATATCCATATTCTTTCATCTTAAAACAAAACTTTGAACGATAATCTTGAAAACCATGACAACTTTGTCTTTTCACTTTTCTAAACTTCATTCTTCCAAAGAATTTTCAAGATGAAATTGATAAAATAAATACCATGTTCATACTTGGTTTCACACTCAAACTCCTACAAATATCCTCTCCAAACCCTACTCTACAATTCACTAATAATTCGGCTAGATTTTCACTCCCATCGAGAGCTTGTAAATAGACGACTGGAATAAAGAAATCCAACATTTTATTCACCACCCTTGGAATCATAACTACCTCAATGATGTGCTAAGATACCATTGGTTTGCATTAACTTTAGTGTACTTAGCAATTCTGTTAAACTACTTTGTTGATCCTGACAAATATAACAATAGACTATTCTTCCTGATAAACACCTTCCTAAGTTCTATCACCTGAAGAGATTGGTTATTCATAATTTCCCAATTACTACTAAATATATTAATAATCTTGATACACACAACCTCACTTAAATGCATATACCAACTCACCAGCCTTGAAATAAAATATGCCAAGTGGTGTCCAACTCACTAAATGTCTACTTTGTTACCCATCGAGGGGGTCATAACACTTAACAATAAATTTAAAATTGTTGATTAACTAAGCAAAGTGACCAAAGGGTCTTTAGTTTTAGCTAGTCTCATTACCAATTCACATAATGTAAACCTTTATAAATCCAAACACATTATCCTAACATCGAAGAATCACATTATACCATGAGTATTAGGCAAGGTCTCTTTAGGTAATTGTATGTGAATTCAAATTTTATACAAATAAAGATATTTGTACCCATGTTCTTGTAAAGTGAACTTCTTATGTCAATTAGAAAAAATTTGGAAATTGTATCTAACTCATACATCTACAAGATAAGAGTGACAAATACATGTTAGAATTATGATTACCAAATTGAATATTAGCCTAAATCTAAAAACAACTAAACATTAATATGTCAATTATGATTCCATGAATTGTGCCATGTGTAGAATAAAAATAAGCCAAACTAAACACTACCGATCCATTTAAATCATATTAACTTTTTAAATTACCAACATATCAAATAGTGATAAAAATTGAATTATTTGAACCAGAATTGATTTTCAATGTGTTTTAGAAAACCATATCACCATTGCTATCTGAATTATGAATCAAAGTTACAAATGAAGATCAAGTCATCACCATATATCATCAAATATGACTGAGAACTAAAATTCAAGCATCAACTGAAACTATCAAAGTGTGTTGAGACTAATCAATAGAATAACCAATCACATCCATAATCACATATGCATATTTGATTCATTTATCCACCATGCTCTTTGAAACCACTTAAAACATAACTAAAACCTATCAATAAATCAAAAAAAATCATAATCAAATATGCATCTACAAATACTATCAATCAATAGCGTCCTTGACATAGTTTTAGGTTTTATGATAGGGTCATCTCTATGGCAGTAAGTATAGACTTTTGAAAAAAATTAGGGGGGGTGTAGAAAATAGGCATAATAGGTTTTTCACCTCCTGCATAAGTTGAGAAGTTATATGCTTGAACTCCTCATCAGTGATAAGGCCCAAAGGACTAAGTGAGGTGGGCTTTTTGATTAAGTTGTCCAACATATGTAGCATTTTATCTTCTTATTGTTTGAGGTCCTTGGAAATGTCATCTATCTACTTGGATAAACTACTCAGATATTTAATTTTGTCCACCAATATATCCATAGCCATATTTAAATGGGCTAGGCAGACTGTCCTGAATTCAGGGACTTGATTCTTGGTCAAGGCTTTGATCATGTCTTTCACTTGATATCTCAAAGCTTGCCATTGGCCAATTTAGCCTATAACTATGGAATTTTGCTTAATTATTGTCTTTGGTTTGGTTCTGATTGAATTTAAAGAATTGAATAAGTCAATCATGATGTCCTCAAATAGATTGAATTCGTCTTCTTAGATTGACAAGATGGCAGTCTCTTCTAAATTCTTATGTTGTTACATTATGCCTTTGATGATACCTTGAAATTGATCAAATTGTGCTTAAGCCAACTTTAATGGGTCCTATTTAAAGATAGGAACCTCATCAGGGCTCTATCCTTCCACTAGAGTCAAAATAGTGAATGGTTCCATTTCTTAAAAAAGTGAATTCCTCTCCAACAATCATGGCCTTCTTTTCAGTCACTCTTTCCAAGCTAATGCTTTCTAGATTAAATTGAACCCCCACTAATGATTGAGTGAATTTTGGAGTTAGGGTTTCTATGTGTGCTCCACCTTATGCTCCTAGGGCAACCATTCTTTTCTCCTCTTCTTTTTGTAGAGCCACAATCTATGGCTTAAGCTTTTCATGCACAGTGATGCTGATAGACTTTGTTATTACCCAAATATGGTGTAGAGTAGGGACTTTTTACAATTTTTCATAGTGACTATGAATTTTTTTAAATTGCTCACTAGTGATTTGCACTTCAATTCTAAATTGAATTCTTCTTACACATATGATAATTTAACTCTTTTAAGCTTGATTATGATCAATACATGGTTGAATTAGGGATTTAGTACATGTTAGGGCTCTTATGAAGGTCTTCTTAGTGATTTAATGGTGGTAGCTAGTTTAAATGATCAGCTTTGTGGCATCCCTATGGAATTTTCATGGCACTTTGCTCATTAATATTTAATAAAGTGACCATTATCTTTTGAAAATTTCACCTTGATATTGCACCATTGGATTCTTTTTTACACTAATGAGTGTGGACCATTGATCTTGATTTGAAAGATTGAATGCCATTAGCCACTTGTTACATTCCCCATAGTTATGACACTTATCACTTCTGCATTTGCTCTAAGCTTTGTTGAAATCTTAATGTTGATCTTGCACCATTGATCCTATTTGTATAGATCAATCATGTTTTTTTGATCTTGATCTAATTAATTATGCTTCCTTCTCTATGAACTATTGATCAAAATGTGTACACTCATATGCATACCATTGATCTTTGAAATATGATCGAGCTTTAATTTATGGTTCATAGCTATGCCATATGTCATTTTCATGTTCCTCCTTAGGGCTTTTGCCTTTTCAATGTTTGTTATGCACCATCTAATCATCTTCACCTGAGAAAACGCACTCTGTTGGATCTTTATTCACAAATTCAAACACTATTGGTTGCTAAATTTTTAACTTTGATCATGCACTGTTAGATATTGATTGGTTGGATCAATGCACTCTATTAGATCTTGATCAAAAAGGTTAAATGCCATTGGTTGTTGAGTGTTCTTTAGATTTGAGTGTGACACTTGTCACCTTCTCACTATTTTAGGGATTCATTAAATCTTTGACTTATTATGCATCATTATATCTCAATCGCTTGAGAAAACATAGACCGTTGATCTTACGAATGAAAATGATATTTAATTCAAGCTCAAGAAATAAAGAACTTAACAGAAAGTTTTTAGACTATGGTTTTATTTTGTGTTAATAAGCACAGATAAGACCTTAGGATAAACATTTTAAACTAAGTTTTAAACATGATAAATGGGACCCCATGAATAATAAAAGAGATGCCATAAAGTCTTAGGATAAGACTTTTAGCTAAAGTATAAAACATAATAAAAGGACCCAACAATTAGTTAGACCATGTGGAAATAAAAGGGACCAAGGGAGGCTTGGGACATAAAGGAACCAAACATAATTTTTTTAGACTAAGGTTTGGTCTCATTAATAAACATGACTAAACCTTGGGATAAAAATTGAACTAAGTCCATGGTATGATTAATCATTCCCACGTAAATTGTTCCAATCAAATTTGAATTTGATTCAAAAGAACCTGAGATAGGGTAATTTGAATGAGGATTTTAGGATGCTTTTAGTTTAATTTTTAATAGACCAAAGGTTAGTAAAAGGTCAAATTGATATAAAAATCATGAAACCCAAGCATTGCCCATTCTAAATAGACTCTATTGGATCTATAACATGAAACATAAAGATATAATGTTAGTAACTTTATACAAGATTAAATTAGAATTGTGAACAAATATGCCAACCTAATCAGGTGTGAATGATCTTCAAATAAAGACTGTGCAATCATGTTATTGGTACTCTGATCATGTGATTTTTCAATTCTTAACATAAATTTTCTAAATTTAAAACTAGGGTCCCCATTTTTTAGAAATGGAAGTATGTTAACCTCAACAAGATTTCTCTTTAACATTTAATACTTATCAACATCTTTTATTATTATTTTGAAATTGATTTTATTACAATATAAAAGGTTTTTAAGTTAATAGTTAACATTAATCTCTTTAAGGCATATCCCATAGTGTCAAACTTTCCTATTATCATATTGTCATACTATCATCCAAACTTATCACAACCAACTAAAATATAAATATAGTATGTCACTATATAACACTGATACATAACAAGTGCAATCAATATATAATTTTATTATGATGACATAATGATTAGTCTATGCATCATCCCATGGTGAACATACAAGGTGAAGAACAAGTACAAAATCATGGTAGAACCACATAAATCAATGCTGAGCAATAACATAAACTGTTCAGCAAAACATACTACCGTGTTATTCCTTTTGAACATAATATCATAACTCTAAAGAATTTTCATACATAATATACACTACCAACTAATAATAGTAACTATCAAGATCACTAAAAAGAGTATAATTATTGATCTATCATAAGATAAAATTGTATCCATTGTGAAACAAGAAATAATAAAAATGACTACCAAGTCATCGAAGAAAGTATACAATGCTGGAATAATATCAAAAATAGTCCAGATTACAAAGAATAAAAATCTCCAACAACTACATCATTCAACATATCAACAAACCTCCTTAGACTTCCCAACACCTCCTTAGACCTCCTTAGACCTCCCAAATAAAAAACCATAATAATATATATAAATAATAATCAATACCACATCTAGTGGTTGGGAAGGATGGTTTCACGAACCTGTCTCACACAAGTTTCCATCTCGACCCAATAGCTTTTTCAAGCTACTTCTTCTCCCCCACATAGCTCATATTGTGCACATTACAACATATATATAGAAAACACATGAACCAACATTCGTCAAAAATCAAAATACCATAATAATTTTGAAAGATCAAATTTCAAAATAATTAATTTAAGAATCAATAAGCCAATAAAACTAGAAAATTAAATTAGAAAGTCATAAATCAAACTTAAAATAAGTTGGCACCAATAAACAAAACAAGTCCAAGTCAAAATTATCAAGTCATAAAAATAAACAAAATTAAATTCAATCACAATAAAAATAAATCCATTTACTTCAAGTTCAATTAATATAACTAATAAAGTTTCAAAACTTCAAAAGAACAATTAAATACAAATTCAAGTTCAAAGACTAGTGTTGGTTCTCAAAGTAAAATCAAAAACATCACATTGCTTGAACTATGTGACTATAAAAATCATGAAAGGGGAGAAGGAATCAATACAAATCAATCACCTCCCAGAGGTGAAAAAATAAAAACAACTCGATTACATTTCTAAGATGGGAGAAAACATTACATCATCCTCAATATACCTACCAAAAGAGAAACATAATTACTTCCCAGAGGCAATAAGTAAGACATGGCTACCTCCCAGAGGTAGGAGAAACAAGAACAATAGTAATCCTCCTTATGCCTCTTGGTAATAAGTGATAATGTAATTGTATAGAAACAAATCAAGTGTGAATCTCATCCCTGGCATCCAAAGCCAAAAGTGCTCCAGGGAATCTATCAACTATCCCAAAGTCTCTGAATTAGTTGATATACAAGTCTCTCATCAAATAATGTGTCATTTTTTATTGTTGCACTTAACTCAAATCTTTCTTATAATAACACTATGATCAATCCTAGTTGTTTGTTCTAATGTAAATCAATAATATGTATTGATAACTATCATGTAATATCTCTAATGAAAATATATCGATAGTTTCACTATCTCAATTAATTCACATAGATAAATCATTGTTTAATCTCTATTAATGTGTCCAAATTAGTATAATCATAATATTAGATAAACTATACTCACACTTAAAACCACTATTCCATGCTAAAATGAACACCCAAGTGAACTATAACTGCAACACAAATGGTCATCTCAAGATAAAATTAAATAACCTATTAATTCTTTCATAGGTAAGAAGGTACATTCATTCTTCATAATGAAGAGGGATCAAAAAAGCAATCTATCAAAACCATATCTTTACATTTACTCTCAAATCACTTGTGGTTACATATAAGGTTCAAACTACGTAACTCAAGGATAAAATTAGAACTTACAACATTCTTGTTTCAAACATAAACATCCAAATCATACTAGGTACCATTTAGTTATATAACAACTAGCATACACAAGATTAATAACACTCTAGGATTAACTAAATTCCATAACTACAAAAAAATAGAACAAAACCTTTTTATAACATCATGGCTTACGCTTAACCAAGGTGAATAATGAAACACTAACTAGAGCATGCTAACTTAGAGCTATCACTGCTAATAGTTTGATTTTAGAACAATCAATTTTGTTATATTATTAACTATATACACATTCTATTATTAGAGTTATATTTATTCAAAGAATTAATACATAGTCATTATAAGTATATGGGATATATATTAAATTAGGTATATACCATGCACAAACATAGATACATACAAATTTTCTTCATATATAGTATTTTCTACTAAGGAATAGCACACTGATTAACATAAACATCCATTATTGAGACATGAGAGCAATACAATTAACCAGAAAAGTTCATCATTTATTATTTTATTCATTTTAAGGTCCAATGACCCATAGTAGCTAAATACTCTATCATAATAGCCAA
The DNA here is from genome assembly GCA_037957365.1 of Torreya grandis. Classification (NCBI taxonomy): domain Eukaryota; kingdom Viridiplantae; phylum Streptophyta; class Pinopsida; order Cupressales; family Taxaceae; genus Torreya; species Torreya grandis. The sequence goes on from JARHVA010001230.1 coordinate 1,395,897, forward strand.
TAATTAACAAATGAGTTCTCTCTAATAGGGTGCTCTCATCCATTATTGGAATGAATTCAGCGTGATTCTCATCGTAGTCATGTCTAGAAATACATACATTATCATTGTGTCATTCTACTTGCACAAACATGAGCAAGAGATATAGAAAACATGTCATGGAACACCAACACTCTAGAGCTCCCAGTGTTTAACCGTGCTTTGATACCAAAATCTCTCACCCAAAATTTTTGTCCCAAAACCTATGTATTTTTTTCTTATTTCAATGATGTTTATTTATTCACTATGATTGCTTAATGTTTATCTATTATGACTTGGTCAATACACAATTGAAGTGTGACACACGATTTATTTAATATACTTTATTTTCATCATGAAGCCTCTTTAAAGGTAGAATATAAGTGTATGAAGTTAAGATCAAGGTGATACCATAATCAATTATTGATATTATGGTTAATGAAGAGAGATGAGTCACCTTAATTAAAAGTGATTAATTATAATTCATTAATTTAAAATATCATAAGATAATTTATACATATTCTGATGAACAAAATCAAGGGAAATGAAATGAGCTAAACAACAACATTTTAACACAAAGTTCTCACTTTAAAGATCACAAAAAAGAGTCATCTAATCATATAAAACTCCACTCTCAAGGCACACAAAATACTAAAAATAACTAAATTTAAAGTAAAAGGGTTGTCAACTGCACGATGATCAAATTCAAACTTAAATTAATATTAAACATTTATATCCAATCAAAGACATATGAACCCAACACAAAGGAAGATAACAAACACCCCTAACCAAGCCTGAGAACCTAGATCCAATGTCTTCACCTCAACATGGGAAGCCTACATATCCACTCTATGGAATCAGGGTTCGATGTAGTTCTCCTTACACTCGTCATGGCCTCCTCTATGAGACATCATCATCGAATAAGAGTTGACAATCTAAGCCAACAAGGTAACTAGTATGTCACTCAGGCGAGCTCTTAAAGCTCTAGTCATCTATTTTAATAAATGACATAACTTAAGTTCATCAATCACTATCTACGACATCACAAAGTGTAAGTGTTTATCCAAACACTTTCCCATAATGTCACAATAAGAATCAGGGGTGACTAGAAACTTATATTCTCTTATTTTAAAATGATAAATGACTCTACAATCTTTGAATTATGTTGTTTAGAGAACCTATGTCTCCTGAATAAATTTCAAAAAGGTGATACCAAATTCATGATGACATAAAATAACTCATTCACTAATAATCAACGAGGGTGATTATCCCATAAAAAATGACCAACTAACAAAACCATACGACTGAAATTAATAATAAATACATACATGGAGAAAACTTCCTTATCACCTACGAGTAAGCAAGCACACCAAGGATTAAATGTTAAGCACGAGTTCCAAGAACTCATTATCATTAGTTATCAATTGATCACATTAGGAGGGCATCCAAAGGGTTAGTTTTGTATCATGTTCTCTAAGAACATTCTCAAGTTAGTTGATAATACCCACACAAAGGGGTGTTCTAAGGGTTAATATGTTAGGCCTGCATCCACTCCCCGAACTACCTACATATTTGTGGTATTCACATCACATGTAGACTTAGCGCTAGTTGTATTTCACATGTTCTTAAACTAGTATTAGTTTAGATGTGAAGACAATCGATCTTTTCCAATCAATTATATGACTAAGTGTAAAATCATTACCCTTTGCAAGTAACACTGCAGACACCAGTTAACACAAGCACAACTAGGCACTACTAAGAATTAAAGGTACCCCCTTACATATAAGGGTATATACATACATACAACCAAGTTCAAATGTAAATACAAAAATGCATACCAAGGGTACACTCTTAAACAACTTCAAGTAGACCCCAGTCGAGATCTACTCCATAGCAACTAAGGTTAGACTCAAACATTTGCAATTGTGACTCAAAATTTAAACTAAGGCAACAAGCATAAAAAGGACACAAAATAGTGTGGAGTAGACATGAATTAAATTATAAACACTAAACAATATTAAAACAACTATCGTGATAAAAGACCCTGCCAAACGAGACAGAACACAAATTTCACACTAATAAGCAAGTATAAAAGTACCTCTAGTTTAACTCTGATATAAAAGGATTAATTTTTCTTTTCATAAAAATGAATTATCTAAACTATAAATATTACATTTACGATAACAAAATATTTTTATAACATGGAAAATCATGATTTAATCAACCATTCTAAGGTGACTTTAATTACCTTTAAAACTTGCCCCTCAAAATTTTAAATAAACTGTTTACGAAATTATCATAAGAAAAATAATCAACTTAACAATAAGATTTATTTTAATCTTTTAATGTTAACTTAAATCTGTAATAATTTGCTTACAACTTTCATATTTAAAAAATATTAATCTTTGGTATTTTAATTAAGTCTATTTCAAATCATCTCTAGGGCTAAAAATAAAAGATTTTATTTACTTCTTTGAAAATGGCCCTTAAAGAAACACTATTAAAGAGGTTTAAAACTATTTAACTGCGGGATGATTTCACAACTTAAAATATCATTATCAAACTTTAATTTTGACAAACTTTTAGTTTAGATTTTTATTTTTATTTTTCGATTTCAACTAAATTGGAAAAAATATTTCAGTAAATTATTTGATCATGTTATTACACTTTGTTGGAATTTAATTAATTTAATGTGTAACACTATGCTTGAAGAACCAAATGATAAAATCAGTAATTAATTATTAGGGTTAAATAGTAAATTTTGGATAAGTTTAAATTACCTACTTAAAAAAACTAAAATTAATTTAAAAAAACTAAAATTAAATTAAATTTTTTTCACTTAATTAAAGTGATGGTGGACTAAATTCCAACAGTTAAATTAAATATATCTTATCTACAAAATCTAAGTTTTCAAACTTTTGCCCTAAATTTTTTTATAAAAAAATAAAAAAAATCCAACTCTTAATATTATCCTTCATTTCTCTTCTTTTTTTTTACCTTACAGATTTGAAAGTTAAAAGTTTTGAAGATAGAGAATTTGGAGTTCAAGAGAAAAATATAACAAATTTAAAATCCATGGATTTTATACTTATATATATATATTTATATTTCTTATTATAATTTTATAATTTATTTATAATTTTATTTTAATTTGATAATAAAACAAATAATTTGATATATATATATATATATATATATATATATATATATATATATATATTATATTTATCAAATTATTTGTTTTATTATCAAATTAAAATTATATATATATATATATATATATATATATATATATATCCCTCCCTTCAATATGGATGGGGATGGGGTCGGCTCAGTCGTGCCCCCAATTCCTTCCTTTTTAAAAAAAATTATATATAACTAGATATATATAAGTTTTTTTTTAATTTATTTATTTATTTATTTATTTTATTTTTTATAATATAATTTATTTTATAATGTGAAATATATATATATATAATAAAATAATATATTTATTATTGTTATATATTATTTTGTTATTATTATTTTTTATCAAAACAAACTATAATTTTAATATTATTTTATATTTTTAAATAAGATATAAAATTATATATTAAAATATTTTTTTTTTAAAAACCATAGTTTAAAATAAAAAGTAAAACTGCTATGAATTAAAATAGTAGTTTCCATAATAAATGTAAAAGTAATTTTAATATCTTTTTATTTAATTTTATATAGGTAAAGATTAGTTATATGAGAAACTTTTTCATTTAATTATAATAAATGTTAATTTTATATATATATATATATATATATATATATATATATATATATATATATATATTCTCATATCTATAATATAATTATCTTTATGTTGTGGAATTATATAGATATATATATAATTTATAAATAAAACTTTTCATTAAAGAAAGTGAATATTAAGAAAAAAAGAAGATTTACATTTATATATATTTACAATTCACAAATCTCTTTTTTTTTCTTAAAAAAAATATTTTTTATTTATTCTTAATATAGGTTCATTTGAGGAGTATAAGAAAAGATAAATATTCACTATATTAATTATTTATATAATTTATAAATTAAATAATATTTTTTTTTGTCAAAACAATATTTTTATATTTGTTTTACTATAAAATTAAGAGAGGGTGAAAGATTTTATTTTTCCAATCAAACTTAAATCAAATATGGATAATTTAGTGAACGGTTGTTGGATTAACTGGTGAAGTTGCATCGCTCACAAAGAACCCACTAGGGATCAATTCTTGTTACCTCAGGTGACTTTGACAGAATAGATACCCCTCAGCGCTTGGCTCTTAGCTCAAGATCACTACGTAAAACATGATTCATCGAAAAAAATGGATAATTTTCATTAAATATTTATTTGATTTTAATCAAACATAATGACATAAAAGGCCTACCCTTTCTCCACCATTTGACATGCAAGATACATGCTTTCAAAGCTCCATGAAGATCTTCTCTTCTCAAACTTCCAACAAGCTCCTCTCAAGCTCTTCCCAACACCACCAAAAGAATGAACCTTCAAAATAAGACTAAGTGTGAGAATAAAAAGGAAATTCTTAAATATTTTAATCCAAAAGGTTTTTCATTCAACCCAATGAATGAGAGAGTACTTTTTCTTGTAACGAAAGTCACCTCATATCTTACAAGTCCATACCTCATCTTAATGACCTTACTTGTCTAAATCACCTACTTAACACAAGTCAAAGGGGTCTCTTGCACTCAACAATAACTTCTCTTACATTGTCTAAATTTACACTCCACAAGCATATCCACTCACCCTTCTCTGGGTCCTAACTTAGTGCCTCTAGCCTTCTTAGAAATGCTAGACATAAGTTGTTAATAAAATTTATTTTAAAAAAATTCATGATTTAAATAAAAAGAGATTATTTTAATTGTATTTTAACAAGGAAAGCTTTCAAAACAAGGGTGGGAACAACATTTGAATTCTTATACATTTAAAGACACATCAAGATAGGCAAATGCATGACGATAACAAGGTCACATAGGTTCAAACATAAGAAGTATTACAACAGAACTCTAGTTTCTAAAAATTGAAAATACAAAAATAAATAAAATTTCACTGTTTTATAATAATTTTTAAAAAAAATGTCTCTTAGTTATTTATTGACATATTTCATTTTTGACCCATATATTTGTTTCTGTATATCCTTTTCATGCACCAAAGAAGCCTTAAAATCTTAGCGAGATAGAGATTTTTTATGTGCTAACATTAGGAACCTTGCATCATTTACAACACACAAAATTATTATATAAGGTAAGTGAAGGTATGCATTAAATTTTATTTACTTTCATTTAATTTCACTTATTTATGCATTTCAATTAGCTCAGTTGTGTTACTATGTTATTTCTTGAAGAACCATCCCTTGTTATACTATTGTGACACATGATGAGTTTCAAGTGGGCCATATATATACACACAGTATTTTCTACTTTATCATTTACTAACACTTTCTCTTACAACATATCAAGCTTCAATCTCTCTGAGTGCACACCTTAAAGGGTACATCAAAAAATGGGTAGAAAGGTCTTTGATGCTTTACAAGAGATGTTGCTATCTATGTAATAATCATATTATTCCTATTCTTAGTTAGCTTCCTCATATTTTCATTCCTACCTATTAGAATAATTAATTTATCCTAATCTATTTGTAATAAATGTCTCAAGGTATTACATCTTTGATTGACATAAGATAGTTAGATGGGGTATTTCATATGTATTATTAATTATATTGTGATTTATAATCTCCTACATATTAGAAGATCTAATCTCACTTATTATTATACAATAAGCACCTCTTGTAGTATTTTTGCTAATGCAATTTCATTACGTCTTTCATTTGGTATCAAAGCAGGTTATCCTGAGGAGGTTTTCAAAGCATTAGAGATTCAATGGAGATCGAGATCCAAGTTCATATGATCCTTGGATGTGACACACTACTCAATTTTTTCTATCCCAAGCCAAAACATTTCTGAAATTCTAGTCAATTTTACAAAAAAAAAGGTTATCATGCAGATCTGCCAATCTTAAATCCCAATTTGGCGTATCAAATCTAATCTTTTTTTAGGGTCATTTTTTATTTTTTAATTTTTTTAAAAATATAGAATCTATGGAATCAACCTTTATTTTTTCTGAATTCTACTCATAAAAATATAAATTTAGAAAAAAAAATAGAATTTTTAGAGCTTCTGGTGATTTTTTACGATTTTTTTAAGTTTCTATTTTGTAGGATAAGCAAGGAACAAAAGAAAAAATGGCATTTTTTCTAAATTTTTTTGGATAATCATAGATAAAATCTTATATCACCAAATTTATCTTATCGAAAGCTTTCCAAAAAGTGTTTGTTTTATAAAAATGAAGCACCGAAGCACTAGTGGTGAAAGTTTGAATGTAGAGGGCAATTTGGAAAGTCTTCATTTGGTGCAAGGTCAATTTCTTGGGTAAAGCACCACCCAAATCCACCACTTTCAATAGTAGTACCACCATCATGCCACTAGCAATTTTCAGCCTTTGTTCATGCATTATGACCACGTGCTGGGCATTTTTAGTCCCTAAGGGCTTGTCCTTCACCATTATGAGCCTTTTTTAAGGATCTTTTCTTTCGAGGCTCATAACTTTTTATTCGTGAATCCTAGGAATGTGATTTTTTTTTATCTTGACTATTACTTCAATATATATGTAGTGGTAAAGTTTTTTTTTAATATTTTGATCATCCATATTTCTATATTTTTTAGTTTTTTTCTAGTTTAGCTAACTAGTTCATGTATGTTGGACCCTTAAAAGGTCATAACTTTTGATTGACAATTTTGATTTGTATGTTGTATTTTTTTAAAGTGTGTGTTTTTCCATGATATTCACAACTAAAAAATATATTTATTCTGGTTCTATATTATATTGTAAACTTTAATGGTGAAATTTATTGATTCATCACAACATTGAATATTGTAAGGCAAAAAGCCATTTCTTTAAGGTGAATTGTCTAGCCCAAGAGGCTCTTTTAACAAGACAGGTTATTTTTTTCAAAATTTCAAAGACCAAAAAATGGGGGAAATTTAATTTTCTTACCACCCTCAAATTGTCTTGCAATGGAAAAAATAATTTGTAAACTTTTAAGACGCATTTTTGGTTGAGATCGACATCTAGTTTCCTCATTTTGCCATTGAATTATTTTTTACTCATCTTCAGTGGATTTCAACATCCTTTTGTGTGTTGGTATGTGACTTGATCTCTTTATGTATCCATTTTTTAATTTTCCACATATTTCATTTTTGCACTTAAATAACACATTCATAATTTATCATACATAACTTGTTATTCACAATGTCTAGTTCAGGACCTAGATATGTTTTCCCCAACACACAATTACTTCGTGATGACAATTGTGTAGCATGGAAATAAAAGTATAAAAACATATATATTTTGAATATATTTGGTCAATGGTAGAAGGCACATGGGTCTAACATGCAACAGATGTTGATCAATAACAAAAATATAACAAAGCTAGTAAAAAGGCTAAGTTAATAATCATGTTTGGAGTTTTGGATGGGGTACAACTTCATATCTGAAGTGATACAACTAAAAAAGATGCTTGAGATAAGCTTAAAATAGTATGTGAAGCTAAGAATCAAAATCAAATATTGTATCTTCAGAGCCAATTGCACACTTTCAAGCTCAAATCAGATGAAAAAGTAGAAACATTCCTTAAAAGGATTGTAAATATGTGGGCTTCACTTCAATCTTTGGGCAAATCGATGACAAATGATTCTTTGGTTTTTATACTCTTTAGAGCACTACTCCCCGCAAATAGGATATTTGTGATAACTTCAAATGTCACAGGATAAAAATCAACCTTTGAAGTATTGGTTAATTTGTTGCAACAAGAGGAAGCTCTGCGAAATTCAGAGGAAATAGATGAGGAGCAATTTCCAAAATAGATTAATCAACAAAACCAAAAAGGGAATAATTCACATTATTTTAAAGCATGTCAAATTTATGGCAGATAGGGACATGACTTAAAACATTTTTGGTACAACACATTTCAAAAGGGCTCATCAAGCAAGAAGCCCTCTTCCAACAAATCACCACAAACAAAAAAGAAGCAACCAAAACAACAAAATAGGTGGAAATAAAAAAATTCCAAGCTTAAAAAAGATGTTAATGTTGCTAAAGATAATCATTCTTCAAATAAGAAATATGGTCTAGCTACTTAGACACACGAGTCTACCAATCATCCAACTACAGTTTGGTATGTTGATTTAGGGGCAACCAAACACATGATAGAGGGAAAAGAATGGTATTATACTTTGACAAAAATAGAATCAAAGGGAAATATTTCACTTGGATATGATACCTCATATACATTAGAAGATAGTGGTGACATTAAATTTCAACTTGGAAACAAAAATTGCAACATTTTAAATGTTCTCTATGTTCTAAGACATACAAAAAATATGTTATATGTTAATCAACTACTTGACCACAACTTCATGGTTGAATTTGATCGGTAAAATGGTCAAAATTTTTACCACATAAAAGATAAGTCTAGGCATTTCAAAGTGATTGTCAAAACATTGGTAAAATGTTTTAGCTTGATTTTGTTCAAAATGATCATCAAACACTTGTGGTCAAAGATATAAAACTAAGCAATTTATGACATAGAAGATATAGTCACTTGAGTTATGGTTATTTGGTATAATTAAACAAATAGGATATGGTTCATGTTCTTCCCAAACTCAATAAATATTTTTATATATGTACATGTTGCTTAGTAAGAAAATAAAGAAGACTTCCCTTTGGAAAGACTGAGTATCGGCACTTGGTAAGTTGGATTTGGTGTACATTGATCTTTGCGGCCATTTTGTTCCCAATCTCAGAGGGTACAAATACTTTCAGCTTTTTGTTGATGATTACTCACAAAGAATGTGGGTATATTTATTGAAGAATAAGGATCAAAATTTTCAAGTCTTCAAAAAATTCAAGGCCACATTTGAAAATGAAACTAGTAGGAAAATCAAGACCCTCTACTCAAATCATGAGAGGGAATACACCAATAAAAAATTCCTAGCCTATCTCAGTGTGAATGGAATTAGTCAGTAATTGACAGCTCCATATTCACCTTAGTAGAATGGAGTTTCAAAATGTCATAACAAATTCATAGTGGAAATGTTTCACAACATGGTTGAGAATGTAAAATTGCCTAATACATATTGGGTAGAAGCTTGTCAAATTGCAATCTACTTGTTGAATAGGGCACCCACCAAAGCTCTTGATGGAATCATACCACATGAAGCTTGGATAGGGAATAAATGAAAGGTAACTCACCTTTGATTTTTTGGTTACAAGCCATACATGCATTTTCTTAAGAAGAAAAGGAAAAAGTTGGATAAAAACTCAAAATAAGGTATTTTTGTGGGATATAGTGCACAATCAAAGGCATACAGGCTCCTTGAACTAGAAATAAAGAAGGTACTAATTAACAGAGATGTAGTGTTTGATAAAAAGAGTAGTTACAATCTACCTTCTACATAGCCAAATGATACAAGCAATAATCTTATGATATTTTCAAATAGTAATGGTGAAAGTGAAAAGGAAGATAGTCAAACAAGACTTCCACCACCACCACCTACAACTCAGCATATGCCCAAGTGGTATAAAAGGACAATATAAAATGCTAACTTAAATGAAGTACTAGATACATCCACTTTAAGATCAAGGACTTGAAGCATGGCTACAGAAGAAGTTAATATGGGCCTTATGAGTATTGTGCAAGAAACATATGAGGTCTCTACAATAAAAAAATCCCTACAGTCTAGACGTTGGAAAGATACAATAGATGTAAAATATCAATCACTGATAAAGAATTACACTTGGTAGGTTGTTGATCTTCCACCAGGTAAGAAGCCTATTAGATGCAAATAGGTCTTAAAGACCAAGTACAAAGCAGATGGAAGTATTGATAAGTATAAGGTAAGGCTTGTTGTAAAATGGTATGCTCAGAAAGAAGGCATTGACTATGAAGAGACTTATGTTCCCATAGTTAAAATAAAAACTATCAAAATGGTTTTTGCTATGGCTACATAGTTTGGATGGAAAGTTCATCAGATGGACGTAAAAAGTGTCTTTCTCAATAGAGATTTGAAAGAGGAAGTCTACATGACTCAACCTGAAGGATTTATGATACCTGATCAGGAATAGAAGATGTGTAGGCTTATCAAGTCTCTCTATGGGATAAAATAGGATCATCAAGCCTAGTACATCAAGATTAATGAGAATATCATAAAACATCGATTCAACAGGTGTCCATATGATCCTAACCTATACCTCAAACAACATAAGGGGAGGTTGTTATAGTGATTTTTTATGTTGATGATCCAGTCATCACTGGTAGTAGAGTCAAGATGATCGATGCAACTAATAATGATCTCAAGAGATCGTTTGACATGACATATCTCAGGATACTACACTATTGTCTTGGTTTAGAGGTATGGTAGAAGGAACATTACATTTTTATTTCATAGATGAATTATACCAAGACATTGTTAAAGAAATTCAGGATAATGGATTGCAAGCCTATTGTAACACCTATGGAGACAAGACTTTAGTTGTCTCATACAGATCCATCACCAAAAGTAAATGTAACTCTCTATTGGTAGTTGATTGGGAGTCTCATTTACTTGATATATACTAGGCCAGATATTAGCTATGTTGTCAGCTATCTTTCTTAGTTCATGCAAGAACTAAAGGTAACACATTGAAAAGTAGCAAGTGGGTATTGAAATACATTAGAGGTATAGTTGAGTATGGCCTAGAGTACAAGAAGAATGATAAGTTCTTCTTGATAGGATACACAGATGTAGATCAAAAAGTACAAATACTTTTAACTTTTTTTTATGATTACTCACAAAAAATGTGGGTATATTTATTGAAGACTACGGATCAAGCTTTTCAAGTCTTCAAAGAATTCAAGGCCATGATTGAAAATGAAACTGGTAGGTAAATCAAGACCCTCCACTCATATCATGGGGGATATACACCAATAAAAAATTCTCATCCTATCTTAGTGTGAATGGAATCAATCAGCAATTGACAGCTCCATATTCACATAAATAGAGTGGAGTTACAAAATGGTGTAACAAATTCATAATGTAAATGTTTTATAACATGGTTGAGGATGCAAAATTGCCTAACACATATTGAGTAGAAGGTTGTCACACTGTAGTCTACTTATTGAATAGGTCACTGACCAAATTTTTTGATGAAATCACACCACATGAATCTTGGACAGAGAATAAGCCAAAGGTAACTCACCTTCAATTTTTTGGTTGCAAGGCATACATGCATGTTCTTAAGAAGAAAAAAATTGGATAAAAATCAAAGGAATTTTTTTTGTGGGATATAGTACATAATCAAAGGCATACAGGCTCCATATTCACCTCAACAGAATGGAGTTGTCAATTACCGACTAATTCTATTCACACTGAGATAGGTTGAGTATTTCCATCGAATCTCCAATTCTTTCAAAACCTCCTCAGGATAACTTGATCTAATACCAAATGAAAAATAGAATGAAATTGCATTAACAAAACCACTATAAGAGGTGTTTATTTATATAACAATAAGTGAGATTAAATCTCCTAATCTATAGGAGATTATAACTCATAATTTAACTAATCATACATAAGAAATACCCCATCTAACTAACCTATGGCAATCAAAGGTGTAAAACCTTAAGACATTTATTTCAAATAGGCTAGAATAAATTAATTATTCTAACAGGTAGGAAGGCAAATCTAAGGAAATGTTTTCTACCTACGTCCTTCCATCCTATTCCATGTGGTTTTACTAGTTCTCTCATTTCATATGGCATTAATCAAGCCTACACCACCTGTCATGCATGTTCCCTCATTTCATTATATCAGTTTGAATGATGCAGTTTTGAGTTTAACATCAAACTTCAACTTACAAACATAAATTGTAATATTTCAAATTTTCTCTATGTTTTAGAACTTACAAAAAATCTATTATATGTTAATCAGATACTTGACCACAAGTTTAGAGTTAAATTTGATCACCAAAATGGTCAAAAGTTTTACCACATCAAATACAATTCTAGGAATTTCAAAGTGATTTTCAAGGCTTTCAACATTGGCAAAATGTTTTAGCTTGATTTTTTTCAAAATGATCATCAAGCACTTATGGTCAAAGATATAAAAGCAGGCAATTTATGGCATAAAAGATATGGTCACTTGAGTTATGGTTATTTAGTATAATTGATCAAACATGATATGGTCCATGGTCTTCCCAAACTCAAGCAATCTTCTAATATACGTACCAGTTGCTTGGTAGGAAAACAAAGAAGAGCTCCCTTTGAAAAGACTGAGTATCGATCACTTGGTAAGTTGGATTTGGTGCACACCGATCTTTGCAGCCATTTTGCTCCCAGTCTCATAGGGTACAAATAATTTTAGCTTTTGTTGATGATTACTCACAAAAAATGTGGGTATATTTCTTATCTCAATGGGAATGGAATCAATCAACAATTAATTGTTGGTGTATATTAGAGTCTAACACAAAAAATATAGAAGCATAACATAGGTAATATTGAAACTATTTTAAACACACCATATTACTTCTTAATACACTATGATCATCTCCATACGAACACATTAAAAATATATAAGACTCTGATTTTTATAATAAGGCATTCTAGATCCCTACAAACTCTCTCCTAAAAAACCCCCAAATATCTTAAATATTAATAGTGATATATTGTTTACTATTAACAATATAATCAATTAAGCTAATAACAAACTATACCTATTAGTAAATTAATACTTGTATAATAATTTACATTACAATAATTAATAATGTTTCAAATTATACCTCAACATTCACCCCCTTGTGAATATTATTAATCCTATCTATACCACCTTAATGTGAGCATAGGGAGAATATACATCTTCAAGAATTGGCATGAATAAAATTATATGCTAATGCATACATTAGGTCTTCATACTACTAACATGATCTTGATGCACATAACCACTACAATGTGAAGGAACTAATTTTTTCCTTTACTTTATGTGACCACAATAGACGTGTCACTGGGGGTCATCTCCATAAATAAGTACGGTAGTCACAGGATTCTAACAGGGAGGAAGACAAATCTAAAGAAATAGTTCCTACCTACCTCCTTACATCCTATTCCAAGCAGTTTTACCAATTCACTCATTTCATACAACATCAATCAAGCCTATACCACCTGTCATGCATGTTCCCTCATTTCATTGTATCAATTTAACTGATGTAGTTTTGAGTTTGTATTTGTAACATCCCTACTGGGATCTACCTAGAAATACATTAATTTTTTTAATTAAACATATATCCTATAAATAGATTACACCATGAGAATATAATCAGAGATATTAAAAAATAATCTAAGTTTGATAACAATAAATGAAGCATATTACATCATATACCATTGATCTCTAATATCATGAGAACACATCATAATACAAATATAGAAAATAATTACAATAAACCAACCACGACTAATATATACCTAAAACCACTACTATCAATGTAAAATAAATAATTAATTACAACTCTTCATGATAATGTTTCAATAACAAGTACAATGCAATACAATGTACATATATAAGATACATGTCTCCTTGGAGCATAGTTTCCTAAACTCTAGTATCTGCAACAATCTCAAGTATCATCTCCAAATAAGTATTATTGTGGGGAGGGAGAACATCATTCAAGTGATTTTCCACACCAACCACAAACCAATGATCCCCTTCACTAGTCCCATTAGGGAATGTCCCTCCTTTCATGGATGAGTAGATAGTGATGACATGAGAATCCAGAGAGACAAGCTAGTACCCATGTGTTATATGATTTCTAAAACTAAACATGTATTGTATCATAAAAAACCCATTATATTAGAAGATATCACACAAACATGTAAATCATACTCATCAAATTATAATGTCTTACTAAACATATTTTGGCCAAATTTTTTAAGAATAATAACTAATAGTAATCTATAGATCAGTCAAAATTCATACACACCACTTGATCGGATTGTCTTCATCTGGAATTGTGATGCTAGTAAGCCAGTGATCTACTAATATTAATATTAATCTTATTTTATCTATAACTATGTTTGATAAAATCACTGACATAAAAATTATAATTGAAATAATGTTATACATTCGCTTACCATTATAATAGTTTAGAATTTCCATACTCATTTCAGATATCTTTTTTTTACATAGCTTAATAAAGTGACATATAAATAAGACTCCATGACTTTATACATTATATATATATATATATATATATATATATATATATATATATATATATATATATATCAATTGATAACCATGATAAGGTGTATATAAAATTATATTAAGGACTTGGCACTATGTCTAATTATTAAGACCTCTGGATTATACAATATCTGTTCAAATAATCATTTTCATAATAAAGCTTTAATATTGGGTGTACAAGTATCATCATATGGTGATGCTAGCATAATAGGTTATGGGGTTTTACATATTCATATGGATATTTTACTCACTCGTTATCCATGAATAATTTTCATTAAGTAAAATCTAATTTTAAAGAAAAATCATAGAATCACCATATAGGTATGATCAATGTTTATACAAGTTGCTTCTCTCCATATGTATAATTATCAGATCACTTCTCTTTATTAATTTCTTTTAAATATCATATTCTTATAAAATCTCATTATTTTTCACATATATAAATATCATTCTATTTAATCAAGCTCACTAATTTCAAACAATAGTCAAATCAAATGTAACCCATTCTCTATAGTCATTGTTTACAAAGCATTGTAATATAATATTATGGTTTGTTTTAATCACTAGATTCTAATGGATTATTTGTCCCTGTAACCAATGATAAATCTAAATCTTATGCCTTTTTCTAAGGTATTATTTATTAATAGTACTATTTAGAACAAATTCAAACACCAATATATCACTCAATTGATGACAATAACTAACTATAGTCCAGTACGAATCACCCTATGTATATATATGTAGCATATCAATAGAATATAGTTTGTTATCACATAAACTTAGGTATCATGATTCACTACTTAGGTATATGTCATATATTTTGGTGTTATACAACTCAAACAAGTTGGTTTCATGTTATTTCTCTATAGATGCTAATATATAATCATTTGTTTACAGATCTTTTATCTATATAGGTAAGTTGGGTGTAGATCGATGCCTATATATGGTTGGGAGAGTTTTATCATGTGCTATTTTTACTTGAAACACCTAGATCAACTATTATTTTCCAAATTAATTCAAATTCAAATAGTTATCTAAAGCAAACACACAGAAAGTAAGGTTCACGCAAAAGTGTCTGCCTGGCAGCCTGTTTGGTCATCCTTTATGTACTTGTTTTTGTTTCCTCTCAAATATATACCAATGCTTCACTTATTTTTTTATGCCTCTCTCTCCCTATGCTATGCCTTTTTCATTTTGATATTCTTTTCATAACCTCCATTTAGATTAAAAGGACATAGTCTTTTTTCCTTTAAAAGATTTTTTTTAATTTTTCTTTTTCTTTTTTTTTGTTAATATTTTATGTATTTATTTCTTTTAGTTTTTCTTAAATTTAGACCTTTCCATTTTTATTTTTATTTTATTTTCTTTTATTTTCTTTTTCTTTTTTTTCTTTTTTTCTTTTTTTCCTCTTAATAGGAAATTTTTAAATTTTTTATTCATTTTAACATTAATTATAAGAAACTAGTAAATTCACTAATTTAATTAGCATCCCCTAATGCCATGATGGATTAATTAAGTCAACAAATCTAAATTAAATCTAATTACGCTAATGTCTAAAACATTAATACACAAATGCCATGCAAGATAATTTTCAAATAACCATTTAAACCATGCTAGTAAGTCATGGTAAAACAACTATTTAATGCAAGTAGTAATAGACACACTATATTAACCATTTTATTATGCATTCTAATGTGTGTTAAGTAGTGTGGTGTGTGTAGGGTGTTAGCTGATTTCTTTGTCATCCTGTGACATCTCTATCTACACCTCCCTCACTGATGATGCTCTCCCTCTATCACGCTCTGGGGGATGTATTTTCCTATGTCAACCTCACAAAAAGTAGGTAGTTAGATCATAACATCATGATATACATACATCATAAATTATAGCTGAAATAATAAATCAAGATGTTTGTAATGTAAATACATATACTAAAACTAACTCATATTAATGTAAACTTGTAACCTAAGTAATATCATGTTGTCCCATAACAACATATATCTCAAAGCTTAGTCAAAAATAACCAAATCAAATATGTCAACTATAAATATCTATGGATAATGAAGTAGTTTTTTTAGCATGAAATCAGGATGTAATAGTATTTTTTGCATTTATAATGCTTTGACCTTGTTGACATAGTTTAATGTCAATTAATAGTTCCTAACTGCATTGATTTGGCTGATACTACCATCTTAGCTGGGATTTGGCTATTTAATCACTATATATATGAGGTGCATTTCATTCTAAAGATATACATATGTTATTTTTACACTAATATGCTCTGCTTTCACTCACACATCTTCCTTAGTCACATTTGAAGGAGTCATAGGTAAAATATTGACTTGAAAGAAGATTATCTTATGAAATTCTTGGATATCCAATAATAAAAGTCATTGGGAGTATTCTTAGGTCTTCTACCAACCATTTGAGGTCTTCACAATCACAACAATATTTTACAAAGAATCATTGGCCAAGGGGGGATTGAGGCTCGACAAGTCCCCATAAATGTAAGTATTTATAACCTTTTTCTCTTTCCTTTAGTTCATTTAGTAGATATATGTTGCTTGTTGTTTAATAGACAAATGTTTTTTTGTATCATTATCTAGGTTCTCTCTACATTTATACTTAGTGTGGCTATAGGATTCCTTAGACTTTCCATTTATCCATTATTAGGTTTTCTAGACCCCAATTTATCTACCATGGCTCCTTAACCATTTTTTATTATCCTAACCCTTCCCCTTTAGTCTAATTTTCTTTACTCATAACTACTTATATTTATTATTTTTAATATAGATTACTTACATTAGAGATCTAGCTAGAGTTATCTCATTGTGTTTTAGGCCTAAATGCTTTTAAACCCTTTCCTTTAACATTGATGATATATGTACCCCTCTTTATATGTCTTTGGATCCATTGGTATCTACCCAAATATTAAGTATCATGAGCTCTTTGATTAACCTTCTCCAAGTCTAGACCTTTATAGATAGGATAGTTACAGGCTAATCCTAACTTGTGTATACATGCTGGAAAATAATTAATGTAAAATGGGTGGATTATGGATCTATACAAACACATATTCTTCATTTAAAAATACATTTGGTTCCAGTTTGGATTGGATCTAAGTGTGGTTTAAGGAGTATTACAATAGAGATTCAATTCTATATATAGATTTGGAAATATTTTAGGAGCGGTTGCAAGGAGTATTACAATGGAGAACTATGGGAAATCTAAGAGGGGATATTGGAGTTAGGTCATGTGGGTAGCACTATAGTGGTAGATTGTTATTTGTAATATTGTGGACTATGTTATTTTTTTTGTATTTGATCATTATAAGGTTATATCATTTGTGTAACCTCTTATTAAAGCAATAAAATTATGTTATTTCTAACGTATTTTCATTATGTAATTGTGGGTAGTGTGGTTGAAGACATACCTTAATTAAGACCTCTAATTATGACTGAATCAAAAATTATAAAATCCTAGAAATAAAGTCAGAACCCTAAAGAATACCTAGGGTTTGGAAATGTTCAATAAATATATGGGTTCACCAATATGTTTTATCAAAATTTGAAATTAATTGGTTATTAACTCTAATTAAGATAAAATGAATAATAGCATAGCAAACATTGTAGATCACTTGTGTCAAGCATTATGAAGGCAAAGTAAAGAAATAGATGAAACATGATCAAATGGAAGAAGTATAAATATGAACAATCATAAGATAACTAATCTATTTTCTATCTGTAACTTGATTGTGAGCAACTGATAGATGATTAAAAATAATCAACTTAGACTGATCCTACATATGCAACTAAAATTGTGACTACAATTGACCAAGTTCAATATTTTAGAAAAGGGATATGATCAAATGACACTACTATTCTCTATTAGTAAATTTTATCATTTATATAGATCCTATAAAATTAGGGCACAATCACTTTCACTACTTGAAACATGCCTATGTTCATAAATTTATCCTTTAGATGTGTGTGAATGACTTGCCAATGACTTCTTAAAAGTTGAAAGTCTAATAGGGCTTATAATTATTTAAAACTTTCAAAGAGAAATAGGGGAGTGTAATTGACTAAGTTGACCCCAATCACCCTTGTAATGATTGATTATTGATTATGTATTCAAAACTATGAAGAGAGAAATCAAGCCCACATAGTTGTCCCACTTAGAGTAATTTATGTAATTGTGATCTTTTTGCTACATGTATGCATCTAGAGATGGCTTGAATACTTGATAATTATTTTCTTTGACTTTGATAGAATAGGATTTTTACTTGGCTAAGTATCGATTCAAATGATTATTATTATATTTAAGAGGAATAGGGAATATTTTCTTAGTGTGAAATAGTGTAAGTGTGCCTCAATATTGAAATTTCCAAGCGTTTACCAAAAATGTCAAGTGATAAACTAGGTGACTTAGATGTGATTTTATATAAATCCAAAAGGGGGAAAATATCATGCTACCTATCTTAAAAATATGAATCAACTTGTAAGGGAGGATTTAAATTTGAAAAGTATCCATTGCTAAGGTGAAGGATATGATTAACCCACAGGGGTCAAGATTGAGTGCCACTATTAACCTATATTGCGTGATTCTATCCTGAAGGGTAATGTGTTAAATTTAAGATATGGGATGTCCATACAGATTCTTAGAGAATTTTTTATCAATTAAGAACATTTTTTTAGTCATAAGATAACAACTTATAAATGGATAGGTTTGTATAGGTTTTTAGGATAGAGTCAAGTGAAAACATAGGTCTAGATTAAGTGTTCAAGTCAACTAAAATGATAATGGGCCAAAAATGACATTATCAAGTATTCATGGCCAAATTTGAATGACTATAGAAACTGACCTATATTCATCATAAAAAATAGCTTCTCATAATCATCTTTGAGTGGCATAACAATATATATACATAATGCATCATTAACACACTTGAAGTGGGTAGCCATCTGCATTTTTTTTAAAGGGTAAAATTATACACTAAATTTATGGGGCTCTAGGGGCCTCATTTTATTAACCAATAAAACACTCTTAATCTACCCACAAAATACACCAAATATGAGGCCATATAGAAAATGATGACATTATTTATCTCACAAATTTATATATGGGTAGAATTATTGAATTAAGTACAACTATAAATAAAGCGCTTGTTACAAGAGATGCTTTATATCATCTGATACATCCATGGGTGAAAATATTTAGAATCTTGATTCCAAACCACATGATTGACAAATTTGATCACATCTACCAGCTCTTCATGAAATTTTATCCTTTGGAGGACTTTGTGAATTTTAATAATTCTCTGTCTCTTAAATTTCAACCAACCCTTATTGATTGTGGTGATGTGTTTTATCAAGTTGCAATTTTAAAAGGATTTATATCCATTTACAAAAATCTAAAAATATTCATTACATTTTAGAATATTCAATAGTGAGTCAATCTAGTAATCAAGTCTAGAAGATAGGTTCCCTTATGGAACATCTTACCTATTTGGTTTCTTGGTTTTACTTGATAACACATTTAAAGATAAGGTCATGGCACAAAATGGATATCAGAAAACCCACAACCTATGCCAACCCACTATTATGAAAATGTTTTCCAAATTTGACCTATTTTATTCATTTTCAAATCTACAATGTATGTATTTCAAATCAACATGCACCAATTTACTTTCCAAGATGTTCACAATCTCTGATGTAACACCTGAAAGTGTGTCAACTCCTCTATATTTGAATTTAATGTTTGGAATATAGGATATGGATGCTATAGTAGTGTAACTAATAAAAACCTTGATAAAATTGGATAACCAATTGTGCTTTGCCTCCTTCGTATTGAACCCATGATAAAATCTTTATCCATAGGATAAAATGAGCTAGAAATTGTTGAAACTAGATCAACCTTGTACAAAGATCTATGGGAAAGAAATTCTCTTCCACCAATAAAATTATAGTACTAATATGGTGCTAAATATTCCCAAAATAAAAACTCTTTTAAAGGAGAAAAATTCATGAAGATAATTATGAAATACTTGTAGCTTCTAAAATTATGGTGAAATTATCAATCAAAGGAAAAACCCAAAATCTCAAGGATGAATAGTATATTTCAAGGGTTACATGTCAAACCAATCCCAGTATCTACTATAAATAGTTCTCCTTTAAACCTTAAACTATTTATTTCATTTATGGAACCCTCTCGACAAAGTTCAAACTCTTAATTTTTATGAGTGTGAAGATCAATGCTTTCAATTAACCTAAAAATTTAAAGAAATTGATGGCGGAACCATCTAAAATTGGTTAGTGTGTTTATGGGGTAATATAATAAATTTTTAGAGAGAGGGAACAAAGTAAAAGTGAATAAATGAAATGAGAGGGTGACATTCCATTCTATAGAAAAAATGGGGGTTTACAACTTTAGAAAATCAAGCAAAAAAGAGAGGTAAGTTGGAAAATCTAGATGGGAAGGATCTAGACTTTGCATTGGACCTTAAATATAATCATTTCCCACTTTTCTCGTATTGGAATTGGGTTAAAATATTTTGATGAAGAATCAAGAGTTTTAAGTTTTTACGGTAAACGAGTTCTCTTATATCATTTGTATAGAAGGTCTACAAATCCCACTATAAGATTTCCTGAAAACATATTTGTAAAATTAAAACATTACTACTCAAAAGACTAATAGATTACCTATAATGATTGCCCAAAATTTCAAAAAATATTAATGAATGAAAAAGGAAAAGGAGAATAAAGACTTTATTACTCTATTTAAAAAATAATCAAAATTGTGCATAGAGTCTGAAAAGGTCTATTACACTATATGAGTCTAAAAGATTATAAGATAAGGAAAACAAGTGAGTCGGTTTTAACTAAGATAAATAATTAATGATCAAGATATATGAATGAGGAAATTGGAGTTTGAACATACGTAAGATTGTATATGAATATAATGAGTGTGATAAATGCACCCTTTTGAGATTTTGAATGAAATTATGAAGCTTACATCTCAAAGAAAGGATTTAAATGCACCATGTGTAAGATAAATATAAAATCATTAGTGTTCAACATATAAATATATAACCTTAGTAGTAATCATTTTATGAATAAATTGTCCCATATGGGCCTATGATATAATAAATGTAAGACCCAGAGTAATATGCCCCATATGGGCTCAATATGTAATCGTTATAGGACCAAAGATATTATTCCATGTGTCAGATTATTATGTAATTAATATAACATCATCATCATAAGATACGGCAATGTAAAACATGAGCATAATATTTTTCACCCAAGAGATGTATGATACAAATCATTGAAACCTAGGAAAGTGGTAAAGACATTGGGTATGATATAAATCATGGCACTATAAGACACATGAAACACCTAATCAAGAAAATTATAACAAAATATAGGTCAAATATATGACAAGGCATATAAAAAAACACATCAGACAACCAAGTCACATTAGACAGATAAATAAAACATAAGGCATGCCAAATATATGACCAAACACAAATTAAACACTTTAAATATTGGAGCCATGCCAAACTTGTAGAAGGAAAATAATATGTGGAGTCACATACAACACATAATATGCTTATAAAAGAGTGTAATCATATTATACATGAGCAAAGGAATGGTGATTATATGATAAAACACAAATTAACCACTTGAAACGTGAGCATAGCAAGCATTGTGAAGGAACAATAAGGTGTATAAGAAGCATAAAATTCCATGGAATGTATATCAAAGACATTAGAGAAGCATATCAAATATTATAAATCATGTTAATCACATAAAACAAATGAAAACATGCCATACATATTGAAACACACCAAGAAATCGAGCACATACTAGAAACATGAAAACATATTAAAAACAAGGTATAATAAACAACATAAAATACATATCAAAGACATAATACAATAAATATAGTGAAAGCATAATATCATAAAATAAAAGAATAACCTAAATTAGAACAAGGATATGCCCCATATTGCTCCTAGATTTTCCCCCAAGATAACATGGGATGTGCCTCCAACCTATCATGAATTTATAATCATAAATTTGCGACCTTTAAAAAAATAAAATATACTATTATCTTAACTATCACATCAGTAACATGTATAAAATTCAATGAAGTTATCATGGGGTTTTAGGATGGGAAAAATAAAATTAATCAAGGATATTAACAATATAAAATCATTGAAAAAGGAAATGTGAGAATAATATAAGAAAAATTACGAGTGAAATTCCAACTAAGTAAATAAAATCGAAAGATAAATCTTGGAAAGAAACATGACATGTTAGCAAAGAAAAAATGCAAAATGATGTGAGATAAGCCATTAAAACAAAATCCAAAGATGAAATTAGGTGAAATTTGGATTCAAGTGCAATAGTGAAATCTAAAAAAAAATGAACATCAATGTAAGAGGCACAAGAAATACAAGCTTGATCTATAACTGGACAACATGAAAGTAAACAAAACCCCATTTAGGTTTAATAAAATGGAGCAATCCCAACTAAAAAATGAAGTGCACAATATGAAGAATCACAAATTAAAAATGAAATTACAATAAAGACTGTTCAGTAACAAACATAACAATTTAAAATTAAGACAACCAATAATAACATCATAATCAAGCAAGTTATAATATTCATTCAAAGATATATACTCTAAATCATGTGTATCAGTAGGATGATAATTATGGTATTGATTTAACTAAGAATCAAGGAATGATTAAATATTTGTCACCAACATCACCGTCCTCATTATTTTTGTTTTCTATCACATTATCCACTAATTTATCTTTCTTATTGATGTTATATTGATTAATTGAATCTTTTTTTAGTTATTTTATTTGTGTATTAGTAATAGGTTATGATAGGCATACTTTTGCTTCAATATATTTACATGTTTGAATCTTTTGTTCTCTTTATTTAGGTATAAATCTTGACTTAATTAAGTAATAAATCTTGTTAAATTTTTTATTTTTAAAATTTTATATCGCCTTTAATTGTAATAACTTGGTATTCATGTACAAACTTCAAACATTAGGAAAAAGTGAATTAAATGTTTTGGTGATAGGAGAAGCTTGGAGCTCTATAATGGTGAGACAAAGATTCATCCTTCATTAATGGTGCTTTAATATTTGTCTAAGTTGATTGCCTTGGTTACCTTTGCTTCCTTTGTGCTTCATATTCTTCTCTCCTTGATTCCCATGGTAGTCATTTAAAGTAATCATCTCTTAAGCATGATTTACTTTAATTTTCTGATTTTACGTTTATTTTATTTTGGGTCTTGTTTTTAATTTAAGTCTGTTTGGTGTATGTTGGTGTGTTGTCCATATATACACACGTGTCCCTTGCCCGAACCTCCATCTCGTAGCCTTTGGTTTTTTTTTAAGGGGCATAAATCAATTGTAGTAGTTTATGGAAACCTTTGGAATTGACAGCCTCGAATGTGCAGAAAAAGGTGAAAATGGTGGCACTAATAAGCCAGTTGGTTCTGCATGGATTGATAAAGTATGAATTCATAATAATTAGGATCTTCACTTATGAGGTTGCATATTGAACTGAAATAAGATATTGATATTGTTTATGCATTTGGAATTTTTTGAGTTAATTAGTGAAGCATGTGGATTCGTAACTCCAAAAGGCTGAAAGTCAATATGTGTGTGGAATTGTTTATTTTGATCATGTTTTACATCTATGACGTTTATTTCAATCATGGATATGTTTTGCATCTATGATGTTTATTTCAATCATGGGTACATTTTGCATCTCTGATGTTTATTCTGATCAAGGATATGTTTAATTCCATGAGGATGTTATGTTAACCATGGATATGTTTTATGTCCATGAGGATGTTTAAGTTAATCCTGGTTGAGTTATGCATCCATGAGGATGCCTATTGGAACTTGGATATGATTTGACATCCATGAGGATGTCTATTATGATATTTTATGTGTCTAACATTTATGAGGATGTTTATTATGAAGTTCGATTGAACTTGATGATTGTGGGAGATTTCAATTCCCATGATAGTGGTATAGCATTCACCTTGTGCCTTGGCTAAGCCCATCCTTTCCCAAAAATTGTGTTGCATCAAAGAAAACATCACCATTCAACCTTTGACTTGTTATATTAAGTCTATTGGAAGAATAGAGATATAATTTTGTTGTTAGAACCATGAAAAAATGATTTGATGGCCATTGATAACTTGCAAGAGTGAGCTATCCGATGATGTTAATGTATAATATCTTGGGAGGTCCAAGGGTATAGCTCAATCTTGAAGGGCCTAATGGGGTGAGTGTGATTAAATTGCTTGAAAAAGTTAGAGAGTTATGGGTATCTTTTATTGTTATCATTAGTGTGAGCCATCTATCCATGATGCACGAACATTGTTGGCAAATTTATGAAACCCATGGAGATAGATTTTATGGGATTTATTAGAACATAACCTTCCTTAAGAGAAGGTGATCCTAATCTGAGATCCCTGGGACTGATCATGTTGTAATATATGATAGATATTTAGTGTCATTTAGATGGCATCTAGACATCAGGTAACCCGATGGGAATCATGGACCCTTGTGTTTCATTATCATGTGTGTTAATTATTATCATGTGAAAGTACCTTGGTATAATTATTAGAACACTTGACTCACATATGCCTGACCTATTTCATGTGGTTCCTCCTTGTATGTAAAACTTTTATGTGTTGTGTAAATAGCTACATTTTGATGATTATGTTAAATCATGTAAATTTGTATCTCTACTATATTGTGTACATGTAGTTAACCTTGTGGATTTTCACTTTTCTTCTTGATATCTGCATTATTGTATGAGCACTTATATGCATGATGGCATGTCTTTAACAATGGAAGTGTGAATGATGGTAAATTACTTGTGTAAGAAAGCTCCTACTTATGAAATCAATCATGTGGACCTTATCTTGATCTATGTTTCAAAATTATTATATGATTATTTTGTGTACATGTCATGGAATAAATATGACTTTATGTTGTTAAAAATTTGGTCTATGGTAATGTGGTCATATGTTACTTGTGTGATGTGTTTTTCCCTCTTGAAACCAACTTCTATTGATTGGAATATTCCAACGTATAATGTTGTAGTATGTAGTGTAACCTCACATCACTACGCCAGTATTGAGTATTGGTGCAAGTATGAGGTTGAGAGTAGAGAAGCACTACATCTATAATTATTTTAATTGAGTATGGGCCATGAATTGAAGTCTCTCATAGATTAAAAATCTACTTTTACCCTTTACACAATTAGCCACCTAGTTCATTCAAAGTGTGCATCATATGTGCCATGAGTTGGACATGAAATCTTAGTGCATAATGGTCACTTTATGAATCTATTATTCATTTAATCACCTCTTGGAGGTTCTAGTAAAAGCAATGCATGTGAAATTTTATTGTTTAAACCTTGTGAATCACTAACTGGTCTTGAGATTCGGACATTTATTCAAAATTAATAAGGTGGTACTTACTAAAATGCATGCATGTATTGGCTTGTAATTTCAGGCATGCTATGGTTCAGGTATTATTTGGTTATACCTATTAGATATATTTTAAGATGAATATTTTGGTTTTGTTTGAAAGACATAACTAGAGTGTATGCTAATTTTATGCTCTGAAAGAGCAGCACCAACCCTAATCAGGCAGTGTTAAAAATCTTAAGTACCCACTTGAATCTTGGATAGAGTGATGGAAGTTGGGTAATACCCTTAGATGGCTAATTTTGGATGGTGGGATTAGTATCCCTAGACCATCGTGTGAGCTCACATGTGTTGGAGAACATGTTTTAAACCTTTGGGTTACATGTGATGCCTAGTATGGCTTCTATGATGTTCAATGCGGTTAGTGCCGGATGTTACACTAACCATTGAAAATTTGATAATGTAGTGGAGTAACCATAATAGTATGGGTTACTACCTTTGTGTAATAGCATTCTATAAAAAAAATTATTAATATTATGCATGTGTCATAATGTTTGTAGTGGAATATTTCACTCTTAATTTAGAATCTAGTTACAATCCAGTTGGATTGAATGATTGTAATCATTGACTTCATGTTGTAGGTTTATGTGTGTTGACACTAAGTGATTAAGGATCTTGGTAAGTTTTTATATTCAAAATTATTAATCTGATTTAGTCAATTAATTTATAGTTAGTAAAACTTTGGTTGTATTTTCTACTTGGGAGTATCGTTAGCACCCTAGGTGGAAAGCATATTAAGGCATCTGTAAACGATTGTGTTTAGAATATTGTATGCTTGAGATGTTAATTACCACCTTCATAAATGGATAGAATGGTTAATAACAATAGTGTTGTACTAATATTAACTTTTGTTACCTTGAAATTTTTTTTGTTTGTTGAAGGTATCTTTTGTTCGATGAACCTATTTATAGTTGGTTTTAGTGAATTCTAATATTATTGATGGCATTTTAAGGCATGAGATTGGAAAATTTCCAACTAAGTTGGGATGTTTGGTAGAATATTTTATTGTAACAGTGTTTCTTAAGTGTTGTTCTACCACATCGGTGTCATAAAGGACACACAAAGGTAGGAAGGAGGCCATTACTTGACGTAATGTAATGGAAATGTGGTTGTCCTAATGGTAGAAAAAAAGAATGCCAATGGGAAAAGACTAAGGCATTTCCACCCATCAATAGGTGGAGATGTTGTGAAATAGTGAAAATTGGTTTAGTTGGACATCTTCAGAGAATTTTTTTGACTATTGATAGTTGTCAAGACAGTTCCTCTTTAATAAGAGGAGGATGTCATGACCCGGCTTTGTGGTCCATTATAGATACTAATAGTAACTTGTTTTAGCATATTCTGATAGCACTTAGACTGATAACAATTGATGTTGATTTTGTTTCAAATGTTTATGATGCGAGATACCCTGGGTAGTTATAACGATATGTTATGTCATGGTGGATGCTCGTATTGGATTCATTTTATTCTAACATATATAAACTGCTTACAATGGATTCATTTTATCCTGTTATATATATGTTGCTTTAGTTTAGGGACGTTATTGTATGTTATTATTTTAGCATGTCTCACTGATGCAGATTGACATTGATTACTCTTACAGTTGTTGGTTATGTTCATAGGGCATGCTCAAGGTCATGATCATTAGTACTGACTCTAGTCCCTTTAACGTTATAGATGACTATGTTTAATTATTATTTCAAATTTAATAATTCATTATGTATTCATTATTATTTATTATTATAAATCAACATCATTTCAGTATTGTTGATGTCTTATTTGGTGGATGTAGGAACTAGGCTGTGAGCTAAGCTCGATGGTGGGTTTAAATATCTCAAATATACTCGAAGGGTGATTGAGTAGTCAAAAGTCACTCTGATAGGTATAGTGCATGTGAGGTGATACTAAGCCACTGTTTATATTTTTTATTTTCTTACCTCTTATAGTTTTTTATTGATCTTACCTTATTTTATGTGTGTGCTTGTGTTATGGTTCCTTGTTAGGAATTATCGTGTTTGGGTTATCCTCCTAAGCATAGTTATTATCTAATTATTAAGCCATATGCAATGGCTTACATTTTAGCTTGTTATGATATTAGTTCAAATAGACCTTGTTTGGGTACAACAAGACCATTTTGGGTCTCTTCACTTTGGAAAATGTTATTAGCAACCTCCTTCATGGGTGATTGATTACTAAGAGCTTTGATCAACTTAAGGGATTTGTCCATTGGTTTTATTTGTCAAATTTTATATTTATGGGTAGACTTTATGATTGTTATTATTTTTTTTATGACTGTAATGATAATTATCATTATTATTTTTACTAATTCTATTGTTAATCGATTTAAAAATTTTGTTATCTAATATTCACTTAATGATTTTTATTTTTATTATTATTTTAAAAGACTTTATTGTCTATTGTTACAAATAATCGATATATGTTTTGTTAATTATTTATTTTAATGATTTTGTTAATTAGTATTATTTTCATGATCCCTATTGTTTGTTATTATTTTAATGACTTTTTTTTGTTGTTTAAGATGGATCAACCCAAGATTTATGTATGATTATTTTATTTGATTTTAAGTTTATTATGTCCTTTTTGTTGAGGTATGTGTTGGATTAAAAAAGGATTTTTAATCTTTTTATATTTTTTGGTGGCATTTGAGAGGGGTTAACTCACACCCCTAGAGGGAGATATTGTATAGTAAAAAATACTCTACATTTTAGTAGCATGATCCAAATTTTGTTCCCGCATACTTTGGTTCGAGATGACAAAGTTTTGAAATAGAGCGCAGGCTCTAATTTCCTTTTGATTCATTTTTCTCTTAAGTGTTGAACTCAGGCAGAAGATGCCAAGTGTCATTTTCTGAGGCACTTTTCATAATTTCAATAAGGCTATGGAATGTGCCACATATCTCATAGAAACTCAACAGAATGCGACAAGTGTCGGCATCCACGTTTCATATCGACATCCGCATTTCAAATCTCTTTTCAGTGGAAGGTTTCAACAAGCTAAGTATCAGGATCAGGCAGAAAGCACCAAGTGGCAATCATGGAAAGTTTCAACTTGCTTTTCTAAAAGTGATGAAAGAAACCACGTATCCCAGTTGAAGAGAGCAGAAACCACCATGTGTCGAGATCTAAATTATCTTCATTTGTTTCATAGATATAGCAAAGACTGTGGTGGGTCTCACTTTTGTTTCTGAAACAAGCGAAAGCCACCAAGTGTCGTTGTTTGTATAAATATGAAATGAGGCCCGATTGTTTCAATAATATAAACAGAGCAATGTAGAGACCAACACGTGTCACCTTCTATAGGTTTCTCAAAAGGTGGCTAAAAGTAGTGGAGATTGCCACATATCCCTAGTTAAGTAAAGTAGAGATTTCCACATGTCCTTTATTGAAGCAAGCAGAAATCGCCACCTATCCCTATGCCTTTTTAAAAGTGGCTTAGGTGAGAAATGTTATGGGTCTTATTTTTGTTAAGTTGTTAAAGTTTTATAGAAGCGGATTGCGAAAGGTGTCAAAGGTGGAACGTTCCTGAGCAAAGATATAGCAAGAGTATAGGTAAAGCAGAGAGCGTCATGTGTCCTCGATAAGGTTGTGGAAGTCACCAAGTGTCATTCTCTGGTGTCTCCTAAGTAATAAGAAGGTTTTCAAGGAATTGGCTAAGTGTCTCTTCTATTTTAAAGAAGGGAGTGTCCTGTGATATGTTTCAGCTAATGAACTGCCAGAAGATAGAGCATTTTAGAATCTAAGCAATATCTTCTGTTAGACACTTCTAGTTTAGTTAGATTTTAGTTGGGCCATTAGATTTGGGAACATACAAAAAATTTAGAGTGAATCCAAGGATATAAATAAGGATGCAGAAATCACCAAAATGGGGGATCATCATCAGATACTTAGAGAGAATTTTTAGAGAGAATTATTATCAAGAGTTTAGACTTTCTAGAGCTGTGATTAGGAATATCATTTGCCTTTGTTCTATTTTCTTAAGTTGGAAAGTTTATGTAATTGTGCATGTTCTTGTGCCTCTTATGTGACTAGAGAATTAATGAGAAGATTGAATCCTGTGCCTTTGTTGATATTTCCTGTGTCATTGCAAAAGTAGTCTAGGTTGTATTGTCAAGAGTTTTAGACTTTCTAGAGCTATGATTAGGAATGTCATTTGCCTTTGTTCCATTTTCTTGAGTTGGAAAGTTTATATAATTGTGCTTGTTTTTGTGCCTCTTATGTGACTAGAGAATTCAAATAAGAAGATTGAACCCTATGCCTTTGTTGATATTTTATGTATCACTGCAAAAGCAGTCTATGTTGTGAGCCTCCATCTTTTACATTAATCATGAACTTGTTTGCTCTTAAATGTAATTGAATCTTACATATAGTCTCACTATGCTCAAGATTAAGGTTGAATTACATTCAAGCACATCGCCATAGTTAGATTTTCTTTCTTGAATTTGTGTTTCTATTAAAATTCCTATCCCTTTTCCCAGTATACACTTGATATAAAGAAGAGACCATCTTCTTAAAAATTTGGAGGTTATTTCAAGTCGCAAGTCCCACACCTTGAAACTTCCCATTGTTGGTGTTAGAAACAAGTGCAATTTTAACCATCAATAATTTTTTGGCACGCTTGGTGGGACCAATCTTGAAGTTTCTGTCAAGATCATATGAACCAAAGAGCTACAAGGAGTCAGAGCTATGGACCAGTAACTAGATCACAATCTGCTATAAATCCAAGTATTATTTTGCCACCTTTGGTAACTAGTCCAAGAAGAAGAGTCAACTAGTTTATACCAATACCAAGAGCAAATATGGGAGCCCCTATACCCCCAAGAAATTATGCAAGTTGGAACACTGGTAGTCCATTGATTCTCCCAATACCACCAGCCACTTGGGACCCTATCCCAGTGAATTCCCTAAAAGCTCTGCCCAAATTTAATGGGCAAGACTTTAAAACACCTGAAGAACATCTATAGGATGTATCAGATGTCTATGCTATACATGTTGTCACATAGCAAAATGCAGTCATAAGACTATTAGCAACTTCTTTTAAAGGGAAGGCTCTAGAATGGTATCAGTCTTTGACCCCAAATACCATATCTACATGGGATCAGCTCAGAGATCTTTTCTTTGAAAGATTTGAAGAGAAGGGTGATAAATCTTCTTTGTTACAGCAATTAATTACCATCCAAAGGGCACCACAAGAAGCAATGACTGACTTCAATTCTAGATTTTAAAAGACTTGGGAAAGGATCCATACTATAGCTAGACCATTACCAGGTATGGCCATAGTATTTTATCTTAAGGCTTTAAATTCAGATATATCTGTTATGATTCAGTCACTTGGAGGACACACTTTTCCAGAGGCTTATGACTATGCGATCAAAGCTGAGAATAATTTAATAGATGCTAGAAAGTTGCCCCCAAGGCCTCCCATGCCCATGTTCCTAGAAATTTCCTTACCATTACCTCAAGAAGCCCCTAAATCCACAACCCCACCTATGTCTATGTACACATATCCTCAACTACCTGCTAAAGAAATTGTCCCTGCTCAGTCATCTGAGCTGGATGATATCAAGAATATCTTGAGGGCATTTCTAATGAGCTGATTAATATAAAAAGATAGAAAAATACTTATACTAAACCCCAATACCAGGGCTATCAAGGAAATTGATTTTCATCTTAGCCAAACCAATACCAGGGTCCTCTAAGGTAAAATAACCCTCAGCCATCAAATCAATTAGTTGTAGTCCCTACACCCTCATAGACTATTCCTCCCAATTCAAATAGGGAGATTGTTCTAGGACAAAATAACTATGTAGATAACTCTAATGCCTAGTGTTTTCCTTGCAATAAGACTCATACACCTAGGGATTGTCTTATGGGTAATCTGTAACAAAAGGTGGTAGAGCAAAGAAGAATGGATGGACAATATGCAAGTACTAGTGATAATCAAGCCTACCAATCTCATGGTATGCAAAATTAAGTCATAATGGCTCAGATACAAGGGATGTCTTTGCAACAACAAGAAGAAATAGCCCCAGAATATGATTTGTTCTCATGGGTTAAAGAGGAAGAATCAGTATTCTTGAATGAAGTTTCTACTTTCAAGGAACCAGTGGTGCAAACAGACTACTATACTAGATCAAAGAGAAGAATGATGGAATAGCCTGAAGTTATAAACAATGAAGTTATGGAGAATCCTTCATTTCAATGTCATCAAAACATAGTTGTTAGACAAGAAACGCTTCAGCCAGTGCAAAATCAAGAAGTTCCTCGACAAGTTCAAGAAAAGACAAGGTATCATAATCTTCCAAGAATTCAAACTTTGGGATCAATGAATGTGGTTGATCAACTAACAATGACTCCAGCACAAGTATAAATTTAGGACATATTAGATATTCTTGAACAAAGCATGCTATTACAAGAAGCTCTTCAAGGCCAAGCAGTGCCCAAATGTACTGATATCAAAGAAGGACCTACTAATAAAAGAAATCTCAAAGACACAGTGCATCTATAGACAACAGCCTTAGTGAACAATGCACAAGAGGTAAGCAAATACAAACTAGATCCCTTCTATTTAACTTTGATAGTTGGCAAGAAACTGTTGCATAATGTAATGATAGATTCAGAGGCTAGTACTACAGTTATGCCTAAGCAGATAGTAGATGCTTTAAAGATAAAATATGAGCCACTCACTAAAGGATTTATGCGGTTAAATGGCAAATCAGTGCAAATAATAGGGAGAATTAAACAACTACCATTATAATTATATACTTGTTCAAATATAATTGTAAATCAAGAGGTAGTAATTATAAATATACCTCCTGTATTTGGCCTATGTTTATCAAGAGACTTTACAGTCAAGATAGGAAGAGATATGTCTCTTGATTGGTCTCACTTAATTCTAAAAACTAAATATGGTTCAAAGATGAAAATTTGATCTAAGCCATTATACAAATATCACGTCATAAATGAACTAACATCAAAATTAGAGGCAAATCAGGCTATGATAAATAAGGAAGAAAGGGTTTTTGTTGAAAAGTTAGGCGACTAGACTAAGCATGATCAAGGAAAAAATAACTAGTTGTTAGCTACAGTGCAAAGTGACCCATATGAAAATTATGACTCTACTGGTCTGGGCACTTATGTTATTTTTGATGAAGACCATGAAATCCCAAATGTTTTAAGGGAAGAAATGCCAGCTAATCAAAAATCTGAAAAAGATTCAGAAATCTGGACATTAAATTTTGATGGGGCAAGAAGTAAAAATGGTGCTAGAGCAGGATTTTGTTTTACTACTCCAAATGATGAAAAAAATTTAAGAGCTATCCATTTTCAATTTATTTATACTAATAATGATGTAGAGTATGAATCTTTAGTACATGGGCTCCTATTAGCCAAGAAAAAAGGGATAAAGAATCTAATAGTAAAAGGAGATTCAGAACTAGTAGTAAAGCAAATTAGAGAAAAGGCAATAGCAAAGAATGTAAGGATGAAATTCTATAAGCATAGAATTTGGGATTTAATAGAAGATTTTGAAGCTTTTAATATTGAAGTAGTTCCTAGGAGTCAAAATTTTGAAGCTGATAGGATGGCACAGATTGGTTCGCAGTTTGATCCAACAATTGGCTTATTATTTAACAATGAGTTAGTAAAGGTTATAGTAAGGCCAACTATTCCAGATAATGATGAGAATTGGCAAGTATTTGAGAATGAATTTCAAGTACTCTCATTCTTGCAACAATCAGGGGAATTCACCGATCAATTGCAACCAAAGATTGAAGAGGCATATGGGGATCAAATTATATAATTAAAGAATAATAAGCTTCCTAAAGGTTTAATCACTTTAGAGAACCTTTTTGATCTAGAAGATGTAAGCCTGGAGAATAAAAGGTTCCAAGCAAATAAAGAAGATTATTCTAAAATAGAGGTGAGTGAAGGGAAAAAATTAAAAGTTGGAAATTTTGCAACTCAAGTAGAAAAGAAAAGGCTAATTGAATTATGCAAAAAATATGACAGAGTCATAGCCTGGAGCTATGAAGACCTTCATGGATATAATAGAGACATCATTCAACACACAATAGAACTAACTGAAGGATATAAGCCCATCAGATAGAAATAGAGGCTAGTGAATCTAAGGATTGAGCCTCTAATGGTGGATGAGTTGTAAAAACTTTTAGATTCTAAAATAATTTTTCCAATCAAACACTCAACCTGGGTATCAAATCTAGTACCAGTTAGAAAAAAGAATGGTGATATAAGACTTTGTGTAGATTTTAGAGATCTAAACAAAGCATCTTTGAAGGATCACTATCCCTTTCCCTCCATGGAACAAATTCTACAAACTATGGCTAGATCAAAGAGATTTTCTTTGCTAGATGGTTTCTCTGGATACAATCAGATTTGGTTGGCTAAAGAAGACCAATACAAGACTGCTTTTACTACCAAATGGGGAACATTTGCATATGCTAAGATGCCATTTAGCCTATCAAATGCTAGAGCCACTTTTCAAAGAGCTATGGATGTTGCATTTAGGGAACTGATAAATAAAATCATCCTGATTTATCTTGATGATCTTAATATTTTTTCAAAAAATGATGTTGATCATTTTGATCATTTAGAAGCTGTGTTTAAAAAATGTCAAGAATTTGGAATATCCTTGAATCCTAAGAAATGTATCTTTGTTGTCCCTCAAGGCAAATTATTGGGACATATATTATCTAAATAAGGAGTCTCCATAGACCCAGAAAGAGTGGTAGCTATAATGAACTTACCTCTTCCAGTAAATAAGAAAGCAATTCAATCTTTCTTGGGAAAGATTAATTTCATCAGTTGGTTCATATCTGACTTTGCAGGCTTAATAAGACCAGTGACACTCTTACTGAAAAAAGACCTAATTTTCAAGTGGACTACGGAAGGAAGGTAAGCCTTTGAAGAGGTCAAGAAAGCTATCTCAATAGCTCCAGTACTTAGAAACCCAGACTTTTCTAAGCTTTTTGTAATGTACATATATGGAGGAGAGCTCAGTATTGATGTTGTCTTAACACAAAAAGATGATAAATAGGAGGGAGAGCATCCAATAGCCTTTTTCTCAAGGACTCTTAGGGAATATGAAACTAGATATAACTTTGTGGAAAAACAAGCATATGTTATGGTAAAATCCCTCAAAAAGTTTAGGCATATAGTATCAGGAAGTAAAATTTTGATACTTGTAGCTCATCCAAGTGTCAGAGAATATATCATGGAGGGTGAAATTATTGAAAAAAGAGCAAAATGGATAACTAAGATTCTTGAATATGATATAGAAGTCAAACCCACTAAATTAGTTAGAGGTAGGGGTTTGTGCCAATATATGACTCAAGAGCTTGAAAAGATGATACCTGAAGAGACAAATTCAAGAATAGAAGAAGAAATTGGATTGAGAATACAAGAAATTGATCAAGAATCCTAGGTCACAAGCAGGATTCATTTTATAAAAAATGGGATTTACCCAAGAGAACTCCCTCAAAATAAGAGAAGATACTATAGGATGCAAGGAGTTTATTTTGTTTTAATTGAACAGGTTCTTTTCAGAAGAAATTTTGATGGCAAATTGTTAAGGTGTGTAGAAAAGGATGAGGCCAAGAAAATTTTACATGAAATGCATCATGGAGTATCAGGTGGACATTTTTTTGAAAATACCACAGCTATAAAGATAAGTGAGGCAGGTTATTTCTAGCCTACTTTATTTATAGATTATTATCAGCTGGTTAAAAAATGTCAATATTATGCAAGGATGAGAAGGAATGTAGCAATGCCTCTTAGTCCTATAATTGTGGATGAACATTTTGCTCAATGGGGTCTTGATCTCATTGGAATGATAAATCCAGTGTCTAGCATGGGTTAAAAATGGATATTACCTGCCACATATTATTTCACCAGATGGACTGAGGCTGTGCCACTTAAAGAAGCAACAGAAAATGTGATCCTAGATTTTATAAGTAGTATCACTACTTATTTTGGGGCTCCTCACACCATAATTTTAGATAATGTTAAAGCATGTTTAAGGTCTAAAGTATCTGACTTTCAATTAAATCATGGAATATATCTGAAAACTTCATCTAACTATTACCCTCAAGGTAATGGTTTGGCAGAATCAACTAACAAGAACCTGATTAGACTCATCAAAAGAATAGGGGTTGATCATCACAAAGAGTGGCATAAATTGCTTAATTTAGCACTATGGGCTTATAGAATCATGCCTAAACACATTATCAAAATGTCCCCATATGAATTGGTATATGGTAAATCTACTATAATTCCCCTAAGCTTGGAGATTCTTGCTCTCCAGCTGATCAAACAAATTGAAATTGAAGAAAATGGCCCCATGCAGGTCAGACTTGCAGAACTTCTAGAAGTTCAAGAAAAGAGGGATGCAGCACATGATTCATTGATAAAGCATCAAAAAATAATTAAAGACTCTTTTGATAAAAGAACTTCCAATCCTCTATTTAAAACAGGCTCAATTGTTTTGAAATGGGATGCAAGAGCCGCCAAGCCAGGTCAACACACTAAGTTTGAAGCATTATGGACTGGCCCTTATAGAATTTGTGCATGTAAACAACAAAATTCTTTTGAGATAGAAACAATGGAAGGCAAACCTGAAGAGATTCTTGTGAATGGAATCTATTTGAAACATTTTAGTTAAGTTGTGTTTTTAGCAATTTTTTATCATGCGGGAGTTGTAAGTTCTTTTTGAGCAGGCTCAAAAGTCCTTGAGGTCACCAATAACTGTAGAGTAAAAAATACTCTACATTTTAGTAGCATGATCCAAATTTTTTTCCCACATACTTTGGTCTGAGATGATGAAGTTTTGAAATAGAGCACAGGCTCTAATTTCCTTTTGATTCATTTTTCTCTTAAGTGTTGAACTTAGGCGGAAGCTGCCAAGTGTTATTTTCTGAGGCACTTTAAATAATTTCAATAAGGCTATGGAATGTGCCATGTATCTCATAGCAACTCAGTGGAACACGACAAGTGTCGGCATTTGTATTTCATATCGGCATCTGCATTTCAAATCTCTTTTCAGTAGAAGGTTTCAACAAGCTAAGTATCAGGATCAGGTAGAAAGTGTCAAGTGGCAATCGTGGAAGGTTTCAATTTGCTTTTCTAAAAGTGATGGAAGATGCCACGTATCCCAGTTGAAGAGAGTGAAAGCCACCATGTGTTGAGATCTGAATTATCTTCATTTTTTTCATAGATATAGCAAAGACTGTGGTGGGTCTCAGTTTTGTTTTTGAAGCAAGCAAAAGCTGCCAAGTGTCGTTGTCCGTATAAATATGAAATGAGGCCTGATTGTTTCTATAATATAAATAGAGTGATGTGGAGACCAACACATGTCACCTTCTGTAGGTTTCTCAAAAGGTGGCTAAAAGTAGTGGAGATTGCCACATATCCCTAGTTAAGTAAAGCGGAGATTGCCACGTGTCCTTTATTGAAGCAAGCAAAAATCGCCACCTATCCCTATGCCTTTTTAAAAGTGGCTTGGGTGAGAAATGATGTGGGTCTTATTTTTTTTAAGTTGTTAAAATTTTGGAGAAGCAGATTGTGACAGGTGTCAAAGGTGGAACATTCCTGAGCAAAGATATATCAAGAGTATAGGTAAAGCGGAGAGCACCGTGTGTCCTCGATATGGTTGCAAAAGTCGCCAAGTGTCATTCTCTAGTGTCTCCTAAGTAATAAGAAGGTTTTCAAGGAATTGGCTAAGTGTCTCTTCTATTTAAAAGAAGGGAGTGTCCTGCGATCAATTTCAGCTAATGAACTTCCAGAAGACAGAGCGTTTCAAAATCTAAGCAATATCTTCTGTTAGACACTTCCAGTTTGATCAGATTTCAATTGGGCCATTAGATTTGGGAACATACCAACAATTCAGAGTGAATCTAAGGCTATAAATAAGGGTGTAGAGATCACCAACATGGGGGGATCATCATCAGATACTTAGAGAGAATTTTTGGAGAGAATTATTGTCAAGAGTTTAGAGTTTTTAGAGCTGTGATTAGGAATATCATTTGCCTTTGTTCTATTTTCTTAAGTTGGAAAGTTTATGTAACTATGCATGTTTCTATGCCTCTTATGTGACTGGAGAATTAATGAGAAGATTGAATCCTATGCCTTTGTTTATATTTTCTGTGTCATTGCAAAAGTAGTCTAGGCTGTGTTGTCACGAGTTTTAGACTTTCTAGAGCTGTGATTAGGAATGTCATTTGCCTTTGTTCCATTTTCTTGAGTTGGAAAGTTTATATAACTGTGCATGTTTCTATGCCTCTTATGTGACTAGAGAATTCAAATAAGAAGATTGAACCCTGTGCCTTTATTGATATTTTTTGTATCACTACAAAAGTAGTCTATGTTGTGATCCTCTATTTCTATTGTTTCCATATTTTACATTGATCATGCACTTGTTTGCTCTTAAATGTAATTGAATCTCACATATATTCTCATTGTGCTTAATATTAAGGTCAAATTACATTCAGGCGCATTGCCATAGTTATATTTTCTTTCTTGCATTTGTGTTCTGTTAAAATTCCTGTCCTTTTTCCCAGTATACACTTGATATACAGAAGAGACCATCTTCTTAAAAATCTGGAGGTTGTTTCACGTCGCTCCCACACCTTGAAACTTCTCATTATTGGTGTTAGAAACAAGCACAATTTTAACCATCAATAGATACTTCACCCCTGTTTGGAGGGACGACTTGGCTGGGTGGAGCCTTAGAGTACCGCATTGGTCATGTAGGAGGAGAAGGGGGAGATTGGTGGCTAGCTAGGCCTGCACTTGGGGATTGTTGGTGTGGGCCATTTGGGAAAAAAGAAAGGAAACTTGCTAAAGCATTAAACACACAAAATCTACCATGGTGACCTACAATCTTTTCTTTCCAAGTAAGTCATGTTTTTGGTTTTTGAGGAGGGGCATCATATTTTATTATTTATTGTTTGTTGTTGTATGAATATTAGGGAATTATTTTATATTCATGAGGAAGTCATGGGACTTCCCTATGAATCTGTAATAGACCAAAATTGATTTAGAATTGATTACATCCTTTGTTGGGTGCCATAATACTATTTTGGCTTTAATTGTGACTACATTTTGATAAAAAGAAAGGGAGTTTTAATCTTGGGATTTAGATTTTATGTTATGTACGATGGGGGTTCCAACCCTAAATAATAAATTAAATGGGAATGTTTCTTTATTGTCTTAACCCTACATGGGTGTAGCAAGGTTATCCTACCCTGAATAAATTAATACAGTTGTATGGTTTTATTTTATGGACAAATTTTTTTGAAGCTTTAATGTCTTCCTTTATGTGATTATACAAGTTGGTTTAGCTAGATATTGTATGTAAAGAGGATGGATTTATTCAAAGATTGGACGCCTTCCTTTTGTGATTACATTCATTCTTGTTATGCTCTCCTTGTATGTAATAGATTTTTCTGAAGCTCTAATGTTTTCCTAATATGCAATTTTATTTAAGCTTATTTTGTTAAATATCATATGTGAATGAGAATAGATTTTTTAGAAACATTGATGTCTTCTTGATTTGTGATTTTGTTCATGCTTCAAAAATCTTTGGCTACCATTTGATGCCATCCCATCTGCTATGCATATCTCTTTTTTAGAATTTAAGTTTTGGTTTATAATAAAATTGATTTATCTTTGCTGATTGTAAGCCTTTGTTTTACTCTTGTTATTTGGAGTGGTTTTTTCCTCAAACTAATTGGGATGTGTTTATCAATCTTAGACTATAGTTATTTTATTTTGCTTTGATGGAATGAGGTTATATTATTATTTTGGTTTTAGATTTGTTGAAATATTCAAAGTAATTAATTGTTGGTCGTATATGGCCATTTTTAAGCCAAATCAAGTTTATTTTCTATTAATGAATTATATGTTTTTTTTTTTTTTGACTTGACTGAGTTAACATGGATTTTATGGGTGGAACCCATTGTGTTTAATCAATTTACACTCAAAAAAACCTCTTGGGCTGAATAATATACTTGGCTATACCTTCTAGTCTTGTTAATTAGATATGATCAATCTTGATTTATGGTGTAAATCATCTTCTATAAAGATTCATGGATGCCTTGGGTATTGCTCAAGATGATTGCTGTGTTTGGGTGATATGGCTTATATGTCATCTATGTTGTTTCTCTCATCCTTTGTTTAGTGTTTTATAAATATTTGTTGGTGGCTCGGTATCTTATGTATACATTTTACCTCACTTGAGTACCCGATTGCTGAAACTCTCCACCAAGCTGATGGTTAAGGTGGTAAGGGCCATCGATGGTTGGGCTCATAGAGTTAATTTTAAGGGGTGTTCTCCTTCTTGTATTCATCCTCTTGTGCTGATGAACCTAGACTTGCATGTAACAGCATATTTCTTGGTTGTGTTAGTTGTTACATGATTATTGGTTGGCATGTTGAATTGTACTTAGCTGCCCACTTTATGTTTTGGTTCTATCTCCTTACTATTGCAGTCTTATAATATTTTTTATGTGGAAAGGAAAAATATTGCATATGATGATTTTATTGGTGGCATTATTGATGATGGTAACTTGGTTTAGTTATTTAACTGGATGTGATTATTTCCTTAATATGCATATATGTTGGGTTCAATTTCTCATTTTAAAACCATAGTTGTAACTCTGAATGTAGAATGTTATGCTTGATCATTTTATGTTATTGTATACTCATTAAGATAACATAGTGGTTTATTTATGGTTATGAATTATGTATGAAAAGTTAAAAAGTTCTACTAAAACTAGTCGATGTATCTAAGATTTTTTGGTGAATTTAATACACTTTTATATTTACATGTTATGGTGGAAATGATGTATATTTAGCCTTACAGTTGGATGTACCAACTCTCGATGTATGTTCCATTTACTTACAATAATAATCGTATTGCACTAAATTTTATTAGCATTGGTTACTACTCCAATTTGTTTCCTAGATATTTATGATTACAAAATCTCTTGATTTAATATGCAGCTGGAAAATGTTCCTAAACATGATCTACTTTATTATGGACTTTGTAGTTGAATGTGTTGGCTAGATCTAATTTATTTATGATTGTAAATTCTCTTGATTTAGATACATGCCCTATTTATGTTGGAAATATTATCATTGATGTCAAAGCTCTAGCATTATTGGTGATAAAGGCCCCATTGCATTTAATTATGTTTGTAATAGTTATATCTTGGCTAATGTGTGTTAGTATTTATTTAATATTAATGAATATATTTTTGGTTGCATATAAGACAAAAGAAGGGCCCATGGAGAAGTCAAAGAGTCATGGGGTAAAGACAAAATAAGAATGCGATGCATTTTCCCATGAAGAGTCATCTTGGGGAATTCCAAGAGTCACCAAGTGAAGACAAAAGAGGAAGGGTGCAATTTCTCATGAAGGGACACTTTGAGGAATATGAAAAGTCACCAAAATAAAGACAAAAGAGGGAAGGATGCTTTTTCTCATGAAGGGTCACCACATGACTTTTCAAATGCAAGGATACGAAGGATCATGCAAGTTTGGTGCCATTTTCCCTGAGGATTGAAAGGTCACAAAGGGTGAATGCCAAAGGTCATTTGGAAAGCTATAAATAAAGGATTTAGAAGCCATTTGTAATGTGTGAGAGAGAGTTTGATTTGAGATAGTAATATCTAGCTTAGAAGAGCAGAGAGAGATGAGTATGATTTATATTTATTATATCCATCTTAGAAGAGCAAAGGTGAGAGAGGAAAGAGATATTGTAATGAACTATCATTTATTGAGATAGCAACATTGAGAGATATTTGTGTGGTATACACAAAGGGGTTGGTGCTCCTGTGGGTTGGTGCTCACAAATTGTTGTTGTGGTGGTGCTTAGCAAAGGGGTTGGTGCTCTTGCGGGTTGGTGCTCATGAATTATTGTTGTGTTGGTGCTCAGCAAAGGGGTTGGTGCTCCTGTGAGTTGGTGTTCATGAATAGTTGTTGTGTTGGTGATCATCAAATGGGTTGGTGCTCCTACAAGTTGGTGCTTGTGGATATTGTGTTTTGAGTTGGTGCTCATTCATATACTTGAGATTGTTCTCCATGGTTTTTCCCACATTGGGTTTCCACGTTAAATTTGGTGTCTCTCTCTATCTTTTGTGGTGTTTATTATTTCAGTTTTATTGCATATCTTGAATGTATGTTAAAGTGGAATTTGATTAAGGGAAAGTTTATAAGATATATAATATATTGATTCACCCCCCCCCTCTCAGTATATCCCATGCTTAACAATTGGTATCAGAGAAGGTTCCTTTTGAAGAAGTTTTACAACTTGAAGGTAGATCAGGAAAGCATAAGATGGCCATACATAAAGGTGCCTCTGCAAGAAAAAGAATAGATGATCAAGAAGAAAAGGATAAAGCTGAAGTGAATCTGGAAGAACTCATTTGTGCCTTAGAAGAGTTAAAATCTATTAAAAAGAAAAATCAAAGATTGAAGTTCCAGATCGAGAAAAATGAAAAGGAGTCAAAGGAAATAATTGAAGATCTACAAGCACACTTTGAAAAAGCCAAAAAGAATGAAGAAGATGTAACGGCACAGTTGAAAATGGTAAGAAAAGAATGTGAAAAGTAGGTTATTGAAATTGCTTCTTTAAAAGTAGATCTTGATAAAACAAATAAAGCAATCAATGATAGAGCAGCCAATGATTCAAAATTTGATAATAACACTAATATGTTGAATAAGATATTAGAAATCCAAAAAGTAATATCAGATAAGATAGGTATCATATTTGAAAAGAAAAAGAGCTATGTTGAAGCTCTTACAAAATAAGAAATACTGAGGTAAGAAGTGAAGAATACAAAGGTCATCTCAAACAAAGAAGGCTAGAAGGAACAAAGCTACAAAAGGCAATCAAGTTAGAGATACACAAACAAGTCCTATTTTTATGGTTACTATTTTTATTGTAATGGATATGGTCATAAGAAATTATAATGTAGAAAAATAGCTAACAGTCTCATAAATAAGGAAAAGGAATGTCATGTAGAGTAAAGCAGAAGCTATAACTCTTTTGCTCCTCTATCAAGCTTTGATGAAGAGGCCATAATTTGTTACAAGTGTAACAACTTTAGACACATAGCTTGGTATTTTAGAAGCATGTTTGAGTTAGTCAAGAAGGACCAGAGTTTCAAGGCTCTATTCATCAAGAAAAAGGTTCAGACATGGCAGAAGAAACAACCTGAAGATTCTGTGTTTGTTCAAACAGCTTTGCATGCAAGAAATGAAGAAAAGCCATGGTTCATTGATAGTGGATGTTCGAGGCACATGCCAAGAGACAAGAGCAAGTTCATAACCTTGAAGAAGATCAATGGTGGCATAGTGAAATTTTGAGACAATACTACTACCAGAATTGTTGGAAAAGGTACACTAAGTTTAGATAATGGTAGAACTAAAAATGAAAATGTTTTATATGCAGAAAGTCTTAAGCAGAATATTTTGAGTGTAATTCAAATGTGTGATCAGGGGCACACACTAAAGTTTTATGTAGAAGGTTGTGAAATTAGAAGAAAAGATTCAGATGTATTGGTTGCAGATGCTTAGAGAACAAACAATAACTTGTATATGTTATCAGACATCAAAGGTCAAAGATGTTGTTTGAGTCAGATTGAATAAAGTTGAATATGGCATAGGAGAATGGGGTACATAAATTTTGACAATATTTTCAAAATCAGTAAAAAGAAAGCAGTCAGGATTCTTTGAAAGATTACAAATCCATTCGACAAGCTTTGTGGACCTTGTCAGCATGGGAAGCATGCTAGAAGGCGATTCAAAACAAAAGAGTACTCTACCACTCAGATGCTAGAGCTTGATCACATTGACCTATGTAGACCAATGAGGACTCAAATTACTCAAGGTGATAAATATTTCATGTTGCTTATTGATGATTTTTCGTGTATGACTTGGGTAATGTTTTTAAAGAAAAAATCAGAAGCTTTTAGACATTTCAAAGCATTCAAAGCATTAGTTAACAATGAAACTAATTTGAAGATTAAGTGTCTAAGATCATATCAAGGGGGAGAATTCATGTCAGATCAATTTATTGAGTTTTGTAAAGATCATGGGATAAAGAGACATTATTCAATAGCCAAAACTCCACAGCAAAATGGAGTAGTTGAATAGAAAAATAAAACAGCTCAGGAGATAGCAAGGACAATGCTAAATGAATCCAAGATAGCAAATAAATATTGGAGAGAGGTGATTGGTACAATAGTGCATATTCATAATAGAGAATTATTAAGAGTCAATAGTGACAAGACTCCTTATGAGCTATGGAAAGACAAACCAGCAACAGTTGATTATTTCAAAGTTTTTGGTAGCAAATGCTTCATAAAGAGAACCAATGAAAAACTTGGTAAGTTTGAATCTAGAGAAGATGAAGTTATATTTCTTGGTTATTCTTGCAAAAGTAAAGCTTATAAATTTTATAACAAAATAACCAAGAAAATTA
Source organism: Torreya grandis (assembly GCA_037957365.1). Taxonomy (NCBI): domain Eukaryota; kingdom Viridiplantae; phylum Streptophyta; class Pinopsida; order Cupressales; family Taxaceae; genus Torreya; species Torreya grandis. The sequence continues at coordinate 1,440,348 of JARHVA010001230.1, forward strand.
TTGAAAGTGCAAGTGTTAGGATAGAAGAAGATAGAACACAAAGAATCAGTGATCCATTTGACATTCCTGAAATCATTGAAGAGGAAGGCTTTGAAGAATCAGATGAAGATGAGGAGAAGGAGAAAAAGGGTATCAAAAATCCATCCAAATATGTTCAGAGAAATCATAATGAAAGTGACATCATCAAGGACATAAATGAAGGAATTCACACCAGAAGAATGATGGTAAGTGAATCTGAACAAGTTAATTTCTCTTTGTTATCTAAAATTCAGCCTAGAACTTTTTCAGAAGCTAGACATGATGAGCATTGGGTTAAGGCTATGGATAAATAATTAAATCAAATAGAAAAGAATGATACTTGGGAATTAGTGCCTAGACCAAAATATCACAATGTGATAGGAACAAAATGGGTTTATAGAAATAAGTTGAATGAAAATGGAGAAGTGACCAGAAATAAAGCAAGATTAGTATGTAAAGGATAAGCTCAGATTAAGGGAATAGATTTTGAAGAAAATTTTATACTAGTAGCAAGGTTAGAGGCTATTAGAATGTTTCTTGCATATGCAGTGTTTAAAATTTTCAAAGTGTTTCAGATGGATTTCAAATATACTTTCCTAAACGGGAATCCTGAAGAAGAGGTCTACATTAAACAGCATGACGGATTTATTCTCTCAAATATTAGTAACCGTGTATGCAGATTGAAGAAAGCATTATATGGATTGAAACAAGCTCCCAGAGCTTGGTATGCAAGACTTGATAAGTGCCTGCAAGATCAAGGATTCAAGAGAGGATTTGTTGATAGTAATCTTTACATCAAAATAGAAGGTGAGCATCGATTGATTGTTGTGGTATATGTTGATGATATCATTTTTGGAGGAAATATTAAAAAGATGACAAAAGAATTTTATGATAGAATGCAAAAAAAATTTGAGATGTCTATGCTTGGAGAATTATCATTTTTATTAGGATTGTAAATATTTCAATCAAATAAAAGAATTTTCATATCTCAAATTAAATATGCCAAGGAAATGTTGAAGAAATTTGGTTTTAAGGATTGTGCACTAGTTGGCACACCTATGTGTATAAGAAATAAGGTGAGCAAGGATGAAGATTCACCTATTACAAATCAATCTTTGTATAGATCTATAATTGGTAGTCTTTTATATTTGACAGCATCAAGGCCAAACATCATGCATGCAGTAGGTATGGTTGCAATATATCAGTCATCTCGAAGAGATAATCATGTTCAATTGGTGAAGAGAATATTCAGATATATCAAGGGGACATTGGATTATGGATTATGGTATCTCACAGGGAAAGATTTCACTTTGGTTGCTTATAGAAATTTAGATTGGGTAGGGTGTTTGGATGACAGAAAGAGTACAAGTGGAGGAGCTTTCTTTCTTGGTGATAGCTTAGTATCATGGATAAGCAAGAAGAAAAATTTAGTATCACTTTCTACAGCTAAAGTAAAATATATTGCAGCAGTATTGTGTTGTACTCAAGTGCTTTGGATGAAGCAAACTTTGGAAGATATCAAGGTAAAGTATGATGAACATATTTCCATTTTTTGTGATAACATAAGTGCTATAAATATTTTGAAAAATCTAGTAATGCATTCAAGAACAAAACATATTCCCATTAGATATCACTTCTTGAGAGAGCTGGTTGCAGATCAATAGGTTAAGATGGAATATATCAGTACTACAAACCAGATTATACATATTTTTACAAAGGCACTACCAAAAGACACATTTGAGTATCTACAAGAGAAGTTGGGAGTAATTTATTTTACTTCTTGCCATTGAAGTTTAGCATCAGTTGAGGGGGAGCTAAGTGTTAGCTCCAAGTAGGCCCTTTGCCATTGATGTCAAAGAGGGAGAATAACAGGTATAGGTATAGGTTTAGAAATAGGTATAGGGAATAGGTATAGGCTACTACAATAAGGGGGAGTTACTATATGTTTTCAGATGATAGTATGTGTAGGATTCAGGATGTAGCAGTTTTAGGATTGAGGTTGCCATCCATGACAAAGGGGGAGATTGTTGGAAATATTGTCATTGATGTCAAAGGTCTAGCATTAATGGTGATAAAGGCCCCATTGCATTTAATGATGTTTGTAATAGTTATATCTTGGCTAATATGTGTTAATATTTATTTAATATTAACAAATATATTTTTGGTTGCATATAAGACAAAAGAAGGGCCCATGGAGAAGTCAAAGAGTCATGGGGTAAAGACAAAAGAAGAATGGGATGCATTTTCCCATGAAGATTCATCTTGGGGAATTCTAAGAGTCACCAAGTGAAGACAAAAGAGGAAGGGCACAATTTCTCATGAAGGGACACTTTGAGGAATACGAAAAGTCACCAAGATAAAGACAAAAGAGGGAAGGATGCTTTTGCTCATGAAGGGTCACCACATGACTTTTTAAATGCAAGGATATGAAGGGTCATGCAAGTTTGGTGCCATTTTCCATGAGGATTGAAGGGTCACAAAGGGTGAAGGGCAAGGGTCACTTGGAAAGCTATAAATAAAGGATTGAGAATCCATTTGTAATGTGTGAGAGAGAGTTTGATTTGAGATAGTAATATATATCTTAGAAGAGTAGTGAGAGATGAGTATGATTTATATTTGTTATATATAGCTTAGAAGAGCAAAGGTGAGAGAGGAAAGAGATATTATAATGAACTATCATTTGTTGAGATAGCAAAATTGAGAGATAGTTGTGTGGTATACACAAAGGGGTTGGTGCTCCTATGGGTTGGTGCTCACGAATTGTTGTTGTGTTGGTGCTCAACAAAGGGGTTGGTGCTCCTATGGGTTGGTGCTCATGAATTTTTTTTGTGTTGGTGCTCAGTAAAGGGGTTGGTGCTCCTGTGAGTTGGTGTTCATGAATAGTTGTTGTGTTGGTGCTCAACAAAGGGGTTGGTGCTCCTGCAAGTTGGTGCTTGCAGATATTGTGTTTTGAGTTGGTGTTCATTCATATACTTGAGATTTTTCTCCATGGTTTTTCCCACATTGGGTTTCCATGTTAAATCTGGTGTCTCTCTCTATCTTGTGTGGTGTTTGTTATTTCAGTTTTATTACATATCTTGAATGTATGTTAAAGTGGAATTTGATTAAGGGAAAGTTTATAAGATATATGATATACTGATTCACCCCCCCTCTCAGTATATCCCATGCTTAACAATTTATAGGTGGCTGGTATATAATGTATCATTGTGTTAAATGGAATTAACAATTTGGTGTTAATGCACTTGTAGTAGATTATTAAATATATGGATCAATGCTTTTGATTTATGCCGATAAGCTTACACATAGGTTGTAATATTTTTGTTCTTAATTTTAATTGAGATACATGCTAGAGGATACATACATTAACTGGTGACATCCTTGTGTGAGGGGATCTCAATGAATAATAGATGTTACTTCCCTTATCATGGTTCAGATTTAATATTGGCTCATTTTAATTGTATGATAACTCTTAATTTGTGACATTGTTATTTGAAAACACAATTTATGGTATGTTATAACTTAGGTTAAATCAGCCATAGTAGTTAGAATATGAAATCAATTATCTTAATGATAAAAAGTAGTGTATTTTCACTACTATAGTTGGCTACTCTAATGGTCATGGTATCATTTTAAATGAGTTTATTTATATTGATTAAGAAATAAAATAAAGCCTAATTAAGCCTTCTCTATATGGATCTATATTATTGGTTTTGGTTCTTACCCATAAGGGTAATGTAACGCCATAGACTATTGACAAGTTTGTAGAAAGTTTATTGTTCAGTTGTTTATAATTAATTTCTTGATTAATGGAAGGGTGGTTATATTGTTATTAATTCATTTATGAGACATGTGATCGTAGGATTATTGGTGTATGTATGTTCTTCAATTTTATAAGCTTACCTTTGGCATTGAATATCTTGGTATGCCTTATATTATGATTATTAAACCATGAAATAATCCTTATGAATAGAAATAAATCCCTTAATTGGGATGAGGATTTAATAAGTTGTGGAAACCCATAGTGTTTAAACTTGGATATATGATTAATTAATCCACTTTGGTTACAATTTATCAAGTTATGACTTTCCCTATCGTCACTCACGTTAATGGCTGAAATTATTTAAGTAATGGATCATGCATGGGTGTATGCATTTTAATTGGTTGGCTTGAATGCCTATGTTTTATTGAATGGCATGATATCATGGCCATAGGATAAGTGAGTAGTGTATTGGTGCAAGACCCCCTTGGTTGTCTTACAGAATGGGGTCCATGTATCATGAGAAGTAATTGGTTTCACAATGCCAATTGTATGCTTATTCATTATGATGCTCATGTGTGTGATGTCATTCACCTTGAGTTAAATGTATTGTGTCTCATCTAATTTAATGAGAGTAATTCTTTCATTATGGAGTTATATCTTGTGTATGACCTTTTTCAAATAAGGAATGGTGTTCCAATGTTTCCCAACAACTTTGGATCATGGTATAATGATCCTATGGGGTTAGCACGAGGATTGGTCCTTGCTTGGGTGAATTCCTAAAGGGTTATGGTGACTATTAAGCTTATGTCATGTTGTGTTTAGTAGTGATTTAGATATTTTCACTTGTTGATCTTACGATGTGATAAGACTTACCTAAACAAGTTAGTGAGATGGATTCTTTTATTCAATCTTTTGGATTATCAAACCTTGATCGCATGGATAATCTGACACTTGAGTAGGGCTAATGGTCCTTGGGTGGTCTGATAGAGAAAATGAATGTCTTTGTAAAGTTTGGAGGCTATTAGTATGGATATGCATACTAATACCCCATCAAACAACATTTCAATCTAAGGCAAACATACTTCTTTATGGCATTTATCCCTAAAAAAATATCTAAGGTGAACCAATCTAGTTATCGATTAATAGTACCTTGTGTAGTTGATTGTTGAGATGCATTGTACTATATTAAAGTTATGCAGTAGGCCCTAAACATTATTCCATTGTGTACTCTAAAATTCAATTCTAAAAAAAATTAGGGTTGTTTGAGATGTCACATCATCAAAAAAACACTGTTGAGCTTGAGAAGAGTATTACACACTATACCTTAAAAATAAGCAAGTTAACATCAATCTTCATGTTAAGTAAAAAATATGTCTTAAAAAATAATCTACATAAAAATAATATAATAAAATGAGATGTCAACCAAGAAAAATGGAGCAAAAGACAACTTCCATCACAAAGTATGAAATCTTGTACAAAAAGAAGTTAGTCAAGAATGAGATCCAATTAAATTATATTTCTTTTGCAACATAAAATGAAATGAAATTTATAAAAAGATTGAGTTTATTAAAATGGAGACAAAGAAGATATGTCGCTTGGAAAAGATATTTTACATAAAACAATTAAAAATTTATTGCATAAAAATACAACAAAGTCTCTAGAAGATATATTATTTATAAGAATCTAAATTGTTTTAACCTTATAATTAAATATTTTAATTTAAAAATATAAAGTGATATGAGTTGATTTAACATAAGATTTGTATGGATATAATTTCTAATTTTTAAAGATATGATGTTCATATTTACCACAATGCTCACAAATTTTACGATTTTTAACTAAAAATGAACATGACAAAAATTATAATAAAAACATTGTATGATATTGAGAAAAACTATTGTGAAAAGTCTTTTGTTGAAATAAAAAATATCACTTCACCTTAGCACTAGAAACATTGGAAGTATTAAAATCAATCCTTATACAATTCACATTATAACTAAGTAAGATTTTGTTTTCACATTTTCCAAGACCACCACCAGAATAACCCACATATTGCATAATTTTTAAACTAGGATTTAATACATCATGTTGCAGATTAATACGTTTATTATGAAATAAAAAATATTATTAAAAATTTACACATTTTAAAAAATTGTAATTTGATTAGTGAAAGTCAACAAAATTTTACATTTCATTAATTTTTTCATCATATAAATTTTATAATAACATAATTGTCTTAGTATGACACTCAAGTTAACATTTTAAAAAAATAATTTCATTATATTTCTCAATAAATTTTTTATTTAAAATTATTAATCAAAACATCATTATATATTTACATCCAAATTATTTTAAATCAATTTTAATATAAATAAAAGAAATAATAATAACTATTTAATTATATAAATGTTAATTTAAAAATATTGTAAATGTAAATTAAAGTCTTTTTTTCTTGGGGTTGAAATTGTAAAAAATGTTAATGCATAATCAAAAGGCAAAAGATTAAGATTTTGGTTTTGAAAAGTTTATATAATTAATATTTTGGATTTGAAAAGCGAACAACCAATTCAAATAAAATGTAAAATAAAAACAAAATATAAGAAATCTTTTAAGTTTTATAAAATCAAAATCAAGATAGCTTTAATGTTATTGAAAAAACCTTGAATGCCAAAAAAAAAGATAGATTTAATGTTATTGAGATTTTGAAGTTCTATTATGTTTTTCAAAGAAAGGCTTGAAAAGAAGAGAGATTTTATTACCAAGGTGGTACTATTGATGCAGTGGATTGCACCCTGGGCAAGAGGCCAAGCTCCTGCCTTCCACACGCAACAATTGAAACTCCCCTCTCGCCTGTGGGACCAGCGAAGCTGGAGGGGAGAGTCTCTAGATAAGGGCTAGCTCCCTCCAATGTATCATATAGGCCCTAGTTTCTCCTATCGCTAACAAATAAATGAAAAAGGGGGGGGGGGATGAAAAGGGAGAGAGATGCTGAAAACAAAACCTAAGCCTAAAAATGAAAAGGTGATACACCAGAAAATGTTGACCCACTCAGCCCGAACATACACTTTTCACCATGAAGAAGCACCCATACACTTTATCTAATGTGGGAAACTCTTCTATTTCAGTGACTCAGGGGTCCGTAGACATACAGGGAGGAAAGAACTATCAAAGGTGTTCTGAGACACACTTTGACAGCCTATTCACATGTGCCTATATTCTTGTTGTAGACACTTCTGGTAGACCTACAGAAAAGAGACTTCACAATGCACTAGACATGTTGTAGTCGATCTGTGAAAAACATGAAAGACAATGACGTAACACAAAAGAAGAACATAGACATATACTTTAAACTGCAAGTCCAAATAGAGGTAAAAAATGCTAAGTCCTGATTTAAGGTAAAATTCGACAGAGCTCTACCTTACAAGCCTGAGAGATTTTGGGCAAAGTTTTGCCTTAAGGCTAAGAGATGGATCCAAATGATAACTTTTTACAATATATAGAAAGAGGAAGAGAACTTGGTGTTTCTTGGAAAAGACTTTGGCGCTCTTTTTGGTTGGCCCATGTGTGTTGAGAGCATCGAGAAGAGGAAGTCACTGTTGCTGATGTCATTCTTTTGGAAAAAGGCTTGCTAGAACCATGTTGTGTAATTGTTAATCTTGACTTTGGAATTTGAGAGCACAGGATCCACCTCTTTTCCTATAAATAGACTATGGTTTGTCCCCTCATAAATGTCAAATGGAGAAAGTAGGCCGTGTCGCTCACTGTTTGCGTCATTTGATGACCATCTAGCAATAACTCACCTCTCCTCACCACTTAGACTACTTTGTCTTTTCCTATGCTTTTTCTCATCCTATTTCCTTCAGCCCTCAGGGCTATCTTCTGGTGGGTCACGGCATTCTTGGGCTCTTTTCTACTTGCCTTGGCCACTTTTTATTGATTTTCAAATAAGTGACATGTGGCGCATTCCACTGTGAAACAGGAAAGACACATGGCAACATCCACTTGACTCATGAAAGCTTTAGGCACCCTTTAAAGACCCTATAGAAGAGGACATGTGCTGGCTTCCACTTTCTTTAGCAATTCATTTGAGGCCCACCACAATTCTCACGAGACAAAAGAGAGAGATTGTGGGTGCTGACACTTGTCGACTTCCATCGAACCTTGCAAGGGACACGTGGCACATTCTAATACTCCTAAAAAGGCATGTCAAAGCCTTCTATAGTTGCCACTTGGCGCCTTCCATGCTCTAGCTTTTCTTGGTGTAAAATTGACATTCGTGAGCCCGTCACCCTTTAGATTTTCCTCAGCTTTCTTGCTTCTGACTTTTATGTGGACTTATTTTATCGATCCTTCCCAAAGGGGAAGTGACCCTTTAGCTTCTTGAGAAAAGTCCTTTTCCTCGGTGAGAGCCCTCTACAAGGGCACATACCCTTCAGGCGGGTTTCTTGCTTCGAGCTGGTTACTCCTTTGGGCTATTTCCTAGCAGACTTTTTCCACAGACAATTTTCTCGCGAACAAAAAGTCTGCAAGAAATGTTTATGCTGCTTTTATTTACTTTAAAATTTTCTCAGCTTTATTTCCATGGCATTCTTTCAAATTTCTTTAAACTTTTTGTCCAAAGGAATTCCTTCAGACAAAAGTTTGAAAGAATCCATTCAATGCCTTAGTATTTTCTTTGAGATTTATGTTTGCAGTTTTTCCAAATTCCTTCAGACTTTTTGTTTGAAGGAATTGCTTCAAACAAAAAGTTTGAAGGAATTATGCCTTTGCCTTAATAAAATTCTGAAAGATCTTACCTTTGCGTCTTTCTCTTTGTGACCTTTTCGGAAGTGTTCCCTGCCCTCTGCAAGGGCTCTTAAACTTTGAACTGCCCTCTGTAAGGGCACTTATCCTTCAGGAGACTTTTACTTTTTTGGTTGAAACACTCCTTTGAACCAACCGTTAAACCAATTGATTGAATTGGTTCAATGGTTCAAGCAGACGTTGAACCAAAGCGTTGAACCATTTGAATTGAGCTAAGCCTTTGAAATTTTTTGATGAACTTTTCGTTGAACCAAAGTGATGAACTTCACCAATTAAACCAAGGCGTTAAACCAAGCTGATGAACCATTTGATTGAACCAAAGCGTTGAACTTTGCTGATTGAACCAAGGCATTGAACTGGTTCAATGGTTCAACAATTCAAAGATGCTAACTTTTAAAAAGATTATGTCGTTGAACCACTCTTCCAACCTTAAGAAAAAGTGTCTTTGAACCATTTGAGCTCTCTTTCCTTATGAATTTCTTCAAACAAGAGTCCAAAGAAGCTTTGTAAAACCTTGCGCTCTCTGAACTGGTTCTTCATCTGCCAAAAGACTACACCTATAGAGTTCATAGAAATGGACCTGTAGAGTCCGTAGAAATTTTGTAGAGTCTGTAAAAATCACCAGATTCATTGAAAATCAAAAATTGAAATGGCCTAGAATAGTAGGGATAGAAGGGGACTGATTTTTGGCCTGTTGGGCAAAAAATGGTCAACAAATGGTCAACAAATTGGTGACTCCCAGGGGAAGCATGCTTGCTATGCTTAGAGACCAGTTGCCTTTAAGTCCATTGGGCACAGAGTCAGATGTAGCTTTGAAAGAGTTAGCAACCACCTTGATAGATCCAAGAATCAAACATGAAGCTTTTACCCCACACACAAAGGAAAACACACACAAGACTAAAACACTACTTGTGTAAAACTACACTTAGGGAAAGCAAGAAAATAAACTGAAAGCAAACTACTATATGCATCTAACCAAGAATATTTGCCTCCCTCCTAGATCAAAGGGAAAACTTCTTAAGTCCCCTTCTTGGTGAGAAGACTTATGGTGCCAGACAAGCGACTAAATGAAAAGGAGATTTGGTGACCTACTCCTCTTGCCTGTCACTTGGATTTGCTTGTATCTAAGTGGATCAGATTCAAACATGCTTCCAACATATGTGTACTCTATTTATTATTGGAAGCTTGTTGAATGCTGGTCCTTGATGCTAGTGCATTTCACCAAGAAATATGTGGCTATTGGCTCATCACCATAAGCCCTTTGTTGTGCATGGTCCCTCTGCAATGCATCATGGTCTGACTTGTTTCCTTTTGCCTCATTGAAAACCCTATCAAACTCATCTTCTGCTTCCTCTTGGCCTTATTAAAGAAGGGTGACTATTGTGATATCTAAAATGGAATCACAAATCTATTGTTCATCCCACAGAACATCACCTCTTTGTTCAAAGCTTTCTTCTTCAAGGATCTCCTCAAGGTAGATAGACCTCTTCTTTTCCTCCTCAAAAATCAGGATCTCTAGATGTTCAAAAATATTCTCCTAATCTTCCTCCAACTTAGGCTCCTCGACATAGTTGTCTTCCTCATCAAAGCAACAAGGAATTTCATCAAATAAAGGGGGAGAGAGCTCACCATGCTTATGTTCCTCCTCGTATTGCTGGAACATTTGCATGTATGCATGCCCTGTGTCTTCTCCATTGCTAATGAGGTCTTCACAAGGAGCATCAATGAGGATTTCTTCTTCATTTTAACTCATGATAGCCTCCTAGGAAACTACAGATTGGGTCTTCTGCTCCTCACTCACCTCCTACAGAATAGGTTCTTCCTTGAGAAGGGGTGAAGTGGAAAAATCATGTGGAAGAGGAGGTAGTCCTTGAGCTAGAATCAAATGATTTTCCTCCCATTTGGTCAACACTTCATCAATATCAGGTGTGACCTGATAGATCTCTTGGAAGTGTGTAGGTGGGGTGTGTTCAGACATGGAATCTATTGCTTGGTCTGAACTGTCCATCACACATTGGTTGAGGAATCTCTCTGGATTCCAACTCTGTAATTCTTCTGGCCATATCCTCTTGGAAGAGCCTTTCTTAGAGGTCACTAGCATCATCATAAGCAGGAGCAGCCTCATCTTCTTCAAGGTTTTGAGCAAAACCTTTCTTCTCCTCCTTTCTGCCCCATGATTCTACTATTTTCTTCTAGTTCAGGATCTTGGAATTGGAATTTTGCTCCTGTGAACAAGCAGCAACTTTGTTTTCTCTAAGGTCTTGGGGCTCCTCCACAAGGTCTGAAAGTTCCATTTCTCTTTCATGAAGTAGTCTCATCATAGCCTCTAAATCCTCAATTCGCTTGGCTAGATTATACTGAAAGAGTCTTTCTTGGAGGTCACCAGCATCATCATGTTGAGTAGGAGTAATTTTGAGAGAGATGTGCTGGTTCATAATGTTTCCCCCAAAGGGAGATTCACGATCTAAGGAATTTAGAAGGTTCATCTCCATGGGAGGTTGTTCCAGTTCCATTTGATGCTTGAAGGCTAGGCGTACAGGTTCAAGAGCAGGGTTGATTGATGCATCAGATGAGCTGGAGTGAGCAAGTGCTATCTGATAGAAAGGATTTGGTGCACAAGAGGGGGCTTTCTTTAGGATAAGAGGGGGCACACAAGGTTGACTACCTTGCATGAATGGATTCTTCAATTTTGCTACCTCCTCCTCCATGGATTGGAAGGCCTAAGCTTGCCTAAACAAACATGCCTCTTTGTACATCAGCTCCTGTTGATATCCATACTGCTCATCCAGTCTGTCAATTTCCATTACCTGCTTCTCAAACTCTAGCGCCACCTCCCTTATCATTGAATGGTAACCAGGAGAGCTGCTTGAGGAGATTACATGAAAATCTTGAGCTTGATCAAAGTTATATGAAGGAATACAAGGTCCATGATTTTGTGCAAAGGAATTATACATACAAAAATGTGATTTCTTGATGGCACTTAGACTACTTAACCAGCTAATTCAACTTGGATTTTCCATTGGTGTTGATGCAAAAGCCTCCAAAGGCTGGTTGGTTGAAGAACACACCAAAAATTCTTTAACTCTTTGGATAGAACTTGTCTTAGTTAGTCCCACTGGGTGTGCCAAAAACTATTGATGCAGTGGATTACACCCTGGGTAGGAGGCTGAGCTCCTACCTTCCACACGCAATAATAGAAACTCCCCTCTCACCTGTGGGACTAGCAAAGCTGGAGGGGAGAGTCTCTAGATAAGGGCTAGCTCCCTCTAATGTATCATTTAGGCCCTAGTTTCTCCTACCGCTAACAAATAAATGAAAAAGGGGGGGATGAAAAGGGAGAGAGATGCTAAAAATAGAACCTAAGCCTAAAAATGAAAAGGTGATACACCAGAAAATGTTGACCCACTCAATCTGAACATACACTTTTCACCAGGAAGAAGTGCCTATACACTTTGTCTAACATGGAAAACTCTTCTATTTCAGTGAGTCAGGGGTCTGTAGACAGATAGGGAGGAAGGAACAATCAAAGGTATTCTGAGACATACTTTGATAGCCTATTCACATGCGCCTATATTCCTACTGTAGACACTTCTGGTAGACCTGCAAAAAAGAGACTTCACAATGCACTAGACATGTTATAGTCGATCTGTGAAAAGCATGAAAGACAATGAATTAACACAAAATAAGAACACAGACATATACTTTAAAGTGCAAGTCCAAATAGAGGTAAAAAATGTGAAGTCCTGATTCAAGGTAAAATTTGACAGAGCTCTGCCTTACAAGCCTGAGAGATTTTGGGTAGAGTTTTGCCTTAAGGCTGAGAGATGGATCCAAATGAGAAATTTTTACAATATATAGAAAGAGGAAGAGAACTTGGCACTTCCTAGAAAAGACTTTGGCACTCTATTTGGTTGGCCCATGTTCACTGAGAGCATCGACAAGAGGAAGTCACTGTTGCTGATGTCATTCTTTTGGAAAAGGCCTACTGAAACCATGTTGTGTAATCACCAATCTTGACTTTGGCATTTGAGAACACAGGCTGTGCCTCTTTTCTTGCAAATAAACTATGGTTTGTCCCCTCATAAATGTCAAATGGAGAAAGCAGGCTGCACCACTCACTGTTTGCATCATTTGATGACCATCTAGCAATAACTCGCCTCTCCTTGCCACTTGGACTACTTTGTCTTTTCCTACGCTTTGTCTCATCCTAGTTCCTTCAGCCCTCGAGGCTATCTTCTAGTAGGTCACAGCATTCCTTGGGCTCTTTTTTGCTTGCCTTGGCCACTTTTTATTGATTTTCAAATAAGTGACACATGGCACATTCTGCTATGAAACGGGTAGGACACGTGGCAGCATCTGCTTGACTCATGGAAGATTTAGGCACCCTTTGAAGGTCCTAAAAAGAGGACATGTGTCAGCTTCCACTCTCTTTAGTAATTCATTTGGGGCCCACCATAGTTCTCATGGGACAATAGAGAGAGACTGCAGGTGCTGACACTTGTCAGTGTCCACCGAGCCTTGCAGGGGACACATGGCACATTCCACTACTCCTAAAAAGGCATTTCAAATCCTTCCATTATTTCCACTTGGTGCCTTCCATGCTCTGGCTTTTCTTGGTGTAAAATTGAAGTTCACGGGCCCGTCATCCTTTAGATTTTCCTCGGCTTTCTTGCTTTAGCCTTTTCTGTGGACTTCTTTTGTCGATCCTTCCCAAAGGGGAAGTGACCCTTTGGCTTCTTGAGAAAAGTCCTTTTCCTCTACAAGAGTCCTCTATAAGGGCACATACCCTTCAGGTGGGTTTCTTGCTTCGGGCTGGTTGCTCCTTTAGGCTTTTTCCCTACTGACTTTTTTTGCGAACAATTTTCCCACGGACAAAAAGTCTGCAAGAAATGTTTCTGCCGCTTTGCTTTCCTTCAAAATTTTCTTGGCTTTCTTTCCATGGCATTCTTCTGAATTTCTTCAAACTTTTTTTCTGAAGGAATTCCTTTGAACAAAAGTCTGAAAGAATCCATTTAATGCCTTAGTCTTTTCTTCGAGATTTTTGTTTGCAGTTTTTCCAAATTCCTTCAAACTTTTTGTCTAAAGGAATTCCTTCAAACAAAAAGTCTAAAGGAATTATGCCTTTGCCTTAACAAAATTCTAAAAGATCTTACCTTTGCATCTTTCTCTTTGTGGCCTTTTCAGAAGTGTTCCCTGCCCTCCGTAAGGGCTCTTAAACCCAGAACTGCCCTCCATAAGGGCACTTGTCCTTCAGGAGGCTTGAACTTTTTTGGTTGAAATGCTCCTTTGAACCAACCATTGAACCAATTGATTGAACCGGTTCAATGGTTCAAGTGGATGTTGAACCAAGGCATTGAACCATTTAAATTGAGTTGAGCCTTTGAACTTTGCTAATGAACTTTTCATTGAACCAAAGCAATGAACTTCACTGATTAAACCAAGGCTTTGAACCAAGCTGATGAACCATTTGATTGAACCAAAGTGATGAACTTCACTGATTGAACCAAGGGTTTGAACCAAGGCATTGAACCGGTTCAATGGTTCAACGGTTCAAAGATGCTAACTTTTCGAAAGATTATGTCGTTGAACCACTCTTCCAACCTTAAGAAAAAGTGTCTTTGAACCATTTGAGCTCTCTTTCCTTATGAATTTATGTATACAAGAGTCTGAAGAAGCTTTGTAAAACCTTGCACTCTCTAAACTGGTTCTTCATCTGCTAAAAGACTACACCTATAGAGTCCGTAGAAATTCTGCAGAGTCTGTAAAAATCACCAGATTCATGCAAAATCAAAAAATGAAATGGCCCAGAACAGCAAGGACAAAAGGGGACCAATTTTTGGCATGTTGGGAAAAAAATGGTCAACAGGTACCACTTGGTATAAAAAAGGTCAAAGAAATTTAAAATTAACTAGCAAATTTTAATGACTTATAACACAGAAGAGAAACATGGCAATAAATTTAAAATGATGGGGCTCTATAAGTAATATGAGGCTTTAATTCATGATGTTAAGTATAATTTCTAAAAAATATAATGAAATTATTATTTTAAAATGTTAACATGAGATAATTTTGTTATTTCAAATTTTATATAAAAACAAAATATACGAAATGCAAAAAATTATTGACATTTTTATCATCAAAATTGTATCTTTTAAAAATATTAATACTTTTAATGTTGTTTTTAAATGTTATATATTTTCTTTTCACAAATGTATTGATTGCAACATCATATTTCTAATCATGATTTTAAAATTATGCAATCTAGTCTTGGAAAACATGAAAATGATATTGTTGAGCCTATTTTGTTTAAAACTAATATAAATTTTACAAGGCTTGGTTTTGATTCTTCTGATGCAAATGTGAAGTCGTATTTTTTTCCTCACTAAAAAACATTTCACTATAATGTTTTTCAATCTCATAAGACTTTTTTTGGATGTAATGTTTTTTGTGCTCTTACTTTGGTTAAAAATCATAAAATTTGTGAGTATTTTGATAAACACAAGCATCATATTTTTACTGTTGGAAATTTTATCTATGTAAATCTTGTGTTAAATCAACTCATGACATTTTACATTGTTGTAAAATCACTAAAACACCTCATTCAAAGGTTAAACCAATATAGATCCTAAATTTGTGGTATCTTCTCAATACTTTGATGTTTTCTTTTGATAATTTTTCAATTACTTCAAGTAGGATATCTTTTGTGAAAAGCGGCATATATTCTTTGTCTCTCTTGCGATAAGTTTAAAACTCAATTTTTTACGCATTCCTTACTTTTGTCCGTACTTATTCTTGTAAGTTATCAAAGAAATATGCTTTGTTTAGAGTTAATTATTTTTTACTAACTAATTTCTTATGTAGGATTAAGTCCTTTGTTATGTAAGTTATATTTTGATCCTATTACATTTTACTATTTCTAATTTTATTACATTAAAACTTCTATTTTACAAGTATAGTGAATCACTTCTTGTAATCTCCTTTTCTTGTTGATCATTGTTTCATTATGGATTGGCCTTCTTGTTTAAATAGGATACCTAGAGATTGTTATGATTTCACCTTCATTTTTATTGCTTCTTAATGATGCTTACTCTCTTTTTATTTTTTCTCTCAAACCATTGTAATTGTAAGTCCTCTCAAAAGAAGTTTCTATTAAAGGAGAGTGTTATGTAATGTCAACTCCCTTCTCTTTGTTTAAGATTTTATCTTCTTTTACAATCCTAAAATAAATCTTAAAGGGGAGTATTGGAGATTAATTTGTATTTAAGTTAATTTAGGTTAATTTTAAATCTATTTAATTATGCATATCTTATTATGATAAATTTATTTATTCTAGATTTTATGATGTGTCACATTATCTCTTTTATCTTTTTTTAGAGAATCTTGGACTTGTATGTCACATGTAACACCCTCCACATTTGTCACACACTTCCCCTCACTTTTTGGGGAGAATGGACACTTGAGACACACTAAGAATATTGTGCAAGTAACTATTCTTTCCTTATAGCTATATTTAATGAACTCTTTCTTTTCTTATTACGTGCAAGTTAATTTTGAGACACTTGCTCATGGCTTGAGGTTTATCTCTCCTTCTCATTCTATTTTCTTCTACTAAAATTTTAATTAAAAAATAGTTTTTTTCAAGCCTTATTAATACATGTGGGTTTTTTTCCATTGATTTGGTTTCCTAGCTTGACAACTTATGTCTTGCATTCCTTTGGTGGCTTGATTTTGAGATGACATATTCTTTATTTATTTTTATTTTTACTTTTGAAATTTATTTGTATAATATTCTATCAATTATTTTAACACATCATCTTAGTTTCTATATTCCTCTTTGTTCGGCCCCATATATTGTCATTCTTCCATTTTATTGAGCCTTCTTATTTGTTGGCTTTGGAAATCCCCTCTTTACTTTCCTTATGCCTCATTCTTCTATAAATTTTATTACTTGCGGTTGGTTTTGTCTATGGTTAGACTCAGGTGTTGCATGATTATATCTAGATTAGACTTGTGTCCTACACAAGCCTTTCCCTTTATATTTTATGGGTCCTTAGATCCTTGTATCTTTTTTACGTCTAATTTATCAACTTATTTCCCATTTATTATGTTGGTTTGCACACCATTTTGTTTAATTTTAAACCAAGGGAAGGCTATATATAAAAGGTTACTAAAAGGTATTAACACAAAGAAAGGAATTTAAAAAGTCATCACATCTCTCCAAATTTAGTCTAGGCAACTCTTAAAAGATGCAATTCTACTCTTAAGGAATACTTTCATTTTTTCAATAAATCTTGTATCAAATGGAGGTATTTTTGAATGATTTGTAGTTGAATATTCACCTAGGGAAGAGGAGGTTGTAACCTCTTATCACAAATATTTAATACCTTGATTTATTTGAATAATTTAAACATTTATTGTACCACATTCAAAACATTATATATGGTGGGGGAAATTTATTTTATCACATTTATTTATCATTGTATTTGTTTTACTATGTGTTGATTATTGTACTTGATTATTTATAACTTAATTATCAGTTGATATCCTAACATATTTAATCAAAAATTATACAGGAAAAGTGATTTTGATTATACTCAGTGTAGTGTTCATATTACTTAGTTTACATACTTTGCCTCTTTGAATAGTGATAAGTTGAAAAATAATGCAAATGATTAGACTTATGTAAAGTTGCATCTAGTAAGATATATGATATATGCTTTGACAGTAATGAACATTATGTTTGTGTGAATTCAAAATTATAGTCCTCCCATGCAATTTTTACATCTTTGTAATAGCTTAAAAAATTCAAAACCTATCTAAGGTTATAATATAAATTATTTTATTGACGGTAATCATGTTCATTATATTATTGACTATAATCATATTGGCATATTGTCTTGATCTAAGAAATCGATATTAACTAAGGTCATTCATATGTTAAGGGATTCATTTCAAATATATTCAAATTTATCTTAAAGGAATTGAATGCATATAAATTTGTTGTTATAAAGTTTTTTATTTCATTTTTATATGCATATAAATACTAAATAAATGTTGGCACTCTTGATGAGATAATTTGGTCATGCCAACTAAATTCTTAAGTTTGAAAGATAGTTAGTTGGCAACAAATGTTTTTGATATAATGAACATTGAGATCAATTTGGTAGAAAATTTAATTATCATAAATGTCAATAGTAATATATTGGAAAATGTTGATATAATTATTGAGACAGTTGGTAGAGGTTGATAATTTATTTTTTAATTAAAAAAGGTGGTCATTAGCTTTTGCACACAACATATACAATCCAAGCATTGAATAAGACACTTGGCCTCTCAATTTGCATTCAATGAAACTTTGGAAATGGGGTATAGGTAGTTGTTTTTATTTTCACTTGGTCATTTGGTTTTTGGCAAGAATCTTCATGGAAGCCTAATGATGCCATTTATTCTTATCAAAATTTACTGACTTCTTTCTATTTGTACACATTTGTTTTGAGATCTTGTATAGTTGTAAAATTGTTTTTTAGGACTTGCATGTTGGTAAATGTATTTCTTTATTATTTATTTGATTTTATCAAAGGTTTTAAAACTGCGTTTGGACTAAAAAAAATTAAGAATAAGTATGAGGTCATTTGTTTGAAAAATAATCCTCATATTCGGTTTTAAAAGATGAGTTTTGATCAAAAATAGTTGTGGTTCTCATCTTACTATGTGTTCAAAATAGTATTCTCTTACCTAAAATCCAAGTAATCTAAATGTTTTTGAAATGAATTTGGTTACAACTATTTTCAATTGATAACCATATTCATATACATGTAGTCTTTTTAATCCTAAGTACAATATTTGTTATCATTCTATGCCTTCTTGACTTTCAAATCTAACTTATTTGATAAATCTATATATACAAGATTTTTGGAGTTTGAACCTAATGCATATTTTGAGTTTTATTTTAGAGGAGTTTTGATGAAATTGTTTTAGTCGACTTCTTTTATAGTTTTGAAGGGATTTTACAAATTTTTGGGTTATCTTTAGTTGCATACAAATAATAATTGAAATTATTATATTCAGTCGGTATATGAAATATATACATATATTTTTATTTTCATGTAAAATAATATATTTCAAAACCCTACATGCATATTTGGGTTCCTATCTTTAATGGGTATTTGGTGCAAACTGTCACACTTGTAGTTTGGAAGGTTCTTTTAGGTTTCCTTGGAAATTCTTAGTTAGTTATGTAAATAAATAATTGAGATTGATATGTGTTCAAAACTCAAATACATTGATATATTTGATTTCATGTTAACTAATTATTATTATCTATCTAATTTTCACCCCTAAGATGGTTGTTAAAGCCTTCCTAACTAGATGATAACATGGGAATAATCTTACGTTGTGGGTAACCTAGTAAGTGGATTGAACATCTAGTTTGGTTTTGCTCCCTTGATTCTTCACCCAAAAATTTTAACAAACTTATCTCACTTGAAAAGGAAAGGGTTAGAAATGAACTAAAATTTAGTAATCAAACATGAAGGTGATGCACCAAATATAGAGTCCTCAACTTGTTATTATTTGCACTATGAAGAGATAAATTACAATTTGATTTTCATAATTTCAAGGCAGTTCTTACCACATTATTGTTTCTATAAAAAATTTATTGCTATTGAAATAGCTAAGGTGATCAATCAAGATGTCTACTCTTATTTATATTGAAATAGCTAAGGTGATCAATCAAGAGGATTAAGAGTAGACAGTATTGATGTTTCAACATTTACACTTAGAAAATCATGTGTTACACATCATATGACATGTGGAAAAGAAACTAACCTACATATAGGCATGAAAAAAGGACAAATGCATGGAAGTAAACTCACTATCACAAAAAATTCATCAAAAACTCACTCAAGATCAATGTATGCAATATTAAAATGATATAACTCAGCTTGATTTAATTTTAAAGGCAAGTACAAGTCTTAAAATTGGCAAGGTTTCACCATAATCAATTTGAGGATACATTCAATGCCTCTCACGGATTCATTTATAAATGAATTGGAAGAAGAGAGAAAATTAGGACAAGATGATAAACTCATGAGATGCCTATCATGATTAGATTAGTTACACAATAGATAAATAATGACACCAAGCCTGCAAAGGATGTGTTGTCATCTTCCTTCTTAGCCTTCTAGGACATTTTTTAGAGTAACTTTCACAAAGGTGGCTTAGGATGTCTTCATGAAAATTTAAATGCTTTATTGATCATAAATCCTTATTAGATAATTACACATCTTCCTCTTGAGGGTAGTTATAACTCACCTTCTTGACATTTGTCATGGTTGTGAAGTTTCTACACCCACTCTCTCTTTGTAATGCTTATTCATCACATGAAATTTGCATTTGAAATCCATGAATCATATTAACAATATCTCTTACTACCAAGGCTTGATTTTTCAAGTAGACTCTTATTTTGTGTTTTATAGACCTCCATCACAATGTGTTGTTTCTTTTAGGTCCTGTATCAGGCCATAGAATTTTTTTTTAAACACTAAAAGTCACCTTGCACTTGTAGTACTCACACTTGTTTGGCAAGGGATAGTAAGAGCCATTTATGTCTTGAAGCTTCAAATGAATTTGAAGTTTGAAAATGATTTCTATCCATATTTCATTACTCCAAATACTTTAAAAACTATCACTAGATGCTCACCAATATGTTTTGAAAGTCTCTTGAGCGTCAACTCCTTGCAACATGTCTGCATCTTACTCTCTTGATGCAAGATGAGTCACATCTCTTTATTGAAGTTTAGTTATCAAATAGAAACCTAAATTATGAATCCAAAAGCTTCTTGAAACATATAATAATGATGATAATACTTTTATATTTCCTTAAATGCCTTCCTCAATTGATTAGGAAGCTTTGTCTAGTTCAAAACCCTGCATACAAACACAAAAAGAAGTTTTTCAGGCCCTTAAGTGTAAAACAATAGTACACACCTGTCAAAATTATGATCATTAAATTTTATAAGATAAATTTGAAGTTAATCCAAGTGATTTATATGACTCTCCAATCCATATTGAGTGCCTAAAATTCTTGTGTTTTCCATCAGGTCACATTCAGGGGTTTAAGCAGGGTTTAAGAGCACTTAGAGTCTTAAAGATGATTCGTAGAGTTTAGGGACCTAACCCAAAAACAAATGCCTATAATTTTTAGTATGAAACCCCCTCCTTATTTCATTATATTATTATGATCCCATGAATCTCTTCACTTGAGTTAACATGCACTAAAATTTGACTTTCTTAGCCATACTAGTATGACCATGTAGTCGAAGAAGGTGAATTAGCAAGAAAATACTTCAAAACATTTGGTTTAGATTTGAAATTTCAGTTTAGGGTATATGTAAAATGTCATGAAATATATCCATATTATATCAATGGATTGACCCTTCAAACCACTGCAACCAATCTTTATCCCTATGCAAGGGTTTATGCACAGTCTTATTCAAATGACCCTAATAGGCCTTTTCTCACACTTTCTTTATTTATTCGTATTTCCAAACTTCATAGAGTGGTTAAAAAAAATTAAAATTATCCCATTTTACTCCTCAAATTACCAAACACTCAAAACATGCAAGTTCTTCATATTTTATATACACAGGCCTCTACATGCTCATTTAGGCCTTCTAGGCCTAATTACCCCTTCTTGATCCTTTCACTACTCTCAATAATTTTGAAACTCATTATAACCCTATTATAATTATTATTAAAATATAAACACCTATTTCATTATCCATCATCATGGTTTCAAACAATGGTTAACATATTTTTTTCAACTTGGTAAAATCCTGCCTGTAGGTGTTAACCAGGTCTGCTTAAATGTAGTATGAGTATCATCCTTTTTGTTGGAACTTTGAAGTTTATTAAACATGATAACATGATATAAATTTTTATCTTGACCCTTTTTATACCCTTTATACCTTGGTTCACTTTATAAGTATCTCATTTTAATGGTTTCTCTTGTGAAAAACCTGTAGGTAGTGTTTTGGGTCTGTCTTGACTATAGTGTGAGTGTTGTCCCTTTTGATTATTTTTTGCCTCATTTAAACCTATGAAAATCTCTCATTATCTACCATTTTTAATCTTTCACAACTCAACCAACCCCTGATCCTCCATTTAAGATCCAAATGCATCCTCATATGGGCAGGCCTATAGGTGTTGATTAGGACTACTTACAAGTATGCCAAAATTGAATCTCATAGGCTAAATCAATCCTTTTGATGCATTTTGGATTATCAAACATATTAGTATCATTTTTAATTAAATTCATTCATCCCCCCAAACCTTTAATAACCCATTACCAACATGGATTTTTTGACTCCACTTCCTGTTAGAGGTTTGTAGGTGTTTATTTGGGCAAAACCTTGATTCTTCTCTATTTGGTCCTCTTTTGGGTTTAACCAATTATTGATGGAACATTTTTTTGAGATAGATTATTGTTTTTAATATCCTCTTGATATTTTATTATGTCTATATCACATGGAACAACCTTCAAAATTCTCACTATCTACCCTTTGAAGCTTATGCAGTCACTTTTAGTTATACATTCCTCCTTGTTTGTACAATGCCTTTGAATGCAAGGTAAATTGAGAACTGAGTTTACATAGGTCAAAAAGGGTACTTGAACCACCTTGTAATAACCTAAGAGGGTGATTTTAAGACCAATAATATGTCATGAGTGTCACTTTCTTATAAAGGTATGACTATAAGTTATAGCATTGTTTGGTATTATCTTGACACTCATCTATCCACCTTGAACTTGGAGAGATGAATCATCAAGATTGCAGATACTGATGAAAAGAATGGGAATACACTCATTTTCATATGGACTATATGCATTCCACCAATAATATTTTTGTCCCCCAAAGGTGACCTATAGGTCTGTAGAGTTGTAGGTTCATAGACTTCTATTGAATTAGGCCTAAAGAGGAACCCTTGAATATTGATCTCAAATTTTGATCACCATGAAAATGGTCTTAAATGATCTCTAAAGATTAAATTATCCATTCAAGGATTAGAGATAATCATATTACAAACTTTTCTTGACAAGACATCTCTCAGTCATATCTACAAGTTCACACAATCCAAATGTATATGAAAAAATCTCTCTCTCTCTCTTGAAGATCAGTGACTCAATAATATTTTTATATGATTAAGATGTATTCAAGGGATTTTATCAATTATTTAACATTGAATTACATCCATTTAATGCATTAAAAACTCACAGATCTTGTAATCAGACTATCTTGAGCCAACTATCAAAACCAGACTATTTGACAGCACACTAAACTTGATCATGAAGAAACATGAGAGAATATGATATTATAGGAATCAAGGAATGTTTAATAGACTATTTACAATCATTCTCACACATTCATCTGACCTTAGAACTTTACACTTGAGAAAAACTAACCTTGGTGGGGTTTTGATTCTTTTTATGCTCCTTAACTTCTTAACAATTATTCATAAAGTTAAAGAACTTAACCAACCAACAAATACCAAAAAATTTAAGGGAATTAGGGTCCCCTCCTATGTCTAATAGCTTATATCCCAACTTTCTCTCTCCTCAGAATGCCAAGTGAAAATCAGTTGACTATTTTGAGCAGCCAAGAAGCGTAATGGAGGAAAGGAGTGGGTTTTTGCATTTTTTAGCTCTACAACTCCACATTTGTATGTATTTAGACTTGAGAAGACTCTAGGGACCTTTGGAAGAGTTTTTACATTTTCATTCAATCAAAACCTTCTACAAAGGACTTTTAAAAGCTTACTTTCTTCTAGAATCTAATTAATCTACCCTTTAGAGCTGTTAGAGATGATGAACTCAATGACTCTTCAACTTCCCTTGACTTCTATAGAGATGGAGGAATGTGTCAAAATGTTTCCCACATCCTTTTTCCTACAAATCTTACAAAAACTCCTCATTTGGTAGTTGGAAATGATGAGTGGCAATTACAAAAAAACTTCCAATGTTAGAAAGTAGTTACATAAGGCCTTGGGGAAGGTGTATAGACACATACAAACATTATTTCATCATTTGATGTTAGATAACTAAAAAAATACCTCTATCCAAGAATTAAACCTTCACATTTTTTATTTACTAATAAGTGTCATCTCAACATTGGAATGAAAAATAAGACTTAAGTAATAAAATACTTTATTCTTGTCAAAATTACCTTAAACTTTCCAAATTGCCTAAAAAAAAATACGATCGACTTACTAATTTTGCTTCTTTGACTACTTTGATCAGCTTTAGACCATTTTTGTTCCTCAAAGGTTTACCACCTTGTCTCCTTGAACAAGCTTCTTCATATACTTGATTTTTATTTAACCTTAGGCTTTTTAAACTTACCTAAAACAATTGCAAACATGTGATGAAGGCTTACAAAGAATAACTCTTTAATGAGAATACCAAGTGACTTGAACCTACTACTCACTAGACCATCTTAAATGACTTGTAAGCTACCATGGAAGACACCCTACCTAGCATCATAGATCATTGATTACCAAGACAATACCTTCATAATAGCTATCAACAAATTTAAGGTCACATACATCAAAGTTTTAAATGACTCCCATTCATGATGGGAAAATTTTAGCTAGAAATTATATTTGAAACTCTTACATTTTGGGGGGGGTCTTGTTCTATAACGATCTTGATATCAATATTTATCTGAACTTTATTAGAATGTTTTGAAAGAATTTTAGTTTATTTATAGACATCTTACCTATAAATATAATAATAGAGGCTTTAGTTTTGGTATGGTTTAAACCATACATATAAATATAATATAGATCAATCTCTGCATGTATTTTCAATTTATTTCTTGAGATAATTTTGATATAGAGGTGTTTGAATCTTCTATGAAATTTTTGAAAATTATTCAAGATTGTTTCTATATTGCAAAAATCAACATAATTGGAAATATTTTATGTTTTATATCAAGTTTTAACATCTATAAATGACAACAAAATCAATATTATTGCATTGAAAACCTCGTATAATTTTCTTGAAAATGAGAAAATTGTTAACTAGAAAATACACATTTTAAGATGTAGTTTTGATGTAATTTTATTCAGATTATTTAGATAAGTTTTATATGTTTAGATTCAATATAATTTGATATGTTTTATTGGATAAAAACCTTTATAGAAATAATGACATACAAATTCTCTACACATTGACTCAACTATTTTATAACTTGAAAACTTTTAAACAATTGATGAAAGATTGTAGTAAACAGTGGAAATGTTGAAAGTATATTTGGAACATTAGGGTTTGTTTTATTTTTTTTGGAATGCCATAAGAATTTGAAGGATCCATATTTTTTAATCATAGTATTGGTCATGTTACTTATTCTTTTTTGGAATAATGTGACAAAATTCTATTTATGAATGATCAAAGTGAATAATTTGTAGGTATTATTTGTAGATAACACCATATACTTGAAATAGAATGAATTTTTAAAGATATAATGTGTTGTGTTGATTGACTGAATTTCAAAAAATAATCCAAAATTATATTTTTCTCTTTGAGATAAATAACACTTTTCCAAAAAATGAAAATTTACATATGATGGTTATTTTATTTCATTTGATTTTGTTTGGAATATTGAAATTTTTAAGTAATCACTTTCTTTCAGTAGTATTTTTAGAGATGGCAATAATATTTGACATGAGAACAAACATAAGAATTTTTTTTTTTCTCTTTTCTTTCTTCATTTTAGAGACATAATGTTAAGTTAGAATACATGTTCTCATATTTATGATAGAAATAATGTTTGGTGAAGCTCTCATCAAAATAAGTATGTGCCACCTATTCAAGATAATTATCAATGCAGATCCTTTAGGGTTTAAAGGGCCTATAGCACATTATGTGTGGTTTCGATCATATCACTCATGTTTCCATTTATTTTTATGTTATGTATCCTTAATTTTGATATGTTTTATTAAATATCTTACCTTTTATTTCAATATTATCCCATGGCACTCATGTTTGGAAATCTTTTTATAGAGGTAGTTAGATATATCATTCTTCTAGATGTAGTTCTCTAATACTTCATCTCATTTTATAAAACCTATAAGAAATGTGGTAACTTTATGTGCTCATCCTGAACTTGAAAAAATAATCTTATTGAATGTTGAAACCTTTAACTTTGTCATTGGTCCAAGCAATGTTGCTTCCTCAAGTCATAAATGTACTACTAACATGTGGTAACTCACATTATGAAGAAAATTAATTTAGAGGTGGTTAATAAATATGGAGGCATTACTAGGATTAAAAAACCCATTATGCCTCTTGAATACACTAAGTATCAGATTAAACAGGCTGCTCCTTTGATTTTATTAGTTTATGATGAGGAGTAAATTATTTATTGTTGATATTTAAGACATTTTCAGACTTTGATTGTTATTTTCAATTTGATTTAAACTACTTTTTAGCATGTGAAACATTTTTAATTTGATACTAAATAAATTATTTCAATTAAATTTTTAAACTTTTATAATGATTTTGTCATGATATTGTATTAGTTTTGATATTTATTAGTTATGATTTATTTTTTTGCATAGTTTGTTATTTTTCAATTGAATTTTATATCAGATTTTGCGAAATGTTTTAGTAGATTGATTATTTTAAATAATACTATGTTGATTTTTAATGTTTTATCATTCTTGGAGAATAATCTTGATAAATTAAAAGTAGAATTTAAAGATTTATTACTTAAATATTAATTATTTATGATTGATTAATCTATATGGAAACTTGTACTGAGGTTATAAATGCCCCCTACCTAATTATCAAAAATTTATTTTTTATCTGTTAAATTAATTAAGATATTGAGTTATAATAAGTTCACTTTCTGAAATCCTTATTTAAAATCCTAATATAAAGTTAAATTTTAATAAATTAACTTAATTTTATTTTAAGTTAACCCAAAAAAATAGTTATAATTTAAATTACAACTAATTTTTGAAGTGAAAATTTTAAAAGGACTTGAAGTATATCATTTAAAGATGAGAGGAACTCATACAAATATAAGAGCTCTTAATTTAAACTTTTATACTACGCTTTCTATTATGTCATAATTCTCTAAGATCTATTATTACTTGTAGGAAGATCAAACAATACATTCTCTGATGGTGAATTTTTTTGTTTGGTACAATCAAAAATATCTAAATTGATTATTTAATTTATAAAATAATTATTTAAACACGTTCAATATTATTAATCTTTTGATAACTACATAATAATACAATTATATGCATGGATCATATTTTTATTTTTCTTGAATAATTAAATAAACTTCGTACATTTACAACATATTTCTAAACTTTTATTATCTTAAATTATCTCTTCTCTAAATTGTTGAAAATTAGTTATGAGATTCATAGTTGATTGATAAAATTTATATTTCTCTTTCTTAACTCTAGTTCAGTCTTTATTTTACTCTTATACTTTTAGTCTTTTTAGTTAATATTCATTTTTTTTTCTATTTACTAATATTATCTTTAGTTAGTTATTGACTTCATATTCATTCTCTTTTTCTCATGTCATCTTCATTAATATTTTGTATTGCTTTTAGATTAAATAATGGTGCTCTTTTCTTTATAGCCTACTTTTATTTTTAGATTAGTGTTTTTTTTCTTCTTTTCATGTTTCATTTTCTTATTTTGTGTCGTTCTTTCATTCTTTCATGTTCTTTGAGTGAATTAATAAGGAACAAATATAAAAATATTATTAATACAAAGAATTTTTTTTATCATTTATGAAACATCAAAACATTTAATCTTTTAAGGGATTACTTCTTCAATATTTTTTCTATCAAATAGGATTAATAACACTTGATGAAACTTTGATATATATAATTAAATAGTTTATCTTAGAATTCTTTCATGTTAATTATGATAGCTTCATTAGAATTTTCTCATTTTTATTAATTTGATTTAATATTTGAAATGAAATCTAGTTGATCTCTATAATTTTGGTTAAGTCTCAAACACTCTCTTAACCATTAAAATACATAACTATTACTATATGCATGTTTTAGAACTAATTTTCATTTAAAGGTCCCTATAATTAGACTGGTACAATTTCACTTTAACCATTATAATAGGTAAATGATTAGATTAATTGATATTATAAATTTAATAGTCAACAAATTTGGTGACTCTATTGGGGAGTTTAACTTTTAAATAATTTTTTTTCAAGTGTTTCAAATTTATTTTCTATATGACCATGACTGGTCTTATGCTTGTGATTTAACCCGATATTGATATTTTTGAGCAAGTTGATTTTACATTAGACTTGGAATGCTTGTTTGATACAAGTTGATTTTTGTAATATATACTTATAGTTATAACTTTAAGGAAGACAAAGCCTTTGAAATATAGAGATACTATTTATTCGCACTTCAAACTCAAGACCATATAATTCATATAAATTTACATCTAAGATAATAAATAGATAAAATCTAGGTTGTAAATCCTCAACCTCATATTAGATAAACTACTAAAAGATGGTTGATCAAAATGAAAATCAAATTAAAGATATATCTAGTCTACAAGAAGATATAAAAATTAATGAGTTAACTTATAATTAAGCATATTCATATGTTGAAAATATCCAATAAGTCAATCAGTGGATATATAGATATTTGCTTGACATTGGGAATCATCATACTAAACTTCCTTCATTAAAAGAAGTTAACACTCTCAAATTTTTTGATTTTACATGTGATTCATGAGAGGATCATCTTATTCTTTCAAGTTATTATATGAAACTCTAAATATTACTAATGATTTTTTCTTAGACTATTTTGTCAAACTTTAGATGGTAAGATATATCAATCTTTTATTAGTTTATCTATTAAAGTCATATATGTATGTAAAGATATTGAAGACTAGCTTGAATTATGTTTTGGAAAACCTAAGAAAGATTTATAATTGGTTAATTAACTTAAAAACACTTCCATAGATCTTGGTGAAATAATTTATAGATTCATTACTATATTTACTATACTCATGCATAAAAATCATGTCATGTAAGACCTTTTAAAATTTTAACAATGTTGTATTACTATTTGTCTCTTAAATACAAAATGACATTGGAAGATAAATATGTTATATAATATGATGCCACCATTATTTTATGTATTGATTATGAGAAAAATTTCAAACGTATTAGATTCAAAGATATAAATTTTATTGGCTTAAATTCTGATGATACATCTAGATTATGAAATTTATTCACAAACATGGAGATGACTTGGTCACCATCAAATAAAAATTAAATGACCAACTTATGACTTCAGGGAATCATTGAATACTTACAAGAATAAATTTGAAAATAAAGTACATTATTATCATATTTTTCAAATTGATCATGATACTGATACATATATTGTTGTTCAAAAAATTAAATATTTTATTTAAGGAAAATATAGTATTTATATTAACTTACTAGACAATTAAAACATCTGTAGTTTTGATGAACTTTTGGATGAAATCAAGATTGTTACTGCGTATGTTATCCCAAAAAAATGGAAAAAATTACGATTATAGTCCTAAAGTTAATTCCACTATAGAAAAATATGATAATAACCAACTTTCTTCAAAATGTTTACCACAAATAAAGGTAAAACTATAGTATAAAATGATATAGTTATAAATAATCTAGAGTAAAGAAACCATTTGCCTACATGATATAATAAAATGTAGTATCAACTAATTTATAGAGATAGAACTTATCTTCAAATCAATACTAATGCTAGACCTTATAATATTATAAATGCTTTAATTAATATTAAAGTTATTTTTTATTTATTTCAAGTTGATGGTTTACCAAGTCAACTTGAAAAGATTAATGAAGTTGTCAAAAATATTTTTCCTAAGAATATTATAGGTTTACAAGAAAAAACTAATGATGAAAAATATGAACATGTATATTCTCAATATATTGATCCATCCTTTGATTATATTCTTCTATTTTATGTGTTTGTTAGGTTTACTAATAATATTATTCATAATTTCATTTTTGACACAACAACATCTAAAAATATTGTCTAAGTTTATTATTGATCAATTAGGTATTCCATACGAATGAGATAATCATAAACTTATTAGTTTTGACTCATTTCAAACAAAAAATTATGATTAATTTTTAGATGTGGTTATTAAGGTGACACAAGATGAAATAAATAAATATATTATTAATATTCAAGTTTTAGACATTCATGATAATTATACAATGTTATTGGGAATATACTAATCTAAACTTACTAGGGATTGTGTCAAAAAATATATGACTTTGGTTCCTGTAGGCAATGAAATAGACTTTATGCATATGGAATATTAGAATGGTACACCTATTGAACCTATTTTAGATAATAATGCCTTTGTAGAAATAAGAATTGGAACATATGGAATCTAATATGAGATGAATCAGATCAATAACATGCAATAAATGTTAAAATTGAATAATATGATATTCATATTTTAACGGAGTTTGTTCCTAACATGGTAGTAGTGTTAGTGTTGTTCTTATTTCTCTCATAGGTAAGATTTTCATATAATCATATAACTTATCTTTTGAAAATAATTATAATAAAACTAAGTTTTAAACTTTATGTTTTGGTCTTAAAAATATATTGAACTGAACATCAAATATTTAGAATTTTTTAGTGATTTTGAATTATTTAATAGGTAAGTCATAAAAATTTATTAGAATAATCAATCATGTCTGCATAAGTATATATAAAAAATTTGTTCATAATATTTTTTTTTGAAGCATTTAAACTTTCACACATTCTTATGAAATTCAATATACATGTTGATAAACTTGTTATTTATGTTTTTAATCCAACTTTAAGTGACATAAAACTTTCTATATATTACCCTTTTTTTTTAGATTTTTAGACCTAAGATACTTGATTTAGAAAATAGTTTCCTTATATTTGATTGTGATGAACATATAAATAGTTTCATACAATTAAATTACTTTGATCATAATGATTATGTTTTGAACTGTAGTGAATATTTACAAATTATTAATAATAAACTACTTCTTGGTTTCGTAAGTATTGTATCAACATTTTCTTCTCATGATTGTTCTAGAGTCTCTAGAACTAATGAATCTTCAAGAAGGATCATAGAATAAACTATTTAAATTGATTTGGCAATTGATGAAGATCCAAAGTCTGTTTATCTAGGCATTTAATACACTACCCAATAAAAATTACTTTATGAAGTTTTTAAAATAATTTATTGATATTTGTGTCTAGTCATATAAATATTTACAAGGTTATGACACTACTACAATTTTTCATTATATACCTATTAAATTTCATATAAAACTCATTAGGTAAAAACCTCATAAAATTATCTCCTTTCTAGAAGACACCATCAACAAGGAAACAAATAAAATTTTGAATGATCGTGTCATTTATCCAATTATATATTTCGATTGGGTAGTTAATCTTGTCCTGGTTCATTAAAAAAATGATTACATTCATCTTTATATTGATTTTAGAGATTGAATCATGTTAACATTAAAGATAATTATCCTTTACCACACACTAATCATATTTTAAAATAAGATGTTGGCTAAAAAATGATTTCATTATTAGATAAATTTTTAGGTTATAATCAAACATTTTTTAATCTATAAGATAGGTGTAAAACCATTTTTACAACATTTAGAGACAATTTTGTTTTTAATGGATTTCCTTTCAAACTAATCAATGTAGGTGTCACTTTTCAAATAAAAATGCATGTAGATTTTGATGATTTGATTGGTATTATTCAAGTTTACCTAGTTGATTCTACTCTTTAATCTAAGGGAAAAAGCACTTATGTGAAATCTTTATTAGGTGTAGAAAATATGGCATATCTTTAAATCAAAAGAAATTATTTTTTGTTGTGACTAAAATTAAACTCTTAGATGACATAATATCTAAGGATGAAATTTCTATAGACCCTAATCTCATTAAAACTATCAAATACTTATCTTCGTGTAAAGATCAATCTGGTATAAGGTCTTTCTTTGATAAGATCATATTTGTACATAAATTTATCTTTGATTTTACTAATAAAATTAATCCATTGTATATTTTCCTTCAAATATTATAATTATTTTTGGGATCAGGATCAAATATAGACTTTGAAAAAATAAAAATTCAATTACAAGTGCTCATTTAATTGTAAAACCAGACATGAATAATCTTTTCATCCTATATATTAATGTGACCAATAAATCCAAAAGTGTTTTCATTTCTCAATACAATCAAAATCATGACAAAAGACCCATTAGATATATGAACCAAGTACTCAAAAAATGTTGAAATTAGGTATCCATCAATTAAAAAGTTTGTTTTTTCATTAGTTTTAATATTAAGTAAATTTAAATATATTTTGATAAGAAATAAAGTGATTGTATATTCAATTGTACTTATTTTGTCTTATTTATTAAAGCAACCCATAATCGATGGGAGATTATCTAAGTAAAATTTTAGAATCTAAGAATATGACTTGAATTTTAAACTTCTTTAAAAATCAAAGATAATGACTTAGCAAAACACCTTGCTAAAAATGCACCCTCTAATGTTAATATTTTAAATCTTATTGTCGATGATAGTTTGAATGCTAAACCACATTTTCAAACTATGAAAGTTGTTGATATTGTTAAAAAGTTTAAAATTATATTTGAAATTTAAAAATAATATAATTACTTTCACAAGATGATTGGTATCATGATCTCAATTATTATTTTCATAATTAAAATTGTCATGACTCATAAGATAAATGTCAAAGAAGAGCTCCCAAGTTACAAGCCTTAAATTTTGTTATACTTGAATTTATTTATAGAAATAAAGACAAAGCTTTATTAAATTTTCAAAAACATGATCAAATTTAAAAGTATTTTATAATTTAACACAAATGTAGCTATGAACACTTTTCTATAAAAAACAACACATAAAGTCTTGTGAGCTAGTTATTATTGGCTAACACTTTTCAAAGAGATTTCTCATTTAGTTATGTCATATATTCCTTCTCATTTATATGAAGGAAGAGATAGACTACCTAAAATGATTTTAAATATAATTATTCTTGAGAAACCATCTACAAAATGAGGCATAGACTTCATCTCTGATATACATCATTTATCTTCAGTTGGTCATAGATATATCTTGAATGTAACTAATTATTTCATGAAATGACTTGATATTGTAGCTCTCAAAAAATTTATAACGTCAAAAGTCATTTCTTTCTTTGAAAAGTAGATGTTTTCATGTTTTGGAGTCCTTTACAAAACTATTTAAGATAAAGGTCCTCAATTTTTTTATTGATGTTAAAAGGGGGGATTTTTTTGAGTTAGGGTCCCCAAACCCTAGGAGTAATGAACCAAACTAAAAAAATGGCCCTAAAAAGGATTCAAAGGACATAGCATAAAAACAATAAGAGAACAGCTAAAAAACCACTCTCACATAGCCAAACAACTTAGATTATTCCATACTTACCAAAATGTCTTACCAACATGCCTTCATATTGCTAAGATTCATGTCAATTTCCCTAATAATGCTTTCATAGTCAATGTTGTGTGTTCCACTATTGCTTTGGCCCTTTATCTCTTTTCCCTTACCTGTATAGCTAGGGTCAAATAGATCTTTGAGGTATTCTCATAGGTTTTCTATATTCTATAATCCTTCATTCATAGTGGATTTACTACAGTTTATAATGAAATTGAGTTTATTTTGTAGATATTCATTGGCATTCTTAAGGAGATCTACCCTGAATTTGAGTCTTTAAATCTGAAGATATTTTTATTTATCAATCCAAGCTTTGGATAACTTTTCATTTTCCTATTGCATTATGTTCATTTTATTTTTGAGGCTCGACATTTACCTCATGAACTATCTCATGAAAGACCTTTGTAGCTCTAGTTCTTTAGTCAACATATCAGTGTTCTCCCTACTCTTGAGTGAGTTCACAATTTGGTTAAACTCTTTGTTTTTATCTTTCTAGAATTGTTCTTTCTCTTATTTATCAATATTATCAGTTTGGGTCTTTTCTATTTGATTCTCAATCCATGTCTCAGTAGTCCTCTGAGTATTAGTGGTGTCCTTATTAATGTTGCACTCTTATTTGTCATTGTCCACAATTACAAATTTCCTTGCCCCCTTTTATAGAGAGGGGTCTGCTACTTTTTGAGATCCTTAGATTTAGTATTGTGTTTGACCTCCATGTTACCTTTGGAAACACCTCTTAAACATTTCTTCATACCCTCTTTTTCTTTTTTATTTTCCTTTCCTATCTTCTTTTTTTATTTTCCAAATTCTATTACCTTGTTGTCGACACCCCTGCTCGGTCTACCCAGGTATTTAATCCAATTTTTTTGTTTTTTTCTCATGTCCACCAATCCTTCACTCATTTTTACTTCCTTTCTTTGAGTAAGATCAGGAATTAGTTGATTCATGCCCTTGTAGTATTTGTAAATGAGGAATATAACACCCTCATGTCTAAGGGATATGTAACTACCATTTATGAATTTATGTATGGAGTTTTCCATAGATTTGAGAATGAAAAAAGGAATATTGAAATCTACTCCATGTCTAAAATAATTTAAAATTCTAAACATGGACCACCTAACAACATTGTACTGACCTTCTAATGTGACATACTAAATAAGATGAAAAGTTACCTTAGCATATGGTTTGGGAAGAGATTCCCTATTGAATCCATTGTGTAACTACTCCAACTATTCACCCTCCTCTAGAAATGCCTCTTTATCCAATTTGTAATCTCTATGATTGTAGTAGCTTTTGGTTTCTTCTATGCTCAAACCCATCACATGGGTAATCAAATCCTCAGTGATTTCAAGCATGACCCCATTAATGTTGACAACCCTTTCCTCCCAATATTTGTTAAACTGAATGGACAAATATATTTTCCATGAATCTAACAAGACCCCCCACCTACAGGGCATTCCAGAATTTGCTATTAGATTTGACCTATAGTAGTAGCTTGGGCTCTATTTTTTTGGGTAAGCCCATATTGATTATGTTATTAACACAGAGCTTTGAGAAGCCTTTCTTGTCTCCTCTAAAACACCACTTAAAAGCATCATTAAAACTGCCATGATGCAAATTATGAGACTCATTACATTCTTTTTCTAGATGATTTTCCCAATTGGAATTGGGGTCCATGGGTCTAAGTTCCAACATATTAGATGAGATAATAAAGTCTCCCCTAGGAATGAGGTAGAGAACTATATATTAATATAAGGATTTTTCCCTTCATTAGTTTTTTTTTTTTTAATACATACCTCTCTAGGTAAGTTCTCCTGATCTAGCCATGTTTTGAAGCCCATATTGCTAGTTCCCTCATTGGTAAACTAATCTACAATTATATTACCTTTTTTGTACATGTGGATAATGTGCACCTATTGGAAATATTTTAGAGTTATCTTAGCTTCATCAATTATATTTTTTATAGTCCAGCTTGGGGTGTGTATCAATTAAACAATTGATAATGTTCATGAAGTCTCCTTTTACCTCTAGTTTTTGGATATTAAGTTGTTTAGCTAGTCTGAGGCCCCAAAGGGTAGCCAGAGCCTCTACCCAGAGATTAATCTTAGTGTCCATATCTCTTGCATAAGACCCAATTAGATTCCCTTTAACATCTTTGATGATTCCTCCTCCTCTTGTTAATCTCAAATTTTTTTATGATGCACCATCAAAATTTGGTTCCATCCATCCTTCATTTGGGACTTTCCATTTAGTTCTCTTTCAAATTTCCTCTTTAGAGTCTATTTTTCCTATGACTGATAGATCAATCTGCTAGTTTTGTGTAGGTAACCATTCAAAAGAGAGGAGTTCTTTGATTTTTTTATTTTTATGGAATTATAATTATCTTTAATATCTAAGAATATTCTTTTCGAGGTCACTTGACTAGTACACTTCTTTTCCCTAAAGATGATGTTGTTTATAGTTCCCCATATCCCCCACCAAATGTGTGGAAGGGTAAGGTTCCATAACTGCTTAAGATGAGGATTTTTATAGGGGTAGTTCCATGTCAACCAAAATACAATTGGGGTTCCTGGGTGGGCCCAAGAGATGTTATCCACACTTTTTATGTGAAATTATAGTTAATGAGAAGTTAGGATACGGTTTCATTATCTTCTTTACATAGGACACATCTATTTTTTATAATGCATCTTTTTTATCTTAAACTATCAATCATCAAAATCTTCTCTTGAATGGAAACTGGGGCAAATAAACCTATTTTGGGGTGATGAATTTTTTCCAAACTCCTTTCCATCTCACCTTGGTATCCTAATTTTGGGAGATCCTTTCATACCTAGATTTGACATTATAGTTCCCATCAAAATAATCATTCCACATCAGCTTATCTTCCTTATCAATTTCAATGATATGGATGGTTTTAAGGGCCCTGTTCAAGTCTTCAATTTTAGTCTATTCATTATGGTTTACTCTATCTAGGTTGATTTCTATCCAATGTTTAAAGCCATTTCTTGTTTGCCAATATTTAGCGATAAACCCTCCATATTTTTGAGTTATATTATCTTGTATGTGTTGTTCAATATTCCTATGAATGTGAGATAAATATGTGTTCCATTTCCCCCCCCCAAAAGTTTATATTCTTTCCATTACTCATGTGCCACATGGATCCTTCAAGAATGATCTCCCTATTCTCAATTAGGAAGTTCCAAATGTGTGATCCTCTAATAAACTACTCATCTTTCAAAATGACAAGGTTCCTCCCTTGAAGGTATTTTTGAGATAGTATCTTTCCTCAGGTCAAATGAGTATTTATGAATCTCCACACAAACTTGGAAATCATATATTTTATTGATCCTTTGAAGATTTCTTATGCATAGACCTCTAAATCTTTTGTTGTTACATATTTTGTTCTAAGTGACTAGGTGGAATTTGATCTTGCCTTCATATTCATTCCATAAAAAAATTATTTGAATTCTATTGAGGATTTTCTTCCACTCATTTTGGAAATTTGAAGAGAGAAATAATGTAAATTGGGAAGGCTTTGAAGAACTAATTTAATCAAGATAACTTTCCCTGCTTGAGAAAGGAGTTTCCCTTTCCACCCTATAAGTCCTTTTTGATATATCTTTTTGATATCTCTTTAAAATGAAAAACTCATGATCCTCCTTAAAAGTGGGTTCCAATAACATAGAATTATCCTCTTGATTTATTAGCTCTGGATTGACACTCAAAAATTCTTGCTCAAATCTAATGTTTTTTTTAAATAATTTTTATATATATTCTTGTAGAACTACACACATACCTTGTTTCTCTCTTCTTGATCTTCAATAATCTTCCCTTCTTTATTGGTAATCTCCCTAATGGTATTGTGTTTTCTATGCTTAAGGGTTGATAAATGGAAAAAAATTGTGTTTCTATCTCCTTCTTTAAGCCATATATTTCTTGATTTTTGTCACCATAGTGATTCTTCTCTAGCTGCTATAGTATGGTAGCTACACAGAATTTATTTTTCCCTGTTTTGAATTCAAAGATCATACCCCTTATTTTTGATGTCTTCCTTGATTTTGATCAATTCTTCTTTTAGAGTTTTTTTTGCTCAAAAATGTTGTTGAACGAACACCTGTTTGTTCCACTACTTGAACTTAAGTTTGATATTTAAAAAAAAAATACCAATTTAAACATAGTTATCCCTCTATTATTTTAGTCCACCATTTAATCATTCTATCTTGGATGTTTGGATCAGTAAACCACATGTGTTCCATGCAGAAAGGGTGATTACTAAGCTTGGATTTTTTATCTTTAATAATTAATTCTAAAAGAGAATGGTCTGAGCCAATTTTTAGAATAGAATTTAGGATAAAGTCTTTCTGCTTCAACCACTCTATTGAGATGAAGAATCTATCTAATTTGCTTTGAATGAGATTCTCGCCTAGCCTTCTATTTTTCCAAGTAAATTTTAGACCATGGAGCTCAAGGTCTATAACTCCCAAGTCAACAATAAAGGAAGCAAAATCCTTCATGCTATCCAAATGCCCAAAATTTCCCCCCTTTTTATATCTAGGATGAAGGGGTGAGTTGAAATCACCAACTAAAATCCAAGGCAATTGTTCGCAGTTACTTCTAAAAAATTTGATGTTTTCTCACATTTTTTTATGTGTTGATCTAGTGTTTGGGGCATAAACATTAGAGAAAATCCATTGCTTATTCTCACTAATATCTATGAAAATAATAGCCATATGGTTCTATGATTTGAGGATAGGGTCTCCTATAAGGTATTTGGGGTCCCAAAAGGTGATCAAACCACTGAAGCACTAGACACACTTACACAACTTGCTTTGTCTTCTTTCCAATACACTTTTTTATGCTATTGAAAATAGTTCTCCTCAATTTTGGATTCCTGTATGGCCAAAATTCCAACATTTTTATTCTTTATAAACTCTCTAAAGACTTTCTTCTTTCCTATACTATGCATCCCCTTAATATTCTAGGAAAGAATCAAAATTTTAACTTATCTATATGGTGTGTCTTCTTTAAAAGGGAGAGTATTTTGATGTCGATCTACTATATCCATTTGTGTTAAGTTTTGAAATAAATTCTTCTTTGATGGTCTACCTTTCATTAGAGGAGTCTTAATGTCTGGTCCTTTCACACTTCTTTTGGTGACTCTGGAAGATGAAGCCTTATCTTGTTAATTTTTTTAGAGAGTCTTTTTTTCCGATTTCTCCTCACTAATAGTCTCTTTTACTCTTTCTTCTAACTCCCCTTCATTTTGTCCATTTTCATCTACATCTGAATCTTTTTCCTTATAATCTTCACCATCTAAGTCCTACTCTAGAATTTGGAATTTAGTATACAGCAATGGTTTATTTGTGTTGAGTTCCTAATTTTGCCCATAAGCTTCTTATTGTATAACTTCAAACCTGATCCCTTTATTCTCCCATAATATGTTGGTACCTTCTAATGTTGGTTGTTTAAACTTATTTGAAATTGTAGCTTTCCTTGTTTGAAGAGATTCACAATTTTCATTGTTCTAGGATATATTTGCCCTTCCTTCTAATTGGATTGGACTCTTCCTCCTTTCCTTCAATTATAAATATGTCTTCTAATTCTATCATGTTTGGACCTTCTTATAATTCTTCAAATGAATAATTAGAATACTTAGAATTCTTAAAGGTCCTTAATTTACTTCAAATGATTAATTACAATTCTTAAGATGTTACTCCATCATTTCAAGCCATTGATCTAGATATTACCCTCAAGATAATGCACAAATTGAATCAAAAAAAAAACTAATTTCATTTATGAATAAGATATCATGTAAAAATAAGGGAAGATTTATAGGTTTGATCGTACTACAATCAAAGTCACAACTAGTTATTCACCTTTTATGATTGTTTTTAGTTTTGAAAAAACTATGCCAATTGAACTCAAAATTACTTCAACAAGAATTTCTCTCCAATACACTTCTGAAAATGCTTAGAATTTTTGTGATAGAAAAACTTTGAAAGACTAAAGGACACTTTTAAAAATTATTTGATAAGAAAATGTCTAAGAAAAAATTCAAAATTGACAACTTAATTTTATACTGAGATAAAGTTCATGAAGAACCTGAAAAATGTCATAAATTTGACTTTTTATGATTATGACCATACAAAATAGCTGAAATATTTTATCTTTATGATTTAAATGGTAATTGGTTGCATGATATGATTAATGGCCATCATTTAGAAAATTTATATGATTAATCTTTTCTCTTTTCAATTTTAATTTTATTTGCTTTATTTTTTGCTTTCTCATTTTATTTATGTGTTTGCTTTATCTTCTTATCTCTGTATTTTTTTTTGAAAGCTCAATATGTCAGTGGTAATTATTAAATACATTGTATGCAAGCTAAGTCAAATGATATTATATATGATTGTAATTAATTATTTTTTATTAATGTTAAATCTCTTCATATATTTAAATTAATAAGTTTATAATTAAATAACATTGAAAATATTGGTGTTTGAAGCATTCCTTACTTTCATATTTTATATTCTAGGCTATTATAGTAATGATTATCCAGTATGTACTTCCCAATCATTTATATCACATTATTCATGACATGCTAGTTAAGCAAACCATCCCTTATAGAAAAAAATGTTTAAGGGGTTCATGCTTAGATGTTTAAGAAATAATTTACTTGGATTCTACTCTAAAGTTTCTAAAATTCACATAAAATACATCATTTTCATCATGAATTTTAATACCATAATAAAAAAAATAAAGAATTAAAATATTTGTTATACCACATTCAAAACATTACATATGATAAGGGCGTAATTTATTTTATAATGCTTGTTTGTCATTATACTTGTTTGACTATGCATTTATTATAATACTTAAATATTTCTACAATAAATATTAGTTAATATCATAGCATGTTTAATCATAAATTATACAAAATAGTAAATTTATTTCATTCAGTGTAGTGTTCATATTACTGGATTTACATACTTTGTCTCTTTGAATAGCGATAAGTTTAAAAATAATGTAAATGATTAGACTTATGTAAGTTCATATCTGGTAATATCTCTAATAATCATTTTGACAATAATAAACATTATATTCATGTGAATGTGTAATTTCAATCATCCTAGGTGATTTTTATATCTTTGTAATAGTTTTATGAACTCATATCATATCAGTTCTGACACTTCATGGCATCACATTTACCTTCAATACATAACTTGAACATGAGTTTTGCAAGTTTTTAATGGTTTAAATATTCATGCAACTCTAAACAACTAAGGTCATAAACCCTAATGATCTAATTTTAAGAGCCTAAACTATATACTCAAAATTCAAACCATTTCTAAGGTTATAATCTCAGTGATTTTTGGTCGACTATAATCATTTTGGCATGTTTATATTGGCATAGTATCTTGACCTAGGCAATCGATATTGACTAAGGTCATTCATATGTTTAGGGTTTCATTTCAAAGATATTCAAAACTATCTCAAGTGACTTCAAATGCATATGAATTTGTTGGTATAAAGGTTTGGATTTCATTTTGATATGTATTCAAATCCCAAAGGACCATTAACACTCTCAATGAGATAATTTGGTCATGTTAATTAATGTTTTAAGTTTCTAAAATATTTAGTTGGTGAAAAGAATTTTTGAAGAATGGATAGTGAGATAAATTTGGTGGTAAGCTTAGCGATGGTTGATATTGATAGTAATAGATTTGGTAACATTCCTAAAAATATCGAGATAGTTGGTAAAGGTTTAAAAAAAATTGATTAAAAAATATGGTCATCGCCATTTCCCCACATCACATACATGCCAAATATTAAATGAGACATTGGCTTTTGAGCCTACATTCAATACAACTTTTAAAATGGGGTATAAGTAGTCATTTTTATTTTTAATTGATCATTTCATTTTTGGCAAGCTTCTCTATAGAAACCAAATGTTGTTATTTTTTCTTCTCAAAACTTAGACTTATTTTCATATGTACACGTATGTTTCAACATCCTATATAGTTTTAAAATATTTTTTAAGATTTATAGGCTAGTAAATAGGGTTTTTAATTTTTTTATAGTTTTATCAAAGGTTTCAAGATTGTTTTAGCACTCAAAATTCCTAGGAACAGGTATAAGATAGTTTATTTTCACAAATAATCTCCATCTTCAATTTCAAATGATGAATTTAGAATGAAAATAGTTACAATTCTC
The DNA here is from genome assembly GCA_037957365.1 of Torreya grandis. Taxonomy (NCBI): domain Eukaryota; kingdom Viridiplantae; phylum Streptophyta; class Pinopsida; order Cupressales; family Taxaceae; genus Torreya; species Torreya grandis. The sequence continues at coordinate 1,481,712 of JARHVA010001230.1, forward strand.
ATTTTATTTTGGGTTCAAAGCATTATTTTTTATAGCATGCAATATGTGTAGTTTCAAAAGTTTTAAAATGAATATTGTTAAAATTGTCTTTAATTGATAACCATGTCCATCTATATGCATTATTTGTTATCCTAATAATAGTCTTGGTTATCATTCTTTATTTTCTTGAGTTTTTAATCTAATATATTTAATAAATATATATATACAAGCTTTTCAAAGTTTGAACCTAAATGGAAATTTTTGTTTTTATTTAGGTGCATTTGTGGTGTTATTATTTCAAGCAAATTATTTAAAATTTTTAAAATATTTTATATATTATTGGGTTATCTTCAGTTGCATACAAATAAGAATAATTGATATTTTTGTATTTAATTGATATATGAAAGATATATATAAAAAAAATTATTTGCATGTGAAATATTATAGTTCAAAACACTACATGCATATTTGGGTTCCTAACTTTAATGGGTTTTTGGTGCAAACTATCACACTTATTTGGAAAATTCTTTTAGGTTTCTTTGACTATTCTTAGTTGGTTATGTAAATAGATAATTAAGGTTATTTTGTGTTTAGAATTTAAATATAATGATATATTCAATTGTGTATAAACTTACTATATCTGAAACTCCTAAACTAATTTTTTTAGTTCTTATTCTAAAATGGTTTTGATATTTACTAATATCTAAGTTTTCTCTGAAAGTTGTGAAGGGATTTTGGTTTGTTTCTAGATGTCTTACTTATAAATATAAATTTATCTTTGAAAGCTTTCAGGTTTGGTATAGTTTAAACTTTACAAGAAAATATAATACAGATCAATCTTTGCATGTATTTTTAGTTTTTTCTTGAGATAATTTTGATTTAGAGGTGTTTGAATCTTCTTTGAGATTTTTGAAAAGTATTATGGGTTGTTTCTATGTTACAAATATCAACATAGTTGGAAAGGATTTCTAGTTTGTTTCAATTTTTTACATCTATAAATGTCAACACGGTCAATATTCTTGCATTGGCAAACCAATTAATATATATATTTTTAAATGAAAAAATATGTTAGATATAACATTCACAGTTTAATAAGTAGTTTTGATGTAATTTTATTCATATGATTTAGATAAGTTTGATATGTTCATATTCAATTAATTTTAATATGTTTTCTTGGATATAAAACTTTATGGCAATGATGGCATAAGTATTCTCTACATTTATTGACACAACTATTTGACAGCTTGAGAAGTTTTAAATAATTGATGAAAGATTATAGTAAACAATGGAAGTATTGAAAACAATTTTTGAATGTTAGGGTTTGTTTTATTTGTGTTAGGATACCCTATGAATTTCAAAGCTCAATATTTTTTATCATAGTATTGGTCATGGTTACTTGTTATTTTTAGTAATAATGTGACAAAATTCAGTTTAGGAATGATCAAAGTGAATATTTTACAGACATTATTTTGAGGCAACATGATATACTTGAAACATAATGAATGTTTGAAGGTAGAATACATTGTGCTAACTTGATAAATTTAAAACTATAATCCTAGTTTACATTTTTGTCTTTAAAATAGAGAATACATTTTTGAAATATGAAAAAATTTATATGATGTTTTTATTTTTATTAGATTTTGTTTAGAATATTAAAATGTAGGACTAATCACTTTCTTTCAATAGTATTTTAAGATATAGAAGTGATATTTGATATAATAACAAACATAATAATGTTGTCTTATTACTTTTCTCTCTCTTCATTTTAGAGATAAAATGTCAGGTTGGAGTAGAGGGTTGTATAATTTTGATATAAATAATGTTTGGAGAAGATGTCACCAAAATGAGAGGGTGTCCCTATTCAAGAGAATTACTTAGGTGGACCCTTTAGGCTCTAAAGGGCCTCCAACACATTTATGCATCGTTTTAGTTGTGTCACTCTTGTTTTCCTTCATTTTGATGCTAGTGATCCTTCATTTTGGGATATTTTAACTCTTATACCTTCTAGTTCCTTATTATCTTGTGTTACTCATGCATGGCAAACTTTTTGTAGAGGGAATTGGAGTTTTCATTTTTATGAACTTATTTCTCCAAGTAATTCAACTCATCATATGCAACTTAAAATAAATGAGGTAACTATATTTATTCATCTTGAACCTAAAAATAATGAGTTGCTCACATTTGAATCATCTAAACCTGTCATTAATCTAGCCAATGTTGCTTCCTCAACTCATAAACATGCTAGTTTCCCTATATCCCCACATGTGGTATCTCATATTATTAAAAAATTAATTTTGAGATGGATGATGAATCTAGAAGAATTATTAGGATTGATATGCCTAAAACACATCCTGAATGTACTAAGAATCAGATTGAACAAGTTGAACCTTTAACTGGCCTAGTTTCTAAAGAGGAGTAAAATTTTTATTATTATATTTTTGATGATATCTCAAATATTTTTAGATTTTTATAATTATTTTAAATTTGATTTGAATTATTTTAGATAAATTTCACTTATGTTCTTTGGAAGGAAGAGAAAAGAAACTCAAGAAGGATATGATAGAAAAACCTGATATGTTGTGTGAGTGTTAATCCAGATGATTGTAAACACTCATCTTTGGCTTGGAAATAATGACCTACAGATAATAAAGTATTAAAATAAAAAGTTGATTATTTATATATTAGGGTGGATTTCCTAGCAAGCTATATCTAAGAAGCATGAGCTTCCTTAGAGGTTGTCAATCCACACTTTTAAACAATCAAGTTTTGAAAGAGAAAGATAAAGTACTCGAATATATTACATAAGATACTAGAATTAATTACAAGAAGTGCTTGATAATAACATATTAAATTGACTAATTATATCAATAAGTGGGTCAATATTAATGCCAAATAGGCTGGGTATGGTTCAAAAAATAGGGCAGGGTTTTGTGATCAAGCAGAGGGAAAGAAAATTGGATTTGGTTGAGGTCTGGCGGGTGAAGATAGCTTGCTATTATTTTGTCACTTAGTGATCATCAGTGGTTGATATGACCATTGATTTTTGAGGTAACCATCATTAATTGGGATAGATCATCGACAATCAAAGTGACTATCAGTTAGGTCTATTCAAGAAATAGGCTATTTGGACGAGGTTACAGAATAGAATTTTGAGACATGGGTTTGGGATAGGTTGATTAAAAAATAGAAACAAATTAACTAAATGATTAAAAATAGATACTTATCTTATTGGTTATTGTTGGCTGATAAACTTGTTGACAGAGTCTGGGGTAATTTCAGTAGAGTAATGATACTTGGTTATTGGCTGATGGATGGTAGTACTTTAGGTCTCTATTTCAATTATTAATTCACTAGAAGAACACCTAAAAATTAAAATTCTGATGCAAGAAGATCTATCTCTAGATGATGATCACTTGATTTTGGACCTGGATTCACCCTCTCCTCTTCTATCTTTATAGGAAGGAAAGAGAGGTGCAACAATACATTAACAAAAGGTCTAACTTATTATATAAATTTAGCTCTTGCATGCATGGTATTTCACATAAATTAGATGATATAAATATAATAAATAAATTTGGAGTGATGTGGTAATTTAGTGGCTTAGGTGGTGGAAACCTGACCATTAACAGTCAGGCCTGACTGTCGATGGTTAGGGTGACCATCAACGGTCGAGGGTCAAAGGCAAAGTTTGGGTTAAAAGGTGTGTTAGCCAGTAGGTTAATTCTAACTTGAGTTAGGTTTGGTTTATGATGGAAAGGTCAAGGTTACTCCCTAGGGGGTTTAGGGGTATTTCAACACTTTGAACTATAGTGTGCAATTTTCCAGTGTCTACATTTTTCCCCTTTTTATTATGTAGTTTGTATCAATAAGTAGAAAAATAAAAATAGAGTATGGGTCAAAGGCTTGGTTTCCCTCATCATGGGAGGAAGTATTCCCCCTCAAAGTGGGAGTTGATGAGGTGAAATATAATTAGGTACAAGTTTGATAAGTGATTAATATAGAGTTGAGTTGGTAGTTTAAGAGGTTGGGCACTAAAGAGAAAACATGTGCACAAAGTGTGATTGGGTATGATAGCCAAGATCATGCAGTGACTAAGTTACCATGGTTAGTAAAAATAAGGTCATTACTAGAAGGATAAGTGACAAGTTGACCATATGACCATTTGTGATAACACTCATAAACGTAAGTCTCCTAGACAAGGTCAGTGTTTTTATGGGTATCCAAGGTAGGAATTTCTCCCATGAAAACAAAAAATTGGTTGGGGGTGTGAGTAAGGTTGTGAAAGTTTAAAAAACTATTCAATGTGTTAATTAGTTGGTGTGGTCAAAAGGAACAAGGCAAAGTTGTTATAAAAGTATGTGATAGTTTAGGCCAAAATGGATAGTGGTTGGGTAATGAGTTGGTGGCCAAGGTGGGTGGAGAAGGTAATCTCCATGGGTGGGTACTTGGTATGGGTGTGTATGTCAAAAATTTGTAGGTGAAAATTTGGTGCTAGGGGGAGAGGGAAAACCCTACTATGCTAACCATCGATGGTCAGGGTTCTTGGGGTCAACTATCGATTGTCACCCTGACCGTTAGTGGTCAGGTGTCAGCACTAAAATTGAATGGTCAAAAAGACCATTAGGGGTCTTATTTGGCTCATTTGAGTACGTGAATTTTAGTGAGAGGATTTTGGAATTTTTTTCAAAAAGAGATCACCACTTAGGGTGAGTGATTAGGTAAGGTTTACTGAGTGGGTCAAAGGTTGACGAATAAGCATATAGGGTGGGTGCGGTAGGGCATGAGGCCAGGTAGTGGGCCCCAAGGTTTCTCCTCAATGATGTTCAAGGAATGATAGGTAGTGTTTTGAATTGGTAGATGGTAGATTGAATTTGGATTTGTGCATTTGAATTTGAATTTGTTTATTTGTGGTGGATTTGGTTTGTAGGTAGTGGTTGACCTAGGTTGAGGTTATGAGTGTTATGTGGGTAAATTTTAGGTTAAATTTGAAATTGGTAAGGGTGGGATAGTTAGTATAGGGTAGTTAGGGTAGGGTAGTAGTTTTTTGTTTATTTATGGTATTTGGGTGGGTTCAATTGTGAGGTATGATTTGGAGGTTCAGTATGATTTAGAGGTTCCATCAGTAGTCACTCATAGTAACCATTAGCGATCACCCCCTAAGCATCGATGGTTGATAAGTGATAGTCAAGGATTGATTGGTCGTCAATGGTTGACTATGGGAATAGTTGACCATCAGTAGTTGAGTTATTTTATAATGTTTTAATAGTTAAGTATAAGTGTATGTTAGGATAAAATTCTAAATAGGTTATGGGTGATAGGGTTAGGTGGTATTGGTTAGGTTTAAATGTGAAGGTCAACTATTAGGGAAAATGTAGGGCGATAGTAGGTTCTAGTTAATAGTTAAGGTAGAGAGGTTGGATGCCCTAGGTAAATATCATAAGGGTGATATTCAAGTAATAGTGAATGGTAAGGGTTAAGTGAAATAGGTCATGGTTAAGGTTCATTATTCATGTAATGGTCAAAAGATATAGGTTGATAGGTAAAGTGTGTCAATGAACTAATTTTGTTGTTATCAAACCTTAAAGGCAAGAGAGAGGATCCAGATGCAAGATCAAGTGCCTCAGATCTTTATTGAGATTCATTAAGGGATGACTGTAGATGATTGGGCTCATATGGAGGAGGTAGACCTCAATGCCATGATGCATTACCAGCATGTTTTAAGATGTGGCAATGATAGTGGTACTCATAGAGAGATGGGATCTATCCACTAACACCTTATTGCTACCTATAGGTGAGATGACCATATTACCAGAGGATATCCATAGGATTACATGGTTACCCATATAGGGTGAGCCAATTTATCATATTGAGAGGGAGGAGTGAGATGATTTTATAGATCTATTATATTGAGATGACCTCAACTTTACGAGGTGGCATGTAGAAGGCTTCAACTATAATCCATTATACCAGAGGACAAAAGATGATAGGAAACTATTGATAATGATGATGGTGGTGGTATCATGCTTTATTGTATTGGATTCAATCAGTAGGAGGTTCTCTTATTTGTTGTTAGGGGTTCTGGTTGAAATGTTGGGATACACAGTGTTTAGTTGGGTGCCTATGCTACTAATTTAGATATACAAGGAGGTATGAGGATTTAGAGCTCATAAGAGGTATGGTATTAGCATAGGATTTATTTTGCACTATTAGGAATATGAGAACATTTAGGTGCTATGACTGATGGGGACAGTGTGGGAGGGGTATACTCAGATGGGTTTCCAAGTTAGATTCATATGGTGGAGATATGATTTTGCCTTTTTAGGATTAGGTGGAGGGGTTCATGACATTGATTGGTCTAGAGGTGCATTGGATGCCTTGGTTATCAAAGATGTGATTTGGAGACCCTATGTCAAGCTTTTAGAGTGGGCTAACTACAAGATATAGACACTATCTCTACAGAGCTATCAATGGATCTTCAACAAGAGGGATGGTGAGATAGAGTTCATTCCTTTTGATAAGGTGTAGTGATAGTTTAGCCTGTGTAGGATGTCTTGGGTCTATTCCTAAGATATAGGTAGGAGGATGTAAAGGAGTTCCTACTACCTAAGCCACATCTAGTTTAGGTCTTCACTAGTCATGAGGAGTTATTAGCTAGGGCCAAGATAGATGATGCAAGTTTTGTATATGGGTACCTTGCATGGTATTATGCACTATATGTTATAGCTGATATTGGAAGTGATGATGATGGTTGATAGGCTATGAATGTTGACCTAGTTGGTGGAGGTGGTCAGCAGGCATATGTATAGGGGGTTGCCCCATATATGTAGGCAGTGATAAGTTAGTGGGACTAGGCATGAGTGGCATTAGTCATGGCATAGGCTTTTACGATAATGTTATAGGCATTTTTGGTGGTAGCATAGGGTCAACTAGCCATCCTTATAGGTGAAATAGACTAGGCTAGGTCTCAGCTAGCTTTGGTGACATAGGAGAGATATTTTCTCTAACAGGTAGGAGGTAGAGTACCATCACTATTAGGGACTATCCCTATGCAGAGATACATAGTGACTATGAAAGAGCTATGATACCATGAGGCTATAGTCATTAGGCATTGTCTAGATGAGCTCTAATGGGGTAAGTACAGGGTTGGGATTATAGGAGGTGGAGGTATAGTGACACTAGGTCAGTGGGCCACTTCTACAAGTGGCTAGGAAGGTACAAGGGGATAGGCTCCAAGGGACAGTGGTGCACTAGGAAGCAGTGGTGCCTCAAGTTCTTACTTTGTTTATGAGATAGTATAATTATTATATATATATATATATATATATATATGATTTTTGATATGACCTATAAGTCGATGCAATGAGATGTATCTTTTGAGAGAGATGTATATTTTGATACATGATGATGATTATGGTTATAAACTTATGATTTATGGATATGATCTTTATTTATGGTTTGTGGTTGATGTATATGATGTTCATGTTGAGTATTTTTTATTATGGTTATGCTCATGATGATGTGAATGTGGACTCACCTAGCTAGGCATGTAATAATATGTCTCTTTATTCATGTTTATGATGATGTTTGGTCATGGATCAATGTTATCTCATGTGATTATGATGAGAATGTGATGTTGTTGATGATTATGAAGATGCTTATAACATTTAGGATTATGGTTTCTTTATTATGTTGTGTATGGATGTGATGATTTAATTTCATGTTTTGAGATGATTATGTTTATGATATTGATATGATTATGGTGTTCATGCTAAAATTTAATGAGTATATGCTTCCTCATTTAGATTTAGATGTATGGTGAAAAATAGTTTATTGTTGTTTGTTCATGGTTATTATGATATGAATATGATGTTGATGTTATGGATTTTGATGATGATTGTGATGATGTTATATGATGTGGTTATGATTATCCTCATATTGTTTAAAATGAAGCATATAAAGTAAGTTAAGTAACAAAACCAGATGTGATAAAGAGAATACAATCAAGAAACAAATGTATAAATGAATATATCAACTAGTATGAGAGGATAAGAAGAGGGCATGATGCTTCTTCTTTGGTAAGGACTAATACAAACCAAAGTTGGATGGGCTTAAGGTACATAATCCCTTTAAATTCCTTGTATTATCATTTGTTAGTTGGTTAAAAAGGTGTCTTGATTACATAATGTCAAGTAAGCTTAAAATCCCTTGCTTATAGTTCATAAAGGGGAGATGGATGAAGATAGAACCTTCTTGAAAGACTAGCTTGCCTCTTATGTAGGTCACCAAAGAGCTAGTATAAACAATTCCATGTCATTTAAGGTGTCAATTGATTGATGCAAGAAGTATACTTATGATAACTAATTGTGCCTTTCAAAATTATTTTGCTTATGAGAGCCACTTGCGGCTTTTGCTTTTTTTGATGCTTGATAATGGGTCTTTCGCTAATTTTGTTATTATTTGGGATGGTTGGGGAAGTTGATCGATATAGGAAGCTTCCAAGAAATTAGTATACTTTGACAAATGCTTTATTCATCCATCCTTCAAGGGGGTGATCTAAGCTTATGTGCTTTGTTTAATGATTTTGGTAGTTATCCTTCAATGGAAATGTCTACCTTAGTTTGAAGAATTTTGATATGTTTACGGTAGATGCCCTTCAAAGGAGTAGTCTATGAATGTTAAGAATGACCCATGACTATTTTAGTTATGACTTTGCTTTTGCTTTTGCTTTTGCTTTTACTTTACATAGACTTGTTTATATAGGCTTAAAGGTTCTCCTTTTATGAAGGCAAAACTAAAACCACAAGAAGATTGATTAAGTGCAAAGGAGGTTTTGGTGACAATGATCATGGGAATCCATCCTAGGAAAGGGGTGGAAAGTACCATGAGAATCATGCCATGGGTAGAGTTATGGTACCCATTGATTAATATTAGGCTATGATTATAAATAATCACATGGTTCTATTTTAACCAATTACCCCTAAAATCAAAAGATGAATGTGTTTGAAAGCAAGGGATAAACTTAAGTTAGATAAAAGGTCAGTTTGATCCTTTTTAACAAACGAAAGGATGTAGATGCAAAGCATTGATGGGCTCAGGCTCTGAGTTTCCCTGAAGAAAGGATAATCGATAAGCCCCTAATTTGTACTTATGCATTATGATATAAGGTCTAAACCAATTGAAAGAAAATTTTCCCCACTAGCTTTTCTCCATATTGCTAACATGTTGGTTTTCCTTTAGTATGATGTCTCTGAAATTAAAGTTTTGAACTTTAAGGTGTCTTTTATAAGCTTGTTTGATGTGTTCTTGATAGACATAAATATGGGTAAGGGTAGCTAAATGATGCTCATCAAGTAGATCAAGATGGGATAAATAATGCTAATGATAATCATCTTTAGAAATAAAATCCTATAGTAATATGTGAAGTGAAGGAATTTTTACTTTAAGAGCTAAGACAGCCTCTACTCCAAACACAAGATAGAATGGGGTATCACCCATAGGGATTTTGATGCTAGTATGATATGCCTGTAAGGTGAAAAGGATGTGAAAATGTTAATCCTGACTAGATGTATTGACCATTTTAGTTAATAGGTTGGTTGTCTGCTAATGGTGTGTCAACCAATTGGTCAGCAATGACTTACCCTTTAATTGACTTTTAATGAAGAAACTCAAGGTTAAACTCATCTAAAAGCATGAGCCACTTGGTCATACATTGGTTTTGGTAAATATTGAAGTGCATAAACTTGAGTGGGTCAGTATTGGTTATTACATAGGTCTTGTGGTTGAGAAGGTAGTGTCAAATTTTGGTAGCCAAAAAGACCAAAGCTAGGCAAAGCTTCTTGGTATAGGTGTACTGAGTTTCATATTCTACAAGCGTGCAAATAATGTAGTAGGTAGATTACTCTTTATGTTGTTCATCTCAATGAGTAAGCATGGCCACTAAGGAATGGTTAATGGTAGAGATATAAAGGTAAAAAGGTTTATCATCTTTCGGAGGGATGAAGATAAATAGAGATAAAAGGTACTTTTTAAGTGAATCAAAGGCCTTTTGATAGTCGTTATTCTACTTAAAAGATATATCCTTCTTTAGAATGTGGTGGAAGGGTTGACATCAGTCTAAGATCTAGGAGATAAAGTGATGAATAGATTAGAGCTTCCCCTATAAGCTACAAAGTTACTTAAGGTGGGTAGGAGGATACATGTCGAGGAATGCTTTGATTTTGGCTAGATTGACTTTGATTCCTTTAAGGGATATGATGAGACCATGGAGATTTCCTAACAAAACCCTCAAAATTCACTTCTTGGGGTTAAGGCAGACATGGTAATGGATGAGTCAATCAAAGATAATCTTGAAAATGGCCAAATGATCCTTATCATATTTGGATTTCCCAAGGAGGTCATCAACATAGTCCTTGAATATTTTATGGATAAGGTCATCAAATATGTAGGTCATAGTGTGTTGGTAGGTTACATTAGCATTCTTTAGTCCAAAAGGCATGACCCTATAGCAGAAGGTCCCCCATGGGGTGATAAAGGTGGTCTTGTGTTGATCTTCAAGGGAAATTAAGATTTGATTGTAACCCAAGAATCCATTCATAAGAGATAACATCTCATGGCCAACTGTAAGATCAACTAGTTGGTCAATGCTTGGTAGGGGAAGTCATATTTTGGGCAAGCAAGGTTAAGATCATGAAATTCCACACAAATTCATAGTCCCCTTATGGTTTTAGTAACATATATAATATTTGATACCCATTAGGGATAGTCAATAGGTTGAATGAAATTGATAGATAGGAGACATTGGAACTCTTCTTTGATGAGAAGGGTTATGTGAGGGTGCATGTGTCAAATTTTATACTTCACAAGATTATCATTGCAGTTGGTGACTATGTTATGGGTAGCGAAGGAGGGGTTGATTCTGGGCATGTCACTATAAGACCAAGAAAATGTTATGTTATGGTCTTGTAAGAAGAAGGGGAAGTCCCAAATTTCTTTGGAATTCAATGATTGGCCAATTTTGACAATGTGGGGGTTATCTAGAGTGCCCAAGTTGATATCTATGTTAGATTCATTCAACATGGTTGAAGTCTTAAGAGGAAGGAATTTTTGGATGGAGGAATTTGGTGTACCAAGATAGGTGAGAATAGAATCATCACCCTGACACTAAATGGTATTAATGGTAGGAGAATCATCTCTTATCATCTCAAAATGGGTCAAAGGAATGGTTACAGTCACCCCATCCTTTTGATAAGTTATGGGTTTGAGGATAATCATGTTGATGAAAAAAAGTTAGGGGGGATGATGTCAAAATTCTTTGTTATTGATGATGGAGTGGACAGTGAGGATGGGATTTTCTCATCAATAATGGTAATGGGAGGTGGGTTGGTTTGTTGTTTAGGTGACGTGAAACTAAGGTCATGATTTTTGATAGGTTTTTAGGTTTTTATTGAAAGAAATTCATGTGGCCTATGTTCATACTGACTTAGGCCAAATCCCTTCCAAGCACACCTGTAGAGGTATGTTTTGGAAAATTTTGGTTTATCTAGATAGGAGAAGCTGGTGATGAATGGTTGAGGTGAAAATTAAATATTGGAAGTGTCAAGGGGTTTATCAAGTCCCCCATAGATTAAATTGGTTTGACAAGTTGATGGTCCAAAAGGAACAATGGTTCTAATATTAGGTTCATAATCAAGTTGTTGGTCGAGATTCCCATACTCTTTAGGAGTAGAAAAGGTGTCTAGTGTCATAGGCAATACCCCCCAACAAAAGAGGTTAGAAGGTTGATTCCAAAGGATCCATTATGGGGATTTGGGTCGAAGGGATGTAAGAACTGGTGGATGATTCCTTGGGAGAAGGAGATGGGATCTCATTTGTCACTAGTGAAGGTTTTTTAGATGGAGGAAGGAGAACAGCATTGGGTTAGTATATCATATTGTATGATGTAAAGGGACTGGGTTAGCTTGTATGGTAAAAGCTTGACATTCATGCTCATATTTGATACATCAATTTAGGGTGGATGACACACAACCCATGGAATGAATCCAAAGGTGTCCCAACAAGATGTTATACTAGAATTCTCCTTTCACTAAATAGAAGAGCTTAGGAAGTGTGTGAGGTCCTAGGTGAATGTGAAGGACAATAGTTCTTAGAGTTATGGCCATGGTATCATTAAATGATCAAAGCATCATTGAGGTTTTTGACATGATGTTCTTGGGTAATTTGAGATGGTTATAGGCATGGTAGGAGATGATGTTGTTACTAGCTCCCCATCAATCATAACCCTCTTAATGTAGGTCTGGTTGATATATGTGGTAATGAAGAAAGGAAGATCCGGGTCATCTAGATGGATAAAAGATATTTCTAAATCCTTGAAGGTAACAAGGTTGGAAAATTGTAGAGCTTAGACAAAAGATGCTAAAAGTTAAGGGTCTTTTGACCTAAATGTTGTCACTTGAACTTGAACCCCTTAAGGAGATGACTTGGCTCTCCTCATTCAAGTGGCACAATGGAAACACCTCAAGGCTATTAGTGACCCCATGTTAAGGTGAGTCTCTAAATTAGGGCTATTTACCTTGATGTACCACTTCCACACTTTCACTTATAATTAAAATGGTTAGGAAGATTAAACTAAGCCTAGATAAGGAAGTGATGCACCAAATTGATTCTCTACTCACAACACTTGTAATGCACTTGAAACCAAAGGAAAACCTGCATATGCACTTCATAAAACTAAAATCTACCCTTATACATCAATGTTTCAACATAGGGTCTTGAAGAGAGCTTAGACTAGGAATACTAGACAATAGGTCTTTTAGAAAGATTAATGAATAGACTCTCACTATACCTATAATCCACATTACACACTTCTTGTTAACCTACAAAAGAGATTTTTCAAACTACACAAGGCACTAGGAAGGATAACATGTCAAGGTGAGGAAACATACACTTGCACAAAACCAATTACCATAGTATGCACTTAGTGAAGTCATGAATGAGCTAAAAACCATCATAATTATTATTTCAAGGCCACAATTGAGTAGGTATTTTCCATACTCATGTGGATATATCCATCCAAAAGCTAAAAAAGCTAGTACATATAGCAATTACGAGAGAAGAAAGATAAAGTGAAACTAAAGAGTCACAAGGACACTTGTCCAGAAATAAGGAGTTATAATAGTAATAATAATAGGCATAAGATAGGTCCTATAATTAATATAAGGACAAATGTCTCACAGATCATCAAACTCCTCCAAATGTGGCATAGATGCTCTCTTCTTTGCATATGAAACTACCCTCACGATTTGCCTTCATTAAACTACATCACCACTAAATAGGGATATATTTGATGGTTGATATGATAAGGATGGGTTATTGACAAGCCTCCATAGGCATTGAAGTGATCCCTAATCATCCATATCTTTTTGGCCATAATCAATCATCCCTAGCAGTTACAAATGATTCTTTCTCAAGCACCCCTCACACTTGGCACTCAAAATACTTCCAATTCTTCACTCCAATCCATGAACAAGGAGGAATTTCCCCTGTTAAGTGTTTCCATGTCATCATATTCATTAATAAAGCCTCAAAGGGCTTCCCAATTAGAATTATCATCTTTTTCACTAAGTGATCACTACTTGCTCACTACACTGGCTGAGATGAGGAAGATGACAAACATACTTAGGAGACCAAGTAGCTCAATATCTAAACATGGAGACATAAAAAATGTCCCAATATCTCTCTTAAATTTTATTTCATCATCTAAAGCTACTCCACACCTACAAAATACTCAAAATTGTCAAAATAAGTCATATTATACACCATTCATATAACTAGGGTACACCTAAATTTGATGGGGAAGAGACCTGAGGAGTCTTATATAGCTTTAAGTAATTTTCCTAACTTTTACACCCCATTTGGATGCTCCATTGGTCTTATCTTCTCTATCAGGTCTGAGTAGGGGTTTTGAGAGGCTTTAGGGTTAGTTTCAGGTCTTATGCAGTGTTCATAAAAATGGTAGATTGTATTTTTAGACCAATGCTACTGAAGGATTTTTGGGGACTCTCTCTAACATATTTGAACACCTTAGATCTCTTTCTAAAGCCTTAATGGAGTTCTAAGCATTTCAATTTGCCCACTCAGGTCCTTTCTATGCATTCTATAGGGTATGAGTGCCTTCAAGCCAAGAAATGGCCTCTTGGTGGAATTCTCTACAAATTTGAGGTTCTAAAATACCTTTAATGATCCCAAAAGCATGTTTTAATAGGTTTTGGTGTACATATCAAGCAAAAAATGAATTTGACCTCCCTTTAGATGTTAGGCCTAGTGTTGGTTATATAGCCTGTCTGCAACTCTTGGTGGTTTGAACCCTCCAATCAAGATTCCTTGAGCTCCAAAAGTTTAAAAACATCCAAATTTACTTTATAAACATGTACAAACTTTTTAGAGAGCTCATTTCATGATAGGAGTGAAAGTGGTTTCCAAATTGGGCTAAATCCTTCAAATGGTTCTACCTATATACCTAGGTCCCCAAACCATTTTACTTGGATTCATCCCTCTATGATTTTCTATTCATTTTATATTTAATGTGATTCAATTTGATATGCCTTATTATAAGGTTATTTTATCTCTTTGCCTCATTTTTTTATGAATGCTCAAATTTGTCAGTCAATGTATAAGGGGAAGTACCCCTTGTCTGAGAGAAAATAGGGGGTACTTCCCCTATCCTCTTAGTCAAACTGAGTATTTAAGCCTCTTTCTCAATTAATTAGGATCCCCCACACCAAAATTTATCCCTTGGTGACCCCTTTTCCCCCCTCAAATCCTAAAAACTGAAACAGAATGTATGGAGGAACACTGTCTGTAGGGTCCTTAGGAAGACTATGTTTTGCATCTCTTGGGTCTTCAACCCTATTCTATATACATTTTAATAAGCCTATTTATGTTTTCATAATCATGATATATCTTCTTCAATAAATATTCTATCACTTTACCTTTTGTTACACCCTCCATACTTCTTGAACTCACAAGGTTGGGCTTACAATTCTTGACTATGTTGCTCTTAAATCTAACAATAGGTGTAATTTATCATGTTAAGCCTCTAAAACATGGTATAAAAATCTCCCTCTTTGATTTTATTTGAACCATTTAGTATCTATTTTCAATAATGTTCATGTAAACATCAAAACAATCACTCTCTAGTTCACTGTTTGCCTGAGTCAAAACAATCAACTATAAGTCACAACTTTTGTAGGTATCTTAGTGTGTTTTAACCTTATCATGTGGTTGAAACCTTCCTTGAATTTTTCCATGATCCTTTACCTAATTTTTATTCACCCTAGATTAATAAATCACCATCAAATACATACCTATACCACTAATTGTATCAACTCACCTGTCTAACCTGAATCTGGGTGTGGGTTTGGAGGGATCTGCATAAACTTGGCTCAAACAAGATGTGAAAATCTCTTAACTGACCCTTCTAGGTGATCATGAATGTACTTACATCAATACTCTCCTTATGCAAATCTCAATACACCCTTTTATAAATAATTCTCTAGGTCACTGTTTAATAACTAAGGTCATTTTAAGTCAAAACACATAGACAACACTAAGTTCAATGTATAAGAATGCATTTTTGGGGCTCCCAATAACCATCTCCCTTAATCCATTTGTCATTCATATTTTTCAGAGATCTTCTCCATGATTAGGGATACAATTTTTTCCAATTTAGGAGTTTTAGAAGTGACAGCAATAATGCAAGAAGATATCCACAAAATCTCTCAGTCCTTTGTTCTAGAACTTTAGGGAAAAGGGGCCTGTATCAGTGTTTTGATCTTTTTTCAATTTTATACCTCTTTGAATATCAACATATTCATTTTTAGGCCTACCATGATGTTTTTAACTTATTTTGGCCTTAATTAAGGTCCAAACACCTATTTCATCACCTCACAAATGTCAGTTAACCCTTTATGGTACCACCTATAGGTGGTTATTGACTGCATACAAGGGCAGTGAGGATGCAAGAATGAGTAACTAGCATGAAGTGTATCTATAAATGGTGGATAAACCTATGGAGAGGCATTACACAACCTTGAGAATCACATGAAATAACCAAACCTCTTAGGTCAAAGCAAAATATTTAGAAACAAGCTCATATAGGGACCCCTCATGGATGAAAAAACATAAGAAGTTGCCTGCATTCTTAGCAATGGTTCATAAAGGAGGAGACATTAAACTTTGCCTTATTGCCATGGATTGGAATTTTTCTAATACCCCTTTCAAATCCCAACATCACTTTCCCCAACTCCATCTGTACGGACTGTACCAAGCATTTAAAGTTGGCTCATCTTAGCTTGTAAAGGCAAAAAATAAGGAGAAGAAGCAAAATATAATATTTTTGAGTTTGTTTCTACACATAAATCATAGGGAGTACTTTAGGAAGATCAAAAGACACTATGCCCATGTTTTCACCTAAATATGGACTCTCTATATCCATATAACTACCATTTAGAGCCTATTTTTTGGTAGATTCTCATATTTTTGTGCATAAAACTACTTATTTTCTACCTCATTCATGTTATAATCCTCCTTGGTGATAACTTGTTTCCTTGGAAAAGTCTGTACAAGTCATTTAATGAGCCCAAAATTTGATCAAAAGACACTTTTGGCATATGAAACATAGTAAAGGACAAATATATGACTTAAGAACACCTTAAAACACTTCAATTACCCTATTAGGACATTTATAAAACAATTTGAGTCTTTGACTAGAGTTGACCAAAGTTGACTTGGGTTGACTAGATAAGTACAAGGAATCTAGGCTTATACCAAGGCTAGAACAAGGATAGGTGAGATGTTTAGACACACATTAGACCCTATAGGACATATGGAAACCTTTGAAAAGTTTCAACATGTAGGGGTTGACCCAATTTGACTAGAATTCAAATTTGGTCAACACTTTTGGCAATTCTAGGGGTAACATGCTTGCTATGTTAAAGATCAGTGGCCTTATCTTATCCATTGGACAAAGGGAGTTAGATATACTATGAAAATAATAAGATCAGACCTTGACTTGACTAACAAGATAGTTGATTGACCTCAACACATGAAAACAAGATAACATACACATGTGTCAACAAGACACCTAGGAAGCACAACAAAACAAGAAGCAAACTACTTATGTACATCTAACCTGATACTTTCAATTCCTTCCTAGATCAAATGAAAAGGTTCTTAGGTCTCTTCCATGACAAGAAACCTCATGATGCCAAATAAGTGGTTTTTTGAAGTAGAATCTTGATTACTCATACCTCTTGTTTCTAACTTTGATTGGCAGGTATCCAATTAGATCATATTTAAACATATCTCCAACATATATGTATTCCTTTTGCTCTTTGAGATGTGTCTTATAATGATTCTTCATGCTATCATATCTTGTTAATGAATTTATAACTACAATTTCATATTTGGTAGGATTATTTGGCTCATGTCCTTCTTGGTATGTGTCTTAAGAAACTTTGTCCTTCTCTATTTCTTCAAGAATATTTACAAAATGATCCCTAGCTTCTTCATTTCTCTCTTGAGGAAGGGATGCTAGTTTAATGTTACAACTAGCACAATAATCTTCAAGTTCATGCCAAAATGAATCATTTTCTTATTCAATCTTCTCAAGGTCTTCTCCTTCCTCAATGTCAAAACCATACCATTCTAATTTCTCTTCTTCTTGATCAAAGACCAAGATATCATCTTGCTCATGACAACCTTCTTGGATCTCCTCATCATCACCTTCCATAGATTGTTCACTATCTTCATCAAAATAAAATGGAAGCTCATCAAGTAGATATAGTGAAAACTCATCATGCTTACATGGCTCCATACCTGTTGCTTCTTCTTCTTGGACTTGAAAAGTGCTGGCAATGTAAATCTCCTCATGAGAAACACCTAGGCAAGTCTCCTCTTCAGCTACAAAGTCTTCAAGTGTTATCTTTCCCTCATCTTCATTGAGAACCAAAGGGGAATCAATAGAATTAAGGTCTTCAAAGTTACCATGATGCCATTGCAAGTCATTAAAATCTACTCCTTCTCCATTCAGATTACCTTCACCCTTGAATTCTAAAATTTTATCCTCCACCTCACATAATGCATGTTCTTCTTTATCAAAGGAGAGGGTGGGAGGGAAAGAAATTTCCTTGATTGAGTTGAATCATGTTGGAGTATCTTTATTCTCTTCTTTCAATCTTGAAATCACCATAACAAATCTTGGCAGACTTTCATCACTTGAAACCACTTCAAATTGAGGGATAGGAGAGTGACTTACCAAATCTACATTTCCATTCATATGAGTTTCATCAACCTTTTCCTCATTTTCCTCTTCAATATTTTAAATTGGTTCATGATGAACACTCCTCCAACTTGGAATCTTGACATTATAAGTCTCCTCTTGATGATAGGCAGTGACTTCATTCACCTTTTCAAGGTCTTGAACTGGTTCATGATTCATGATGTACATTTCTCTAACTTGGGATCTTGATATCAGATTGAAGGGCTTGAGTAGGTTGAGGGAGACTAGGAAGAGTTTGCACATGCATAGGAAAGATGCTTGAAGATACATTATTTGGTTTCCATGAGGGATAGGTTGACTTTCTTCAAAAGAGGGCTCATAATTTAGGAAATTGGAGTAGTTAATTTCCATAGAAGACTCCTCTAATCTCCTTTGGTGTTGGATTTCCAAATTCAAGAGATTAATAGTAGGAGGAGTTTTCTTTGGCATAGGAGAGGATGTAGTAGATGGGCTAGCAGACTTATTCATTCTTCTTTGATGAGCAAGTGTTGTTTGAAAAAAAGGATTTGGAATGAGAGAACCTTGATTAGGTATAGAAAAGAATGTTTTTTTAGTAAGTGTCATTTGATAAAAGGGATTTGGGGTACAAAGATTCTCACTTGATGTAAGAGAAGGCTTATTAGGTAGATTGGAAGATCTCTTTATCCTCTTTTGATAGGCAATTGCCATTTACAAGAGGTTTGGGACAAGAGAGGGTTCTTTTTTCACGGGAGAAAGTTGTCTTGGGATAGAAGAAGCCACACAAGTTTGATTGCATTAGGTGGGTTGACATTCCTCCATCTTACTATTCTCTCTTCCATGGATTACATGGTTTGATCTTGCCTAAACAAGCACTCCTCTTTGTACATTAGCTCTTACTAGTATCTATTGCACTCACTTAACTTATCTACTTCCATCATTTGTTTCTCATACTCTAACCTTATCTCTCTAACATTCTTATATTGACTATAAGAAGGATAATTAGAAGAGCTACTTGAGGTGATTCCATGAACAACATGATCTTGATCAAATCTATGTGAAGGAACATAAGATCGATATTGCTCAAAAGTAGGATTATACATACCAAAGTATAATTTTTTGATGCACTATGGTTGTTTGACCATTTGATTAAATTTAGAGTCACCATTAGCGTTGATTAAGATACCTCTAAAAGACTGATTATTTGAAGAACACACCAATAATTCTCCAAATATTTGGAAAAATAGTCCCACTAGGCATGCCAAAAAATTATTACCACTTGAACTTGCACCCCTTGAGGATATGACTCATCTCTCCTCATTAAAGTGGCACAATGAAAACACCTTAGGGTTTTGGGTGACCCCATGTTGAGGTGAGTCTCTAGATTAGGGCTAGTTCCCTTGATGCACCACTTCTACACTTGTTGAACCACACTTGCACTTATAGTGAAAAGGGTTAGGAAGCTTAAACTAAACCTAGATAAGGAGGTGATAAACCAAATTTATTCTCTACTCACACCACTTTAAATGCACTTGGAACCAAAGGAAAACCTACACATACCTAAAATCTACCCTTCTACATCAATGTTTCAACATGGGGTCTTGAAGAGAGCTTAGACTAGGAAGAATAGACAATAGATCTTCTAGAAACACTAATGAATAGACTCTTACTATACCTGTAATCCACATTAGACACTTTTTTTTTACTTACAAAAGAGAGTTTTCAAACTATGAAAGGCACTAGGAAGGATAACATGTCAAGGTGAGCAAGCATACAATTGTACAAGACCAATTATCATATAATGCACTTAGTAAAGTCATAAATGAGTTAAAAAATGACATATTTATAATTTCAAGTCCAAAATTAAGTAGGGATTTACCATACTCATGTGGAGAGATCCATCGAAAATCTAAAAAAGCTAGTATATATAACAATTATGAGAGAAGAGAGAGAAAGTGAAACTCAAGAGTCATAGGGACATTTGTCAAGAAAGGAGTTACAATAGAAATATAAATAGTCATAATATAGGTCTTATAAGGAATACAAGGACAAATATCTCCCAGATCATCAAATGCCTCCAAATGTGGAATAGATGCTCTCTTGCTTGCATATGAAACTACCCTCATAATTTAGCTTCATTAAACTACCTCACCACTAAATAGGGATATGTTTAATGGTTGATATAATAAGGATGGGTTACTGACAAGCCTCCATAAGAATTAGAGTGGTCCTTAATCATCCATATCCTTTTGTCCATGAGCAATCATCCCTAGTAGTTACAAACTATTCTTTCTCATACACCACTCACACTTGGCAAAAAAAATGCTTCCAATTCTTCACTTTGGTCCATGCACAAGGAGGAATGTCACCTATCAATAGTCTCCATGTCATTAGATTCATCAAGCAATCCTCAAAAAGCTTCCCAATTAGAATTATCATTTTTTTCACTAAGTGATCATTGCTTGCTCACTAGACTGGATGAGATGAGGAAGATGGTAGGCTTACTTAGGAGACTATATATCTCAATATATGAATATGGAGACCTAATACAAGTTTCAATCTCTCTCTTAAAGTTGATTACATCATTTGAAGCTTCTCTACACCTATAAAACACTCAAAATTATCAAAATAAGCCTTGTTGTACACCATCCATATAAGTAAGGTATACCTCAGTTGGATGGGGAGGAGCCTTGAAGTGTCTTATATAGATTCAAGTCATCTCCATAGATTTTACACCCCATTTGGATGCTCCATTTGTCTTATCTTCTCCATCAAGTTTGAATTGGGGTTTTATGAGGGTTTAGAGTCAGTTTTAGGTCTTAGGCATTGTTCATAGAAATGGCACGTTAGAGTTTCATACTAATACTACTGAGGGATTCTCAAGGACCCTAACTAAAATCATTTAACACCTTATTTCTCCATGCAAATCCTTAGAGGATTTCTAAGCATTTTAATTTGGCCATTCGGGTCCTTTCTATGCATTCTACAGGGTTTGGGTGCCTTCAAGCCAAGAAATGGCCTCTCAGTGGAATTCACTACAAATTGAAGGTTATAACATACCTATAATGATACCACAAGCATGTTTCAATAGGTTTTGGTGTACATATCAAGCCAAAAATGAAATTGACCTCCCTTTAGATGTTAGGCCTAGTATTGGCTCTATAGCCTATCTACAACTCTTGGTGGTTTAGACCCTCCAATCAAGATTCCCTGAGCTTCAAAATTTTAAAAACATCCAAGTTTACTTTATAAACATGTTCAAACTTGTTAGAGAGCTCAGTCCATGATAGGAGTGAAAGTGGTTTCCAAATTGGGCTCAAGGCATTAAACGGTTTTACTTATATACCTAGCTCACTTGACCATTTGGCTTTGGTTCATCCCTCTATCATTTTCTCTTCATGTTATATTTTATGTGCTTCAACTTCATACACCTTATTCCAAGGTTTTTTTATCTCTTTTCCTCATTTTTACCACTAACTCTCAAATCTACTAGTCAATGTATGAGGGGAAGCACCCCCTATCTAAGATAAAATAGGGTGTACTTCCCCTATCCTCTCAGTAAAAATAAGTATTTAAGCCTCTTTCTCAATTCATGATGACCCCCCACATCAAAACTTATCCCCTAGTGATCCCCTTTCCCCCCTCAAATCCTAAAAACCCAAACAGACTGTATGAAGGAACACTATGTGTAGGGTCCTCAAGAAGACTATGTTTTGCATCTCTTGGGTATTAAACCCCATTTTGTATACATTGTAATAGGCCTATTTATGTTTTAATAATCATTATATAGATACCTCAATCAATATTCTATCACTTTGCCTTCTGATACACCCTCCATACTTCTTGAACTCACAAGGTTGGGCTTATAATTCTTGACTGTGTTACTCTTAAATTTGACTGTACATGTAATTTATCTTGTTAGGCCTCTAAAAAAAGGTATAAAAACCTCCCTCTTTGAGTTTATTTAAACCATTTATTATCTATTTTCATTCATTTTCATGTAAACATCAAAACAATCACTCTCTAGTTCATTATTTACCTGAGTCAAAACAGTCAACTATAAGTCACAACTTTGTAGGTGTCTTTGTGTGTTTTAACCTTATCACATGGTTGAAACCTTCCTTGAAGTTTTTCCATGATCATTTACTTGATTTATATTCACCCTAAATGACTAAATCACATCAAACACATGCTTATATCATTGATTACATCAACTCACCTGTTTAACCTGTAGGTGGGTGTGGGTTTGTAGGGTTTAGTGTAGACTTGGCTCAAACATAATGTGAAAAGCTATTAACTGACCCTTATAAGTGATCATGTATGTACTTGCATCAATACTCTCCTTATGCAAATCTTAAGACACCCTTTTATCAATAATTCTCTAGGTCACTGTTTAAGAAGTAGGGTCATTTTAAGTCAAAACACATAGACAACACTAACTAAGTTCAGTGTATAAGCATGCATTTTTGAGGATCCCAATAACCATCTCCCTTAATCTATTTGTCCTTCATCTTACATAAATATATTCTCCATGATTAGGGATAAAAAAAATTCCAATTTAGGAGTTTCAGAAGTGACATCAATAATGCAAGAAGATATCCACAAAATCTCTCAGTCCTCTGTTCTGAAACTTTAGGAAAAAGGGGCCTATATCAGTATTTTGATCTTTTTTAAGTTTTATACCTCTTTGCATATCAACCTTTTCATTTTGATTCTTTCCATGATGTTTTTAACTTACTATGGCCTTAATCGAGTTCCAAACACCTATTTCATCACCTCACAAAGGTCAATTAATCCTCTATGATACCACCTGTAAGTGGTTGTTGACTACATACATGGGCAATGAGGATGCAAGAGTGAGTAAATATCATGAATGTTATCTTAAAATGGTTTATAAACCTATTTATAGGCCTTATACAACCCTGAGAAGCACATGAAATAGCCAAACCTATCAGATCAAAAAAAAAGATTTAGAAACAAGCTCATATAGGGACCCCTCATGGATGCAAAAACATAAGAAGTTACCTGGCTTCTTTGTAATGGTTCATAAATGAGAATCCATTAAAATATAACTTATTACCATGTATTGTAATATAACTAAGACCCCTCTTAGCTTCTAAGATCACTTTCCCCAACTCCATCTGTATGGACTGTACCAAGCATTTAAAGTTGGCCCTTCTTGGCTTGTGAAGGCAAGAAAGAAGGAGAAGAAGAAAAATCTAATATTTTTGAATTTTTTTCTACACACAAAGTGTATGGAGGACTTTAGGAATCTCAATAGACACTGTGCCCATGTTTTCACCAAAATATGGACTCTCCAAGTCTATACAAGTGCCATTTAGAGCTTATTTTTTGGGAGATTGTCTTATTTTTGTGCATGAAACTACTAATTTTATACCTATGACCATTTCTTGACATTTTTAAACCTCATAAACATTATAATCCTTCTTGGTGACAACTTTCTTCCTTGGAAAAGTTCATACAAGTTGTTTAATGAGCCCAAAATGTGACTAAAAGACACTTTTGGCATATGAAACATAGAAAAGGAAAAATATATGATTTAGGAACACCTTAAAACACTTTAATAACCCTCTTATGACATTTATAAAATAATTTGAGCCTTTGACCATATTTTACCAAAGTTGACTTGGGTTGACTAGATAAGTACAAGGAAGCTAGGCTTATACCAAGGCTAGAACAAGGATAATTGAGATGTTTAGACACACATGAGACCCTATAGGACATATGGAAACATTTGAAAAGTTTAAATATGTAGGGTTTGGCCTAATTATAGTAGAATTAAAATTTTGTCAACACTAACCTGTATAGACTAAAACACTTCTATCATTGCTTGGCAATGGTGAGGTGAGGTATTGATCAGTTTATATAAACTCATCTTCACTGGGTTTTGGTGAAGTTATTTTAGAACTACACATTGGATTGATTCAGATGGATTGGAGTGAGATGGTCACAAGATGGATAGTTTGGGTTTTGTTTAAGGTAAAGGTATGTCGTCTTGGTTGGGTGGTTGGGTGGAGGAAGAGGGATATGTCCATGGAATAGACACCTTTGTCTTCCCCTTATCCTTTAGTTGAGCCTATGATCATGTGACCACGTGGATGGTATAGACTGGGGGAGGAGTCAGGATAGGTGATTCCTTTATTTATTCTTCACTCTAAGATGAGAGTAGAGGGATAGGTAGGTGTTGGTTGATGTATGTTGATTCTTAGATTGATATGGGGCTCAATAGAGGCTCCTCTGATAATACATCATCCTCATGATATAGATGATGGGTTAATGCTTAGAGAGCCTTACAGTTCTCTATGTCATGCTTGGGTGTCTTATGGTATGAACATATTAGTTTGTCATTGTACTAAAATAGTTTAGGACTATGTGGGTCAAATGGTTTGATAGGTGGTAAGGTTAAGCAAGATGCTTACAATAACCTCTATAGGATGGTAGAGTAAGACTTGGACAATGATGGTAGAGGTGTGGAGGGTTTAGGGTTGGCAATGACAGTGGAAGCCTTTTTAGGAGTGGTCTTGATGGTCAAAGACTTGGGTGAAGGGGTGTCCTTGGTGAATGGTTTAGGTTTTGGTAGAGAGATTGAGGGTTTGGGTTAGAAAGTTTTGAAGTAGATGTTTAGGGGATGAGTGATTTTTTTATATCTAGTTGGGAGATAGGAGGGATGCGAGGGTTTAGGGTTAGCAATGATAGTGGAAGCCTTTTTAGGAGTGGTCTTGATGGTCAAAGACTTGGGTGAAGGGGTGTCTTTGGTGAAGGGTTTAGGTTTTGGTAGAGAGATTGAGGGTTTACATTAGAAAGTTTTGAACTAGATGTTCAAGGGATGAGTGATTTTTTTATATCTAGTTGGGAGATAAGATTTATGCCTATGGATGGCCTAGTGAAAATAGGTGTGGATGAAAGTAAGAGTGTTGGTGTAACTAAAAGTGATGGTTATGTTTTGATTGGGATGGTTGGATTCCTAATTAAGATAGAGGGATAAGGTACCAAAATAGAGGGCAATGTGGAGAGGGGAGGTGAATCTTTGGTTTGAGTGACCTTGGGTGGATTTATTCTTTTGGTTGATTTGGTTAGGGCTCTATTTTGTGGGCTTGGTGGGTTTAAATCCACCTTTATTGATGGATGAGTAAGGTTTTGAATAGGAAATATGCCAAAATTCATGGTAGGCTTGGTT
Organism: Torreya grandis; assembly: GCA_037957365.1. Lineage (NCBI taxonomy): Eukaryota > Viridiplantae > Streptophyta > Pinopsida > Cupressales > Taxaceae > Torreya > Torreya grandis. Next base: position 1,507,184 of record JARHVA010001230.1, read on the forward strand.
GGAATGATGAGAGGTGACTTGGTTATTTTAGGTAGGGTAGTTCAAGATGATTTGATGATGGTTTGGTTTGTAGGGGAATTTAATGGTTTGGGTGTGATGGAGGCAGGTTTGCTAGTAGAGGTGATATGTTAGTTTGATAATGGTGTGGTTGGGGTTTCTTGCCTTGTTGGGTAAGGAAGTTTGAGATGGTGATAAAATGTGTCACAATCCATGTCAATTTGGGATAGGTATCCTAAGTTTTGGACCAGTTGAGAAAAAGGTTTGCATATAATTTTGATCCCCTGGGCATTGGTATTAAAAGATAAGGCCAAAGGTGGAGAAAGTGGATTGAGTAGTTCGTATTTTGCCTCCATCAAAGGTTTTGAGGCTTAAGAAGGTATTTCCTTGATGGGAGGATTACGTATAATTATCTCTTCCTTAGGGATGTTTTCCAAAGGGAGAGTGGACTATTATAGGGTAGAAGAAAAAGGTATGGTAGGAATGGTTGTTTCCTCTGATGTCTTCCAAAGGGGATGGTTGCTCCACTATCCTGACAAATAGAGGAAAGTAAAAATTTATATCCTTTATTTTGGTTTTCAAAGGAGATGTTGGTTATTCCACTATATCAATAAGTGGAGGGGATGGTAAGGTAGGTTGGATAGTGGTCTCCTTGGTAGCAAGTTCATTAAGCACCATGTTAACAGTGTGTATCTCATGGGAGGATTCTACTTTATTTTCATTATTGGCAGATGGAGCATGGTTGGGAAATGGTTGTCTAAAAATTTCAAGTGATTGGTTTGGGGGTGCATTGGGGTTATCTAGTGTAAGCTCCCCCTTGTCAATGAGAATTTAGACAACACTCTTGAAGGTGTTACACCTACTAACATTGTGTCTAATGACATGGTGGAAGGTACACAATTTGTTCTCCTTAGACCAAGTAGGTGCCAGATGAGAAAAGTGGAATTATTTTAGAGGTTTGATTAGAGGAAGTTGGATAATGTTAGATTTTAACATTTTCTCCATGACCAAAGCATATGATTTCCCTAGTGGAGTAAATTGTCTTTGGTTGTTACAGCTTGGAATCCTAGTATTTTTATTGGAGGAATTAGAAGAATTAGTTTGGTTAATAGTGGGTAGAGAGGTGGTTTTAAGGACAATTACATTTGTAGTTTATTTATTTTTGATTTGAGTGTTGTTTTTTTTATTGGGTTTAGAGGATGAGGTCTCACTTGATTTGAAGGTGGAGTTCTTGTTTCTCAATTTCAAATTCCCCTCATCAATGGCTCTATTCTCTAGTTTTTGTGCCATGGTGAAAGCTTCATCAAAGGTCCTGAAGCTCTAGACCTGTAAATTAGAGGAGATGTGTTTAGCACATGCCCAGGTAAAGAGCTCAATTAGCTCAGGTTTGGGTAGAGAGAAATAATATGGTTGATGAGACTTATCTAATGGGCCACAAAGTCAGTAATAGATTCATCATCAAACTATTAGATGGAGTACAAATTGGTGATGGAAACCTTCCTAGAGATGTTTATAGAAAAGTGTTCTAGGAAGGTTTGGGTGATTTGGGTGAAAGAGAAGAGGTAGTTCATGGGAATAACACTATACCAATCTAGTGTCAGCCCTGATAGAGACATAGGGAAGGTCTGAGGGAGGATAGAATCATCATAGGCAATCAAGTAGCATGAATGCCTAAATGCCCTCAAATGTTGTTGGGGATCTTCCTTGATTTAAAATTTAGAAATTTTTGGAAGCTCCCATTGAGGTGGGTAAGGTCAAACAGGGAGGGATGGGTGAATAGGTTCATTATATATTTGGTCATATAATAAGAGGTTCTGAGTACTAGAGATAGATGACTTTAAGGTGGTCATTTTATCCATTATCAGTTTGAAAATATATGTTTTTTCTTGTGTGCTCCCATAGGTATCAGGTAGGTTTCATTGGGTTTGGGTAGGTGTAGCATAAAGATAACCAATAGAAGGTTGGAAAGTTGGTACATATTGGTATGTAGATGGGAGTGGTTGAGAGGGTGTTATGTTTAGGTAAATATATGTGAAAGGTTAGGTGAAGGATTGGGTTATATATCCTTATGGGTTCAGGACATAGCTCAGGATAAATACAATTGGTACTTGTTGACAAATTGGTATGAGTTGAATGGGAGGTATGGTTAAGTTGGTGGGTTGGGAATAAGTGGTGACCTTGGTGATGATGGGTACAAGAGTGGAACGTATATAAACCACCAAGCTCTAGTGTGGAGAGGAGGTATGTCAGTTAGAAATAAGAGGGAAAGTATCAACACTGGTAAAGGGTACTCCCACTCTAAGAGGGGTATGGGTGGCCAAAGGCTAGGTGGCTCCTATGTTTAAGGAGTTTTTAGATGGGGTAGATGGTGTTTGGTTATTGATTAGTTGGATAGATTGGTTTTAGATAGTTGTGTTAGTAGGATGGTTTGTGAAAGATGAGGCTTGGGTAGCCAAAGGTCTGGTGGGCATGGAGGTACTAGAGGTGGTGCCCATAAAGTGGGATGGCATCCCATAGGGTGGATGAGTAGGTGGAACTAAATAAGGGGTATGGTGAGAGATGGTGTTAAGGTAATGTTGAAGGGTCATGGGGTTGTCATCTAATAAGGTGATGAAATTTGCATCTCCTTGAGCAACCATCGAAGGGATGCTAAGACTACCAGAAAGATGGGGGGAACCATCTACATTTGAGACATAATCCATAAATGAAGAGAAAGATGGATGATTAGGATGTGGGTCATATTTTGCTTGGTTCTTTAGTTGTTGCCTAGTTAAAATCATGCAAGTAATAAAAAAAGAAGATACAAATAATCTCATAACTCAAACAAAGAGAAGACAAGAAAAAGTCAAGGAAAAGAAACACACACTAAAACACATTAATCATAAGATTTCTTTTAGTCTCTCTTTTGGATTATGCCTTAAGCTTTAAGAACTATGTAATTGAATTTGGATTTTAGAGTGGGCACTATAAAATAAGTCTATGATTAGTTTCAAGTTGTGATTAGGCTCTTAAAGGGATCTATATTGGAAATTAGCACATGGATTGATATTGGGGCCTACCTCCTCACTTCACACACCATAATGAGAAGGGTATCGAGTGTTAAGCTAAGTTATATCGATTGCCATAGTTTATACTCAATCAAATAGCTGAGTTGGTTCTGCCCTTGGTGATGAAATCCAAGTAAGATAGTTGGAAAAGGTGACCGCTAGGTAATGAAATCCCAATCGGACCTTATGTCAATGTTTAGTTCTTGTTTTAGATGTAGTTGGTTTGGTCTTGTGTGTGTGACAAGAGTGAAGATAATATTGAATTAATTTATTTTAATTAAGTTATGTGAGCTAAAATAATCAAGCAAACAATGGATGTAGTCAATTTTAAGCCCAAAATAAAATTTTGATTTCTTTGTATGAGCAAAAAGATAAGAAGAAAGAAGCACCTAGATGCAACTATAAACCCAAGAAAAGACTCAAGGGTCTCACCGAGCGTGCCAAAATGTTTTAGAGAAATTTTGCTTATGTTCTTTGCAAGGAAGAGAAAATAAACTTGATAAGGGTATGGTATAAAAACATGGTATGTTGTGCACATTTTGATTTAAATGATTGTAGATACTCCTCTTTGTCTTGGGAGGAATGACCTACAGATAAAAAATCACTCAAAAAATAGTTGATTAGTTAGATAGTAGGGTGGATTGCCTAGCAAGCTAAATCCAAGAAGCATGAGCTTCTTTGGAGGTTGTCAATCCAAACTTTTAAACAATCAAATTTTGAAAGAGAAGGATAAAGTACTTGTATTTATCACAGAAGATATTGGAATTAAGTACAAGAAGTGCTTGATAAAAAAATATATGAAATTAACTACTTATAGAAATAAGTGGGTCAATATTAATGCCAAATAGGTTGGGTATGGTTGAGAAAATAGGGCAAGGTTCTATGATTAGGCAGAGGAAAAGAAAATTAGATTTGATTAAGGTTTGGTGGGTGAAGATAGCTTGTATTTATTTTGTCACATAGTGACTATCAATAATTGGGATGACCATCGATGGTTGAGGTAATCGTCGGTGGTTGGGACAGACTGTCAGTGGTCAAAGTGATCATCAATGGTTACTATGGGTTGGTTCTAGTTAAGAAAAAGGTTGTTTGGATGAGGTTACATAATAAAATTCTAAGAGATGGGTTTGGGTTAGGTTGATTGAAAAATAGAAACAAAGTAACAAATGATTGAAAATAGATACTTAGCTTACTGGTTGTTGATTTGATGAATGGTTAAGGTGGTTGGCTGATAAACTCATTGATGGAGTTTGGTTCAATTTCGATAGAGTGATAGTATTTGGCTATTAATTGATGGATGGTATCACTTCAGATCTCTATCACATTTATTGGTTCACTAGAAGAACAACTACAAAAGAAAATGTTAATGCAAGAAGCTCTGGCTCTAGATGATGATCGCTTGATTCTAGACCTAGATTTACACTCTCCTCTTTATTTATAGGAAGGAAAGAGAGGTGCAACAATATGTTAACAAGAGGTCTAACTTACTATCTAAATTTATCTCTCACATGCATGGGCTTGCACATGAATTAGATGAGATAAATATAAAAAAATAAGTCAAAGTGATGTGGTAGTTTAGTGGTTCAGACGATGGAAACCTAACCATTGGTAGTCAGGCATGATCGTCAACAATTTAGGCGATCATCGACGGTCAAGGGTCAAAGGCAAATTTTGGGTTAAAAGGTGGGTTAGCTAGTAGGTCAATTTTGATTTGAGTTAGGTATGGTTTACAATCAAAAGGTCAAGGTTTTTCCATAGGGGGTTTAGGTGTGTTTCGACACTTAGAACTATAGTGTGTGATTTTCCAGTGTCTACATGAACTAATTTGTAGTATGAGTACTTTTTATTTGATATTTGATATATTATTACAGTTAAATCTTTATAATGATTTTGTCATTATGATATTATAATAATTTTAATATTTATTCATTATGATTTAATTTTCTACATAGCTTTTTATTTTTCAATTGAATTTTCAAATCAAATTTCGTGAAATGTTTCAGTGGATTGATTACAATTGGTTGTTTTAAATAATGATATGCTGGTTTATTATGTTTCATCATTCTTGAAGAATAAGTTTAATAAATTAAAAGTATAATTTAAATATTTATTACTAAGATATTAGTCATTTATGATTAACTCATATAAAAATTTATACTAATGATTAATCAAGTTGTTATAAGTGATGGCCCACCCCATTAGATAAACTTTGTTTTTAGTCTATTGAATTAATTAAGATCTTGAGTCATAACAAGTTTACTTTATGATATTATTATTTAAAAGCTTAATAGAAAGTAGTTAACTTTTAATCAATTAACTTAACTTTGTTTTCAATTTATTAAAAAGCTAGCTATAACCTAAAGTAAAACTAATTTTTAAAGTGAATATTTTAAAAGGACGTGGAGGATATCATTCGAAGAGGAGAGGACTAATATAGGTAAAAAAAACTGCCAATGAGATGTGGCTGAGTTGGTCAAGTAGCTTGGTTATTTCAAGTCTCACCTAGACTCAAATCTTGGGAAAATCATATGAGGTCAGTTGTGATTTTTGGTTGTGTTCTTGGGGACATTAATGATTGTTAGATATTCTCTAGGTATCTATTAATATATGGTATACACATGGTATTACATGGGGATTTAGGCCCTTGATTTTGTCATAAACCAGTTCAAGCTCTGATCAAAATTCATCATCTATAAAAAAAAAATAGGTAAAACATTTTAAGTTCTATTTTCATACTAAGTTTTCTCTTTTGTCATAAATCTTTGAGATTGAGTATTACTTGCAAGAAAACCAAACAAAACATTCTCTAATGGTGAAATGTCTTATTTGGTATAATTAGGTATATCCAAGTTAATTATTTGATTTATAAATTAATTATCTAAACATGGATAAGATTATTAATATTTTATAATTACAAAATAATACATTCACATGTGTGGATCGTATTTATACTTTTTCTAAATAATAAATAATACTTCTTACATCGTGTGACATATTGTTGAATTTTCATTATCTTTATCTTCTCAACATTTTTGTAAATTGGTTATGAAATTCATAGTTTCTTAAAAAACTTATATTTTTATGTTTTAACTCGAATTCATTATTTATTTTATTCTTGTACTTCCATTATTTTAGTTAATATTCATTTTTCTTTTCTATTTATTGATATTTTCTTTAGTTATTTACTGACTTTATATTAGTTCTCTTTTTATAGTACCACCTTCATTACTTTTTTTTGTATTGCTTTTAGATTAAATAATGGTACTATTTTATTTATGTATCCTACTTCTATTTTAAGATTAGTGTTTTTTGTTTTCTTTCTTTTTTCCCTATTTTATTTAGTTCTTTCTAGTATTTCATATTTTTAAGAAGAGTAATAAGAAAACAATATTAAAGATATTATTCATACAAAGAGATTATTTGATCATCAATAGAACATTAGAGTATTTAATCCTTCAAATGATTACCTCTTCAATAGGTTCTTTCTACAGGATATGATTAATAACACTTGGTAAAAAATTGATATTAATTATTAACCAAAAGTTATCATGAAAGATTTGAAGTTGATTGTGATAGATTCATTACAATTTTTTCATTTTTATTAATATGTTTGATTATTTTAAAGGAAATTTAGTTGATCCCTAAAAAAATTTAAGTTTCAAATAATCTTTAACCATTAAAATAGAATTTTCATGCCTTAGAATTGATTTTTAGTCATAAGTCCCTGTGATTAGACTGGCTTGATTTCACTTTAACCTTCACGATAGGAAAATAAGTAGATTAGTTGATGTTACAAATTTAACCATCAAAAAATTCCTATATCAAATATTCATCCACACCTTGCATGAACTACAAGGGGTCTAACTCCATTCATGTGAGATATGTAGCTTGTAACTCCATTGTGATTTTTGCCCAACCCAACTATTTTTCCCTTATCACTTTTCAATTGACATCTTAATGGCAAGTTGTTTTACCTTATTTTTTATTATGTGAACCTAATAAGATATAATTTTTGAACTAATTTAGGTTTTATAAAATATGACATTACTACATGAATTTGAATGTGAAATATAGAATATATGATTTCAAAATTGCACTTACTATAAATATAAATGACCAAAACAATGTAGAGAAATATTTACTTAGCTTTTTTATCTATTTATTAGTCACAGAGGTTGGTACAAAGTCTGGAAGTGCTTAGAATACTTTCTCCAAGTTGCACGGTAAAAATTAATTTCCTAGAATTACTTAGAAACTATAGGAAGCTTCAAATGCCTAAAAAATACAAAGGCATAAACTCTTTGGTGGTAGTGTCATTTGATTTTTTGGAGCTGCAATTTGAAACAAAGCATTGTGCCTTCTTGAAAACCATCTTATTATATGATACCAATAAGTCATCACATGCATAATATCTAGATACTTATTTCCTTTTAATTGAAACTCTAAGTCCACTTTCAACACTAGGTTTAGGCCCAAAAATGGAGAATAACGATGGGTTGAACGGACCCCAACCATTCTCAAAAGAATGGCTAAGCACTGCTTACATATCCAATACTCCAAAGAGGTAATTAATTGCATGTAGTTCTCTTTGATACATGTATGTGTGAAATTTTCTCCTTCAATAAATGTAACCTATGATCTACTTTTCAATACTTGTAAATTAATAATTATGGATTGTCTTTGAGGTGCTTCAAAATTGACTAGGACTTGCACCTTGTGACATATGGATGAATTAGAAATAATAGGGTAATCTCTTTGAATGTGTAAATGTGTATCATGGGCTTACTTTGAAATGCTATATAGGAAGAAGCTTAGACCTAATATATATTCATATGGGACTCTTTGGTTAGTTTCTCAAATTACTGATGTATGAAACATATGGGCTAACCTATAAGAAGGAATTTAATTTTAAAAGCAATAGTTACTTGGTGCAGGATGAGTATGTTAGGTTTGGATGAGTATAGAATTATTGAAGAGTTTAAGTTTGATGAATTCATCCAAAATGAAGGAATAATGATATGATGATCTAGATATATGTTGAATATGATTATGAATAGGTTAAATAAATACTAGAAAATTCTTGTAGGTGACTGATAGAAAATTAGGTAGTTAATCCCATAAAAAACATGTGTATGTGAGATAATGGCAAATAAAATCCATATGTGTAGGCACAATTCATGTAAGGTGTATCCATAGATTAACATTTATTACCAAAATATTGTACTTATGACCACTTCTTAAACTCATTTATCTCAAGCTCGATTCCACAATCTTTGACCACCCTTCCTTCACTTTATATGTCGATGACCCTTATCTATTGAGCAAATTTTGATTCTAAACATCCCTATCCAGCATCATAAATAGCTTAAACTAACTTTAATGCTGATCCATAGATAAATTTTAGTTGTATCTACTCTTCAGATAAGGTCATTCCATTTAGACTATCATGCTCCCTAATTCCATCCAATTATGTCAGTCATGTCCTCCCATAAAATAATGACTCTTTTCTCAAATTAAAATTTACCCAACGTGTCATCATGTATGTTTCATAAGTCCCTTATGAATGAATTCTAAAATTATCACAATAAATCCATATTTTTAATCCATTATCCACTAAAGGCTCATATGAATGAAAAACATGATAACATCTAACTACACATTGAGATAAAAACAACTATTTTTACCTAATATAGAGTCCACATATCCTTGGTAACCTTGAGCTAAGTTTGTATACACATCAAAGGTCATAGGTTATTTTTGAAACACTTATCATATCAATATTTCAATAATATTTAGCATTTTGCATTAGTCTTTCACACGCATCACCATATCATGGGAGAATTGCATGGAGTTTTATCCTTTTTTAGAGTATTGGTATGTAAGCAATGCTCAACATAAGGATGGTAAGGACTAGCACAACTTCAATTGCTAACCCATTTTTCCATTTATCTATTTATCATTTGTGGTCTATTGAGCTAGAGTTATAAGTGAAGAAGAAGGTACAAGTGTCTTCCACAACAAATCGAGAGCTCCTACATAGAAAAACAAAACATATAGGTGAAGTGAACATGTCATATCAGTAACATAGAACAAACCCTCGTAGGTAGTTTTTCCACCCTAAAGATACTAAATTAGGCCACCCCTATCTAATTATAACATCCTTGTCCCAAATCTAATCAAAGCATTGTTTCTGATTCATAACATTATTTCATAGTCACATAGTCAATTTCATAGTTACACTTACATACCTGCATTCTTATTTTCCAACTAAGTTTTTTCCTTCTTGCATTTTCCTTTTTTAACATATTTCTAAATTTATCAAGTTGTAAATTAGTTTGTATCATTTATTAAATATCTATATTATTCAAATTTTATGCAATAGTTTGTTTAATTAGGGTTTTATGTTCTCTTAATTCCCAAATTTGATAAAAAAAATATTGGTGAACATATCTATTGATGAATGTTATAAAACCCTAACCATAGATGTTGTTAGGGTTTTTATCCTTATTTTTTTAATTTCCAGTTATTGTTCTAGGGTTTTCATATTGACAAATTATTTATCATCAAGAATCTTTCAACTTTTTATTTCATGTTTTATTCAATTTAAGAATTTTTTTCTACCTATTTTATATGCAGTGATACATTAAGTTATCTTCAAATTGAATATCTTCATATTTTAGATGATAATATCATAATGCTAGAACTAGGTAATATATTTCATGACATAGATAAAAGATAGTTACAAGGAGTTTTTTAAAAGAATCAAGATATGCAATATGTATTCATAAAGATTGTTAGAGAGGAAATTAAGAAGGCATATAAAGTCCAATCCTCTAAGACATCCAATCCTATAGGTTCTTTACCTTCCTTGGAACCATTGTATTCCACTTTTATACCACCATCTACTATGGTGGAAACCCAAGGATATAAATAGATTAATATGTCAATTCATATTTAATCACTAGGAAATTGCCTTTGGTTAGCACACATTCTTCTTCTCTTGATGTACAATCCCTTATGCACAAGTTTCAATCTCTACAAACGAAGGTCTTACATTTAGGTCCAGGTGTTTTGAAATATAATTAGGCACGTTATTCCCACACTATATTCCACACTCCATTGGTAGAAGACATGGCAACATATCCTCTACCAAGTGGTTTTGTGGTACCCAAGCTAACACTATATAATGAAAAGGGTGACCCCGAACAACATTTAAGAGAATTCCATGCAACATGTTTGGACTATGCATCCAAAGACAAGTTATTTTTGATAATTCTAAAGGAATATAATTTAAAATAGTTTTATGACTTACCACATCAATTCGTTCATGCATTCAATCCCTTGGCCAATATGTTTCTATATCATTTCTCAATCAATATTAGTGAGAATATTTCATATGCTCATATTTCCCAACTCAAATGGAAATATAATAAGCTCATCATAGAATATGTCTTAATGTACAAGACAATGCTATTTGAAATGATAAATCCTATGGTAGACAAGGAATTACAAGTTATCTTCAAGCATAACTTGTTTCCATGTCCATCATGTTTAGAAATTTTCTCTCATTCATAGATTTGTGTCATATAGTTAAAGAAAGAGAATTCAAATCATTAGTAATGAATAATTTAAAGCATCCAACCAACCTAGATTCTAATTCTATGGCAAAGAATCCAAGTATGCTACTATATAAGGTGAGGCCAAATGAAAAATAAGAATGAACAAAAGGTAATAGTAAATTCAATTTCAAAATTGAATCCACACATTATATTATCAACTCTACCCATAAGATAGTTTACCAATTTATCAGAAGCTTTATGTAAGGTACTCAAAACTCTATTAGAATGTAATCTCATATCTCTCCCACCCATTAAAGAGGTTGATGTGAGTAATCATCTTCCAAATGGATTTGACTAGAATGTCTTTTGTGATTTTTATAGAGAACCAAGGCACACTACTAATAACTACATTATTTTAATTCAGAAGATTTAAATTTTTATAGATGTAAACATCATTGATGTGGTCAAATCTATAGATATATTAAAGGCACATGCAAGTGAAATCAAAGCAATAAAAATATTTAGTGATCCTTTTACTACACGTACAACTAATGAGATAAAAAAATACATTATTACACATATGATACACACCCTCCAGTAGTATCTTATCATTCTCCTAGAGAAGCAAAACATCCCTTGAATTGCATCATTGGTATGTATCATACTTTAGTGCCATCTATGTCACTAATCAAAATATTAGAGCATGTTATAGTTGATGATGACTTGAATTTTCACTCTTTTTTCATTCATGCTCACATTGATCACTAACCTATTTAAAGTGTCATGGTAGATAAGGGTTCAATTGTGAATATGTGCATAGTCACACTTCTATATCATCTTGGATACACAAATAAGGATATTATTCACACAATAATAGTTATAAAAGGATTTAACAGTCAAATTTAAAGTTTAAGTTTTGAGATTACATTACCACTATAAGTTGATCCAACATATATGGTCACCAGGCTTATAGTAGAACCCATTATAGGGGTCTTTGTTATGTTATTAGGGTGCCCTTGGATTAAGTGGATTCATGCAATTTGTTTCATAGTTCATAGGTGTCTAATTAATTATATGTTAATGAGGCATCACATTTTGGGGTATACCATATGAATACCTTGTACAATAGAAAGATATGTCTCCTACACAGTAGATTTTAGTTAAACCACCTAAAAGGGTTCAACCTACTCATAAATTTCAACAAGTATGTACCCTTCCAAGGAGACCTATTCTTGAAATTCCACTTTATTAAATATTTATTATAGATTCTAGAAAGCCTCTCTCTACTCTTGCTTATCCTAGATTGATATTACAAGGCACTAAGAGTGTTCAAGTGTAACATCCCCATTGAATCTACCTAGAAATACATGATTTTTTTTTAATTTAACACATATACCATAAATAAATTATACCACAAGAATATAAATAGAGATCATACAAAAAAATCAAGTGTTATAACAATAAATAAATTATATTACATCACATATCGTTGATCTTTAATATCATCATAACACATCAAAATGGGAATTTAGAAAGCAATTACATTAAATCAGCCACAGCTGATACAAGTCTACAGCCACTACTATCAATGTATAATAATTAAAATTATAATTCTTCATGATAATATTCAATAATAATTAAATACAATAAAATATACATATAAGATACATGGCTCTCTTGGAGCTTAGTTCCCAAACTTTAGTATCTGTGACAATCTCAAGTGTCATCTCAAAAATTAGTACTAATGTGGGGAGGGAGAGCATCATCCGAGTGCTTTTACACACTAACCAAAAATTAATGATCTCCCACACTAATCCCATCAATAAATGGCCATTCCTTCATAGTTGAGTAGATAGTGATAGTGCGAGAATCTAGAGAGACAAGCAAGTACCTATGTGTTGTATGATTTCTATAATTAAACATGTAGTGTATCATATAAATCCTATTCTATTGTAAGATATCATACAAACATATAAATGATACTCATGAAATGATAATGTATCACTAAATATACTTTAGTTAAAGTTTTAAGAATAATAAATAATAATGATCTATAAATCAATCAAAATTCATACACACCACTTGATTGGATTGTCTACATCTAGCATTGTGATGTTAGTAATCTAGTGAAGTCCATCTCACTCCTTACTTAGTATTAGCAATACAATATTGGTCAAACATGTTTCAACCATAAGATTCATCCAATTTACATTCTACTAGCAATCACATCACATAATATGTTAAATATAAGATTAATCAAAGCATACATTTATTTCATCAAATGTATGAATGAATCTTACATTATTATCTATCCCATACTATAAATAATGACTATAGTTTATACCACCTGGATAAAATACACAATTAACTACATATTCTAATATCACAATTCATTTCCAAACATATTATACCCTATGATAACCCATATTAATAGTCTAGTGTTTTTAAGCATAACTACTAAATGTCGTAACTAGTCAAATAAAGTTTTCATAAATCCATGAAAACAATAATTCTTATAAAAATAGCTAGATATAAGGAAACAAGTCTCAGTATACATGAAATATAGAGTAATCCAATCTAGCATTTGTTTACATTTAGGGTTTAGAATACACGCATTCATTAAGCTTTATTATACATAATTCTTTAATATAGTTTATAATCCACCCATGGAATTAAAATCATAAGAACATACCCCTATGTACATGTATATGTTAATAGGTACATTTACACCTATGGTTATCAATTTTCCCAAATGAAATTTACATGAGCTTATTTAACCATTATGATATCGTATAATTTGACTATGATTCATAGTCTAAACAATAATTCTTAGACAATTTGAGGCTTTTATATAAGTCTATAATTACTTAAGTTAAAATTTCACTGATATAGGCTTGCATATATAATAACTCTCCTCTCATTATTATTATATATGGATTTGAATATTATTTGGGTTCAAATAGCAATATAAGAGTAATTCAACTCATTTAAGTTAAAATCACACTTTTAATTTTTCTAAAAAAAATTCCTTAATTAGTATTTCATACTAATACCATTCTTATATAGTCCCTACTATATAATCAATTCCTCTTTGTAAGACTAAGTTGCTAGAGGTTAATATTTTTTTTTAACCACCAAAATATTGCTAAATTGTTAGGCTAAACTAAATGCCCAACAGAAAATAAATACACCTCTACATATGGTAACTTCTTTAGATTATACTCATTATTATAGCATGCAATGATGCCATTATATGTTATAGTTAACATTATGGTGATGCCACTCTAAGTTATAGCATGTCATTAAATAGTTATGATGACTCCACACACACAGGATAGAATATTAAATATGTAGTGATCTATCATATAATATAAACACATACGGCAATGCCAAAATACATTTACATAAGCTAGGGTTTATTAAATATATTAGTGCCTTATATAAAACATAGGTTATGAATATAAATACTCTAGTGACTCATTACATCAGATATAGGTTATGTTTAAGATATACGGTGATGTCAATAGTTATATTATAAAGCTGAGTAAATAAACCACAGCAATCCAATAAAATTGGAAACTATAATCATCATTACACCCTAAAAGAAAATACAATGACGTTATTGTTTAATATGCTACACAGGTTGTGATGCAAATATTTATATCGACTCAATAACCCTCACATGGCTAGAAATTATACATTAACCCCTCAATAATAATACAAATTGTGTATTAACATCATCTAACCATTAAGGGTTGAAAATATACTATACAACAACTCTTTTTATATTAATTAAGTTGGATATTTAATAGTAGTGATGATACATGTGATATTATGATAAAAAAAACTCATTATTAATAAAAATACAGTGAGCATGTAGATTGATGCCTCACACAGTTAAGCCATTATTAAATCTTAGCTCTACCAAACAAAACTACAGACAATATTTTAGCTTACTTTACCATATGTTGAAGTATATACATAGCTCTATTGACTAAGAAGAATGACTTGAGTTAAAATTGTTTTCTGATTTATTCAAATCACCTTAAAAGGCTGTAGTATGGCATCTTAGTCTACTAAAGGCCTCTATTTTATTATTTTGGCTAAGTCATTCTACTTGGTCGATGCCTAACTATGAATCAATGTGAATAATAACTACATAGATTTACTCATTTAATGTTATTATTATTTACAAATTAATTCCATAGAAATCGTATATCTAAACCAAATTATTACTTTCGTAAACATATAGATAGATTCATAAATTTAATGGCATCACTTACCTGGTAGCCTATATTGTACTTGGCCTTACTTTTCCTCTTTCCAATGATTCTTTTGTGTTCTTATCAATGTCTTATGATATCCTCCTTTCTTTCCTAATTTACATTATAATAAAATAGGCATAGTCCATTTTTCTTAAAGATTTTTCTTGGTTTTTTTTAATTTTGTTTTTGTCATTTTTTTAATGTATTTATGTCTTTAGATTTTCTTAATTTTAGTCCTCTCATTTTTTTTTATTTTTTTATTTTCTTTTCTCTTTTTTCCCTTTTCATGGTGATTTCCAACTTTTCTTTATTTCAACATAAATTATAGGAAATTCGTAATTTAATTGACATCTTTTCTTATCATATATTTTAGTGAAAATTTCATAAACTAATAATCTAGATTTTTAAATCTAATTATGCTAATAATATTTATCCTAGCATTAATGACCAAACATACCAATTGTACAAAATTAATTCATTAAGCTATTTAAACTATATTGTCAAACCATAGAAATCAACTATCCAATGCAAGTAGAAATAAACACACTATGTTACCTATTTCATTATGCATTCTAACATGTGATAACTAATGTAGTGTGTGTAGGGTTATATTTAGTTTTTATATCATCCTCTAACATCTCCATCTACGTCACCCTCTCTAATAATTTTATCCCTTTGGTACACTTTGAGGGATGAGTTCTCCTATGTCAACCTCACAACAATCAGGTAGTTAGATCATATCAACATGATAAACATACAACATAAAATATAATTGAAATAACACATCAACATGTTCATAATGTAAACACATACACTACAACTAACTCGTAGTGATAAAAAAATGTAACCTAAGTAATATCCTATTATCTCATAACAACATATATCTCAAAGTTTAGTTAGAAATATAACCAAATCAATTGTGTCAACTATAAATATCCATAGATAGTCAAATAATTTGCTTAGTGAGGAATCGAGATGTCCTTCCCCCCTAAATCTAGTCATTGTCTCGAATGACTCTTATTTAAACATAAGTTTTTTAATTAAAAATATTGTTTAGTAGAAAATAGCATAGTATAATAGTATATAATCATGCAAATAAATGTAGAAATTTTCCGAAGAACTCATCATAGTCCCCCAAGTAGCATTATCCTCAGAGTATTGATCCCACTGGACCTTGCACTATCACATCTCTCTGTTATGCAAAGTTTATGTGTGTCAATTACCCTGATTGTTTCTACTATGACCACCCCAAGATTCAGAACCTGCAAAGCATTCCAATCCAACACATGCATAAGATAAACTATATACTTCTTAAGATAAGAAACATGGAATACATTATGTAATAAAGTTAGGGTTGGTGGCAATGCAATCCTATATACTATAGGATTGACCACTTATAACCCCTTGAAGTGTCCCATATATCTTGGTGATAATTTTGTTGACTTCTTGAATTTAATCGAGCTCTTATATAGCTTAACCCACAAAAACACTTTGTCACCTACTGAAAAGTGCCTTTCTATCCTCTTCAAATCTACATAACTCTTATTCCTATCATTTTCCTTGGCTAATCTCTACCTAATGAGTCTAACTTGCTCCTCTATTTTTAATATCATCTCAGGTCCAAATACTACCCTATCCTCTAACTTGTCCCAAGTGATTGGTGTTCTACACCTTCTTCTGTACAGTGCCTGAAATGGTGCTAGATTCAAAGTTGATTGGTATGATTTGTATGAAAACTCAACCAATAGAAGTTAATCTTCCCACTTATATTATTAATCTATGTAATACATATGAAGAAGATCCTCTAACACTTGATTAATTCTCTTAGTCTATCCATCAATCTATGGGTGGTATGTTGTAATAAATTTAGTTGTGTACCCAAAGCTAAATTTAGAGTTACCCAAAATCTATAAGTCATCTTCGAATCATGATCCAAACTTATCTTTGTAAATCCATGCAACCTATACACTTCCTTTATAAACCTCTTCATAATGGTAGGTGCATCATCTGTTAAATTACCTAGTATAAAGTGAGCCACCTTAGCTAGTTTATCAACAAATACTAAGTTCATATCATGTCTATTATATGACATAAACCTTGGATAAAATCCATATTGATCACCTGTCACTTCCATTATAGCATATCATGTGGATATAACAATCCAGTCAGATGAACATGTTTGGATTTCACTCGTTGGCATTCCAAACAATGTGACACATAATTTGTTACATCTTTATTTATTCTCTTTTTAAATATAGGGGTCTAAGCTCTTCCATGAGCTTGGTTACACTTAGATGTCCTGAATAAGGGGCATTATGCAATTCCTTTAGCATTGTGATCCATAGATTCTCTTGATAGAGCACATACATCCTTCCATTATAATGCAAGAGACCATCACTATCTAATATGAATCCATTGTATTAAAGATTCTAAGCTTTTCTGACCTGATCCTAAAATTCAACTCCTGGTGAGAACTTAATCACTTGATCCTTAAAAGTAGTGATAGTAGTTATAGCTACTATGTACCTTGTATGACTGAGGGAATTAACTACTCTATTTTCCTTGTCTTTGATATAACTGATGTAAAAACCATAATCAAATAAGAACTCAATTTAGCATCTTTGATAAGCATTCAAATTAGGTTGGGTGAAAATGTACTTGAGTCCCAAGTTATATGTCTTGATCTCAAAAGGTTTTCCCAACAAGTAATGTTGCCACACTTGAAAAGCATGAACAATCACTACAAGTTCAAAATCATGAGGGCATATTTCACCTCATATAGCTTTAGATTGCATGATTCATAAGCCACCACTACACTATTCTTTGTAAAGACTCCTCCTAGTTCATCCCCTGATGTATCTATGATCATTAAAAATTGACCATTGGGGTCAATAAATCTCAACATGATGATGATGTAAGCCTTCTTTTCAACTCTTAGAAATCTAATTCACACTTATCAAACCAAATAAAATTATGGTTCTTACATTATAAGGAAGTAATTGGATTAGCTATATTGGAAAAGTTTGGAATGAACTTCCTATAGTAACCAGCTAACCCCATGAAACTTCTTACCTCGTGTACATTATTTAGTGTTAGCTATTTCATAATGGATCTAATCTTTCCTAGGTCTAATAAGATACCATCTATAGAGATAATGTGTTCTAAATATTGGACTCTTTCTTATAAAAATGCACACTAAACAACTTGCCATATAAATTGTGCTTATTTGTTACAAAACTAATTCTAGATGTTGAAGGTGTTCCTCATTATTTGAGTAGATAAGAATGTCATCCAAAAAAACTATAATAAAGTGATCAAGGTAATCTTTAAACACACTATTCATGAGATTCATGAATGCTTTTAGAGCATTAGTCAATCTAAATAGTAACACCATAAACTCATAGTGCTTGTATCATGTTCTAAATATTATCTTCAGAATATCCTCATCCTGAATCCTTAGCTAATGATATCCCATTCTAAGATCAATCTTAGAAAATATTTTTTATCCTCTCATTTGATCAAAAATATCATATATACGAGGTAATAGATACCTATTTTTGATGGTTTCTTTATTCAACATTCTGTAATCAATGCAAAGTCGAAGGGTACCATCTTTCTTCTTGACAAAGACAATTGGTGCACCTCATGGTGACAGACTTGGCCTGATCAACCCCTTAGCCAGCAATTCCTAAAGTTGAGCCTTCAATTCAACCAAATCATTGGTTGTCATCCTATATGGTGCCTTAGACTATGTATCTAAACCAAGTATGATGTTGATATAAAAATCAAACTCATGTCTAGGAGGCAAATCCATCAACTCTTCTAGAGACACATCATGAAAATCTTTAAGAAATGGGTAATCTTCAAGATATGGTTCTTTAGGTTCCTCCATTTCATTTATTTTGATGATAAATGCTTAGCACCCTTTCTCTGAGCCCTCTTAAGTTGTATTTCACAAATATGCCTAAGAGTCAACTCTCTCTTCTCACCTTGAATTTATGTCTGATTTCCAAAATCATCAAGACACTCAACCTTATTTAGGTAGCAGTCAACCTTGGATTTATGTTTTACAAGCCAGTTGACTCATAAGATCACATCATATGACCTTAGTGGTGTTACATATAAAAATAAAACTATTTTAAATTTGGGCAACCAAATCTCTATTTCAACTAAACACTTATCAACCATGACTTTTTAGTCATTCCCATATTGTATTAACCATGCATTTGCCATTACACCAACTCTTGTAGTTAACTTAATAAGCATCTTAAGAGATATAAAAAAATTTGTGGCTCTTGAATCTATAAAAATGGAAACTAAATGGTCAAACAAAGTACCTGATAACTCTATGGGTAATGCCTAAAATTTAGCTTGCTAATTTTTGACTACTGCATAAATCCACTACTGAAAACTATCCTACTAAAGATTATGACCTTTGCCATTTGACTTGTCCTGAGGATAATCATGAGCATAATGGTCATCTTTGTAAATGAAACAACCACTAGGTAATCCTTTCCAATCACTCTATTGGTTTCCCTTGAAACTACCTTCAGACCCATTGACCCATTTCTTATTGTTAGAACAATTATTAAACTTTGCATTCTAAATTTTAAATTGCTTCCTAGAGTCTCCACTCCTATGTTTCCAATTCTTCTTCTTAAAGGTTAACTTAGAATTTACAAACCTTTTCTTGAACTTATCCTTGGCCTAAGAAAGAAACTTCAAATTTTTCTCTTATTTAATCGCATTCTTGAAGACCTGGTGCATGGTAGAAGGTCCATGAACATCTACCTCTCTATCGATCTAGGGCCTGCTCTTAGTACTCATTTACCTAAAAATTACCCTACTTTAGATTCTATAAATATGTAATCTTCTAATAAAAATAAATCTATGGGAGACATCATGACCTGAATAATATCACAACTTGATCCTAAGTAATGGTGGTCAAGTTAAGATTCATTTCCAACTTATTCTTGGCCCACCATGTATCTACCTCATCAGTCAAATGGTATGCTCCCCATACTGCCTTAGTGACCATGGAGTAGTTTTGCATTTTTAAATACTTATCCATGTCCATCAGCCATGCCTTAGCTCCATCTCCTAGAATAGTCCCATTGAACTTAGGTAGGTTCACCTTCTTCATGTCTCTATCCAACTCCATAGCTACCTGAGCTCTAGCATCTTGAATATTTTCCTATTCAATGGGATGATCTTTAGGTACATCATGTTATTCTTCCTCTTCATGGCCATGAACCACCTGCTCTAGATCTATAATTTGATCCCTAGTCTCATTTATGTTTGTAATAATCTAATCCATCTTTGCTAACTACGTAATAGTAAATTAGATAGAATCAGATGGAGGGTTGTTGTCATTAGCATTCGAAGGACCCTCTATAAAAACTATAGCTTTAATCATCCTTCTTTCTATCAACAAAAGGATGTGAAAATGTTATTAGACTCATTAGGTCTTAGAGTTCGAGACGTAGCTCTGATACCACATGTAATATCCCCACTAAGATCTACGTAGAAAAACATGATTTTTTTTAATTTAACACATATACATAAATAGATTATACCACAAGAATCTAAACAAAGATCATATAAAAAACTCAAGCATCATAAAAATAAAGAAAGTATATTACATCACATATCATTGATCTCTAATATTTTACACCAAGATTGCACTAATATTTTACACATGCCACCATAGCATGGTAGAACTTCAAGGAGTTTGATCCCTTTTGGGAGTATTTGTATGTAGGTAATGCTCAACATAAGGGATGTTGAGGTCTATCATAACTTTAACTGCTAACCCATTTTTCCATTTTATATTTTCATCATTTTTGGTCTATTGAGCTAGGGTTACAAGTGAAGAAAAAAGTACACATTATCTTTCTCAATAGATCAAGAGATCTTGCATAGTCAAACATAACATATAAATAAAACACACATGTCATATCAGATACAAAGAGAAAACCCTCACTAGATGTCAGCACACTCTAAGGACACTCATGTAGGCGTTGTCCCAAATCTAAACTAAGGATTGGTCCTAATCCATAGTGTTATTACATAATCACACAATCAATTTCATAGTTACACTTACATTTCTACATTCCTATTTTCTAGCTAAAAATTTTATTTCTATCATTTTCCATTTTTAACATATTTTTACATTTATCAAGTTCTAAATAAATTTGTGTTATTTATTACATATTTATAGCATTCTAATTTTATACATAATTTTATTTAATTAGGATTTTATATTTTGTTAAATCCCAAATTTGATAAAACATAAGGTGAAGATAAGTCAAAAATGACATTTATAAGTATCTAATACCATATTTTAGTATCTACATATGCACATTTTATTCTAGTATTAAAATAAAATAAAATTATATAGTAAAAAGATAAATAAATATGTCTGAGTTTATACAATACATTTTCTATTTGGGAGGAGGCTTTAAATGTGCATCTTGCTCCATACAACATATAATGAATATGTAGAAATCAATGTCCATATATGAAATCTAAAATTTGAATTGAAATCATAACTTATGAAACATAATGAGCAAGGAAGGGTTTACACCTGTAAGTGGGAGAACAATGTCACTATGTGTCATGTCATTGGAGATTATGCTTCTTTGTTGAAGCATTAGATAACTATACTTCCTTGTTGAATCACTTAGATAATTTGGAGGTGATCATGCCCCAAATTTATGTAATAAGGCAAGGTCATATGTTGGGAAGATAAATTCTCCAACCCTCATTGAAAAAGGAGTATTACCTAGGTCATTGAGCATCGTTGAACCTCAACTGTACTGCTCATATAATTAATCTTGAACCCCAAGATGAAAGGTGGGAACCACATATTGGGATCATAAAGTAACTCCTAGGTCGTTGAGGGTGTTAAACCTCACCTACATTAGTCACTTAACTAAATCAACCATTACAAATAGACTTATTGATTCAAAGGTGCTCACTTCTAGGTACCATAAATACCAATAATAGAAAATTGTAATAGTGTGTATGTGCATGAACAATGTCCATGCCCTAAAATGTGATCTAATTGGTTCCAACATGATATATAATTCCATTCTTCTATATCTCATTTTTCCCAGATCTTAAAAATATAAAATCATGTAACTCATGTTTTATAAAAATATGTTCATATGCATTGCATATGCCCCTATGCTTTACCTAAATCTATAAGTATCTGAAAACTTATAATTTTTTTCCTATAAAATGTGTTTGAATTTGTAAATGTTTTTTTTATATAAAAACCAAAATAATAATTTGAAGCACTCTAAACTCATTTAGTCCTATAATATGAGCCAAAATATGAATTAAACTAATAATTTTAACCACTTTAAACTCTTTGACTCCAATAATTTATGCCAAAATATGAATTTTCTATTCATGGAGGCTTGAATCTCTATGATATTCCCATTAATATTCCCTACATATTAGTTAAGGAGTGTAACCTATGAAATACTCATCTAAAAAAAAGGTTAATTCCATCATGTTATGTACAAATACGTAATCATGTAGAATAATATGCTAACATGTCGATAATATGTTATCATAGTAATGAATAAATCATCAAATCATATATATATATATATATATATATATATTAGGTACAAAATAATAACCATCACTGATATATGTAAAAAATATTTTTTTTAGAATATTTTATTTTTAAAAAATTTTAAATATTTTTCACAAATGAAACAAATGTTATCTCCTAATCCCATCAATGGGATGGTCATGTTACATCCTAGATTGATCACTATAAACTTCATTTGTTAGAAAACTATATCAATTTCAATTATGTCATGGTTAGTAAGGGATTGTCTTACTGCAATCTTGTCTTGATTTTTAAACTTTTGAATTTTTTGTTGTAATGTCTAATAATTATATGTATGATGTACATGTATTTCATGATAATAATAATAATAATAATAATAGTATTTTAATCTCTTTCTAGGATATGTAGGAGGAAAAGTGATTAACTTGTTTCGAAGCATATCTCTTAAGTATCACTTGGTTTCTGATTAACATTATGCAAATTGTTTAAACCACTAGCTGTAGATGCATTATATTTCAAAATCCATATTTGAGATTAAATATTTTTAGGCATAATTTTTTTAAATGGAGAATTAAAAATGCAATTGACATTAACGTTCTCATGATTATTCTAGTATGTGATCTTTTTCTCAAGTTATGTAATATTTAGACACATTTTCTCTATGGATTCCCTCATATAAATTATTTGGTCTAGACTAGCCTTATTATATGTACTATTATTCATATTTTGAGAAGATTTAGTGTTTATATAATATTCACTAGGAGGATGCACCCTACCTCTTGGAATAGCAATAGTATGAACCTCCATAAAATAGGATAGTAATAGTGTTTAAAACATTGAGGTTGAAAAGGGTGAAGCAAAACTTAGATTTGAACCTCATTATCAAATTAACATGAAACACTTAAATAAGAATAAAATCCTAAAAGTGCATATAGGTAAAATAAATGACATGATAAGGGTCAAATAAATAACAAACCACACAAAGAAAACCAACAGATTTTTTATGAAAAATAGGTTTTTGATAGAAAATAATACATAAAATAAACCCATAAATAATTTTGAAAATAGAAGTACCCTTTGCACTCTAGACTGAATTTACTAAAAATATTAAATGATAATTATAAAAAATATGCACAAAATTTTGGAAAATAAAAATAGGTTATTGATTGAATACAAACAACTAACAAAAAATTCAATAATTTTAAAATAGATTCATTTTGAATAATATATCAACCAAATAAGTAACATTCATAATAAAGGAAACCCTAATAAGAGAATAAGCATGAAACCCTAGAGCAAAAGAAGATTTACACCTATGAAGATGGAAATAATTAGGAAAATAGGTCTGAAAATAAAACATTAAGAGAGGACCTATGTTTAACATGCTCTAAATATAAACAAGTTCATGAATATATTTTATCTTATTTTTTATTATGTGAACCTAATAAGATAAAACTTTTGAACTAATTTAGATTGTAAAAATAGGGAATTATTACATGGATTTGAATGTAAAAAGTAAAATATGATTTCAAAATTATACTTACTATAAATATAATTGACTTAAATAATGTAGGATACATATGTAATTAGTTTTTTTTGTCTATTATCAATCACAGAGGTTGGCTCAAGGTTTGGAAGTGCTTACAATAGTATCACCAAGCTAGGGTCTCAGAGCTACCTATACAATATAGGAAACTTTACTTGCATAAGGAATCTAGATGATTCCACTATTTTATGGTAGTGTCCTCTGAGTTTTTTGGAGCTTTAATTTGGCATAGAGCATTGTGCATTCTTGTAAAATACATTCATGTGTGATATCAATAACTCACTATGTGTAATATATAGAAATATGTCTTTTACTATTTGAAACCATAGGTCCACTTTCAACACTAAGCTTAGGCCTAAAAATTAAAATTAATATCTTACCCTAAACACTCCCAAATGAATGGTTGAACATTTTTTACATATCTAATACTATGAAGAAGGAAGATAAATTGCATCTAGTTCTCTCTATTAGGTGTATGTGTGAAACAGTGTTCCCTAAACAAATGTAACCTATGATATACCTTTTGATACTTGTATGTGATAAGTTTTTCTTGGATTTGAGATGTTTCAGAATTCTAGGACTTTCTCCTTATGATATATGGTTGGATTGGAAAAAATAGGTCATGTTCTTTGAATATGTAGATGTGTATAGTAGGCTTGCTTAAAAAATACTAGATAGAAATAAGCGTAAACTTAATATGTATATATATGGGACTATTTGGGTACTCTCATATACCACTGATTTGTGAAATGTATGGGTCAATCCATAATAAGGATTTGAATTTGAAAAGAAACCATTACTTGGTGCGGGACAAGTCCTTCAAGTTTGGATGATTATATAATTTTAGAAGAGTCTCATTGAAACAGATTCATATGGAAGGTAGGAATACCAATTTAATAATATAGAGAGAGTTTGAATATGTTAGGCACATACTAGGTAATTCTTGAAGATTACTAACAAAAATTTGAGAAGGTCAAACCCATGAAGAACATGTGAATGTGAGAGAAGGGAAAATAAGGGTTATATGTGCATGCATAATTTTTTTAAAGTGAATATAGGTCAAAAATAATTTTACCAAGTATCTAATATTAGGTTTTTATATCTACATAATTTAGGTCAAAGAGGAAGAACATAAAATTTTTACATTATTCCTAGAAAATTAGTGAAGTATAAATATAAAAAACATTATAAAATATGAAACACACCAGTGATAGGAAAAATAATTTGCAAAACCTTATATATTAAATACTCAAAAGCATAGAGATAGACTCGATGAGCATGATTTTGACTTACATGTGTCTACCTAAGACTAACCTGCACCCTGTGCATGTATACCCGAAAATATTTTCAAGATCTTATATTTTAGGATTATGATTAAAATAGTCTACACAATCATTCTAAAGATTCAAATTTAAAAAATATTAATGATGGGTTATCATCCCTTAAACCTCTTATAGTTACTTTACATAGCCTAGTTTCCTTTGTTAGTAATTATCACAGTTCCTTGAGCCCAGCTTGACAGATAAAGTTAAATTACATTCTTTCATTGATGTAGGCCAATATTTATTTAATTTGATTTATTTTTTTCTATTTTGAGTAAAACTATAATTAGGGTAAACATAAATGGTGTACTTGACATGAATTGAACACACAACCTTTTGATATGGAGTCACCATTTATGTTTTACCTTAATTATAATTTTATTCAAAATAAGAATAAAATAGTTATAATTAAATAAATTTTAGAATACATCCATAAAAGTATAGAATTTATATCTATCTAATTGATTGGTCTCAAGGAAACATGACAATTTTACACAAAGGAAATTAGGCTATGCAAAGTATAAAAGGTTAAGGAATGATCACACTTATTTATTATTTTATAAATCTAAATCTATAAAATGACTATGTAGAATGTTTGTATCTTGCTCTTGAAATATAAGATCTTGAACAGACAAATGTAGGATCCAAGTTCATCTTTGGTAAACACTTGTAGGTTAAAATCATGTTTGTCGAGTCTGTCCTTGTGCCACCAAACCTGTCTTATGCAGGGTTCTACAAAGTGATTTATTTTCACTATTATATTGCATATTTTATTATGTTATTATACTTATGCTTCACTATTTTATTTGTAAAATGTGTATAATTTATGTTTTTCCTCTTTGACCTAGCCTAACATTCTAAAAGAAACAAATAGTTATGAAGTCAGACAACCTTTGAAGTGATATTGAAAACTACATATCCCACACACTTAGAATTATAAATCCTTGTAGTTATATGAGTGTGTGGATGGAAATAACTCAAGTGAGGGTTTCAACCTCTTCTTCCCTAGAAGTGATAAATGTAACTATTTTCAAAAGTAATAATTCCTTTGGCACAAATGGAATGATGATATATTAAGAAGAATAAATTTTTCATAAGTGTGTATGATGTGACTCAATTAAGTTCAACTTGAAGTAGGAATAAAAATATTTTATGCTTAGATCTAGGCTCGACATTTAATATTATATTTTGATGTGTTTCTCTATGTTCTAATTTCATATCTAGTTATTCTCAAATGGATTAACATGACCTAGTATATATAGGTTGATCTAGGATAATTTATGTGTGTTACCTAAATTTATAAATTGCAAAGGGAAATGTCAAAGTTTAATAATCAAAATTAATAATAAATAGGTCCCACAAAGGCAAAGGGGATATACACACATTGGGCACATGTCTAACATAGATGGATCCATACTCTACATAGATCTGACTTGAAGATGATAGTGGCTCTATTTTTGAGGGAGAGTCTGATAATAGGATATATATAGTCCAATTATGCTAATGAATAATTTTTGATAAATGTTAGACAATTATTTTTAGGTTTAATGGATAAATAGAGACCTTAGTGAGACTTGGATAGATCAAGAAACAAGACAATATGTAAAATTCTACCAACTATGATAAGTTAGGAATAAGACTCTTGAGGAAAATTTGGGTGTCTACTTAATGCCCCCACTTTAACATGGGTTTAATAACATGATTGAATGTATACATGGATAAAAGTATAAATGTAATAAATTTGAAACACACGCATTCACTTACCTAGGGTAGGATGAAGGGTTTTATAATGCACACTCAAGCTAAGCCTCTATCCACATAGATTTTGATGTACTTGAAACAATTTCTAATTTCTATAAGTAGTCAATGCTAATGATAGATATGTGAAGTTTGAAGTTTGAAAATTTTAAAAATTTGAATTTTTGAATTTTTGAATTTTAAAAAGAGAGCATATAAACAAATACATCTAGTTGGTAATTGTTCCAAATTCCACAATAATGTTTATTCCATAAATAGACTTTAAAAAAGTGCTAAAACACAACCAACACTTCTTTAGGCATCACCAATACCCAATCCACTTCTTGATCAAGGAATAAGAATTTTATTTCAATTTCAATCAAGTTCTCTCCAATTTGCTTTTTTTAAATACAGCCACATACAATCCATATTTTGAGGCGAGGGATGAAGACCTATGCTTAAATAACTCATCTCAAAAGATAATGTTATATACCTTATATGTTAGGAAAATAATATAGCTAAAGCATCAACACCCCAAACACATGCCACTGATATTTGCATAGATGTATGTATAAGTATAAATCTAGCATAGGAAAGATAGAACCATGTCAAGCACAATGCAAAAGGTTACAATTCCCACATACGTAAAAAAAATATAGGGATAATTAGGATGTACAAAAAAAGATACAATATTTCCTCCAAGTGGGATATATATAAAAATGATAATACACATAAGTATCATTCCCCCATAGATGTATGGCAGATACCATGGAAATGTAGGTACCAAAAAAGTATTATGTAATAAGCATGATAGACATCATGGCTACAAGCAATGAATAAAGAAACATGCCACACAAGTTGGTGACATACCTAGTTTAGTGACAAGATAATTAAGTGAGATGACATAAATATGGGACCCACAAAGCATGATGACAAGAGGATCCTATATGGATAATGATGTATAAACAAGCAAACGCATGCACATGAAATTAATAATTCATACATAACAATCAATGTAACCAAGTAACAATCATAATGAAAATATCCATGGGATATATATTGTTAGATAGTTGTCAATGATGTCATGGTGATGTCATTGAGGTGTCCAAGTGAGTGGATGTAGTGCCTTGATAGTCTAAGTGATAATGGCAAAGTGTGCAATGTATTTGTCCTAGTATTTTTTAAGTATGCTTGGTTGATATTTAGTTTTAGCATGGTTACAGATGTTCAAGGATGACTATGGTGATTTAAGGATGTGAAAAGGGTCATATAAAATGTTTAATATGATTTGATTCTTGTGTGAATAAGTGTATTTCATCTGGTTGATCATTATTTTCATCTAGACATTTTGGGTCCAATGGTAGAAAATATGAGTAGGCAATTTGATGATGTCACCATTGTTATATGTGGATGAGTCAAGGGAATTTGGTCATATAGTTTTGATCACATTTGTGCCTAGATATTATGCACTAAATTTTAGATCATAAAATTAGGTGCATTAAAATAAATGCAAGTGCATAGTTGGGGTCCTAAGCAGTTTGATTGTGTTTTCCCATAGCCAAATTTGCAATGTGGCAAGAAAAGTTGAGTAGGCATTTTGATGGTGGCATATATTGCACGTGTAGATGTTTCAAGAGAAGGTGATCATATGGGTTTGTTTAGTTTTATGCCTAGTTGATTTGTGATAACTTTTAGGTAAATCATGATAAAATCTATGCATGTGCAAAGTTGGTCTTTCCAAATAATTCTTGACATAGATGTCTCAATGAACTAATAAATTTGAGAATTCATTTTAATTTCACTATATCTCACAAATATGAGGGTTATAGGAGAAGATTATTATATGGTCTGATTATCCTATTTTATGATATTATATGGTCCAAATTTGAGAACTAACAAGTGAGCGAAGCAAAAGATATGACTATGCAAAGTTGGCCTTCCAAGCAGATAAGCAAGGTTCCCATAGTCAAATTTGCATAAGGTAAAGTTTGAGAAACATCAATGGAGCATGATTACTCCAATATTTTAGGATGATATGAAATAAAGACAAGTTTTTAATTCTTAATAATGAGCAAAGATAAAGATCGAGCTTCTTCCAAATATCAATAGTTCATGGGAGTTCATACATCTAGATCTACAGTGTGTAGTAAGTCAAATGGGTCAAAGTGTTTGATACTTAAAATGAGTAAAGATCAAGTTCATTAAAAAAGGATCAATGGATCATTTTCATTATAAGATATCCAAAATTATTGAGATGAGGACAAGTGTTTGATGTTTAACATCAAGTAGAAATAAAATTCAAGCTACATACGAGAGATCGATGGAGCGCATTAAGTCAATTAGTCAAGATGAAGATCCAAGGATGAACATTGAAAGGTAAAGGCCAAGATATCTATAATAATATTTGTGGTTCATGATTTATCTAAGTAGAGAGGACATTATATGTGAGCAAAGTGATCTAGGTTTAACTCTGACCGTTTGCATTTGAATATTTGAATTTAACTAAGAAAAAACTAGTGCTCTATATTTTGGCTATATCTTTTAATCTATGCAGAATTTGCTCATGGTGTGAAAATAAAACTTATATAGGAATACAATTTACATATATAAATATAAATTTGAAGATATAAAAGTGTGTATAGTCAAAGTTATGAATGTTTAAAGTTGACTGTGTTTGATTGTGTTCTACAAGTAACCCGAGAAGGGTATTTGAGCTCATTTTGATGTTGTTTCAATATCTCACGTTGAATTAGATATTGGATCATGTTATATACTCCATGAGGATAATATATTTCAATTAGGAATGTTTTAACATTTTTTTAGAGTATGAAAAAATCTTAATAATTTGACTGTGTATTTGTTCATGATGTTCATATGCAACAGGTCAGTGTTTGAGTTATTTGAGCATACACGGAGGTGAGTAGAGTTGATTGTGATCATTTGAGGATGTATAAGGGGACATAAGGATTGAACCCATGTAATTTAAATTTTTCCTATGCTCTTTTTTTTCTTGATAAAGTGATAAATGGGTGAATATTTCTCCATGACACATATAAGGGCTATAAGGGCCTATTTGATAGGTGTAGTTGTTTAAGGGTGACCCATGGGTGTTATGGCTAACCTATGTGGATGGTATTGAGATATGTATCAATGAGATAGATTACTTAAGGGCTAAGGCATGAATCTTATCCAACCAAGATGGTGATAATCATGAATGCTCTATATATATTTAAATCAAATATGATGATTTTTAGACTTGAGAGAGATAATTAGAGAGGCTTGGGTGTGTGAATTACGGAGCGAAGGAGAGGTAGAGTGCCCAGTGGATGATTTGAAGATAATAATAGATTGAGAACTATTTTTATGAACTATAGGTCATAATTTTGTTGATATAATAGTGATCTTGTTGTTTGAGTATGAGCGAAGGTGAAGAGTGATAATCAGAGGTCCATCATCAGGTGTTGAAGACATTAGTTCAAAAGTGGATGTGCTCATATGTGTTGTTGTGGAATCTCAACATATAAGGAGGTTATAGCCTCCCTAAAAGGTGAAAATTTATAAATGTCTATTTTTTGTGGTAGCTCAGCATTTAAGGGGGTTATAGCCTCCTTACAAGGTGAAACTTACTAAAGGTCTAGTTGTTATGACAGCTTAGCTAAATAGGTGTAGTAGCTCCTTGTGGGATTGCAGTCTCACTAAAATAAGGGATTTTATTTCTTTGATCAGTTATAGCTGGTATAAATTGGTTCTTATTTTATAAGATAGTAGTCTAATTATAGGTTCCAGTGGGTTTTCTCCTTGAAGAGGGTTTTCCACATATGTCATGTGTTATGTGCTTGATCTTGCATTGTCTCTCTTGTTTATTGTTGTGAATGATGTGTATGCTTCATGAATGCTTGTGGTAATAGATTAAGAGTTTCTAAGGATTGAAATTGAAGTTGTAATATTTGGGCTTACTGATTCACCCCCCTTCTTAGTGATTGCACCTTTAACAATTGGTATCAAAGCAAGTCCTTTGGTAAAGGCTTGATAGTTTGAAGGTGATCCAAGGTACAATATGGGTAATCATCAAGGAGGTTTCTCTACTAAGAAAGAACCAATGTTCAATGGATCTAATTATGCTTTTTTTAGTGCAAAGATGAGGACATACATTATGTCCATATGGTTTGATGTATGGTAATCTATTGTGGATGGTTAGTTGCTCTTACTACTCCATCTAGTGTTGTAGACAAGAAGTTGTTTGAGAATAATTTTAAGGCAATGAATGCCATCACTTGTGGGCTTATAGAGACTAATTTCTCCAAATTAATCCATTTTAAATATATTAAAGAGATATGGGACAAAATGAAGATCATTTATGAAGGAGATTTAAAGGTCAAGATTTCTAAGTTATAGACTCATAGAAGGCAATTTGAAAGTCTCAAGATGAATGAAGAAGATTATATGGCATCCTTTCTATAGAGATTTGATGAGATTTTGAATATCATCAGAGGTCTCAAAGAGAATCTTGAAGAGGCTACTATAGTCCAAAATGTATTAGGGTCTCTATCCCTCAAGTTTGATCCAAAAGCATCTGCTATAGAATAAATTCATGATATTACTCAGTTGAACGTGGATCAATTGCATGGCACCCTTACTGCCTATGAGATTAGAGTAAATGATGATATACCACCAAAGAAGGAAGTAACATTCAAGACAGAGATGAAACCTAAGAATAAGTTCCAAGGTAAGAAACCCAAAGAGGATGACATATCTGACATTGATGAGGATGAACTAATAGCTTTGATTAATAGGAAATTAAACACAAGCTCATGGAAGTATAAGGATAAACTACCCTTCAAATGTTTCAACTGTGGAGAGAAAGGACATTTTACTCATAAGTACCCTCATAAGCATGAAAAGAAATATGATGAAGAGTATGGTGAACGCCAAGATGATGACAAGAAGACATATAGGAATAAAGGAGTCATAACTTTTAATAACAAGAAGAAGTTCTTCAAAAACAAGAAGAGTCTCTATACCAAATAAGATTACAACTCATCAGATGAGAGTCAAGATAGTGACTCAGAATATGATCATGAAGATGATGGACCTATTGATGTTGAATCCTTGTTCATGACTGAGGAAGGAATTTACTCACATCAAAAGGAGTCTGCTTTGAGTGATTTAGATGATGATGAAGATGAGGTGGACTATGAGATTGCATTGATAAATGCATTTGAAGAACTAAAGATTGAGTGGAAGATGATTAAGAAGATGAAATCTAAACTAAAGTATTATGAAGAGCAATTCAGTGTATATGAGGCATGAATGCATGAAGACACCAAGGAACATGTATATATAGTCAAGCATCTCAGTTGTCAAATGGAAATCCTATCTACAAGCTTGAAAGCTAAGGAAGATGAATGTTCAAGGTATATTTCTAAAAATAAGTCTTTGAAAGATAAGTTATAGAATTCTACAAACAAGGTGAAGTCATTTATGAGATTTGAAAAGAGCTCAAGTGATATAGATAATATTCTAAGTGGTTAAAAGCATGTTAGTGATAGAACTAGTCTTGGATATGAAAAATAACAAACAAATGTAACTCAAGACAAGATGAAGACTAATGTGAACAAGCACAATCATCAGATAAGGAATGAAGGTGTTAGCAAAATGAAGACAAATCAGATCAGATAGCTAAATGCCATAAGGTATGTAAGTTTAAATGGTTATTATTTCACATGTAATAAATTTGGCCATAGAGCTAGAGAATGCAAGAGACCTGTTAGAAATGAGTTTTCATGGAACTATGATAGGGGTCTTCAGTCAAAAAGTGTGAATAAAGTTAAGTGCTTTAACTATTTTGTTGTGGTACACTTTGCAAACCATTGTCCACATAAGATTAGACAAGGTGAGTCATCGTCAAAATTTTGAGGTTATTTCATTTGTCATGATAAAGGATATATTGAAAGTTTCTATCCAAACACGGTAAGACAAACTATTTTTTCATGAAGGAATATTGTCTGCTACAACTATGAGAATATTTTCCACATTGCTAGGTTCTACAAGTAAAGGTCATCAAGTCAAAATGAGTTCAATCAAGTTACTAGAGTGCAAGTAATAAGGCAAGTTAACTCATGGAAACCAAAGGTGGTAAGAATGAGTCATGATGAGACTACAGTTCTAAGTAATTTGTTTGCTATGGTAGAGAATACTTTAAAAACTGAATACTAGCATAGGCTCTCATTGTTTGCTCACATTGTGATTAAAGAGATCAAACTCAAGGAGAAGACCAAGGTACTAGTTGAGGCTAGTTTTGAGATAAGTATGGATCCAAGTGAACATCATGTTGTTGTTGAGCAAGTTTCATTCAAAGAAAATCAATTGATAGTGCCTAGTGATGAGGTTCAAAGCTACAAGGAATGTTCTACAGATGAAAAGGTATGTCATGAATCTTTGTTGTCTCCATGTATTTTCAATCCAATCCTATAAGAAAAGGAGAATGTTTTAGTTGTTGAGCATGTTTCTTAACTTAAGCCTAAGAAGAAGAAGAATAACTATAAGTATTAGATGACCAAGGAGAAGAAAGAATATGAGGAGTTATGGGCAACTCTTAGTTTCACATTATTCTAGGACATTGTGAAGTAAGGTGTCTCTACCTATTATTCTTAGGAGACATATTTTCTTGTGGAGAATCAATTTGGTGTGCTAAAGATGATAATTCCAATTAGAGAGGTCTTTATTTAAGGGGAAGCAGCAAGATCATGAGCTTGTTCCAAAGATTTGTGAAGGAGCTATAATACAGGATTAGAATGGGTATTTCCAGATGGCATAATGAGTTTGATGCAATGTCAAAAAGTGTTTAGTGATCATAAAGGTATATGAACTTATTTGTTAAGTAAACCATATATTTTTTTGGTCTAAAGGTATGTTGAATCCAAATTGAAGATTTTTTAGTGTTCTCAATTTTCTCAATTTTTCGCTTAAGGGCAGGTAGGTCTAAGCTGGGTTATAGGATGTATGGGTTCCTAAATGTTTAAAGGCTCAAATCATGGTGTATAAGTGTGTTATGGGTGTCTCTACGTGTGCAATAAGTTTCATAGGTGTGTGTTGAACAGAAGGAGGTTTGTTGACCTTGTTTGTTTTGAGTTTCTAAGGTTTTGGGCTATGATATAAAAGTGGTTTGCCTTATTATTTGAGATCTAAGGATTCTTAAATTATTTAATG
Organism: Torreya grandis; assembly: GCA_037957365.1. Classification (NCBI taxonomy): domain Eukaryota; kingdom Viridiplantae; phylum Streptophyta; class Pinopsida; order Cupressales; family Taxaceae; genus Torreya; species Torreya grandis. The sequence goes on from JARHVA010001230.1 coordinate 1,541,454, forward strand.
GACTAAATGGGTTGTCAAAAAAATCTTCATATATATTTGAAGGTTTATTTTTTTCAATATATTCATGTTTTTGTCAAGATGGAAGCCTAATTTGCTCGTAGGTTTGTGAAGGAAGTATGTTGCAAAGGATGATCTAGGTGATGAAAATTTGTTTTATTCAGGGGTAATATGAGAGTGCTCTAGATATTAAGTTTCAAGTCCTGAAAATGTGTCTACTAAAAATTGTGGGCTCTGCAATTTCTAGGTAGGGCTAAAAGGAGATTAGACAGGCCTAGCATGAAGAAGAGTGATTTTTGCTTAGTTTTTTCCAAAAGAGAAAGGAATTTTTATTTCTTGGAGATTTATTATGTTTTTTTAAATCATTTTTCTTATTTTATTAGTGTCATGAAGTTATGTTGATGGTCCTTGTGGTAGCTTGAGAGTGAAGGCTAGTAAGCATGTGTGGTGGCTCTTCATGGTGTGTGGAGATCTAAAGATGCTCAAGATGTGAAATGGATAAGTATTTGGGGTCCCTCTAAAATATTTTTTTTTTAGTTCCATTATATTTCATTATTTTTTTTGTTCTATATTCATTGGTTGCAGTGCCTAGTTGAAGAGAGTGTTGGCATGGAGCAAGAGGAAGTTGTCAAGGCAAGAAAAGGTTATCTCAAGGTAAGGGGGAGTTTGAATCATATTTATAAGGTGTTAATTTCCTATTTATGTCATTTTTAGGTCATTAGTGTTATTTTTTTCCCACTTTTTCATTGTTTTAAAGGGAGAGAAAGTTCATATTCTGAGAGTGCTTGAAGAGAGAGAAGAAGGTGAGTTGTATTTTATTATATGATGGTTGTTAACATCAATGAAAAAGGGGGAGATTATTGGAGAGTTTTAAATTATTTCATGGTGATCTAATTTAGGTGTCTAATAGATTGGATGAATTTTCTTGATAGTCTAAGTGATAATGACAAAGTGTGCAATGTGTTTGTCCTAGTATGCTTGAAGTGTGTTTGGTTGATATTCAGTTTTGCCATGGTTAGAGATGTTAAAAGGATGATTATGGTGATTTTAGGATGTGAAAAGGGTCATATAAAATGTTTTATATGATTTTAGTTCTTGTGGACATAATTTTATTTCATTTGGTTAATCATTGTTTTCATCTAGATACTTTGGGTCCAATGGCAGAAAATTTGAGTAGGCAGTTTGAGGACGTCATCATTGCCACGTGGTAATGAGTCAAGGGGATTTGGTCATATGGTTGTGATAAAATTTGTTCTTATATATTATTAAATATATTTAATATCATGTGCTTAAGTGCTTCAAAAAATATGCAAGTGCAAAGTTGGGTTCCCAAGCAGTTTGACTGTGTTTTACCATACTTAGCCAAATTTGTAATGTGGTAAAAAAAAGTTGAGTAGGCATTTTGATGGTGGCATATCTCGCACATGTGGATGTTTCAATAAAAGGTTATCATATGTTTTTTTTTATTTTTTTTCCTATTTTATTTTTGATAACTTTTAATTCAACTTTCAAAGCACGACAAAAGCTATGCATATGCAAACTTGGTCTTTCCAGATAATTCTTGACATAGTTAGCTCTATGAACTGATACATCTAAGGAGGCATTTTAATGTCATTATATCTAAAAAAATTGAGGTTTATATTATAATATTATTATATTTATTTATTATCCTATGTGAGGAGATCATATGGTCCAAATTTGAGAACTTGTGAGTGAGCGTAGCAAAAGATATGACTGTGCAAAGTTGGCCTTCCAGGCAGATAAGCAAGGTAAAGTTTGAGAAACACCAACAGAGAAAAATTATTCAAACAAATTATTATGTTGTAATATTATTAAAAAAAATTATTATTAATGTTAAGTAGAGATAAATATTGAGCTTCTTTCAAGGATCAATGGTTCGTGTGAGTTCATACATCTAGATCTACAATGCATAGTAAGTCAAATGGGTCAAAGTGTTTGATGCTTAAACTAAGTAAATATCAATTTAATTAAAAAATTATCAATGTAACATCTTCATTATAATATTTTTGGAATTATTTATATTAGGACAAGTGTTTTATGTTTGACGTCAAGTAGAGATGATGACTGAGATATGTATAGGAGATCGACGAAGTGCATAAGTCAAATAGTCAAGATGAAGATCCAACAATGAGCACTAAAAGGTAAAGGTCAAGTTCCTTAAAATAATATATATGTTTCATTATTGATCTAAATATTGAGGACACAATATTCAAAAAAATTGATCGAGGTTTAACTATGATCATTTGCATTTGAATATTTGAATTTAACAAAGAAAAAACTAGTGCTTTGTATTATGGTTATATCTTTCAATCTATGCAGAATTTGTTCATGGTGTAAAAAGTGAAATTTTAGAGCACTCCAAAGAAAATATATAAATATAATTTTTAAGATATAAAATTTTTTTTAGTCAATTTTATGAAGGTTCAAAGTTGACTGTGTGTTTGACTATGTTCTGCTAGTAACCCAAGAAGGGTATTTGAGCTCGTTTTGATGTTGTTTCAATATCTCATTATGAATTAGTTATTGTATGATTTTTAAAACTCCATGAATATAATCTATTTTCATTATTAAGGTTTTTCCATTCATGTATAGTATGAACAAAGATTAATAAGCTGACTATGTATTCATTCATGATGTTCCTATGTGCCAGGTCAGTATTTAAGTTATTTGAGCATATACAGAGGTGAACAGAGTTGATTGTGATCATTTGAGGATGTTTAATGGGACATAAGGAGTGGAACCATGTAATTCAAAGTGGTCTTATGTTCTCTTTTTCTCAATTAAGTGTTAAATGGGTGAATAGGTCTCTATGAGATCTATAAGGGCTACAAGGGCCTATTTGATAGGTGTAGCTACTTAAGGGTGACCCATGGGTGCTATGGCCAACCTATGTGGATGGTATTAAATTGTGTAGAAATTATATGTATGCCTTAATGGTTAATGCATTCCTTTTGGTTGACAAATATGGTGATAATCATGAATGCTCTATAAATAGTGAAATCAAAGATGATGATTTATAGACTTGAGAGAGATAAGTGGAGAGGCTTTGGTGTGTAAACTATGGAGAAAAGGAGATTTATAGTTCCCAATGGATTATTTGAAGAGAATAATATATTTATAACTATGTGTATGACCTATAGGTCATAATTATATTGGTAGAATAGTGCTCCTGATGTTTGAGTATGAGCGCATGTGAAGAGTGATAATCAGAGCTCCATCATCAGGTGTTGAAGACATTAGTTCAAAGGAGGATGTGTTCATAGGTGTTATTATGGTAGCTTAGCATCTAAGGGGTTTACATCCTCATTACAAATTGAAACTTTATAAATGTCTAGTTGTTTTGGTAGCTTAGTTAGATAGGTGTAGTAGCTCCTTGTGGGATTGTAGTCTCATTAAAATAAGGGATTATAGTTCATTGATCAATTACAGCTAATCTAAATTAGTTCATGTTTTATAGGATAGTAGTCCAATTTTAGGTCTCAGTAGGTTTTATCCCCCAAGATCGTTTCCCACATATGTCATGTGTTATGTGCTTGATCTTGCATTGTCTGCCTTATTCATTGATGTCAATGATGTGTATGCTTCATGAATGTTTGTGGTAATAGATTAAGAGTTTGTAAGGATTGAAATTAAAGTTGGAATATTTGGGCTCACTGATTCACCCCCCCTCTCAGTGATTGTACCTATAACATATATAATATATAGGTACTAGCATAAGATGTAGTAACAAATATAATCTAGATGAATTTATAAAGGACAAGAAATGAAAGATATCACTATGCAAGATATATAAAATGGAAATGATCCCAACATAGAACATGTTGATGATGAAAATACCCCTCAAGATGTGGGAAAATATAATTAATTCTAGTATCATGTAACATGTGAATATACATAACACAAAATCAATAAATATCATGAAAAGCATATGTGTAAACCATGGATATGAAAACCTCTAGCATAGGTAAATATGTATTATTTAAAAATTAATATTTTTGAAATTTTTATTTTGTATTGTTTTCTGAATTTTAATTTTTGAATTTTTTTTTTTATTTTGATTTTTTTAATGAGATCTTACCCCTTGATGGGAAAATTGTATAAATCACGTATAGAATATGATGACATAATGTGACAATATTTAAAGTGATTTTTAGGGCATAATAACTCATCGAAACTAATAGGGAAAACCACACATGTATAATGACCCCAATAATAAGATAATATAAAAGTGTGAAGGTCACAAAACATAGATGAATATATGGTAAGGCGCATAAGTGAATAGATCATAAGAAAAAGGATGATGATGCACATGGGGAATACCACATGTAAACTCAATAGTAGAAAGATATGGAAATAAATGTACCAATATAAAATTCTTAGCATGTGTCATGGTAAATGCAAGATATAAAATCTAAATAAACAATCTATACCCATAAATTAAATGGATATAATATACTTTATATGTAATATATGTCAATGATAAACATACATGGGTATGATTCCCCCATATAAAAATATGATATGATATAGAAACCATGGGTACCATGCTTCCATTGGGTGAAATAAATGTATATAGATGTAATCATTTAGTAATAAGTGTGGGTTAAATTCCTCCATAAATGATTAGTTGTGATTAATAAAACACAAATGTGCATATAATGCCCCCATAAGAAAAAATATATTATCGTGTATGAATCCATGTTTTTTATTCTCTAGTAATATATATATATATATATATATATAGAAAAGTAACACAAAAAGGCACAGGGCCATAATTAGAAAGAAATGAATGAGGCTCATAAACTGGAATAATGAGATGAGCATGATTCTAAGCAATGTATGGCTTCCCTAATAGCTCAATGCATGACGTGATTTACTAATATTTTCATTGTCTCCATTGTTGCACCAAATACTAGAGGGTGTGTCCTCGTATATGGCTTGACATATGTCATACATGATATTGAGTAGCATGGTACCATCTATGCTTGGGTTAGATGTATGTTAGCTCATTTGTATCAAGGCTTGTATAATTATACAACTTAGAGTTTGATTTGCTTGTTATTGTATCAAGTACCCTATGGGGGTATGAGCATTGTGATTTTATTCATCCACTAGCTTTACCTCTTTAGATGTGGATTTTAGTCAAGCCATATGTTTCCATATGGTTTTGTGTTCATAGGCAATGAGTCGAGCCTCATGATATTACTAATATTTATGAGAATTTTATTGATATTACTAATTTTTATGAGAATTTTAATTTTTACAATCAAATAACATAATTTTTATACTTTATTATCTTCATCCTGGGTGGTTTGAGGATGCCATAATGTTGCATCGATTGAGAGTTTGCATGTGGTTTGTTGATCATCATAGTATTCTAAAAAGGTCTCAGAATGAGTGAGAGAAAATATAGTTCAATATATGCTAGGATCACCCCACTACTTTATACATTTAGAAACACTCTTACATATCCCTACATAGGGATAGGGAGGTTTCTTCCCCATGTATGTTTATATAGATATGGAAGACTTCTGATGGATACATAAAGCCACCTTTCCTTGAACCCAACTAGTTAGATTGATTTGAATTCTATACTATCATATATGTATACTTGGATTTATTTATTTTTAACTATTTTATTCCCATTTTGAGTAAAAAAAAATTAGGGTAAACATAAATAGTGAACCCTAACTCTTTTTAACATTCAAGCTAAGATTTTACAAACTCTTGTGCCTTTAGGGTTTGATATCTTTTCAAACCAAATTTTAATATTTTCTTCTCAAGTTAGGGTTTATAATTAGCTAACCCTATGGTTTCATTATCATTTCATGTGCTTAGATTTATTAAAATTATATTTAAATAGATGTAAACATATTATCTTTGTTGAGTGTTAAAAATACAAAAAATTCAAATGTAGATGCTTATTTGGTTTGTAATTGTGTTCCTCTGTCTTACATGCTTTGTGACAATTATTTACCTCCAAAACATATAAGGAATATTTTATCTATAATAACCATAAATCCTAATATTCAACCACTAAATTGAATCCTATAAGGATCTTAACATACATTCACAAGAGGTACTAGTCCTAATGCATGTCATACATACCCTGTGAAAAAAAGTACAACACCTTTATTTAGAGATCAAATCATATTACACTTGGGTTGATTATAATTCTATACATGGAAATCCCATAGTGTGCAACATCCTTAACTTACCACTTCATCATGACTTTAAAATTTCTAATTTTACATTATTTGATGGTGGTGGTGATCCTTATTTTCATCTTAAGAGCTTTGTGGCTTCTACTGGGAAACATAATATTAATAATATAAGTATTCTTAAATTATTTTTTAAATTCCTAATTGTTCAAGATTTAGGTTAGTTTTATCATCTTCTCAGTGGCTCTTTACATTCCTATCTTGATTTGGAAGAAACATTTTTAGTATAGTATATCTATAATAAGGAACCAAAAGTTACATTTGAGAATCTTCACTCTCTTCACCAAGGAAACAATGAGCTCTTTAATAATTAAATATTACAATTCAAAACTTGTATACGTCAATTTATTTATCTACCAATAAACTTATAACAAAAATACATTTTATGTAGGGGAATTACTTTTACTCTAAAGAATAAATCACTTTATCATACTTGTGATTCTTTCACATCTCTTTATTATAATATAATGTCACTATAAAAAGAGTTTGCACATCCTCAAGAAGTTAACCATGTAAAAAACACTCCTATTTATAACACTTAAATTACAAACCATAAATTTAAAAATATTTCATATCCATCATGGGATAGGAAACAAAAATAAATTTTCAACTAATAATACATTTTTTATAAGAATAATGAGAGATTTCCCTAAGCGTAATGATTCTCCAAGTGTAATTCTAAAAAACATGCTACATAATAAATTGATCACTTTGTCTCATACTCATCCTTCATATTATTCACCTGCTTTGTATAGGAAAAAAAATATTATAGTGTTTATCATATAATTCATGGAAATTCAACAAATCAATGTCATTATTTGAAAGATATAATTATTAGCCTTATCAATGAAGGTAACTTGAAATTATAAAACATCCTATCGATGTTACTTCAAATCCTACACAAGAGGAATCTAAACACACAAATATAAAATTAACTATGAAATGGGAACCTACTTAAAAAGTTATCTCATCTCTTACTCTAGAAATTATAATATCTCTCACCCAAGAATATCTAATTTAAAAATATATTTTATTTCCCATGCAACAAGAACTTATTCCAAAATATATATCATTGCCTACGCAAGAAAAAATTATTCAATAAGATATGGCATTGCCTATACAAGAATAATTCATTCCAAAAAATATGTTATTGACCACAAAGGAATAACCTATTACAAGTGTACCATCTACTACCAATGAAATGCCTAAAATAAGTTTATCTACAAAATAAATGTCTAAGTATACACCTCAAGCAAATATTACAACAAACAAGGTTTCAAATTCACAAGTTATAAATTATATTTTACTTTAGAATAATTAATCCTTAACACATTCATAGATGGAAAATGATTCAATAATGTTTAGGTGGATAAATATTGTGAATTCAATGTATGTATTCTTTAAGCATTTAATAAAAACTACTCTACCCCCACCACTTACAATGGGGTCAACTCAATTACCAATAGGACTTGGTCCCAAAGATTGTATTATTACATTACAGGTTGATGTTACTTTAAGCCAATAAAATTAGGAAAATCATGGATAATAGCAATGGATGGAATGTTTGATAGGAACCATAATTACATTGATTTGAATTTCAAAGGAAATCATATTCATTTATTTTTTGTGTTTTAAATGAAGATGACAATTATGATTGGAATGATATGTCTAAGCTGACAAATTTAGAAGAGGATTTCATTAAATATAATGAATACTCATAAGTTAATCATAAATAGTTTAAATAAATAATTGAACTCACATTACTCAATGACCAAGATAACATAATATACATATTTGGATAGGCTCTACACCTATCTTTATGGTCTTCATTACATACGTATTTTGAAATATACATGTTTATAACAAGTACATGTTGTTCATTTACGATATGTGATTTATACACTAATAGTCATAAATCAAAAAAAAAAATCATTCTATCACTTAAAAATACATGTCTTGATCACTAAAAATATTTAAAAATAAAATACAACACAAATTTATACACATACAAGAACAATAAATCTAATGCACAAAAATCATAATGTATACCAAGATCGATCCAAGTACATAAGTTCAAATTAGGGGTACTAAGACCCATAAAAAACAAATTCCATGCCTTCTATGAGATGAATGAGCATTCTTACTACTACCCTCCTCAAGAGATGTGTCTTGTCAAACACTGCCAATGCTACTCTCTCCAATCATTAAATGGGGGATTCTAAATACATCTTCTAACCATCCACTCTAATTTTAATGTGCCACATGACTCTCTTAAATAAAACCAAAACCCTACACAAATGTTAGGGCATCCCTCATCTTTTTACTATCATCATCTATTCTTTTAATTACATGAAATAATTGCCTCACATATTCTACTAGTGGGAGTGTCATGGGTTCCACTAGAGGGGACCTATCATGCTCCTATTATTGTAGTCATGCCTATAACTTGTTAGTCAACTATAAATAATAGAAGTAACTTGAAATTTAGACAATGGATCAAATAAATGGGAATAATTCCCATAAATAAATTCAAAACCTTAAAAGGTCCACCCATGTATATAACATCATAATTCATCACATGAGTAACACCATTAATAATGGCAATCCACATAGCTGAAAATGAAATTATAAAGGCAATATTAGAATACAAATTAAATCTAATACAAATTAAAAATTAAAAAACAAACTTAATACAAAAATTTATTGATATCCTTGAAAGTGTCATGAGTGATGGGATCTACATGTGTAATTATTAGGCCCACACCTACATGAGCCTCATATTTTCTAGTAGGTCTACCATCTGAGGCATGTATGTCAACACCTATAGGTGATTTTCCTTAGTTCTATCATCACCAACTACTATTGGAGGGAATAAAATTAATACATAGGCCCCTAGGTAATATAAAACATAACTTTAAGTTACACCTACATCATCTAATCCAATTTCAACAAAAGGTGTCTTTATATATCAGTTGGGAGCCCTCTCCATCTATATGTCAATATCCTTAGGGGTAGAAACTTCCTTATCATCAGGTGGGGATTTCTAAGAGCATCTTCAAATTTAGGGTGAATGGGGGTGATCCTAATGAACCACAGATTGATATGTCACTTGCTCATACTAAAAACTCTCTAGAATACAATGATGATCAATCAGTAGTTAGCTAACTCTCAATTATTGTAACATTGTGGCATCCTCAAGCCACATGGGATTAAGAAAATAAGGTCTCTAAATGATGTTGTTTGACTATAAAAAATATAAAATCTCTTATAAAGTGGTAATATTATGAGGCTTGGCTTATCGGTTGTGACCACAAACTAATTTAGAAACATATCACTCTGCCTCAATCAAATTTTGAAGAGGTAAACCCAATGGATGAGTAACAACAATATACTCTTACCCCCATACTAGTAATAGGTTACCTAATATGATACCAATGAGACCAAGTTATATTATAAAACTATAAAAGTACTAATATAAATGAGCTAACATACATTTGACCTAAGCATACATGGTACCGTGTTCTTTAATATCTTGTATGATGGGTCTCACACCATATACGATGGCACACCCTCTAGTATCTTCTACAACTAAAGAGCTAGGAAAGATACATCTAAATTTATTCAACCTTGAAGTTGTACTATTAAAAATATGATCAATCATCAAAATTGATCTCCCATCCTTCTCAATGCCACCTTGACCACCTTTATAGCATCGTCTTGCTAACCTCATTTTTTATTGCACTAAGCTGAATAATGAAAACATCTCTACCTTGAAAGGGTAGGAATAATATTCTCCACATATCCTCAAGGGTAATAGTCATCTCCCCTATGGGGAGATAAAATGTGCACATGTCACAATCCCACCACTCAGCAAGGTTGGTCAATGAAGGTAAGTTCATGGTCATAATTCCAAGACAACTAATAAGCCTAAGGCTAATAACCTCAATCATTGCTTGATATTGAGGATCAAACCCATGTGGATATTAAGCCCCAAACTCTACACTATTTGAACTCTCTCACACACAAAAATCACTGTAATTAAAAAATAAATATAAAACATTAGTAGTAATAATGAAAGAAAGCAAGTCAAAGCAATAAAATACTAAAATAAAACTCTAATTATCACTCTTATATAGTCAAAATCAAAGCAATAATGGACAAACTCATAGGATTCTTGGCCATAATTTTCACTTCCAGATAATCTCATCACTATAAGAATGGACTCATTGAAAGGAAATGACATACTCAACAAAAATCAACTGACATAAATAATTACCAAGACAAGATCAAAAATTTATGATTCTTATCTAATTTGAATAAAAAATAAAAAAATGAAAGTGAGATTTGTTTTTAGGAAAAACATAAAATGCCTCTGACATGGGTTGACCACTTGAAATATGTGTATGAATGTGATCGAAATGGTCAGGGATTAAATTTATCCTGGAAACCATATCAATAAAACTCAAAGCTCAAAATCATAATTGATTCAAAAATTAGCAATAACACAAATGACTTAAAAAATTCAAAATTAAAATAATTTTATAGCTAATGAAATTTCCTAAGTTTAATAGTTAAGATGAGCAACATTAATCATTTTTTAATTACACCTATTGTTAGAAACCAACACCTTGTATGAAACAATTGATAGATATTTCGGGCTTTATGTCATGACTCATATACATTACATTTTAGGGGCATCTATTGGCCTCATTGTAATTTATTGCTAGCTTTACAAAAATATCATTAATCATTGAAAAATATGCATTTGCTATGAACCCCTAAAATCCACCTCAAAACAATACATATATTTAAAAGCATGTCATAATCGGAGATGGGGAATTTCAAAATAACATATTACAACATTGAGTCCTGCTACTAGGGGCAATGATTAGGGGAAACTTTCTTCCTAGTGTCTTACCATACACTATGGGTAATTTACATATGCTTTGCACATCATTTGACATTGGAAAGTTTTCAATACTACCTTACATCAACATCACATTTTATGCATAATTTGTAATATTATGTTAATAGGGCTCTTAGGCTATAAATAATTCTCATAACTTTAACAAATTATGGATTGGCGTACTCAAAAATACACCTGTTACACCCTATAAACATGATGTATAGTGCCTTATGCATACCTTGTTAATTGTATATATTCAAGCAGTTGCCCATGGGGGCATTATACCTAAAGTTTTTCCCCTATTAGCCTCTATGACCACATTTACACATATATGTGCCCATGGGGGTATCATACCCAACAATGTGTTTCATGGATCATATTAATATTTACCTATGGAGGCATTATATCCACATATATCTCTTCGTAAACCTTATTGACATATATTATATATAGAGCATATCATACCCTTGTGTTATACAAACCTATATTGCATATACAAATTTGAATCTTACATTCACCATAACACATGGTTGGTTTTTATGCATAATTTATTTATTACCATATCTTGCTACACTCAAGCAGTTACATCATTGGGGGCATGTTGTTCTCCCTACATGTTTCCATCCTCATTATAGGATGTATCCATTTATGGACCCTATCACACAGTTATCTATACCATATGCTTACCATTACTAGCACCTATCCATTTGTACTACTAAAATTTAGCATGACATGTGTCTTTCCTTCCCCTTCTTATTACATCATCCTCATCAAAGGATAGTTACTTCTATTGAACCTCCATAAGCATATCTTATATGCACATGTCTATATGACATGACTATCACCAAATTAATATATTCAATATACATTTATGAGGGCATGTTATTTTTTTATGTTCTCATTGTTATATAAATGGCCTGACAGGGAGCATATTCTTCACATTTGGGAAATTATAGTTATTCCCATTTTGTTTTGACTACAGGGGTATATTACCCTTTTATGATGTGTTTAATATGATACTTCTTTCCAATTCTAGATTAAACTTTACATGATTCCATGAGGCATGACAATATGTTAATTCAAATATCAAAATATGCAAACTTTTCAAAACAATTTGTTGGTATCAACTATATTCAAATTATATTAGCACATGTTAATATATTAACACTTCAGCTATAGTAATTTTATAACAAATGGGGTATTTTAATATTTTGAGATGAGTGATTGTAACATAAGTATTCATCCCTCATCTCAAAGGGGAGAATCTATATGGGCATGTTTTCAACAAAAACAAAATTGGAACAAACTTGATTGGACTTGAGTAAACTTGATTAAACTTGAAAAAAATTATCTCCTTCCTTCATTAAGAAGTCAAATGGATATTAGTGACTCCTAGAGAAGCGTTGGCTATATTTCAACTCCTATTAAAATTCTAGTTATGGAATTGACATTTGGGGAAAATATTAATCATGTGTACTCACCCCTATATTATCTTATCAAGTCAAATTTTCAAATTCAAAATTTTCAAAATTTATCATGAACATGGTGTGGCATTGATAAATTGTGTATATGGCCATTTCTCATAGGTATATCAATTTTAATTAATGGTGTAGATAGATGCATGATAAAAAAAAAATCATATTCCTCTTCCTATAGAAAGTGAAGGTACATGCTTAAATTTATATATCATTTTTACTTTGACGTATGCATGCATCACTTCATACACATTTCAAAGTAAGGGCATTATGTAGACACCTATATTTGGTAAAAATATCATTTATTATACTAATTTTAATTTTACCTTTTATATATGACTTATTACCTTTACTTCTCAATTTATTGGTGCATTCAAGGTCTTACTTTCTTGGTTTATCCTATATTATTGTCATTGATCCATTTTCTCCAATTTTCATGTTTGTTGGATTTAGATATCCCCTCCTTAATTTTATTTTGTCTCATTCTTTTGTCCTTTATCTTACTTGTGATTTTTTTCTCTAATTAAACTCAAGTGTTGCACTATTCTAAGTCATAATCGCATACTACGTGTATTTTTCCCTTTATCTTCTTTGGATTCTTGACCCCTTATATCTTTTCTTTTATTTTTTTGGTTGTCATTTATTGGCTTATTCCTTGTTTCTTGTGTCAATTTGAGTATCATTTTTTCTTAATTAAAACTAAGGGAAGGTTATATATACAAGGTTAATAAAATTTATTGACACATAAATAAAGGAATTAAAAAAGTCATCACATCTCTCTAAATTCAATCTAGGCACACTCATAAAATATATAATTAAGATTTTAAAGACTAATTTCAAATTTTCAATATATCTTGTATTAAATGGTGGTCTAAATTAATGAATTCTAGTTGCATATTCACCTATGGAATAAGAAGTTGAAATCCTATCTCAAATATTCATATACACCTTGCATGAAATATAAAGGGTTTGATTCTGAACATGTAGGATATGTAGTTTATAACTCTAATTCGATGTTTTTTTAACCTAATTAATTATCCCTCCTCTCTTTTAGATTGACATCTTAATATGAAGGTTTGTTAAAGACGAAGAACATCAATTTTGCACTCTTTTCATGGAAAAAAGTGAAGCATGAGTCTAGGAACATTAGAAAAGACATAGTGCACCAATGATAAAATAAAAAAAAATTCCTAACCCTGCATAAGTCAAACTCGGTGGCATAAAAATAAGACTCAACGAGTGTGGTTTTGACTTGTGCATGTTTTCCTAGGTTTAACTTGCATCCTATGCAAGTTAATTAGAATAGTTTTAGGATCTTAAATTTTAGGAGCAAAATCTAGATAGTCTACACAATCATTCTATAGATTCAGATTTCCAAAATAACAATTAGTTGTGATCATTAATTAAATCTCTTATATTTACTTTGCATAGCCTAATTTCTTTGGTTGCAAATTGTCATTTTCTTTGAGCCCAATGAGTTAAAGATATTTGAATTTTGTACTTTCATGGATATATACTTAGATTTATTTACTTCTAATTATTTTATTCATATTTTGAGTAAAACTAGAATTAAGGTAAGCACAATCACATCATAAATCAAAAATGTCTATACTATAAAACATAACATAAATTTGTAACTTTTACAAATCAAAAAATGAGGAACTTGAAAATGGACATTCTCATTAAAAAATGCTTCCAACATAATAATGTACATCTAATTCAGAATAAAGTCAATCTAAAAAATAAAATAAAAAATCCTAAATCAAAGTGAACACTTTATCATTCATATCCACACACTAAAAAATATTTTAATAAAAAATAATACCCTTACCCTGATCCTTAGGGGAATGACTTGAGAGTCAATTATAACCAAGATGTCTTCAAATATCATTATTGATTATGTCATGGTCCCACTCCTATTCTACTTAGACCATGGAACCCTATTTCTATAATAAAATTAGATTATATCCTTATTTTTTGAAAAAGACCATTATGTTTTAGTTTAACATTGTATTTTGATTTGAAAAGACTTATAGAGAGGAGTGGGACAAGTTCCTCCTAGGTGACAAGATCATGTCTGAATGCATTGGTGGCTTCCTCAAGAAGTATGTTCCCACTCCTTTTGATCATGTTGTAAATTAGATCATGTGGTATCTCACATTGGATGGAAAGGATTCACTTGTTCACCATTTTCATCTTCCTATCCTTAATTATTTCCACCATAAGATTCCTCTTAGCCTTCCATTCTATATACTGCATTCCTTGGAATCTTCTATTCTTGAGATTAGAATGGGTAAAAAGAAGGATCTTCTTCACTAAGCTATTATATTTTTCATCCTAAAATTCTTCCAAGCTTCCTCCTCTCCACCACTTGTTCCTCCCAAACCCCCTAATTACACTCTAAAACCCACTCCAAAACCCACCCCTTTATGTAATATCCCTCCTGGATCCTCGCATGTCTTGAGAAGGTCTGCTAAACACATCCCTTCTTTAACCATTGACATCACCATCAATGACAGTGATCAAGATTATTGTCCTTATCCTAAAATGAAGCATTTGGCTCCTCTTCCAAAAAATGTTTCTGCTACTAAACCTAAGAAAATTATTCCTCCCAAGAACTCTAGAACTATGTCCAACCCTTCTATTTTGATTAACAAAAAAAGGAAAGCATCAATCTCTGGTTCTTTTTTTACCCCTGTCCCCAACCCTTCTCACCCCTCCCTCCTCCCTCCTCCCTTCCATAATCTTCCCCTTTCCCACTCCCTTGTGACCCTCACCTCTACTCCCTCCCTCCACCCCTATTCCTCAGCCTAGGATAATTGTAAACTTGTTGAAATTTTAAAAATATTGAATATGCTCAGACATGGTACACCATCAAATCCCTCTCCCAATCTTCCCATACAGCCTATTTCTTCTCCCCTCCCTACTTTTTCTTCCAAGCCTCCTGAGTTCAAAGAAATCTAGGAGAATCAGAAGCAACTCTCAAGGCTGAGTAAGCTTAAAGATGAAGTAGACTTACATAAATCAATTCTTAGATGGTGTATTAAGGATCAAAAAAGATTCAAAGATGAACTAAACAAATTAAGCATTAATGATTGTATATACTTTAACAAAAGTGATCTTATAGAAGTCAGTTCTGAAGTTCATCAAATTAAGGAAAGGCTCAACATCTTGGAGAAGCAAAATACATCACTCATTGAAAATATACAAAGCTTGATTGATTGTAGGAAATTCACGATGCTAACAAGTATTCAAAGTGTGGACACCTTGAACTCCCTGGCTAAAGGTAAAAAATAAAATGTTGTTTCTCATTCCAAGGATGGCAAGTTGAAGGGCATTGCTAGCATGGAAATGCCTAACATTATCTCTAGTGCAACTTCTTCTTTGGATCATCTTACTCAAAAATGGGCAAAAGACTACAAATATTAATTGAGTCATATCAATTAGTTTGTTGTTTTTCTATTGTTTTTTTAATGTTTCCTTGTAATTCCTTTCTCTTTGTACTTGGACTGGTTATATCTGGGTTTGAGACCTTTTTTGCAACTCTATATGGGATTAGATCCATTTTGATTCTTTTGATATGTACTGAGAAGGGTCCCCTTTTTAAAACCCGCCTTTACCAATACTAGAACATTGTATTTTTATTTTATATTATATGAAATTAAATAATCAAATCTTGGAAAATCACATTATATTATAATGCACTTTGGATATAAAAATCTATTCAATATATTCATCAAACAGACAATATATTTTTTAAAATTAAGTTAATTAAATAATTTAATATTTTTATGAATAATTAAATTAAATTATTAATGTTTGAAATATTTTAATTAAAATTATTAGTAAAAATATTTTTAATAATTAAAATTTTATAAAAAATTTAAAAATTGTTTATCAATATAAAAAGATTCAAAAATGCATTCGTTGTATTTTAAATAAATTTTACATTTATTAAAATTTAAAAGATCCTTACTAAATCTTATATATTTTTTATAAACTAATTTACACTACATTTTTTTAAATTCACTTGTATTTTTAGTCATAAAATATTTTCAAATTTTAATTTGTTTCCCTTACTACTCTATAATATATATTAAAAACTTGTATTCACCCATATAATATATAAAAATTGTATTCACTATATATGATTAAAGGGTGTTAAATAATAAAATAAATTTTAAACTTGTATTCAATAAGTGTGGTTAAAGGGTGTTAAATGATAAGGTATGCGGTTGGGGCAAGTCATATTGTATGATTTAAGATAAATTTATGAGTTGTGGTGATGAGTGGATAGGAAAAACATTTCTCTATCCATTTTGTTGAGTTGACTAGATTCATATTAAGTTAAAAAAGTTTGAAATGCTCAGATATTAATTGATAAATCAAAGTTATTAGGAGAAAAAATTCATGACAATTATATGAGTAAAAAAAAAAGAAATCATAGTATTTAAAAAATTTAATTTTATTTATAAATATCATCAATAAATTTATTTTGATGAATAAAGACGATTTGGTGTATTAGTGAAGAATAAGTAGTTTGTATTTATCAACATACAGCAAGGTATTTTGGATATAGATTGTTCGGTACATATTATAGACCCAAGCTCATCCTTATGTCTTATTTTGAGTGGTAGACATTATAGATGTAGGTTTACCTTTATATCCCACTTTGATAAGGTGTTCTTCCATATTATTACTCTAATTCAAAACTCCGATAATATTAAAATTATTTACCTCCCAACATTTTAATAATCTTGGTATATTAAAAATGTTTACTTTCTAATATTACCAATGAGATATGGGTGTATTGATTAAGTGGTTTGGTTGTGTCTAACCCCGGGTCTATGTTCAAATCTTTTTATGGCATGTTAGGCCGGTGGTGGCCGATGGTGATGGTAGTGATATTAATGATGATGGTACTAGTTGTATGTAGATTTTAGGAGGATTTGGGACTTTCATTTGTCCTAGACTGGTTCTTTAGCTCAAATCAAAAGCTAATACATTCTGATTCATAATTCCAATCTATATAAAAGTGTTTACCTCTCATGATATAGATAAATAAATATTATTGCTTACATACACAAGATTATAGTATAGATAAAGACTAGCTCATATAAGTACACATGTAATTTAGATAGATGGATGACACCTAAGAAGAGTTATGAAAAGAGTATACTTATTTTATGATGTAGATGTAGTAAAGATAGAGAGGCACTTTGTTAAAGAGTGCTCAAATTTCTATAACATATAAGTTATATATGCAAATAATTTGAGAATTGACTTGACAATCACTTTCTTTAAAGATACTAGAATAAAAAGAATAAGAAAATTTATAATCAAAATATATAATATGTGAATGGTTGTTGATTTAATTGGTGAAGATGATTGACTCATAAATAACTCACCAGAGATTGATTCATACTACTAGCAAACTCTACCACAATAGAAGGGACGAAGTCAAGATCGTATCCCACACAAATTTTATAAAATAAAAACTCCTCAAACCTTAATTATTAACCTAAAATCATCACGTAAAAAAATAATCTATATAAAAATAAATTTATATATATAATTATATATATATATAACATGAAATCAATACTTCATTCTAATTTTGTTGAATTTCGAACTAAATAATTATACTTTACTATGGGGAATGGGGCCAATGCAAAAGTATTGAAGGGTCATTTCTTCGAGAAAGTGTCCAATACAAAAGTTTGGAAGAGTCATTTCTTCACCAAAAGGCCCATGGACAAGAAGTATGAAGGAAATGTGACTTTGGGAGCTTGTGTTCCAATAGAGGAATAAAAGTTACACAAATGTCAAAATAAAGCTCAACAATCATCCATTTAGGGATCAAATATTGATGATCGTGCAGACTTCAAATACGTTCATGCAAACATCAAGTGACAGGTGCACAATTGTCAAGTTTAAACCATGGTAAGTGACCATTGGTTTTTAAATATGCAGTGATGGCCTCACAAATGTCAAATGTAGACATGCAAATGTCAAATTTTAGCCTCATAAATTATCCATTTGATTTCAAATAGTGGGTCCCCATAGATTTAATGATTGGCATTTGATCATGTATCAAAGATCTACAACATGTAGGCGAGCTAGGGTCAACAAGTCATCAAGCCACCATAGACAAGCATGAAGGTGACAAATGGAAATATCTCAAGAGTTAGGATCGATGGATTGAGATGAGTTAAGGGGGTAACAGACTAAGTTAGACAATTGATGACCAATAAGCAAAGGGTTGAGCCTGAGATATTTCAAGAAAGGTCGATAGGGCAGTTTTTGACTCGAGCAAGCTAATGCAGAAAGGTGTCAAGCTTGAATAGGGTCTAAGTTAAAGCAAATGGATGTTTAAAGGATCAGGCTCTACCATTAAATGGCCACAGAGGTAGAATGGGTCATTTTGGACTTGACATAAATAAAATCAAGCTATTATTTGTTCAATGATATAAATGCATCTAGGTGGAGATATTGACTCTAGGAAAACCAATATGAGATTAGTTTTTAACCTATAATGGATCAATGTTCAAGGTTTGCATAAAAATCATGTCAAGGCATAAATATGATAGTCCAATCAATTGTTTAAATCAGACATAACATGGCTTCATCAATCCTAAGGATATGAGGACCTTGTCCTCATAATGAAGCCAAGTGAAAGGTATGGCGATATTAAAAGAGAAGATTTGGGAGATTGGAGAAGTAGTTAGAGAATTTACTAATAATCAAAAACTTTGAAGATATTTTCTCCTTGAAAGGATCATGAATTACCATATAAAACAAACTCTTGTCCTCTAGTGCACTTTTCTCAGCGAATGAGAAGAACTTGAGAACTAACTAGAGCTAATGAAGGATAACTATTGATGATGGACTTGTCTTGATTAGACAAAGGGGTGGTGGGGTATCCCTTGAAAGGTGAAACTCATTCAATGATCATGGATAATGTGCCCCTCTCCTTTCTCTCTCTCTCTTTATTCCCTCTTTTATATATCCCATTCTTTTCATTTTGTAAGGGGTTCTCCGATTTGAGATTTTTAGAGACTAGTTCTCTCTAATTTGGAAATTTTAGAGGAACTAGGGGATTCTTTGAGATATTTTAAAGTATGTTTCTCTTGATTAGGCTTGACCCTATCAATAATTTGTAAGAACTACCTCTTGACGTAATATAGGACTTCTTTACCTATCGTTTACCTTGAATTTGTGTTTGGTGAGCTATGCACTATAGCATTGTGTTAAGGAGAATCTTCCTCATCCAAGGTCCTTCTTTCTAACCTTATTTAGGGAGTTTTAAATGTTGTTTATAGGTCTAGATTAGTGTTCTTTATATCATTAACATGAGATTTTAGTGAGTTACAGAAATCTTCTTTGTTTCAATTTATTGCTTCTTGAACATCTTCCATGAAACACTTATGCAATCAGCTTGATCTTGAGATTGTGTGAGCTAGTATTGTCCTCTACAGATCTAGTGTGGGTTCAATATTATGGGAGTTCCCCATTTTTATTTGGTGAATCACCTAGTTAACTTTTTTAGGAGCCTTTTTCCCTTTCTAACCCTTTTCCCTATGAAGCATTAGTTTTAGGTGAGCATGTTAGAGGAAGCCAGCCTACTTTGGAGGTTCAGCCCCCTCATAGGTGACCCACAGCCTAGGTTATTCCCATAGTTCTACTCAACTTGGAAAGGGCTTAAAGAACCCTCTTCCAAAGGGTGTAAATTCGAGTGGTAACATTTTTGACATGCCTGGTGGGACTAAGGTCCAAAGTAGTGGAAGGATTTTTTTGGTGTTGTTCTTCTACATATTAGCCTTTAGAGGCATTTTACAAACATCAATGGTGACTCTGAATCAACATCAGTGGTATAATCAGCCAAGGTGCCTAATCACCATTATTTGGTATGCATCATCACTCTTTTGATCAAAATGTTCATTCTCTACCTCAGCATCACACTTATTAGGCAAATAATGTTTATGTATTCCCCCCAAGTGGCCCTCAAGTAACCTATCAGCCTTACCATGGCCTCCATCCTCCTCTTAACCCTCAATATAACCAAGGTTATCCTCCTTTGCATTCAAATGAGTACCCTAATTTCCCTCGTCAAGACTAGGTTTATCCTATTAAATCTTTATTAGGAATTAAGCAAGCACTATTAGTTTATGTTGAGTTGATAAAGGAGATTGGTAGGGGTTTTGAGTTTTCTCCAATCATCCATATCCATGTTCTATAAGAGGAAAAGAGTGCTCTTCAACTGGTCAAGGATATATGGTCAACTTGTGAGGGTGAAAGGTGGTCATCTTATGAGAATGAGGACATAACGATGTTGAGACATATCATCCAAAATATAAACAGTGTGTTGATGTCTTATGAGGATCAATAGGCTCATTTAGATTGATATTATGTGTCCTCTACTTTCCAAGAGCCAATCAGTTTGCCCTCTCCTACACTAATGCCCATTCTCACTCAAGAGTATGAAGCCCTTCCATCATGGATCCTCTCCAATACATATGACCCTGGCTATATCATGCCCTCACTTGTGAGACCACCCTCTCCTATAAAGAAAGAAAAGGTACCTGCTCCCTACTCATTTACCTCATGGAAATCGGTTCATAAAGGCACAAAAAAGGAGGAGGTGTTGGTTGAGGCAGTCTAAAAAGCAGTCTTAGAGGAGGAGTTAGTTGTTCTAAAAGAAAATCAAGCAACCATAGCTCATCTCAATGAGCTTGATGTACATGAGTTCTAAGACTCTCTTTCCCTTCCTCAATAGCCATCAAGGAAGCCATTCAAAGTCCCTAACTAAAGGACACTTTCCTAAGCTATAAGTAAAGGTGAATTTATTCACCCTCCCACCATCTCCCTCTTGGATAAATAACATATTTTAAAAAGAATAGAGGATAATCTTGCAGTAAAATTTTAACCTAAAGAGGACAATACAAGTGTTTATGATGAAAATATCATGATAGATAGTCCACTTCATTCAAAAGGGAAAGAGTCAGGTTTTGATCAAACTTCATGGCATGGCTTTGATGAACTAGAGCCTGAAGGTAGTATCGATACCTTCATATTTGAAGGGGTATGCAGCCAGAGTGTAGCTGAGAGCAAAATTGATTTTGACTGCTCCTAAGATTTTCCATTTGGTGTGACTACAGATGAAGATAAGGAAGAAATAGAGAAAAAGTAGGATCAGGATGAGGAATGGCAGTCGCTATACCATGACTTCATAGATCAAGTAGATGTTCTAAACTAGCCTATGCCTCTTCCAGATCTTGAAGATGAACTTACCAATTAGGTTGAATAAATTGACCAATCTCAAGATGAATTATCCTTTGAAAGTAGTACTAATGTCTTCAAGAATGAATAAGAATGGCCAAATTTAGAACCATAGGAACATGACATGTTGGGCCTTAGGTAGATTGTTGAACTACCATATGTCCCATTTCAAAACAAGTAGAGCAAAGATGGTGTTGAAGTTGGCATTGTCACAAATGACCAAAAGGAGGATGCCTTTTGGGATGACTTAGATATTTTATGCCTAAGCCTAGACAGTCAACCAAGCACTAATTTAAAGGAGCCATCACATGTTGTGCTTAATTCAAAGCACAAAATTAAGGCATCAAATGAGGAGGTTGAAAGAGCCCCTATAGTCCAACATCAACCAAACTTGGAGGACATAGACTAGTATGTCTACATTGGAGACATGTTTGTTCCATTACATCTATTGGAGAGCACATCAAAAGGATTAGCCATAAAAAAATTTGGTTCACCAATTCTAGTACCTCCAAAGCAAGGTATTTTTCATCTTGGTTTTTTAAAAGTGAATGGTATTCATAGTTTTCCATTTGACCTAGGAGGGGGTATTTCTAAATTATATCCATTTGCATATTAGAATAGTTTTCATGCTTTTCTCCAAGTGTTTTTGTGCACATTTGTTCATTAGGTTAGTTGGTTTTCTTTCCTACAAGTGCCTGCATGTACTTGCCTTTCCTTTTATTATTGTTATTTTTTCCTTATTGCTTCAAGAGGAGTTATCCAAAAAGAGTTAGCCTTATATCCAATTTTAGACCAGCTCAATTTAAAAAGTAGGAGACTCCATGCCTAATGGACTAGATAAGGCAAATTAGCCTGGGTTCTTAAGAATAGCAGGCATGCTTCCCTATGAGTCACCAAAAATGTTGGCCAAATTTGGCCCACATACCAAGTTGTGCCTAGATGGATCAGGTTGATAATGGATGAGTAGATGAATAGATGTTCTCTATGGAATGAGTGGACTAGAGAGATCTTATAGTGCTCACAAAAATTTTGAAACACTTTAATATTGCTTAAAGTGTATTTTGTCACATTCTAAGGGACAGGTCTACAAAGCAAAGAAAAAGGTTCTTGAGTAGGTTTCATGGTGAAACCAAGTATTTCAAGGTCATAAAACAAGTCTGCACAATATTCAGGTCTTCTTAATTATTTTAGGCCTTCAAGGATCAAGTAACATTTCAAGCATGAGTTTAGAAGAATATGCAGGCCTTGGAAAAGCTAAATGCAAAACCTTTTTTTTAGCTAAGTCCTTACTCAGGAATATTGTTTCAAGTCTTTATTTTGATAAGTTCAAATCTTTCAGATCTTTTATCTGGCTAAGTGCTAATATTTCCTTCGAGAGATTTATTTTGGGTTTTTTGGCTAAGTATTGGGAATTGTTTTGGACATTTTTTTTGAAACAAAACTCCTAAAGGGTTATTTTTCAAGGAAAGCCATAGACAAAATTTTTCAAGGGTATATTTTGGGGAAATTGGTCTAAAATAAAATCTTGAAGGGTCATTTATTCAACAAAGTATCCTAAATAAAAATCCCAAAGGGTCATTTTTCAAGCAAAGTGTCTGAAATAAAACCCCAAAGGGTCATTTCTTTGGGAAAGTGGCCCAAATAAAAGTTATGAAGGGTCATTTCTTTGATAAAATTATCTCGAGATAAAGTCCTAAAGGGTATTTATTTTAGGAAAGGGGATAATGTAAAATTCTTGAAGGGTCATTTATTTGAGAAAGTGTCCACTACAAAATTCATGAAGAGTTGTTTCTTCGCCAAAAGGCCCACAGACAAGAAGTCTAAAGGAAATGACCCAAGAAATTTGTGTTCCAATAGAGTAATAATAGTTGCACAAACATCAAAATAAAGCTTATCAATCATCCATATGGGGATCAAATATTGACAGTCATGTAGACGTCAAATACGTTCATATAGACATCAAATGATGGGTGTGCAAGTATCAAGTTTAAACCATGGTAAGTGACCATTGGTTTTCAAATATGTAGTGATAGCCACACAAATGTCAAATACATGCACATGAACATCAAAGTTTAGCCTCATGAATTAGCCTTTTGATTTCAAATAGTGGGTCCTAGCATATCTAATGGTTGGCATTTGATCATGCATCAAAGATCTATGACATGCAGGCGAGTTGGGGTCAACAAGGCAATAAGTCCCCGTAGACAAGCATGAAGGTGATAAATTTCAACATCTTGGGAGTTATGATAAATGAAGTGAGATGAGTCAATGGGTCAACAAGTTAAGTCAAATAATTGACAACTAATAAGTAAAGGGTTGAGCTTGAGATATTTTGACAAAGGTTGATAGGGCAGTTTTCAACTCGAGCAAGCTAATGTAAAAAAGTGTCGAGCTCGAATAGGGTTTGAGTTAAACTAGATGAATGTTTAAAAGATCAAGCTCTACCATTAAATGGATAATAAAGGTAAAATAGGTCCTTTCAAACTTGACATAAATAAAAGCAAGTTGTTAGTTGTTTAATGATATAAATATGTCCAAGTGGAGATATTGACTATAGGAAAACCAATATGAGATTAGTTATCAACGTATAATGGATCAATGTTCAAGGTTTACATAAAAATCATGCCAAGGCATAAATATGATAGTCCAATCAGCCACTTAAAGAAAACATAGCATGTGTAGTCATATAAAATGTGAAAATTAGTAACTTGAGTGTGGCTTGTGATACCCAACCCATAAGTCCCTCTTGCTTGCTCTCATGACCCTCATAGGCATCTTTTTACTAATTCTCAATCATTTTTAGACTTTTAGATAGTGATTCCACCTCCTCCAAGTAGCATTTATAGTGATGATTCCATCCCCTTGGGTACCGTACCATCAGGACTATAGTGCCCAACTTGGAATATAGCATCGGATCCTAGGGTGTCTATTTTTAGTGCTCCTTTCCAAGTGCATTTTTACTACCAATGGTCATTTCCTTCTAGTTCTTATCCTCCTTCTTGTTGGCCTAATGCAAATACATTAGACCCATGACCAATAGATCCCTATAAAATCCCATTTAAATTCCATTTAGAAGGGGTTGGTAAATATCACAAAGCAAGCAAGAATACAAGCAAGACTACTCAAGCATATTTCCTTATTCTTTGCATACAGCCAGCCAATATAACTACAAGCTTATTCAAACCCTCACACCATTCCCTATCCATATCAAGAACACCTAGTTTAACATTTTTCATCTTCATACACACAATTTCACAAAGCACATCAAGTGAGAGAACTACATATGGCTTGATCCCTCTTCGGAGTATTGGTATGTAGGCAGCGTGCCCACACAAGGGGTGTGGATACATGTTCAATGCACTTTAAACACACTAACCCCCCTCTTTCCCAAATTTTGTCAAAGCATAATTGAGCCTAGGGTTTGAAGACTAAATTAACTCTAGAGGGAGTTTCATGGACATCCAACAATCAAAATTTCATAGGCAGGCTCACACAGACATAATGAATAAAACCTAAAAAGCTCAGATCTCTTAAATAATAGAGGTAGAAGAGGACAATAGCATCAGCCCCTAGGGTGTCCTATTTTGGCATTCTTATCCTTTCAAAAAATGAAGCCCTGATCATGCTTTGTGACACTATCCCAGTCCTACATAGTGAATTCTAGACTCTATCTCAATCATCTCAATCAGTTTCCAGCTAAGTCTTATTTTCTTCACATTTATTACTATTTATAACAAAGTTAAAATTATAGTTAATTTATATAAATTAGTACCTTAAATATTGCAATATTATTTACTAATTTAGTCAACTCATATATTTAACTAAATTAAGAATAATACACCAATATTCCCAAAACTATTAAATCATTTGGTGAACCTGACTTACTTCGTTTGCACACAAAAACCCTAGAAACCCTAGGAAAAATTCCTTCTAATTTTTTCTAATATTTTTTTTTATTTTTCTTGAATATTTAAATTAGTATTCTACATTTAAATTTTTAAATTTACATTAATATTTTTTAAAATAACTTATTCCAAACCATAGTTGAAATTTAGTAGGTCCTTTTGCACTCAAAAACCCTAGAAACCCTAGGAATAATTTTTTGTCAATTTTAGAAATGTTTGTTTATTTTTGTACTTGCATATTTAAATCAAAAATTTATTTTAATTTTTAAAATTCCATAGTAATTTCTTTTTTTTAATCTTCCAAACCCTAGTTGCTCATACTAAGTCCCTTTAAATCAAAAAATTTCTAATAATTTTTTGATTTTTCACTTGCATATTTTAATCAAAAATTCACATTAAATTTTAAAATTCCTTAGTAAAGTTTTAAAATAATCATTTTCAAAACCCTAGTTGCATATACTAGATCCTTTTGTTTGCTTAAGGTATCACCTTACATCTGAAATTAGATTTCACATAATAACAAAAATGGATCTAACTTATTTACACATATTTCTTGCATTTCTTGCAAATAATAAGGAGACCATACTCAGTCCTATCGTATACATGAATGATGAAGTTTACTATATGTTAGTACAAAGTTTCATTTTTTGCATTTCATGCTTACTTTTCATAATATGAGATGATATTAAGAGAGTTAGTGTTAAACATGTTAAGATACCTCTTGCCTCACCTCCCTTGAAACCTATATCCTATGCTGAGTTATGTTGCATAGTCCATTTTTTTCTTCCCTAGGTCACTACCCATCGCCAGAGAGCCTAGTTGACACCCTTTATCCCTTCACCACCTTGAACTATCGATTATCTATGCTCTCCTCCCATAGCTACTATAATTCCTATACAGATAATAGATAATGCAATTAGAGTTGTTACTCAATGAGCCACCATGCCTCCTCCACCTAGTTAGGAGCCACGCCACCCTCCCATTCCTTCCCATCCTAGGCCCAACCTACCCACATAGTTAGATCTGCAGAAGGAATATGATACTATTGATTAGTTGAAAAACACACCAACTAAGATTTTTATTAGGAATAAGTGATTAATTATGTAATAAAATGCAACATAGAATTCATTCCTCAAAATCAAAGTTGCAAAGACATATATAAGAAAATTTAGTTCTAAGCAAAAACACACATAACATCGATATAACATGGTTCACCCAATGTGGGACATGTCCACCAAGAGGCTCTCTATAATATTATAGATAATAGTATAAAACAACTCTCAACAAAAAAACCTCTTATAGAGATAACTTTCTCCAACCCATATTCACACCAAAATTCTCGAGATTCTAAGCTACACCTCAAACCTGATCACACTAACCAAAGAGAGAATTATAGAGCTCAAAATGAGATGCAAAATGCAATGAATAATGTGTTACCCCTCACCCCTATTTATACTTTTCAAAATCCCTTTAAAAATGCACCATAACCATAGAAATAACCATATCCCCACAAAATAAGGCAAAAAATATGGCAGATTTCAACTACATATTCCCCCGATTCTCTCAACACCTTAGATCACACCCACTTCTCCAAAAAACATGCCACAAATGGTGGAAGTGGTTAGCACACTAAAAAATACATCCCACCATTATAAAAGGTAAATATTTCATGTTTAAAATGCCTTGATAGTTTTATTTTTACCTTAGGGGTGAAACATGCTCCATATTTAACAATCTCCCAATTGGAGTTTGTTTCTCCTTAGATGAAATTTAACACTCCTCCATGATCTTCATGAAGACCAACCAAATCTGAACATAACCTCAACTTCTCTAATGTGACTACCTTGGTCATCACATCTATAGGATTTTGGCTCGTATGTATCTTCTCTAGCCTCACCATGTTTTCCTCCAAAGCTATCCTAATGAAATTATACCATAAATGTATGTGTTTCATCCTCGAGTGGAAAGTGGAGTTTTTGTCTAAATGTATAGCACTCTGAATATCACTATGAAATCTCCCAACTTTTTTCTTATGCCCCAACTCATTAAGTAACTATTATAACCAAATCATCTCCTTACTAGCCTCTGTAGCAGCAACATACTCAGCCTCTATGGTTGATAAAGCCATAACCTTATGTATATGATAAATCCAACCAACCATTATATCTCTGATAGTAAATACATAACCTTTCATAATCCTTCTATCAACATCCCCAGCCATAACTGAGTCCACATAACCATGCATAGTTGTGTTCGATCCACTAAAACACAATGTTATACCCATGGTTCCTCTCATATATCAAAGAATCCATTCCATTACTTGTTAGTGCTCATAACCTAGATTACTCATGTACCTACTTACTACTCCCACTGCATGGGCAATATCTAGCCTAGTAAAAACCATAATATACATCAAACTACCAACCGTTGATGAGTAAGGTACATTGGACATCTTTATATTTTCTTCTTCTATCTTGGGACACTACTCCTTTGATAATCTAAAATGGCCTACCAAAGGAGTCCCAACCGGCTTAGCATCCTGCACACTAAACCTATCCAAAACTTTCTTCACGTACTCTTCCTAGGATAAGATTAGCTTCCTATCCTTCCTATCTTAATTTATCCTCATACCAAGGATTTGCTTTACTACACCCAAATCCTTCATAGAAAAGGAATCACCAAGCTACTTCTTCAATACTTGAATCTATTGCATGTTCTTTCATGCAACCAACATGTCATCTACATACAAGCATAAGATAATATAATTATTATCCTCAATTCTCTTGACATACACATAATGGTCATAATGACACCTAGAGTAACCCTATTTCAACATAAAACTGTCAAACTTCTTATACCATTTTCTTGGAGCTTATTTCAATCCATATAAGCTTTTTTTTAATCTACACACTAATTTCTCCTTTCCTTCGACCTCATAACCCTATGGCTGCCCCATATGTAATTCCTCCACCAAATCACCATGAAGGAATGATGTCTTCACATCTAACTATTATAAGTGCAAATCCTCTCCTACAACTATACCAAGCATAGTTCTAATAGAAGTCATTTTAATAAAAAGAGAAAAAATCTCATCAAAATCAATACCTTTCTTCTGTGTAAACCCCTTGACCACCAATCGAGCCTTGTACCTTTTTCTTCCTTCATCCTCTTCTTTGATTTTATATACCCATTTGTTCTACAATGCTCTATTGCCATTGAGTAGCTTCACCAAATCCCATGTCTACTTCTCCATGAGAGAACTATGTTCCTCTTCCATGGCTTGCTCCCACTTCTCCCTAGCATTCGCCTGCATTGCTTCCTCAAAACATTTTGGTTCTCCACTATCATTAAGTAACAAATAACTCAAAGATGGGGGAAAACATTCAAGAGTTTTTCTTACCCTTTAAGACCTTCTTACTATAGGAGTTTGGGGTTCCTATGTAGGAGGTTCTTGAACTGTCTCCTTGGACACCTTACCATTCGTAATATCATCCAACACTGTGTACTCTTTTTTTCTTGTTCCTGCAACTGATCCTTATACATGACTTTTTATTTAAAGACAACATCCCTAGTCTAAAATATTTTCATATCTGTAAGACTCCAAACCTAGAAACCAAAGTCATCCTCACCATAAAAAATAAAGGTACATCTCTCAAACTTAGCCTCTAGCTTGGTCATATCTTTCTTGGCAACATAAACAAATGCCTCATATCTAAAGACCCTAAGAAAAGAATAATTAACTTTCTTACCAGAACAAGCTTCCTTAGGTATGCCTCCATCCAAAAGCATTGAAGGCCCTCTATTAATCAAATAAATGGTTGTGTTAATTGCTTCTACCCAAAACATTAGGGGTAACCCTACATGCAAACTCATGTTCCCAGTACATTCCATAATTGTCCTGTTCATCCTCTCTAACACTCCATTCTTTTATGGTGTCCTTAAAACCATCTTTTGCCTATAAATTCCATTCTATGAATAATAATCATCAAATATTTTGTTATAATACTCACCTCCATTATCTGACTTGAGACATTTCAACTTGAGACCTATTTCATTCTCAATCAAATATTTCCATCTCTTGAATGTTTCAAACACTTCAAATTTTTTCTTAATGCAATAAACCCAAACTTTCCTAGTTGCATTGTCAATAAATGTAACATAATAATTTGAACCACCAATAAAATATACCTGAGCTAGTCCCCATGCATCTAAGTGAACCAACTCTAACTTATTTTCCTTTTTCATAGGTACAACCCTTAGGAACTTAACTCACTTTTGCTTCCCATACACACAATCATCATAGAAGTCCAAATCAACTTGTTTCAATCTGGGTAACTTATCTCTCAAAATTTATATGCCCTTTCAGCTCATATGACTGATCTTGTAGTGCCACAAAGTTGCATCTCCATCTACAACAACTAAATTATAGTGATTAACACTACTAGTCAAATACAAAGTTCCAACTTTCTTACCTCTCACAACCACAAAAGCACCTTTGGTAACTTTCCAAGAGTCTATTGTAAACAACACCAAATAGCCCTCATTGTCTAACTACCCCACTGATATTAACATTTGACTTAACTATGGAACATGTTAGACATACTTTAGTATCTAAGTGTTCCCATTATGCACATTCACCTAAACACAACATTTTCCTACTATATTGCATGGTTCATCATCACCAAGATAAACATGCCCAAAATATCCTTGAACATAATCAGTAAAATGATGCCTATGTGGGGTGGCATGAAAAGAAGCCCTTAAATCTAATACCTAAGATTCAGAAACATTATCCAAGGAAAGAATTAAAGCATCTTGACTAACAGTACCTATTTTCATATTTACCTCCTTGGTCTCCTCATGTTTGGTCTTCTTGTCTCGAAGTTCCCAACATTCTTTCTTTGTGTGTCCACTTTTCCCACAGTGCCAGCACACCATCTTGACTTTATATTTATATCTTCCTTGACCTTTTGACTTTCCATGGTTTCTTTTGCTTCTATCCTTTTGTCTCCCTCTAGTCTCCACCATCAAAACATTCCCAAAAGATGATTCTTCGATGCTCTTCCTTTGCATTTCCTTTCTAATAATCACACCTATAACATCCTCAAACTTTAGACTTCCCTTAGCAGGGATGGCATTACTCACATCCATAACCAGGCTATCCCAACTATCAGGTAAGGAACACAAAATCAATAAAGCCTTAACTTCATCCTAAAATTTAATACCAACAAAAGTTAACATGCTTACAACCATATTAAATTCATTCAAATGATGAACTACAAAACCATTTTCAGACATTTTCATATTAAATAACTTTTTCATCAAAAATATTTTATTAGAGGTAGAGGTTTTTTCATATAACTCTCCTAATTTCTTCATCAAACCAAATTTTTTCATCTCCTCTAAAATATTGAAGGCAACTAAAGATGCAAGGCATAACCATATGGCTCCTAGTGCTTTCCTATCAAGCAAATTCTAATTTGCTTAATTCATACCTAAAGGTTGGCCTATTTTCCCCATCAAAGGGAGATGAAAATCCTTATAAATAAGTAATCCTCCATCTATATCTTCCATAATCCAAAATTCTACCCATTGAATTTTTCAACTCTAGATCTACCACTATCTGCCATAGCCTTCCACTCAAGCTAATATCTTTCCCTACGATTCGCCACTTTAGCAAAACCACTAAAGCTAGCTCTGATACTAGTTGTTAGGAATAAGTGACTAATAATGCAATAAAATACAACATGAAATTCATTCCTCAAAATCATAGTAGTAAAGACATATGGAAGAAAATTCAGATCTAGGTAAAAACACACATAACACCGATATAACGTGGTTCACCCAATGTGGACTACATCCACCAAGAGGGTCTCTATAATATTATAAACAAGAGTAAAAAACAACTCTCAACAAAAAAATATCTTATAGAGATAACTTTCTCCAACCTAAATTCACACTATAATTTCCTAAATGTTAAGCTACACCTTAAACCTAATCACACTAACCGAAGAGAGAATTATAGAGCTCAAAATGAGATGCAAAATGTAATGAATAATGTGTTACCCCTCACCCCTATTTATAATTTTTAAAATCCCTTGAAAAATGTACCATAACCATAGAGATAACCATATCCCCACAAAATAAGTCAAAAAATATGGGAGGTTTTAACCACATAATCCCTCAATTCTCTCAACACCTTAGATCACACCCACTTCTCCACAAATCATGCCACAAATGGTGGAAGTGGTTAACACACCAAAAATGCATCCCACTATTGTAAAAGGTAAATATTTCATGTTGAAAATGCCCTAGTAATTTTATTTTTACCTAAGGGGTGAAATGGGCTCCATATTTAACAATTTCCATGTTAGAACTGCTTTAAAAAGCCAATGTATTTAAGGACATTCTTTATCAAGCACTCACTCAAATTTCTATGCCCATTGATTCAAAACCTTCTTATTTTGCATCAGTGGTCAACATAATAAAAACTATAAAAGATATTATTTATTTTTATCATGATGGCATGCTATCTTAAATAGTTATTGATCAAAATTTACCACTGTTCATATAAGTTCAAGTCAAAACCATCATAGTTAAGAGAGTTTTAGTTGATAGTTGTTCTAAACTCAATATATATAATATTACATTCCTACAAACCATGGGTGTAGATATGGCATCCATGCAAAAATCATATAATAATATTAGAGGGTTTGATGATATACCATGATACACATTGGGCACCATTGCTTTGGATATCATGGTAGGTTTAAAACCCTCTGTACATAATTCTAGGTTATGCCAGGGCCTCTTCATTATAATATTTTACTTGGATGACCTTGGATACATGTTATGGGGGCAGTTCCTTCCACTCTTCATTGATGTGTTAAGTTTCACCATGTTAGACACATATACACATGCCCAACAAATAATTAGCCACTGAAATATTGTCAGATTATAGAGTCATCTTTGACTATTTCTCCAGATGGGACACCTCATATCATAGTTCAGGTGCCACCTCATTGCATTTTTCTTGATCAAATACATATATGTGAGGTTAGAGAGACTAACACATCTCACATTCCACTTATATTTGTGTCCTTAGCTCCAGATATTCAACTAGTCATAATAGTTTTAGTCATTTCAGTTACTACATCAGTCATGGTTCCTACAACTGTTAAAAGTATACAATCACTGATAGCAATTCTACTAGGACCAGTTGATTCTATAGATCCAATTCTTCCAATAGTTATAGATACTCTCATAACACTGTTATCTTCTATTACTATAGTTTATGAGACTCCCATATCATAGTTACCCCTTGTGGTAAATTTTGAGTTACCATATGTACATGATGTTGATACATATTCCCTAGCTACTTTAGATCGTGATATGACACCCACACTTACAAATGATTATTTGTGTGGATTAAGCTTTACACTAATTAGCCCAAGAGAGTACTAAGATGACTCTGGAGCTTTCATTACACATCCTATGTCACTCTTAGCATCTCACACTACACTCTTAGGATATACTCCATAGTCATGGCTATAGATAGATCACTTGGCACACATAGTTCACATAGTTACCTCTATGGATATAGAGCCAGTCATTTAGATTTAGGTAGGTAGCACATAGCATCAGCCATAGATTATGTTATATATGTTATTTGATCATAGATTAATCACACTACCTATAGTATGACACAGATATATTAGTAGATTATCACAGTAGGATGCTTGCCCATTTTGTTTTTTCACGGGATCACAGGGCATGATCAAACTCATGTATAGCTTTACAATAGAAATTAGATAAACTACAGGTTCAAGGTATTATTTATATTACATCACCACCATCACCATATTCACCACTTCCACCGAAGCCATTTATTACCAGAGCCAAGCATCCCAGAGGAGAATCAGCATCTTCACCACCAGAGCCACCTTCAGTTCGCCTTTGGCAAGATGACACCGAGTATATAGAGGTTATGACATATGATGATACTTAAGATGATGATCTTGAGGCATTTGATGATGGTCGAGATCCCTTCCTCCATATCCATCCCCAGTGGGATCCATATTTGAAACCTTTAGCCCCTCTAGCCTAGTCTTTTATGTCATTGTGTACATATTTTTTTATTCATATGCTTGTATATAGCTTCCTTTCAATTTACTTGTACATAGTTTCTTAGTTATTCTTGTACATACTCTTTTTATGATTGATTGTACATATTCTAAAATACCAAAAAAATTAAATATATCAAAACACAAAAATATTCAAATATTTCAAAATCCAAAAACATTCAAATAATTTAAAAACACAAAAATATTTCAATTATATGCATTGTCCATGCTTTATATTTCTACTACTATTCTAGACTTACATTTTTTTGTTTTATGTTATTTTTTATCGATTTATCTATATTACCATGCTTCACTTGATCTTCTTTGAGTGTGTGCAGTGACACCTAGATCTTTGATTGCTTCACTATATCCATTGAGGGGTCATCTTACTTCTACATTTGAAACATGTATCGATATATCTACCCACTAGGGCATCTACTACATGACTACACCATCCAGGTTATGTCATTCCTACACTACACACTCTAGTTATTATGTTGATGTACATTACTTACTAGCTTACATAGATTATTCTATCAACACTCACTAGTATATAGCATTTGTGTATTTCTTAGAATATACCTAGGCTTGTACTACCATGTCTTGCATACGTTCACTTCTTGATTTTATTAGTTAGATACGATTCTATTTCTATTATTTACATACTTTCCTTTCTTGCTTTGTGTAACTAGATTGATCGCATTTCTCATTTCCTCTTTGTCTCCTATATGTGCCTTAAGACATTTGCCAATGTCCTTTGTTTTTATTCTTATGTGTGTCTTAATACATTTACCAATGTCCTTTGCTTTTACTATTCTACATGATTGTGGCTTTCACGTCAACCTTGCTTATTTCAATTATATGTGTATGTGGCATTTCAACATGCCTTGTATGTTTGCTTTCCAGTTTGAGTGGCATATGCCCATGTCCCTTGTTTGCTAGGTCCCTTGGCTACTCTTATATGCTTCTCATTTTTTACCTTGTCTGCTTGTTTCTTGGTTACTTTTCAATTATTTGTAATGCCATGATCCACATCATGCATTATATTGATTTCTTAGATGCCATGATGGGCATCATGTTCCATCTCTCCTTGACAACTAAGAACTAACCAAACTTCCAATTTTAGTTTAGTACATTGTATATGCTATTACATTATTATTTATACCTAGGCATACCCCTATTGATCTAATAATCTCCATTATAAACCATGTTATATCGTGACATATTTTGTTGATTATCATTGTTATATCATATCATTTTGTAGCATAACACACTTGTAGGGATATTTCTTCTAAAGATAGTCATTTTAGGGTCTTCATTCCTACCCTTAGAAGAGGGGACAATAAATAGAGGTTTGGTAACAGAGATCAAATTTTCTAATGCTCAAAAAACTTAGAACACCTAGAACAGTAACCAGACTTTAAACCAGTCAAAACAGACTAAGTAGAGAATGAAAATTATAGAATAGTTATCAAAATTATCCCAAGACACTAGCACCAAGATCGGACTATAGCATCGGATAGTAGGGTGTCCATTTTTAGTGCTCCTATCCAAATAGAAAAAACACCGAATTTTCTAAAAATAGGTAAAAAATTAGGTTTAGCTATAGTTTTGCACATATAGACCAGTTCAGATTTGGTAGTTTTAGTATAGTTTTTCTTAGAGAATCCAAATATAAGGGGAATCATGCATGGAATTATGGATCTCACTTCTATTTTTAGATAGGGTAGTTGGTATAACATCCAAATCAAAATCCATATTTCAAACACTAGTGATTGAGGGTAATGTGCATGGCACATTTAACTTCTCTTCTTTCTGAGTTTAGTATATTACCCATGAATTCTTAGCAGTTGTGTGGCTTATTCCATCTATAGGTGGTTGGCATCATTTTAGAGTGGCTTTCATACAAGCCTAACCTCCACATTTTAAAATGTCTTCCACATAAGCCTATAACCCAGTTTCAGAGTCGCTTTCATACAAACATAATCTCCACCTTTTCCAAGTTGGTCAAGATTAACCTAGTTTATAGTATACATTCAGTTATCCATGCCAACA
Source organism: Torreya grandis (assembly GCA_037957365.1). Lineage (NCBI taxonomy): Eukaryota > Viridiplantae > Streptophyta > Pinopsida > Cupressales > Taxaceae > Torreya > Torreya grandis. Next base: position 1,577,436 of record JARHVA010001230.1, read on the forward strand.
TTATCAAATTACAGAGCATTCATGGCCTTTAAGAGCCATCTCATATGACACACATTCATACAAGTATCAATTAATAACTCCACTTCATAGGGCAATGATGGAGCCAAAGTACTAAATAACCTTTGTATTCTTCAGCCACCTACTCAGATGGATTGGACACATAGTCCAAATATTAATTAGCATAGGCATTATCACATATATTCACTTAGTAGGCAATGATGGATCCAAAGGGCTAGCCTTTACATTCTTGAGCCACTCTCAAGGAATTGAGCACTTAGCTTCGTTCATGATATTACTCTTAGTACAACACAAACCCAACACTACTCAGCATCACTCATCACCACAAGTTTTGTATTGGTTCACATACCTGGTGAGGTGTATTTATTCATTTCTCTTTCTCTCTCTCTTACCCAACCTTGTATGTTCTTATTTTAGATATAGTATGTCTAGTAAGAACTGATATGATCTTTATTTTCTCTTGTAGATTTATACTTCATAGCGTGCTCTCTCTATACACACCCAACATCACACAATTTCATGAGATTCACCCTTATAGGTAAATTTAGGTACGCTTTCTTTATTTCCTTTATCCTAGTATTTTGCTTTGTTACATCATTAGAATAAAGGGGGGGACAAATGTAGTCATATAAAATGTGAAAATTGGTAACTTGAGTGTGGCTTGTGACACCCAACCCATAGGTCCCTCTTAATTTCTCTCATGACCCTCATAGGAATCTTTTCACTGATTCCTAGTCATCCATAGTCTTCCAGACAGTGATTCCACCTCTTTCAGGTAGCATTTCCAGTGATGATTCCATCCCCCTAGGTCCCGTACCCTTTGGAATTGTTGTCACCTAGATTTTCACCCCTTGAATAGATGCCTATATTTCCTCATCCAAGTGGCACAATGGAAACATCTCTATTGTTGTGGGTAACAATTTGATGAGATGAATCTCTAGAAGGGTTAGTTCCCTTGATGCACTCTTTGAAGTACTTTATTGTCTATCAACTTTGGATGAAAAGGGTTAAAAAAATAACTAATAAAGCTAAAAAAAGTGATGCAACAATATTCTATTCCCTCTTATTGACTGAACTTATACTACTTAAAGCAAAACAAAGCTTCTCTTACACAAAACTCACAACACAAGAAAGATTGTTACATCAATGTTTCATAAGCTCGATTCAAGAACGTATTTTGATACTTAAGAGGGAAATGAATTATTCCTTGAGATAATATAGTCATGAACCACTTATAATACACTTATACACTTTAAATATAACACTAAAAAAGACCTATAACAATTACTCTTCTACACACTTGGTGAACAATCAAGGATAACATGCTAGAAAAGATCATCTTCTACTAGACAAGACCAACAAGATTGTAACAACACTCAATTGTACAGCATGTAAGTAGGAAAATTTTATTTTTTTATTTCTTAAAGATACATTCAAGTATAAAATTGGCTAGGGTTTCACCATCAACCAATGGAGGCTGCTAAAAAGAGCCAAAAGAGTCAATATTTATAGCCTTTGAGAGAAGAGCAAGATAAGGGAAGTCAAAAGGTCACTTAGACACTTATAAATTTGATAAAATAGGTTAAAATTGCATGAAAAATATATATGTAATTAACCATTCAATTTTAATATACCTAATTGTCCATACAAGTCATGAAACTTATGAAAAATAGCATAAATCTCCTAGTCTTGGCTCAAAAAATTGCCTTCATAATTTGAACCTATTTGAACATCACACAAATAAATAGGGATAGGTATAATAATTTGGATGAGATGTAAGGATTTAATACTTTCCTCTCCATGTATTTATTTTAGTCTTGGTCCTCTGGAATCATCTAGAAGTGAGCCATCGTCATCTGCAGTCTAGAAAACTCCTCTTTCATGCACCCTGCACACTTGGCCTAAAAATTGGTTTTATTTCCTCATTAAAATATATGGTAAGAAGTTAATGACATATATGAAAATCCTCAATGGTCTTATAATCATCATGGACACCTTAAAATCACCTCACTTGCAGATCTTCACCCTTCTCACTAACTTGTCTACTAGGCCAGTTTTGACTGGCTGAAATGAAGGCTATTGTTTGCACACTTAGAATATTTTATATGGAATTAAATGTAAATTTTAAGTTTTCAAAATTCTAAATATATCTCCTAAAGTTTCTTTCATCTTTTGATTCATTTTATAACCTGAAAAACATAAAAAATGGTCAAAAATACCATGTTCAGCACCTTATTCATAAAAGTTTGTATAGAAAAAAAGCATGGGAGGGATCTTGAGTGAGTAATATAAAATTTAAAATATGTTTCATGGTAAAAATATGACATTATATTAGCTATCCAACTCCATTTCTCCTAATTGGTCCTTGCAAGGGTTTAACAAGGGTTTTAGGCATGTTTCTACTCTTAAGGTTCGTTCATAAAAACCTGATGTTGAAGTTGAAAACCAATTCCAAAACTCATATTTCAAGACCTTCATCAACATCCTTGAACCTATATAACATCCATTCAAACCCTCCCAAAATATGTGAGCATTTGAACTTGACCTATCGAGCCTGTTTTCTTATTTCTTATAGGTCTAAGATTGTCCTAAGCCCAAAAATGGCTTATTTGCATTTAATATACCTAAAAAATAATTGGTCACCTCTTTATCCACCATAAAAACATGTTTTAATCCATTAATATTCTCATCATATTCTATAAATTCAAGTGGCTTCCCATTTGGCCTTAGGCTTGAACCTTGCCTAACAGGGCTGGTTGCACCCTAGAGCTCCAAAAGACTCTTGATGGTTTTCCTTGAATTATAATATTTCAAAAACATATATAGTTATGTCATAAACATTTTATAATTCATTATAAATTTCTCATAAATCTATAATTGAAACTGACCCCAATTTTCACCTTTAGGCATAACCATGCCTCATGAGACATGATTGCAACCCTTTTAGCTTGGGTTTTTTTGTTGAGCTCCACTCCTCTGTGATTATTTTAAATGATTTATATTTGTGTCCCTCAGCTTTTAAAATCCTATTTTAAGGTCCCCACATATTTTGGATGCATACTTCTATCCTATTCTCTTAAAACTGTCAATTTGTGCATGAGGAGAAATACCCCCAGTCTGAGACAAAATAGGGGGTACTTCCAAAATTTTATCAAGAAAAATGAACATTGAATGGTTTTCCTAAATTTTTGAGGATCTCCCTCACAAAAATTAATTCCTAGGTCATATCATTTGACCCCTCAAAACTTTAAATTCCAAGACTGGTTCCTTCAAAGGTAGACTGTGAGGAGTTGACTATGTGCAAGGGCTTGGGAAATGTATTGTGTGATTCAACATTTGAAAGTATTATTCATCTATTTATAAGTCATTATAGTATAAAATTTTAGTCACTCTCATCATCTATTTTCTCATTTTTCTTATAAAACTTTCCCAGACATGTCTACACCTTGGACTGTGTTCCTATCCAACTAGGTCTGAGAGAGTTGAGGTTGCCTACATATTTTGCTACTTGTAGGTTATTTTGAAATGATTGGACCTTAAAATAATGTTCCAAACTTTATTTGAAGTTATAAATACCTTTTTTCAATTATATATATTCATTTCTTTCATGTTCATGTCATATTTACACTAATAATACCTCCTCTCTACTTATTGTCTATTGACTGAGACAACACAGTCAACTTTGTTTTGGAGAAAAGGGTTTTGCTAGTACACATATCTAAAAATTGTGATATAATTCCCTTAAAATACCTTTTAGATTCACTTTATGTTTTTTATTCATTCATATCATCTTGTTAGGCATAGACCCTTATCAAAGCACCCCTTTTACTCTCTACCTAGTTCAGACAGTGCCCTGTTCTTGGAACCCTGCTTGTAGGTGGTTTTCATCTACTTGGACTTGGTTATGATGCTTGGAGATTTTATTTAAAACCTTTAAGTCATAAACCATTTTTTCATACCCTCACTTCTCCTTGGATTCCTTGAAACAGTACTAAAACACTAATGCTAGCTCATTGTCAATTGTAGATGGTCATTTAGGTTGTTTGTACGGACTGTCTCCACCTCTTTTGTGAAAGTAGGGTCTTGAAGTGTCATAAATATCTCCATGGTGCCTATTTTATTCCTCAATCATGTTTCATGCTTACACTTCCTCAAAACATGCTTTAGGCCTTCTTCCTTCGTGCTTTCCAAGATTGTGTTTTCCTCCTTTAGGCTTGGTTATAGGTGTATGTAACAAGTTTTTAAGATGAAAGTTTGGATTCAATTTTATCTTATTATACCCTTGAGATATTCAAACCATTTGGGACTCATGTTCACTTTTAACAAAAGAAAAAAAATTATCCACAAGACCTCCAACCTCACCTTGAATTTTTAAGGCATCTCCTTCTTCATCTACACTATGTATATTGGATGTAGGTGTTATATTTAGGTCTCATTTAGGATTAGAGTGTATTTTTTGCCTTAATGGCTCATGAACTAATTGTGGAGTGGATTATTTTACCTCAAAACCTTCCTTATGCTTTCAATGTTTGACAAGTACGCTATTGGCTATAGATAGCACTGAGTGATTTCAGTGTCCTGGATAACAACTTGAGGGCTTAAGAAAACCACCTTTCTCAACCTCTACACCACTCTTATTTTAAAACATGATATTCATAAATGGGAGTTTGAAAAAAGATGTAATTGGAGGCTCTAGAGATGAATGCAACAATATATAAGGACACCCAAAAAAGGGCATAGCCCTCTGTTTTGACAGTTTTGGGAAATTGTCTTAAGATGTCACAAATTTGCTCCAAGACCATTTTCAAACATACTTAAACCCTATTCAAGATTATGACCAAGAATTTTTTGAATCTTCAAACTTTAGATAATGTTCAAACACATTTTTCATGTTCTTCTAATTGAGGGCAGCCCATACAACTGTTGTAGATGTCTATTTTGTGCATTTACTTGCTCTCTTGGCTCTTGAAGTGGATCTTGTCAGGGAATCCAAGAACAAGCACACCTTGTTCTGATCCCACTTGTTAGGATCTTGCTCCTCAAAAAGAGCACAATATGATTACCAAACTTAAGAAATTAAACATGCGGAAATATCCAGAAGCACAAGTAACTAGAATTCACAAATAGCACAGAATATGAGAGACAATACACTATCTTGTATTAACATTTGTACAAAAAAGAATACAATAAAGAGCCACCACACTCTTCCACCTTACAGAGGCTTCCCACACCTCAATTGTACAGTAATTCTTCTTCAAACACTCTCCTACCAAAAACGGTCCCAACACACAACTCACACACAAAATTGGTGTTCACCTCTCCAACCAGTCAGTAATAACCCTGCCAGTACACCAAGCACTCTATAGTACTTCAAGTAGATCTCCCATGAACCTATAACCTACAATCCAACAGACCATACTTACAATGGAAGGATCTTCCTTGCCTTCCTTTCTAGCTCATTAGTGGAACTAGGAGAAAACACATACATTGTTCTCTTCACTAGCACACATTACAATACATGCCAATGGGTCTATAAATAGATCCCAAACTTAAAAAATAACTTAGACTCTTAGTTTACTATAATTATCCATGCAGCTCAAGACTCGAAATAGCCTTTACATGAAAACACTCTGTTGACTAAACTAACTGTTTGTGCAACGAACAGTTTTGGAACACACAAGCGATCGACACCGGTCCCTGCTTGCCTGGTGCTGCCGACGTCAGCTGACTCCCTACCGATGTGGATTTCCTTCTGCACTGATCATGACCGATGTCGGTCATGTTGTCGATGCTAGTGCTTTTGGGTCTTTAGCAACCTCCTTTTCTTTGTCTACAATAAGTTGAAGCTTTTAGCTCCACAACCTAACAATCTCCCACTTGGAGATAAATAGGTGCAAATGTACATGTACTTGTACACCGTCTAGTTTGTTCCCTTGACTCTGTATTCCTCTTCAAGATCACTCTTGAAGACCAACCACCAAAAAACCTGTAGTGCAACACCTGTCATCCAAATCACCTACCACATCCACATCTACAAACCATGTAGAAAATAACTTGAACCTGCATAGCATGTGCACCTGTTGTTGGTCCCTCTAAGAATCCACTGAACTGCCCTCCAATGCTTCTTTCCTAGATTTGATCCTAACTTGTGACAACTCCCACTACTTTAGAAAACTCAGGTTTAGTACATACCATGCACCTAACCTCATTATGTGAATCAAGACATTGTTCTTTGAACTGTCCAACCATCGATGTGCTAACCGGTCTCACACAATCATCTTGAAACAAAGTCAACATATGACCTTCCATGTCCCTAGAACACACTTATGCCAAAGAATCTTGTTGCTCCCAGATTCTCCATGACACACCCCTAAACTAGCTTTACCTTTAGTTCAGCAACTCCCTGTATATGTAACCCTGCAACAAGCACATCATACAGTAATAGGATAATGTAGCTAATATTATCCAACCTGGTAAAGAGAAACACAATGATCAAACCTCCATTGCCCTACAACTTACTCAAGACCATATACCCTGGCCTTCTGTCTCACGTATCCATTTTCGCTCTTCTTCATCCTGAACATCCATTCGTCTCTCAGTGCTTCCTTCCAGCTGGCAACTCCATCCAAAACTTTTGTTTGGTTCTCCTCCAAGGAATCACATCCTCCATCCATGACAAGCTCCCATTGTTTCTTGGATCTACCTGTTCTGCTTCTTTAACAACTCCCTGGTTCTATACCATAAGTGAGCAACAAGTAGTGTAAAGAAGGGAAATGATGAATTTGAGGCTTACATACCCTTTAAGCCCTCCATATGGGCACTTGAGACTCCTTGATAGCTTGTTGTCCACCCAAAATTTGTCTCAGTGACCGATACCGGTCACATTCCAGTCTACATCTGACTGATGTCGGTTCCCTGTGACTGCCTCATCACTGACGTCAGTTCCCCCCTTGCCGACACCGGTGTTTATCTACCCTGAGTCACCGACGTCGGTTTGCACATAGCCGATGTCAGTCCCTGTCTGGACGTCGACGTTGGTTTTCTTGCCGACGTCGATCTCTATGTTTTGCTTGTGAGAACTGACTTCTTCCTATGAACTCCTTTTGGATCAAACCCTTATCCAAATCACCCTTGCTCTGCTTAGAATTCTTCTGCCTCTTGTGTTGAACTCTGTCTGTCACCTTCTCCTTGAAAACCAAGGCTTTCCTGTTCTTGTCACTAACATCAAATTCCTCAAGAAACGTCACCTTCTTCTTCTGCATACAGAAACCTCGATCTATGCTCTTCAAATCTGAAAGCATACCTTTTGACTCAAGAACATGCATCTCCTTCTTATTTATGTGACCAAGCCTATTAAGCCACATCTCTGAATATACAATTGAAGTAGATAATCTAGAAAGAGAATCAGCAATACAAGTAGATAGATAAAGCGTACCTACTTTCTTACCTCTAGCTACAACAAGTGCACCCTTGGTAACCTTCCAAGAGTTCGCTGTGAGAGTTACTGTGCAACCCTCATCACCCAAACTTCTTAAAAAAATCAAATTCTGCTCCAGAACTGGGACATGCATGACCTCCTTTAACACCCATGTGTTGCCTGTGTGCAAATTCAGCTTCACTTTCTCTTTGCCAACCATCTGACAAGGCTTTCCATCCCCTACACAAATTTCTCCAAAGTCTCCCTGGACATACTCATGAAAAAAATTCCTAATTGGGGATGCATGAAAAGAGGCACCAGAATCTAAAACCCAAGATTCTACTTTATCTAAAGAACATACCAGAGCACCCTGTGCAACAAAATCTGCAACACCTGCTTCTTCTTCATGTCCTTCATGCTGATCTGCTACCAACCAACAATCTTTCTTTTCCTGCTCTTTCTTTCCATATCTCTAGTAGGTTATTCTGCCATACCTGAACTTGGACCTCCTGCTATTAAACTTCTCCATTCATAGTCTACTTTCTTCTGCTATTGCTCTACTCCCACTCAAACAGAAACCCCTGTGAATAACCTGTAATCAACACACACTAACCAGATCTAATCCAACCTGTTAGTATCCCAACCAAAAGCTCTAATACCAGTTGTTGGTATCAAGCTTCTAAACCTACAACCAAGGCTCTGATACTAGTTGTCAGGGAATCCAAGAACAAGCACACCTTGTTCTGATCCCACTTGTTAGGATCTTGCTCCTTAGAAAGAGCACAATATGATTACCAAACTTAAGCAATTAAACATGCGAAAATATCCAGAAGCGCAAGTAACTAGAATTCACAAATAGCACAGAATATGAGAGACAATACACTATCTTGTATTAACATTTGTACAAAAAAGAATATAATAAAGAGCTACCACACTCTTCCACCTTACAGAGGCTTCCCACACCTCAAGTGTACAGTAATTATTCTTTAAAACACTCTCCTACCAAAAATGGTCCCAACACACAATTCACACACAGAATTGGTGTTCACCTCTCCAACCAGTCAGTAATAACCCTACCAGTACACCAAGCACTCTATAGTACTTCAAGTAGATCTCCCATGAACCTGTAACCTACAATCCAACAGACCATACTTACAATGGAAGGATCTTCCTTGCCTTCCTTTCTAGCTCATTAGTGGAACTAGGAGAAAACACATACATTATTCTCTTCACTAGCACACATTACAATACATGCCAATGGGTCTATAAATAGATCCCAGACTTAAACAATAACTTAGACTCTTAGTTTACTATAATTATCCACGCAACTCAAGACTCGAAATAGCCTTTACATGCAAACACTCCATTCACTAAACTAATTGTTCGTGCAATGAATAGTTCTAGAACACACAGGTGATCAACGTTGGTCCCTACTTTCCTGGTGTTGCCGAAATCGGCTGACTCCCTACCGACACTAGTTTCCTTCTGCACTGATCATGACCGACGTCGGTCATGCTAACGACGCTGGTGCTTCTGGGTCTTCAGCAACCTCCTTTTCTTTGTCTGCAATAAGTTGAAGCTTTTAGCTCCACAACCTAACAGATCTTTGGAGATGGATTTGGAATTTTAGATGAATGAAAGACATATATGGGCAATAAAACATAACTTCACTTCCTTATTGAACCATAACATAGAAGAAAACCTTAGTAATTAAAAGAAATGATTATAACTCCACTCCACTCCTCCTTGCAAACTAAGTTAGTTGGCTCATCAAATCAACTCCAAATGTGAAAAAAATCATGAATAACATGATAAAATAGATTAAAAATCCTTTTAAACCAATATCAGTAAGTGAATTATATGGACCTTACCAAACAAGAGCAAAACTTACAGGATACACAGATTAAAAATCAAAAAAGTACAGTCAACTTCATGAGCATGGTTCATGAAGCACAGGGCACAATTATTTAAAATCATTATATGATTATGAATTTCTCTAAGTGTACTTTAACCCCCATAAGGAGTTTGAGTTGAAACCTCCTGAGGTGCCTGTACTAAGCACAAACCTAAAGGTCAGTTTTATGTGTCTAAAAATGTAAAAAATAAGTAGAATGGTTTTGGCCTTAAAATGACATTTCTAGAGCAAACCAAACATATTAATGAGTGTTATGAAGATCAATAGGCCCTCAAGGATCTTTTCCCATATGTCACACTTCCCCATGGGGTGTACAAGTGCCATTTTCTCCCCTTTTTAGTTGTTTCTTGGATTTCAATTAAGGAACATATAATATTCTGATGTAATTGACATATCTGATAGTTAAAATTATGTCTTGGATGATTATATAAAAAAAGGTCATCTGGACACCTTGTGAAATGTGCCACTTGCATTAAAGACCCTTAAAAGCACATTAAATGACCCAAAATGATAAATAGATTAATGAAACCATGACTAAGGCTAGAAATACATTATATAACATCAATTTAACCATAATATAGCCTATGATAAATATTTAGACCCCTAGGACATCTAAAAAACAATGTTTTTCACTTATAAGGGTCTAAAGTTGACCTAAAAGTCAAAGTTGGTCAACAAATTGGTGACTCATAGGGGTAGTATGCCTGCTATACTAAGGACCAGTAGCCTTATCCTATCATGGGCCAAGGGAGTCAATGAGTTCTTGAAGACAACTAGCAAGGAATTTCCTAAAACACACATAAAACAAACACAACACACCAAGAAAACACAAGACACAAACAAGACTCACACATGTGCATGAGCACTTAAAGAAATAAGGAAAACAACAAACTATGTACAAAGAGAGAGGAAAACTTTAAGAACAATGTTTGAGATATATCCCATTGACTAGGATATGAAGTTCCTCTCCATCCAACTTTGAGAGTTAGAAAGTATTATGTTGCTTGTATTAGGTGATAATATAAGGGCCACTCCATAAAGCATCAAACTTTGTGTGTTTTTCATGTTTATCCCTATCTTCATCCCACTTTAGAATAATGTCTCCCTCTTGAAAACTTCTTGGCATGGCTTTCTTATCAAAGTATCTCTTTATTTGATCTTGGTGAGTTCTCATAATTTACATAACTTGATCTCTTATCTCTTAAAGTTTCATCAACTCAAACAACCTGACTTCCATGCTTTTATTCTCCATCAACTCTAGTTGATAAGTGAGATCTAAGGCTAGTAGCTCAAGTGAAATAGGTAGTCTAGCTTCTCTCCCATAAAAAAGTGTATATGGTGAGTTTCCAATTGTTGATCAAATTTGACTTTTACGTTAAATTAGGTCACCCCTAACTTAAAACTTGAGTTTTAAGTGTTTTATGAGGTTTAATATTTGATCATAAGGTATATCATAGGTCATTTAATGTTATATTAGCCTTAGTCATCAATTTTATTAGCCAACATGTCCTTTTGGGTCATTTTAAGGTTTAAAAAGGTGCATTTAATGACTTTTACAAAAAAATTTGGAAGTGTGATGGTTCCAAAAGATGATTTCATGTCCCATGTGTCTTAAGAGGTCTTAAGTAACTGAAACCAACTGAAAAGTGGTAGGTTCCTTAGAAAAAAGGCAGTTTTCTTGAGGAAAAGAAGTTTGGCACTTGTATGAATTTTTGGGAACTGTGCCACATGGGAAAGGATCATGGTATGTCTCTTAAGCTTCCCTAAGCTTATTTAAATGTTTTAAATGATCTAAAAGTTCCATTTTAAGCCCAAAACCATTTTTTTTCTTTTTCACCCTTTTTGGTAAGCAGAAGTGACCTATTAATTTATACTTGGTACGATCATCACAAGAGGTTTCAGGTAAAAAAACTTTGTGGGTGTATTATACACTTAGTTATATTCAATTTAATATTTATTTTTAGAGGAATGGTGGTTTGAGCTTAATAAACCATTCATAAGAAGTTGACCTTTCAAATTTACTTACTAATTTGTGTACCCTATAGATTTTGCCTTGGTTTGAGCATATATGTACAATCCACTTGTTTATATTGGTTTAAGATGATTTTTAATATGTACCCTCATGTATTCCATACTTTTTTTCACATTTTAAGGTGTTTGGATGAGTCAAGTAGCTCAAAGTTGTAAGAGAATACAAATTTTTGAGTTGTAGGAAGTTTTCACCATTTTCAGATTTTTATGCTTGTTCATGGCTTTAGGGGGTTGTGTTATTGTTATTTTGACCCCATATTCACCTTTAATCCTCTTCCTCCAATAAATTTTTCGTGGTTTTCAATCATACAATACACATACTCATAGTCTACCAAGCTCATAGCTAATTCTTTGCTCAATTTCACTTGTATCCATGTTGGAGCACGTGTGGAGCCTTTTTAGCATGAAGAATGAGATGATTTGGAAGTATCAAGATGTTCCATGTTGATATTTTTATGAAAATATCAATTACCATGAAGCTAGTCCCTTTGGTGCATGAATCAATTCAGGCTCATTGCTTGCACATAGCCTAAGTCCACCTACAGGGATCCCTCTTTGGTAACATCGTGATAAAAGAAGAGCTTTAATATTTATTACAAGTATTTTGGAGTCTTATAAGTGAATTTTAAATTTTATATAAGGCCTAAATTTAGTAAAAAAACACATATCTTTTTTATTACCTAAGTTCACACTACCTGCCTACAAACAGGAAATGTTCATCTACGGGTGTCCAAAAGGAAGATACCACTATGAATAGAGGTTTTTAATTTTGTTTCAGGAACTTCATGAATATATACACCTATTTGGAGAATTTTAAAAAGATATAGATATTTCAATGGGTTAAAAACATGCACAATTGTACATTATTCTCTTTTACTCCCTGTATATACATAATCTCCACCTATAGGTAGCCTGACAAAGAGCTAAATACCCATGTCAAGTGTTGAAAAAAGTCATAAAACTTTGGTTTGAAGTCATATCATGAGGTTATAACATTAAAAACCTATTTTAAGTGTCAAAAAATTAGTTTAAGGTGTGGATATCATCCTAGAAGGCAATAACTAAAGTTTAGGGATCAAATCCTTTAACTGAAAAAATAGAGCACCCTAGATTTTTGTGGGTATCTTATTATAAGATTTCAAAAGGATTTGATGCAAAATGGTGATCAGACCTTACAGTCTCATCATATAACATGTACTATTCTAAGTTGGGGAGGCAAAGGATTAAGGTAAGATAGTAGTTAAGCTCTTCAAAGTTGCTAGTTGACACACTGAGTTTCCTCAATGTTATCTACATAATTTGAGTGATGGAGTGTCATTGCTTCCCAAGGTGATAGTGTATAAGGAAGTGTTCATTATTTATGGTGTCAAATGGTGTAAAAAATACTAATCATGTTCAAGTATTATCTATAGAGGTCAAGACATAATATATCCCCCTACATGTGTACCTTCAGGACTCTAAACACCTACAAATCTCCATGTATAGCCTGCCTATAGGCACCCATAGAACTCTTAAGGTGAACTTGGAAGTTTGAGATTATAGGAAAAATTACCTAATATAAAATTATTTAATAGTTTTCCAAAGGTTCTCCAATGGGAATATATTAGTTTCCAATGAATAATATTCACCTACAGTTCTTGAGACTCTGCTTACAGTCAGCATAGGTGACTATAGGTAGACCATCAATTCAAACAATATAACTAGGAGATGGTTTATGCTTATAAAAAGGGAAAAAATGGATCAAATAAGTGTGAAATGAACCTAGGTAAATATTTTATGTTTTCAACATTGTTTCAAATCTTAACTATGCAACTACACCTATAGGTACAATACCCTAATGACAAGGACACAGTCAGCAAACAATGAGTAAGGGGTTGATAATTTTGAAGTTGAAAATGAATGGTATGGGGTAAATATATAATATAAATGGTTGATGAAAAATAACACATAGATAATTTCAAGGTCAAAATATGCAAGGTCACAGTCAAAGGCACATTTAGAATTGACCAGTCAAAGTGTGAGGTGAGAAAATTAGAGGTTGAGATGAGTTTAAAAGATAAAAAATCATTAAGTATTGTCATAAAACCATCATTATATTATCACAATGGTATATCAATTATAGAAAAGGGTTCTCATAACAAAAGACATAGTCCACTTTAGAGATTCCTGCACACAGTCCTTATACATAGAAACCAATTTTGGAACTTGAGGGTTTGGAAGGACATATGAGATGACCAGGAGATAAAATTTTGTGAAAAGAGTCCTAAAAACTTTAATAATCCCATAATACATTCAAATTATTTAAGATAATAGGGGAAGTACTCCCTATTTTGTCTCAAACAAGGGGTACTTCCCTTTGAGCACAAACTCAAAAAATTGAGAGTCAAGGACAAAAGGGATAAACCAAAAAATAAGGATACTATTCATAGGGTTTAGGAAGATGTAATAAACCTATAAAAACATGGGAAATCAATCAAAGGAGGATTTTGAAAAGGAAGTTATAAACCCTTAGGGGTTATAGTCAAGCACACAAGGCAGTTTATGGCCTAATGCCCAAATGAAGGGTCATTCACACTTATAGCCCTAAATATGATTTATTCCTTGTTGTAACTTGTTTATAGGATCATATTATATGTGTTTAATCTTTTATAAGGCAAAAAAAAAACACAAGGAAGCCCTTTTTTTACTCAAGAACCAATTTAGGCTTGTGTAAGATGAGAAAAAGGGCTCAATGGGATAGCTTTGAACACTCATATCTCTCTTAACACTTTTAATGGGAGCCAAAGGATTTGGGAATGTTATAATATGTCTTGAAAAACCACCTTGTGGAATTTCTCTGCAACTTCAATGTGAAACCTGCATGAACAAAGCTTAAGAGGTCAAACACGACTAAACCCCTTGCTAAATCTTTGAAAAGACCAATTTGAGTAAATAAGAGAGATAATGTACAAAAATGAATTAATTATGATTATATGTTAAATATTACTCATTTAGGCTCCCTACCACCAAAATTAGTTGTATGGAATCTGCACAGACATGGTAAAAATAGAGTATTTTTAACCATTTTTTGTGTTGTGCAAGCTACAAGAGGAGTCTAAAGATGAAATAAAGTTTGGAGGTCAGATTTATACTTTTTATAACTCCCTATTGTCATTTAATTTCAAAAAATAACTCCTAATTACCTCAACCAGAGCTCTCATCTCAGCTAGTCAAAACTAGTATTTGGACAAACTAGTGAAGAAGGTGGAAAACTTCAAGTGTGGTGATTTTAAGGTGTCCTTGATGCTTCTAAGGCTATGGAGGGTCTTTAAATGTGTAATTAACTTCATCCCATTTATTTTCATGAGAAAATGAAACCAATTTTGAGGCCAAGTGTGTAGGGTGCATGAAAGAGGAGTTTTCTGGACTACATATGATGATGGCTCACTTCCAAATGATTCTAGAGGACCAAGACTGAAACCAATTCATGGAGAGGCATGATTGAAATACTTAATATTCATCCCAATAATTTAAACTATTCCTAGTTAGTTATGAGGTGTTCAAGAAGGGCTAATCATGAAGGCAGTTTTTTTTAGCCAATAAAGAGAGTTTCATGCCACTTTTCATGAAGTTTCTGCCTTAAATTGACACTTGTGCTTCCTAAAATTGCATGGTTCATCCCATATAATATTATCATGTACAATTACCTAACTCTCTTTGATTTAAAAGTGCGCTTGTGACCCTTGGAATTCTCTCTTCTCCTATCTCTCTCAAGTTATATAAGAACTAGTCATTTTGGCCATTGTACTCTATGCTCCCCTTGAGTATGGTGAAGCCCTGCTTAAATGCATACTATTTGATCAATAATAATACTAATGTTTTACCTCTTCATGATTATTCTTAGTTTATTTTACTTTAATGTTGGATTTTGCTTAGTGAAGACTATGGATTCCTTAGCATGTTGTTTCATTCTTGGATCCTATTTATAGTTAGAAAGCTTCTTCTTGTAGGGCATGTGAAATTTTATAAGAAATTTCAAGGATTGAGTGAGTTAGTATTTTCATCAGTTTTATTCAAGGCCTCTTTTTTAGTCCTCCTAGCTTTTCACATTCATCCATAACCCCATAATGTAACATTGATGTGAAAAGATGAAGATTGGAGAAGTGTATGTTTAATTTATCTCTCGATTTCATGTGTAACATGCTACTAGTTAGAATTCATCATATATTTAGGTGTATCACCTCCCTTAGGTTAATTTTATTTTAGTTATCTATCTCCCTTTTTACCCCCAAAGTTAAGTGTAGTTGTGATCCAAAGTGGTACATTAAGGGAGCTAGCCCTATCTAGAGATTCACCTCATCCTTAGGCTACCCACAAGCCTAGAGGTGTTTTCATTGTGCCACTTGGATGAGGAGAGCTTTGCCATCTTCTCAAAGGGTGAAAATATAAGTGAAAATAGGATTATAGTGTCCAACTTAGACTATAGCATTGGACCCTAGGGTTTCCATTTTTGGCACTCCTATCCAAGTGCATTTTTACCATCAATGGTCATTTCCTTCTAGTTTTTATCCTCCTTTTTTTCATCCCAAAATGAATCCTTCAACCCATGACCAATAGATCCCTATAAAATCCCATTCAAATTTCATTTATAAGGGGTTGGAAAATATCATAAAGCAAGCAAAAATACAAGAAAAACTACTCGGGTATATTTCCCTATTCTCTACATATAGCCAGCCAATAAAACTACAAGTTTATTCAAACCCTCACACCAGGCCCTAGCCATCTCAAGCACACCTAGTTTAACATTATGCATCTCAATACACATAATTTCATAAAGCACATCAAGTGAGAGAACTACATATGGCTTGATCCCTCTTCGGAGTATTGGTATATATGCAACGTGCCCACATAAGAGGTGTGGATACACATTCAATGCATATTACACATACTAACCCCCCCTCTTTCCTAAATTTTGTCAAAGCACAATGGAACCTAGGGTTTTAAGACTGAATCATCTCTATAGGGAGTTTCATGGACACCCAACAGTCAAAATTTCATAGGCAAGCTCACACAAACACAACAAACAAAACTCAAAAAGCTCAGGTCTCCTAGAAAATAATGGTAGAAGAGGACTATAGTGCCAGACCCCAAGGTGTACTATTTCAGTGCTCCTATCCTTTCATAAAATGAAACCCTAATCCTAGTTTGTGACACTATCCTAATCCTTCATAGTGAATTTTAGACTCTTTCTCAGCCATCTTAGTCAATTTCCAGCTAAGTCTTATTTTCTTCACAGTTATTGCTATTTATAAAAAGCTTAAAATTATAATTAATTTATACAAATCAGTAGCTTAAATATTATAATATTATTTATTGATTTAGTCAACTTAGACTTTAACTAAATTAGGAATAATATACTAATACTCCCAAAATTGTTAAATTAGTATGGTTTCATCAAGCCCAAGGATATGAGGACCTTGTCCTCATAATGAAGCCAAGTGGAAGGTATGGCGAGATCCATGGAGTGGATTTGGGAGATTGGAGAACAAATTGGAGAATTTAATAATGATCAGAACCTTTGAATATATTTTCTCCTTGAAAAGATCATGACTCACCATATTAAACAAACTTTTATCCTCTAGTATACTTTTCTCAGTTAATGAGAAGAACTTGAGAACTAACTGGAGCTAATGAAGGATAACTATTGATAATGGACTTATCCTAATTAGACAAAGGGATGGTGGGGCATCCCTTGAAATTTATATATCATTCAATGATCATGGAAAGTGTGTCCCTCTCTTTTTCCTCTCTCTTTTTCTTCCCTCTTCTATATATCCCATTCTTTTCATTTTGTAAGGGGTTCTCCGATTTGAAATTTTTAGAGACTACTTCTCTTTGATTTGGAAATTTTAGAGGAATTAGGGGACTCTTTGAGATATTTTAAAGTATGTTCCTCTTTATTAGGCTTGACCCTTTCAAACATTTGTAATAACTACCTCTTGATGCAATATAGGACTTTCTTTACCTATCTTTTACCTTGAATCTGTGTTTGGTGAGTTGTGCACTATGGGATTGTGTGAATGACAATCTTCCTTGTCCATGGTCATTTTTTACCATGTTTAAGGAGTTTTCAATGTTATTTTCAAATCTAAATTAGTGTTCTTTCTACCATTAACATGAGCTTTTAGTGAGTCTTATAAATCCTCTTTGTTTACATTCATTGCTTCCTGAACCTCTTACATAAAACACTTATGCAATCAACTTGATCTTGAGATTATGTGAGCTAGTATTATCCTCTGCATATCTAGTATGGGTTCAAGCTTATGGGAGTTCCCCATTTTATTTGGTGCATCACTTGGTTAAATTTTTAAGGATCCCTTTTTTAATGTCCCCATTTTTCTAGCCATCTCAAAAGGTTCGTAGCCTTTAGTCTCCGAAGACTAAGTTGAGAAATAAGGAGAAATTAATTAAATTAATCTCTTACAAAGTTATCAAATAAATTAAAAATTAAAAGGGTGACTTTATATTTAATTAATTTAATTAAAGTGACTTAAATAAAATATTAAACCATAAAAGTCACTTAAGTGAAATAATATTATTTTAATAATATTCTATAACCTTCTTGAAGGATTGGAAAAAGAATAAAGAGAGGGCTTGGCTAAGCTTATAATCATCCAAGAATTGATATTTGATTTTGATATGTCCATTGTGGAGCCAAGGGTTTCTGCAGTTTCTAAATTTGATCATTGAGAATGAAAACTCTCTTTGATTAGCATAACTGGCGTGGTGAAAGATCCTTCAAAGGGTTGCAAAGTTGAGGAAGTTACTTTAGACTTTCTACTTGTTCTTCATTGGTAAATTTTGGAGTTTGTTTAGAGGTTGATTGCATTTCATAATTTGGGGATATCATTGTGGGGAGATAATACTTGAGTTTGACATCAATTTCTTCACAATTGGGCACCCTACACTTTGCCACGATTTTTCCTAAAAGGCTACGATTTCTTCTTGAGGCTGGGCACTTCCATCAAGGGCCACGATTTCACCTAATTACATTGAATTTTTTGTATTGAAACTTCGTTGAGAGGAGATGCCTTGCTTCAGTATACATTTGTGTGGAGAAAGGTCAATTTATTTAAAGGATAACATCACTACCTTGTCATAGGTGATTGGGAGATAGAGGTGATTCTTGCAAGCACACCATAGCAACATATCTCCAGTCTTGATCAGCACTTTTAGGTTCCTTCTAGTCTAATTTCTAGTTGCATGTTTACATTCTATCATTATTGTAAGTCATTTTCCTCTTTAATGGGGTGATTCGTTGCATTATCTTCATAGATGCATTATCATAGGAGAATTAGCAATCTAAAGTTGTAAGTCATTGAAATCAGATTTGACGAACATATAAGTGCAATATCAAATACATTGAGGGTGCTTGCCAATTGTATGACAAAATGTATTTCTATTGTAGCTAGCTATTTAGTCAAGTAAATTCATATATTTACATTGTAGCTACTTTAAATTCATAAAAGATAGATTGGGGAATGCATACTAAGTGTTTGTCAAAATTCCCAAAATGTTGTAGGTGCATATTTACAATTAGTTTCAGTCCTATCATTGAATAGAAAGTTTGAAAAATACTTGGATTTCATCTTAATTACAATAGAGGCTATTTGGCATTGTTAGATAATAGTTCATGCGTCATCTCTTCATTCAAAAACAAGAAAACACAAACAAAAAATCATTTACCAACAAGTACAAAAATAGCAAGACAAAGTATTTGACAAAATTATTGAGTGGTCAAAACTAAAAATTAAAGGCCAAAATTACAAGGGTATTTATAGTGGTATTAGAGCCTTGATCCTGCCATCCTCGAGGGTTAAAGGTTTCATTAACAACCACAAAGGAGAGGTTCTCATAGGTATGACACTCATAGAAGAGCTAAACAAGAGGAAAATCAGTTTGAAGATATACCATTGGATGCAATGGGTGACAAGGAAAGAGAAGGTCCACCAAGAAATTAAAGAGTAAATATGGATAACAATGAGGATAGAGATGGTAAAGAGATCTTTGAGTGGATGACTTGAGCTTTCAAGGGTTTCTCAGCAATAATGTAGCATTTGGTTCCTCGGTTATAGCAGAATAAGGGTGTTGAAGATAACAAGAGTGTGGTTAGGACACCTAAGGCACATCATACTCCTTCTCAAACTGCAGATAGACCTACTCAGCCTACCTTTTTGAGAGAAGGATAAGAGGAGGAGAATGTTGAAGAGGAAGTAAGTTATGATGATCTAGTCATGGTTGTGAATGATGAATGGGAGTTGTTGACACCATAGGTGCATGAATGCATGAACTTTGACAGGTTTGTCAACTAGAGAAGAGAGTATTATAGGTCTAGACAAGAGTAAAGACCTAGGAACCAAAACAAGGAGCTTAAGCAAGCTACTAGCAAGCTCACATTACCCATGTTTGATGGTAGTGGGAAGGTTACAGTGCAGTCATGGATTCACAAGTTGGATACCTTCTTGACACTTTGACCCATGACAGAAGAAGAAGCTATAAAATATGTCACCCTACATTTAGGAGTAGCACATGAGGGTGGTTTCATAGGCTTGTTACATTGCAGCATAACCACATCACATCTTATCAGGATTTTTTGTGGATAGATTGGTAGAGCACTTTGACAGGAAGGACCTTGAATCCTACTTCAAATATTTGGCATAGCTTAAGCAAGTTAGCAGTTTGGAGGGCTACATTGGTGACTTCCAAAAAATTTCAATAAGGGTTTCTAATATTTTAGAGAGATGGTTAGTGGTGCTATTCATTGAAGGCCTATTGGAGCCTTTGAAAGGATGGATAAAAGCTTTCAATCACCCTTCAATCTAGAAGGCTATGAGGAAGGCAAGAAGTATGGAGTTTTTAGCCCCAAAAAGTAGGTTTACACCCAAAGATGTTCCTTCCTCTAGCAAAGAGGATCCACTGCAGTCCACTAATAAGAAAAAGAAACTAGAAAATATGGAGGAGTCATGGGAGGAGTTAAAGAAAAATAAATTGTGATATTGGTGTAAGGAACCATATAATAGGAATCTTGACTACTCTTTTAGACCCAAGGGCAAGGCAAATCATATAATGTGGGAATATTATGAGAACTCTAATTTTGATAATGTAGATTAACAAGTGGCTATAGGGGTTGATCATAATGAAAAGGCAACTACTGATGGGAATTTAGCTCCTTTGGCATTTCTTGCTAATGTACAGGATGAGATTACATTTAAATTCAGAGGAACAGTCGATAGACAGTGTTGTATTGCCATGCTTGACACGAGAGCAACACATAACTTTATTAATGAGGGTTTTATGGCTAGATGTAGACTTTCGACCAAAGATTTTGCTGGATTCAAAGTCTGAGTTACTGATGGATACACCCTCACATGCACTAGATAAATTAAGAATCTCACCTTGTTGTTTAATGGTTATGAGTTACAGATTGAATTCTATGTGGTCAACATGGGTGAGATGGACATAGTATTGGGAATTATATGGCTCCAAGACTTAGGAAAATTTACCCTCAACGTACCTAAAATGGAAATGAAATTTGAGGTTGATAACATGAAATATGTGCTGAGGGGAATTGCATATGTGAGCAGGTATTTTATCTCTTTTTATGGGAGCATGGATAAAGAGAGAAAGAAGGAGGTGGTTCAGGAGGAGCATGAGATGATCCACAATCCATTGTTTGAGATAGAAGCTACATGGTCATATGATAATCTACTTTTTGAGTTAGATGATGGTCACTCTCTTAATTCCAATCTTGAGTTGATCACTGATTGTATCATTTGGGACTCTTCCAGTGCATCAAATTTTTAGACAGGGTTTGCAAAGGAGTTTCATGAGTACATAGTGAGGAGTGCATATGACTTTACACTTGATCCTCATGTGCACGATGTATTTTGGAGGCACAGTTCAAAAGTGCATGTGTTAAATAGTTTCAATGATAGCTTGCCTTATGTAGAGATTGGAAACAAATCTTGTCAGTCTTTTAAGTTACATACTTATGTGGTACTTATTGGTGAGATTGATTTGGTTTGGCAAGCTCAGTCGGTTATGATGGTGTTACAGAAGTTGTTTAGAGATAAAAGGGACATTACGCAGTTCTACTTGTGCGATCTAGGTGGAGTTATTGTATTGCTTGAAGATAAGTAATTTTAGGAGGGGCAGACTATAATATCCCCATTTTTCTGGCCATCTTAGAAGGTTCTTAGCCTTTAGTCTTTAAAGGCTAAGTTGAGAAATAAGGAGAAATTAATCAAATTAATTTCTTATAAAGTTATCAAATAAATCAAAAATTAAAAGGGTGACTTTATATTTAATTAATTTAATTAAAGTGACTTAAATAAAATATTAAACCATAAAAGTCACTTAAGTGAAATAATATTATTTTAATAATATTCTAGAAGCTTCTTGAACAATTGGAAAAAGAATAAATAGAGGGCTTGGCTAAGCTTCTAATTATCCAAGAATTGATATTTGTTTTTGATATGTCCATTGTGGAGCCAAGGGTTTTTGCAGTTTCTACATTTGATCATTAAGAATGAAAACTCTCTTTGATTGGCATAACTAAGGTGGTGAAAGATCCTTGAAAGGGTTACAAAGTTGAGGAAGTTACTTCAGACTTTTTACTTATTCTTCATTGGCAAATTTTGGAGTTTGATTAGAGGTTGATTGCATTTCATAATTTGGAGATATCATTGTGTGGAGATAATACTTGAGTTTGACATCAATTTCTTCACAGCTAGGTGCCCTACACTTTGCCATGATTTTCCCTAAAAGGCTGTGATTTCATCTTGAGGCTAGGCACTTCTATCAAGGGCCATGATTTCATCTCGTTGCAATATTTTTTTGTCTTAAAACCTAGTTGAGAGGAGACATCTTGCTTCAACATACATTTGTGTGGATAAAGGTCAATTTATTCAAAGGATAACATCACTACCTTGTCATAGGTGATTAGGAGATAGAGGTGATTCTTGCAAGCACACCACAATAGCATATCTTCAGTCGTGATCAACATTTCTAGGTTTGTAGTCCAATTTCTAGTTGCATGTTTACATTCTATCATTTTTGTAAGTCATTTTCCTCTTGAATGGGGTCACTAGATGCATTATCATAGGAGAATTGGCAATCCTGAAGTTGTAAGTCATTGAAATCAAATTTGAGGAACGTATAAGCACAATATCAAATACATTGAGTGTGCTTGCCAATTGTATGACAAAATGTCTTTCTGTTGTAGCTAGATGTTTCAGTCAAGTAAATTCATATATTTGCATTGTAGCTACTTGAACTTCATAAAAGATAGATTGGGGATTGCATACTAAGTGTTTGTCAAAATTCCCAGAATGTTGTATTTGCATATTTACAATTATTTTCAGTCCTATCATTGCATAAAAAGTCTAAAAAATACTTGTATTTCATCTTAATTATAATAGAGGCTATTTGTCATTGTTAGAGAATAGTTCATGCATCATCTCTTTATTCAAAAACAAGAAAACAAAAATAGAAAATCATTTACCATCAAGTACATAAATTGTAAGACAAAGTGTTTGACAAAATTCCTGAGTGGTCAAAATTGAAAATTAAAGGCCAAAATTGCAAGGGTCTTTACACATTTTCCCTTTCTAACCCTTTTCCCTGTGAAGCATTAGTTTTAGGTGAGCATCAAAGAGGAATATTATCTACTCTGAAGGTTCAACCCCACCATAGGTGACCCACAGCTTGGGGTTGTTCCCATAGTTATTCTCAAGTTGGAAAGGGCCTGAAGAACCCTCTTCCAAAGGGTGCAAATTTGAGCGATAACAAGTTCATTAGACAAAAGGAGAGAAAAGGGGGATGATGAAGCTTGATAATAATCTAAAGTATAATTGATATCAAACTTTTTGTATGTTTTTTGTATATATGTACATATGTATCATTTCCTTTTATTAATTTTATACATTAAAGATTTTTTTTTTTATTATTTTTTTTTTAAATAAAAAGTAGACGATCGAAGAGAATGGAGAAATTGCTCTACTAGGGTTTCATGGTTTGTGTCTTCTTGCTTGCATTTTTTGCCCATTTTTCCCATGTTATTAGGCCCATGGAATTTTTTATGGTTGTAATGCATTAACTGCACTCGGCATGCCACCCTTTGAGCAAGCAAGCCTTATATTTATGGCTTCTTTATGCTCTATTGTATTTGTTGATGTAGGAGACAGAGCTAATGGTACCTAAGTAAGCTCAAATTTTTTTTCTAAAAGTTTATGATGAGGTAATTCCTCAGCCCCTCCCTCCCTTTCAGAGGTAATTATTCATGTTGGTGTTGTTGAAAAATGTTGCAAGTGGTATAAAAATTACTCTATCATTGCTTATTTTATTGTTCGCATCCCTTGGAGGATTACCTCCATAATTGGCTCCATAAACACTACGAGCCACTAGATGTCCATGTCTCTAGAATCACTAGGAGCCACTAGGTGTTCATGTATCTAGAATCCGAAACCTTACAAAAGGTTTCCCCTTGTTTACTTTTACAAAATCATCTAAGACAAAGTTGATTCTTATGAAGTTCAATGTTTGGTTCCTTCACAACCAACTTATGATTTTGTCTCCTTGGTCCTGTGATTTTAAGGTTTTAGACAATGTCACCCTTTGTGTCCCTATTTAGGTTGAGCTTTTTGATCTACTAGTCCACCTTTTGGATTTTATCCCCCAAAACGTCACTCCTATAAGATGCATGGTTATGATTTCACCTTATAGGTGGTTCTCACCTCACCCTAACAAGTGAGTCTATGTGGAGGTTGACATCTCCAAGGAGCTAAAGGATTTCATTGAAATCCAAGTTGGGAAGACTCAGTGGTCATAAAAGGTTATATATTTCATCCTTCCCAACACTGACTCCGATTGTCAGGCCTTAGACCATTGCATCAAGGATTGTCCTCATATGGGTCACCCCAAGCCTCCTTAGCCACCTCCTTAGACTGAGAAGCCAAAGATGATAGACCAAGATGATGGTTGGACCACAATACCCCCCAAATGGTCTTTGGACCCTAAGCCAAAAATCACACCCCAGTCACCACCTCAAGAGTATTTTATTCTAGTTTTCACACCATCTTAGGGGACTTCTATGTTGCCCCTTACCAACAAAGTTCCTCTCAACCCACAAAGCATTTCTTTGGAATCTTAGAATTTAGGATGCCTATGGTTGAGGTTGACTCAACCAATGGCTCATCCTCTTAGCAGTCTCATAGCCCACCTTGTGGGGGCACTAACTCTCCTCAGAAGGATCATGATGCTAAACACCATTTCATTGCAAGTGGTGGAAATTCTCACCCTCACCAACATAACAAATTTATAGTGTCAGTAGATTTTGAGGATGGCCAAGGGGAGCTGCAAATGGATGATCTATCCCTATGAATGTTTTATCATATAATGTTAGGGGTCTTATAAAGTCTACCCATAAATAATTTGTGCAAGTTATGTGTCAGTAGATTAGTTTTTTAGACATTATTTATTTGTAGGAAGTTAATATTTTTGGCTTTCTCCTCTAGACATCCCAATGTAGCATTTGGTCAAACGCCACCCAGGTCACCACCTTGCATGAGGTGGGATGTGGAAGTGCCTACATTTCAGTTACTCTAAGGTCTCCTCTAACATCATTGCCATGGGGGAAGACCCATCACATTGGGTAGTCTAGATTATGTTTGGCATTGATGGCCATCAATTTGGTATTCTCAACATCTATGTTTCCAATGATGGCCCTGACCACTCCCTTCTTTGGTGATCTTTGGTAGATGGGTTACTTCTTACCATGTGGCTTGTGTTCAATGACTTTAATATGATTTAAAACCCCCAAGACAAAATGGGGGCCCTCCCCATGCATTGGTGTGTTGGTGAATGCAAGGCTTGGTACTATTTCAATAGTAAATGGGGCTTGGCAGACTCTTTCCTCTGGCAGTGGACATTTAATCCCACATTTTGGTTAACATGGTCCAACTACTAATTTGGGGATAACTGCATGCTCAAATGGATTGAACACTTTATGATGTCACAAAAAAATCTTTTTCCTTTTTCAGCATTGATGGCCATCATGTCAATGTACACTCAAGTATTATTCTATCACACCACTTGCCCATCTCCTACAAAGTGGAATGGACTTTTAGGTAGTACAATGTGCCATATAACCAATTTATTCTTAATACCTCTATGTTGAGTCATACTGGTGCCATCTAACTCATCCAAAGGATCTAGAACCTAGCCCTATGGCCCCTATATGCCACCAATTGGATTGAGTGGTAGAATGAGGCTATTTTATGCACCACCTCCTTGCTCTGCCACCATGGCAAACATGTCACCCATATCCACAAGTGATTAGAGAAGGATACGATAAAGGAATTCAAATAGGTTTTTATCCCCCTCAAGACTGATCCTTTTAACATACAATTGTAGAGGTTGGATGCCTCCCTTAAACACTACCTTAAGGTGGCAAATAATCATACAGCCAGAGGCACCCAGATCCGTGCTTGATTGTATTGGCTCAAAATTGGTGACAAAGCCTCCAAAGAGTTTTACAAAGCACTGAAGGCCAAGCAAGCTCATGGGAAAATTAATGCCATTCAAGTGGCTCAATCCTAGCTTACCTCCCAGTATGATATCTTCTCGACCTTTTTTGAGCATTACAAGTAGGTTTTTCACACCCAACCTCTTATAGATGATCAGTCCCAAGCTCTTTAGAATTGCCTCAATATGGTGTCATGCAAGTTCAAGCCCACTAAATAGTGGCTCTATGATGCCCCACTCACCTTGCAAGAGCATATGAAGGATTTGAACTATATGAGTAATGACAAATCCCCTGGCCTTGATGGCTTCCTTTATGATTTATACAAAGCCACTTGGGAGTTCACTGGCCCTGACTTGCTATAAGTCTACAAAGAAGCCTTGTAGAATCAGTCTCTTGGACCCATTATAAATCAAATCAATATCAAAACTATTCCTAAGGCTAGAGATACTAAAATCCTCACCAACGAGAGACCGATAACCCTACTCAATGTCTCTTACAAGATTCTCAACAAAGCCCTCACCAATCATATTTGGCTAATCTTGCCTGCCATTTTTAGACTAGGGCAAACATGATTTATTAGAGGAATATATATTTTGTATAATCTTATTGCGGTCTAGGAAGGCATGGCTTGGGCCCGTTTCTCTCTTCAAATAACTATCTTCCTAAAGTTGGACTTTAAAAAGGCTTATGACAAGATTGAGTGGCATTTTATTCTTTCCATGTTCAAGGCTCTCAGCTTTGGTCCCTATTTCATCTATGCAGTGCAGACCTTGCTTCATGATGCCTCTACTTGCCTCAATATTAATAGGCATAAAAACCCAAGAATCAAACTCCAACACTCTATTTTCCAAGGTTGTCCCCTTACTTCAGCACTCTATGTTTTAGCCATTGAAGCCCTGGGTTACCTTTTGGCTTCTAAGGCTTCACAAGGGCTTATTCATGGCATTGTCTTCCCTGATCGAACCTCTCAACTAATCAATAGCCACTTTGCAATTGAAACCTTTCTCACACTTGAAGAGCAAGAGGCCACTTTTAGTGAAGCTATGTAATGTCTATATAAGTTTTGTCTGGCTTTCGGCTCTAGCCTTCAATGGAGGAAAACATTGTGCTTCTATCAAAGCATGATACATGTGCCTGATTGGCTTAAGAAGTTTAATTAGAAGTGGGTTGCTTGAGGGAAACAATTCAATTTCTTAGGCATCCCCTTTACTTTTGATAGCTCATCATCTGAACTTTGGCAATATGTCCTCAATAGGGTCAAAAGGAAGATTGAGTATTGGATCACTAAGTCCCTTTCTCTGGTAGGCAAGTTTCAGATTTGTATCAAGATTTTGGTGAACACTAATGTTTATTACTCATCTTATTGGACTCCCTCCCAAGCCTCTTATGATAATCTAGCCAAGTTTCTCTGAGATTTTCTCTGGGCCAATTCTAACAAGGCTCAGGGTTTTCATCAGGTGGCCTGGGATATCTGTTGCCTTTCTCGTGATAAAGGTGGCATGGGCATCATTGAAACCTATCAGTAAAGTAAGGCCTTGTGTGCTAAAGGGGTTGTTCAAGCTATTGAGGGTAATAAGTGTTGGAAAATCCCCCTCCACCATTGTATCTCTTTGGGCTCTCCCTATGGCGAAACTAGCTGGTAAAATATTGGCTTTCAATCCCTCCTCATCACTAATGTGTTTGTTAAGATTACAGGCTCCTTTATTGTCAAAAGTATCTGGAAGGATTTTGAAGTAGTCAAACCCCACATGAAATGGGTAGGGGATAGATTTTACACAGGGTTATCTTTTAACAATCATAGCTTATGGTGGTCTCCTATTCTCACTAACTCTTCTATCATCCTGGTTGAATTATCTAGTATTAAAACCTATCAGTAAAGTAAGGCCTTGTGCGCTAAATGGGTTGTTTAGGCTATTGAGGGTAATGAGCCTTGGAAAATCCCCCTCCACCATTGTATCTCTTTGGGCTCTCCCTATGGCAAAACTAGTTGGTAAAATATTGGCTTTCAATCCCTCCTCATCACTAATGTGCCTGTTAAGATTACAGGCTCCTTTATTGTCAAAAGAATCTGGAAGGCTTTTGAAGTAGTCAAACCCCACATGAAATGGGTAGGGGATGGCTTTTGCACAAGGTTATCATTTAACAATCATAGCTTATGGTGGTCTCCTATTCTCACTAACTCTTCTATCCCCCTGGTTGAATTACCTAGTATTAAAGCTCTACGATTATTCCACAAACGGATTCACACTATCTGGGATGATGATTATGTCTAATTCAGACTCGCATCTTACATGGATTTGTCCCTTTATCTTCTTTGGGTCCTTGACCCCTTATATCTTTTCTTTTCTTTGTCTAGTTGTGATTTGTTGGCTTCTTCCTTGTTTCTTGTGTCAATTTGAGCATAATTTTATCTTAATTCAAACCAAGGGAAGGCTATATATACAAGTTTATTGGGATGTATTGACACACAAATAAAGGAATTGAAAAGGTCATCACATCTCTCCAAATTTACTCTAGGCACACTCTTAAAAGATATAATTATGCTCTTAAGGATTGCTTTCAATTTTTCAACATCTCTTGTATCAAATGGAAGCCTAAATGAATGAGTTCTAGTTGCATATTCACTCAGGGAAGAAGTTGAAATCCTATCTCAAATCTTCATCTACACCTTGCATGAAGTATAAGGGGTCTAATTCTAAACATGCAGGATATGTGGTTTGCAACTCTAATTTGGTGGTTTTTGAACCCAATTACTTCTCCCTCCTCTCTTTTGGATTGACATCTTAATATGAAGGTTTGTCAAAGAGGAAGAATTGCACATTTTGCTTGGAAAAAAGTGAAGCGCAAGTCCAAGAACATTAGAAAAGACGTAGTACACCAATGAAAAAAAAGTTTGCATAAATCTACACAAGTCAAACTCGGTGGCATAGAGATAAGACTCAAAGAGTGTGGTTTTGACATGTGCATGTTTCCCAGGTTGAAGTCACACCCTACACAGGTTAACTAGAATAGTTTCAATATCTTAAATTTCAGGAGTAAAATCTAGACAACGTACACAATCATTCTAGTGATCATTTCTTAAATCTCTTATGCTTACTTTGCATAGCCTAATTTATTTGATTGTAAATTTTCATGTTTTTTTTAACCCAACAAGTTAAAAAGATTTAAATTTTGTACTTTCATAATTATATACTTAGATCTGTATACTTCTAATTATTTTATTTATATTTTAAGTAAAACTGAAATTAAGGTAAACACAATCACATCATAAATCAAAATCATCTATACTATAAAATGTAATGTAAATCTATAACTTTTACGAATAAAAAAATGACGAACTTGAAAATGAACATTCTCATTAAAAAAATTCAAAAAATAAATAAATAAATAAATCTAAAAAAAAAAAAAAACATCGAAGTGAAAAAACTTTATCATGCATATCCACACACTTGAAAAAAAAATTAACAAAAATTAATTCCCTTATCCTTAGGAGAACGACTCGAGGGTCGATTACAACGAAAACGTCTTCAAATATCACTCTCCTATGAATAAGACCATGGAACCCTAAATCAGATTATATCCTTATTTCTTGAAAAAGACCATTATGTTATGGTTTAACATTGTATTTTTATTTTATTTTATATGAAACTAAATAATAAGTATTGGAAAATCACATTATATTATAATGCACTTTGGATATAAAATTATAGTCATCAAACATACATATAATTATTAAAATTAAATTACGTATTTTAATATTTTTATGCATAATTCAATCAAATAATTAATATTTATAATATTTTAATTAAAATTATTAGTGAAAATATTTTTTAATAAATTATTTTTAACAATTAATAAAAAATTTGTAAAACTTTCAAAAATTATTTATTAATATAAAAAAAATTGAAAATGCATTTATCTTAATATAAATTTTACATTTATTAAAATTTAAAAAATCCTTACTAAATTTTATATATACTTTTTAAACTAATTTACAATATATATTTTTAATCATAAAATATTTTCAACGTTTATTTATTTTTCCTTATAATATATAATTAAAAATTTATGTTCACCCATATAATTAAAATTTTGTATTCAATATGTATTTAAAGGGTGTTAAATGATAATGTATGTGGTTGAAGTCATATTGTATGATTTAAAATAAATTTTAAACTTATATTCAATAAGTCATATTGTATGATTCAAAATAAATTTTGAACTTATATTCAATAAGTCATAGTGTATGATTTAAAATAAATTTTAAACTTATATTCAATAAGTCATAGTGTATGATTTAAAATAAATTTTAAACTTGTATTTAATATATGTGGTTAAAACTTGTATTCAATATATGTGGTTAAAGGATGTTAAATGATAAGGTATGTGGTTGGGACAAGTTATATTGTATGGTTTAGGATAAATTTATGAGTTGTGATGATGAGTAGATAGAGGAAAAAAAATCATATTTTTCATCCATTTTGTTGTATTGATTAGATTTATGTTAAGTAAAAAAAATTGAAATATTTAAATAATAATTAATAAATTGAGAGAAAATTTATGTCAATTATGTGAATTAAAAAAATTAGAAGTTATAATATTTTAAAATAATAATTTTATTTATAAATATTATCAATAAATTTATTTTTGATAAATAAGGAGGATTTTTGATAAATTTATTATCAATTCAAAAATTTTTTTTTTTGAGTTCATAAGAACACTTTCAATAAGTGGTTATGTGAATATCTTAAGGTAGGGGTCGTATTTCTCCATGTGGACCAAGCAAAATATAGTAAGGCATTTTAGATGCAGATTGCTCGGTAGATGTTATAGACCCAATCCCACTCTCGTGTCCTATTGCTCCTAATATTTTGATAGCCTTGATTTATTAAAAACGTTTACTTCCCAACATTGCCAATGAAATGTGGGTGCATTGATTAAGTGGATTGGTTGTGTTTAGCACCATCCATATTTAAATCCCGCTATGGTGTATGTTAGGCCGATGGTCGCTGATGGTGATGGTATTGATTGCATATGGATTGTAATTGAGCCTCCCATTTGTGTCCCAGACTGGTTCTTTAGCTCCAATTAAAAGTTGGCAGATTCTGATTCATAGTAGTGTAAAACCATTTATCCCTCACAATATAGATAAATAAATAAGGATTATTGCTTACATACACAAAATTATACTCTAAATAAAGACTAGCTCATATAAGTACACATGTAATTTAGATAGATCGATGACACATAAGAATAGTTATGAAAAGAATATACTTATTTTATAATAGAGATGTAGTAAAGATAGAGAGGCACTTCATTATGAAGTGTTCAACTTTCTATAACAGACAAGTTAGATATGTAAATAATTTGAGAATTGATTCGATAATCACTTTCTTTAAAGATACGAGAATAAAAAAAATAAGAATATTTGTAATCGAAACATATAATATGTAAATGATTGTTGATTTAATTGATGAAGATGATTGACTCATAAACAACCTACCAAAAATTGATTCTTACTATTAACAAACTCTACCATGATATAAAAGATAAAATAATAATAATTTCTCTATATATAAATTGTTTTTTAAACTTTACTTTTTAATTTAAAATCACCATGTAAAATAATAATATCTTTATATATAAATAACTTATTTATATTTATATATATATATAACATAAAATCAACATTTCATTCTAATTTTGTTGAATTTTGAATTAAATAATTATACTTTGTTATTCCATAAACTACTTTAATAGGAGTGAGGAAGATTCTTTTTAGATTTATTCTAGTTAAATAATATATCAAATCAAAACATGTATATGCTCCTACCTCTTCATGGTTTTACAATTGATTAAAAATTAGAAGGTTTCACAAAAAAATTAATTGAAAAAAGGTTAAAAAAATAAAATAAAATAATATAAATAATTAATCTCATCTCCAAATGAATGTAACTAAGTCTTAAAAAAAAGCCCTAGTGTAGAGTAAAGCAACTGCCCCATGCAAAGATGGACTTACACCTTAATTACACTTTAATTGGTCTAATGTTTAAGACAAGTATATACACGCAACCTTGGTTATTAAATGGATAAACTTGATGACATGGAATTTGCTAATCTATCATCCTTAGGAAATGAAGATAGATAATATCATTTACTAGAACAATCCCATAAGTTAAATATGCTCCTTAATAAATTCCATCAAAGTAGCATATTTATATTTTTTTAAATCAAGTATTTCAATAAAATGATGTCCAGTTTAATTTAAATATAGATATTATTTAACATATAAATATAAGATTAAAAATAAAAAAAATTATGTTAATAATTTATAATAAAAAAATATTGTTTTGATTAGTTGAAAATTATATATAAAAATTGAAATTTATATTTTAAATTATTTTATAAAATTAAAAATTTGTAATTTAATTCATGTGAATGATGTCATGCCATCTATTTCTCAATTCTTATTTATAATAAAATAAATATATTTTAATTTTTATGATAAATTTAAAATGTTAATTATTTTTATATCTAAATTAAAATATTTATCTTTCAATTAAAAAAATTAATTATATTATAAATATTTTTTTTTAAATTAAATTTATTTTTATATTGACTTAAGTAATATAATCTTTACATTTATTTATTTTTAATCCTTGATCAATCACATCAACTTTTTTATCATAATATTATATATATTATTTTATATTTATCTATAAAATACAGTTATGAGGCTTGTGATTGAATGATTAATCTTGCCCTCCATTGTTTAAAAAAACTAAAACAATTTTTTTTTCCTCCTCGTACTATAGTTTTAGAAAAAATAAAGAGAGCATAACATTAATATTATATGACGTGTCATTACGTTGAATCCTTGATGTTGAGGGTACTAAATATTTCATTATATGTTTTGTACCTTTTTCTTTTTTAATGGTGCAATTTACATTTAACATGCACTTCAAACCTTTTAATATATTTATGTCAATTTTGCAATTTCAAAATTTATGGAGGATATAAAATTTAATTTGATACAAATTTAAACTATAGTTTTTATTGGATAAGGTAAATATTTTTTATTTGAGTTATGAATAGATTTTGGGATATAATTAAAAGTTTAATCTTTGAAATAAATACAAACGTAAAAGTAAAAAAGAAAACAAACAATATCTATTAAAATCGACAAAACACTTCTTATGAAGAGGACATACTTTTATTAAGAGAGGCAAAGAACAACCACAGTGCACCAAAATTTATGTCAAAATACAACAAAAGAACCAAAAAAAGAAAACAAGCTTTTAAGTAAATCTTTTGCCATGCTGCGATGAAAAAACTCAAACAGAACAAAACGGGAGCAGGGGCTAATTAAGGGAAGCACAAACAAGAGCGTCGCAACCCTCAGCTGCAGGCTAGGGCCTATCTTTTTTTACGCCTTGAAAGAAGGTCCTTTATCGTCCATTGGGAGCCATCTCTCACCAATTCTTCCACCTTTATCCTCAGTGTTTCTGCTTTAGAGCATCTACCTTTTTTCTTTGCAGTGGTACCCCCATCAAATTTGAGTTTCCCAGCTTTCTTAAGGGGAGGGACAAGAGCAGGTGAGAGGGGGGTCAACGAAGGAGAAGGAATATCCTGCAAAGGAGTAGTTATTCGAATAAGGGAGGAAGGTTCATCAAACAAACGAAGATAAAAGGGGAATAATGAAGCTTGATAATAATATAAAGTATAATTGATATCAACCTTTTTGTGTGTGTGTGTGTGTGTGTGTGTGTGTGTGTGTGTGTGTGTGTGTGTGTGTGTGTGTCTGTGTGTGTGTGTATGTATATGTATATGTATATGTATATGTATATGTATATGTATATGTATATGTATATGTATATGTATATGTATGTATCATTTCTTTTTATTAAATTTATACATTAAATATTTTCTTTATTTTTTTTAAATAAAAGGTAGACAATCAGAGAGAACAGATAAATCACTTTGTTAGTGTTTCATGGTTTGTGCCTTCTTGCTTACATTTTTTGCCCTTTTTTCCATACCGCTAGGCTCATGGGATTTTTTAGGGCTACGACGCCTTAACTGCGCTCGACATGCCACTCTTTGGGCGAGCAGGCCCTATATTTATGGCTTTTCTGCGCTTTATTGTATGTGTTGATTTAGGAGACAGAGCTAATGGTGCCCAAGCGAGCTCATTTTTTTTTTTTTGAAAGTTTACGACAAGGTAAGTCCTCAACCCTTCCCTCCCTTTCAGAGGTAATTATTCATGTTGTTATTGTTGAAAAATGTTGCAAGTGCTATGAAATATGCTCTATCATTGCTTATTTTGTTGGTTGCATTCCCTCAGAGGATTACCTCCATAACTGGTTCCACAACCACTAGGAACCATTAGGTGTCCATCTCTTTGGAATCACTAGGAGCCACTAGATGTCCATGTTTCTGGAATCTGAAACCTTACCAAAGGTTTTTTCTTGTTTACCTTTAAGAAGCCATCTGAGACACAATTGATTCTTGTGAAGTCCAATGTTTGGTTCCTTTACAACCAGCTTATGATTTTATCTCCCTAGTCTCATGATTTTAAGGTTTTAGACAATGTCACCCTTCGTGTCCCTGTTTGGGTTGAGCTTCCTAGTCTTCCAATCCACCTTTGGGATTTTATCCCCCAAATCATCACTCCCACAAGATGCATGGTTACGATTGCACTAGATAGGTGGTTTTCTCCTCGCCCTGACAAGCGAGTCTATGTGGAGGTTGACCTCTCTAAGAAGCTGTAGGAGTTCATTTAAATCCAAGTTGGGAAGACCCAGTGGTCACAAAAGGTTGTATATTTCAACCTTCCCAACACTTACTTCTGATGTCAAGCCTCAAACCACCACATCAAGGATTGTCCTCGTATGGATCACCCCAAGCCTCCTCAGCAACCTCCTCAAACTGAGAATCCAAAGAGGACAGACCAAGGTGATGATTAGACCATAATACACCCCAAATGGTCATCGAGCCCTAAGCCACAAAGCAAACCCCAACTGCCACCTCAAGAGGATTTTACTCTAGTTATCACACCTTCTCAGGGGACTTTTCTATTTCCCCTTACCAACTCGGTTCCTTTCAACTCACAAAGCATTCTTTGACTCTCAAAATTTTAGGATGCCTATGGTTTAGATTCACTCAACTAGTGGCTCATTCTATTGATGGTCTTGTAGCCCACCTCGCATGGGCACTGACAATCTGCAGGAGAAACATGATGCCAAATGTCATTTCATTGTAGGCGATAAAATTTCTCATCATCATTAACACAATAACTTTACAACGTTGGCAATTTTTTAGGATGACCAAGGGGAACTTCAAATGAATGATCCCCCACTATGAATGTTTCATCATGGAATGTTAGGGGTCTTACAGAGTCTACTCATAAATAATCTATGTGAGTTACATGTCATCATATTAGTTTTCTAGACATTCTCTATCAATAAGAAGTTAAAATTTATGGCTTTCTCCTCTAGATGTCCCTGCATAGCATTTGGCCAGCCACCAACCAGGTCACCACCTTCCATGAGGTGGGACGTGGTGGTGCCTACATTTAAGTTACTCCTAAAGTATCCTCTAGCATCATCACCATGGGAGAGGACCCATCACATTAGGCAGTCTATATTATTCTTGATATTGATGGCCTTCCATTTGACATTCTCAACATCTATGCTCCCAATGATGGCCTTGACCACTCCTTGCTTTGGTGATCTTTGGCATATGGGTTACCTCCTACCATGTGGCTTGTGTGCAGTGACTTTAATATGATTGAACACACCCAAGATAAATCTAGGGACCTCCCCATGCATTGATGTGTTGGTGAATGCAAGTCTTAGTACTATTTCAAAATTAAATGGGGGTTGGCAGACACACTCCTCCAATAGTGGACATTTAATCCCATGTCTTGGTCTACGTGGTCTAACTACCAATCTAGGGATCACCGCATGTTCAAATGGCTTGATCACTTTATGATGTCAGAGTAAAATATTTTTTTCATTTTTTGGCATTGATGGCTAGCCTGTCAGCATCCACTAAGGTATTATTCTATCAGACCACTCGCCCATCTCCTATAAAGTGGAATGGACTTTTAGGCAGTATAATGTGCCACATAATCGATTTATTCTTAATACCTCTATATTGAGTCACGCTAGTACCATCTGACTCATCCAGTGGATATAGAACCTAGCCTGATGGCCCCCATATGCCACCATTTGAATTAAGTGGTGGAATGATGTTTTTTTTGCACCACCTCCTTTTTCCACCACCATAGCAAACATGTCACTCGAATTCATGAGCGCTCAGAGTAGGCCACACTCAAGGAATTCAAATAGGTTTTTATCGCCCTTAAGACTGATATTTTTAACATACAATTATTGAGGTTGGATGTCTCCCTCAAACACAACCTCAAGGTGGCAGATAGTCATGCAGCAAGAGGTACCCAGCTTCGTGATTGGCTACATTGGCTCAAAATTGGTGACAAAGTCTCCAAGGAGTTTTTCAAAGCACTAAAAGCTAAGCAAACTTATGGGCAAATTAAATCCATTCAAGTGGCTCAATCCTAGCTTACCTCCCAGTCTGATATCTCTTCAACCTTTCTTAAGCATTACAAGCAGGTTTTCCACACCCAACCTTTCATGGCCGAGCATTACCAAGCTCTTCAAAATTACATTGATGTGGTGTCACACAAGCTCAAGCCAGCTGACCAATAGCTCTATGATGCCTCACTTACCTTGCAAGAGCTTACAAAGGCTTTGAACTGTATGATTAATGATAAATCCCTTGGCCTCAATAGCTTCCCTTGCAAATTTTACAAAGCCACTTGGGAGTTCACTGGACCTAACTTGATGCAAGTCTATAAAGAAGCCTTGCGAAATCAGTCTCTTGGACCCATTATCAATCAAGGTAATATCAAATTTATTTCCAAGGCCAGAGATCCTGAGCTTCTCACCAACTAGAGACTGATAACCCTGCTCAATATCTCTTACAAGATTATCACCAAAGCCCTCACCAACCACGTGCAGCTAATCCTACCTACCATTGTTAGACCAAAGCAAACAAGATTTATTAGAGGAAGATATATTTTGGATAATCTTATTATGGTCTTGGAAGGCATGGCTTGGGCCCGTTCTTCTCTTTAGAGAACTATCTTCTTAAATCTACACTTTGAAAAGGCTTATGACAAGATTGAGTGGCATTTTATTCTTGCCATGCTCAAAGCTCTCAGTTTTGGACCCTATTTCATCTACACGGTGCAGACCTTGCTTCATTTTGCCTTCACTTACCTCACTATTAATGGGCATAAAACCCTGGGAATCAAACTCCAATGCTCTATTCACCAAGGTTGTCCCCTTGTTCCAGTGCTCTATGTTTTAACCGTTGAAGCCTTGGGTTACATTTTGGCTTTTAAGGCTTCACAAGGGATTGTATGTGGCATTGTGTTTCCTGACTGCACCTCTCAACTAATCAATGGCTACTTTGTAGATGACACATTTCTCATACTTGAAGAGCAAGAGACCACTTTTAATGAAGCTATGCAATGTCTAGATATCTTTTATCTGGCTTTTGGCTCTAGCCTTCAATGGAGGAAAACCCTGTGCTTCTATCAAAGCATGATGCATGTGCCTAAGTGGCTTAAGAAGTTTAATTGGCAATGGGTTATATAAGGGGAACAATTCAAGTTCTTGGGCATCCCCTTTGCTTTTGACAACTCATCATCCAAGCTTTGGCAATATGTCCTCAATAGGGTCAAAAGGAAGATTGAGTATTGGATCACCAAGCCCCTTTCTCTAGCGGGCAAGTTTCAATTTTGCACCAAGATTTTAATGTTTACTACTTCTTTTACTGGGCCCCCTCCAAAGCCTCTTATGATAATCTGGTCAAGCTTCTCTAAGATTTCCAATTTAACAAGGCTTGGGATTTTCATCAAGTGGCTTGGGATATCTACTACCTTTCCTGTGATAAAGGTAGCATGGGCATCATTGATACCTATCAGTAAAGTATGGCCTTGTATGTTAAATGGGTTGTTCAGGGTATTGAGGGTAATGAGTCTAGGAAAATACTCCTCTACCATTGTATCTCTCTAGGCTCTCCCTTTGGCAAAACTAGTTGTTAAAATATTGGCTTTCAATCCCTCCTCATCACTGATGTGCCTGTTAAGATTATAGGCTTCTTTATTGTCAAAAGTATCTGGAAGGCTTTTGAAGCAATCAAACCCCACATGAAATGGGTAGGGGATGGCTTTCGCATGGGGTTATCTTTTAATGATCATAGTTTATGGTGGTCTCCTATTCTCACTAACTCTTCTATCCCCTTGGCTGAATTACCTAGTATTAAAGCTCTACGATTATTTTGCAAAGAGATTTGCACTATCTGAGACTTG
Source organism: Torreya grandis (assembly GCA_037957365.1). Taxonomy (NCBI): domain Eukaryota; kingdom Viridiplantae; phylum Streptophyta; class Pinopsida; order Cupressales; family Taxaceae; genus Torreya; species Torreya grandis. The sequence continues at coordinate 1,615,780 of JARHVA010001230.1, forward strand.
GTTACTTCTAGAGACTCGATTCACTGTCCTGATTTAAAAATAAGTTTCAATTAAATAACGTCAACTTACCTTCCATCCTTCACATTCAGGTATTACTCCCTGATGTTACACTTCATAAGCTTGTCCTTCAGCCTCCTAAGAACTGGTGGAAAGATTGGAGGTGGAACTATGATACACACTTTAAAGGTTACTCTCCTAGGTTTCTTTATTAGGGGATGAGTTCATTCTGCCTGGCTCTTGACAAGCTCAACAAATATTGGGACCTTTAGTCCTCTCCTAAGACTTGCCTCGCATGTCTAGATCGTGTGTGGCACCCTTGCCTAGAGCTCAAGCTGACTCATTTTCTATGGTGTTTAATTTATCAGGGGCTCCCCTTCAATGAGAGGTTGCTCCACCTCCACATTCCCCAACCCTTTTGTCTGGCTTACAAGTGACCAAAATCTTTCAAGCATATGTTTTGGTTTTGTCCTAAAGCTCAATCTGCATGATGATGGATTCATTCTTTATTTTAACCCTATCATCTTGAGCATTTCTCTTGGTGGCAAGTGTTCTTTGGGGACTTTTCTAATTGGCCAACTTCTATTACTTTTCTCTAGCAATTTTTTCATGTTATCATCCTCTTTCAAATTTGAAAGCCAAAAATAATGTTATTTATACTCATGATGCCTATAGCATTTCATTTTATGTTAATGAAAAGGTGGTTGTTATTTCATAGATTTACTTGCAGATCTAAGATCAAGTTGAAAAGATGGCACTGAACCTCCACTAGCTGCAGGAGCTCCTTGATGTTACATCTTGATTTTACCCTATGAATTTAACTTTAAATCCATGGATTTGAAATGGTCAATAATTGATTCTTTAATGCTTTGATTTAAGCACTATGATAAATGTAGTAGGGAACAATGATATTTATGATTTGTTTACGTGATGTTACAATTACATTTGATTATTTTATGTAGTATAGATGTATACTCGCTAGTCTTGTATCATTGATTTTATATATGATGATTCAGACTAACTACATAATTGGTATGAGGTGGATGCAGGATTGGTCTCACACTCAGAGCATGACGAGGGAGAGTATCATCCAAGAGAGTAGTGCAGATGGGATGATTGCAGTATGATAGAATGGAAATGTTAATAACACAAATTCACACACCATAGTAGTTTGACTTGTTAAAATTCTTTACATGCATATGGCTTTCTAAGTAATTATGCTCGATAATGCTAAAATAGTTGTATTAATCATATTTCAGTTGTGCTTTAGGAAGAAATGAGTTCTTATTTTGAAATCGGTTATAGTAAATACTATGTTGTGAGATGCTTTATATTATGCTTTATAATTATATCATTAATGTAGTTTTCAATAGAAAACTGAAATAGAAGTAATGCTATATTTAATTTGCTAAAATAAAGATTTATGGTAATCTTAAATTATTTAATTATATTAGATAATTTAACTAAATTGTGATATTCAACTTATTAATTTTATTAATTAATATGAAAATAAATCATAATTAAAATAGTAGGATTAACTCATACTTTAAAAAGGTTCATCTGGAATTGATTATTAGTAATGCATGAAATTTGTCGATGACTTTATCTTGACAAAGGGAAATTAAGTTACATTATTGTTAACTGGGGAAATCAAAAGAGATAAATTAGAAACTTATCTAGATTATTGTAGAACTCCTAATTAATGAGTTGGAACAAAGCCTAAGCTTTGGTTTCAAATGGCATGTAAAAAGAAAAATGGGAGAAAAATGGTATTAAGTGGACTAAAAAAAAAAGGTGATATGAAAAATTTACGGAAAAGGAGGCGAGAAGTTGGAAGAAGAAAGAAAGCTTTGGAAGCAGGAAGGAAAATTTCACCATCAACGAAAGTTACTAGGTAGGTGTTGTATTTATTTTAATGGTGTAATTGTATTGAAAGAATTTTGGATCATGGTGTATAGTAAAGTTAAGGGAAAGATATGTGAGTAAAACCTTAGAAATCTTCAGGGATATAGATTTTGAAAATTTCTTTAGAAACTAAAACTCTATCCGTAATAACCCAGATTTTATTAATCCAAATGAAAGAATTGGGGATTATCAACTTAATGTATAATTGCATAATATTTTAACATTAGAAAAATCTCTGTAAAACTTTGTGAGTAAGATCTGTAGAAATTTCTGAGAAGTATATATTATTTGAGACCGTAGAGACTCAATGTTATAGTCAAGCCTTCATACCTCTAGGGGTGTGTGGTGCTTCATATTGAAGTTGTGCCATATCAAATTCTTTTTTTTTTAATGACCAGCCATTGCTATTCATTGCCCTTACACAATGTTGTTAATATACGTCCTTTGTTCAAACCTCCCACAATACCCTTTGTCTAGCAGCATTAACGTTTAGCCATATCAAGTTCTGTTCTTTTCTTTTCTTTAATCTCAACGAATTTACAATGCTATCGTTTCTTTTCTGCAACTCAGGCATAGTGCAATACAGTCGATCTCTTTCCCATATTTTATATATATATTATTTGTTTTTACTTCTGTTGTTCAACCTAAAGTGGAATAGCATCCCATTTCGGTTAAGGGTTCCATCGGACTTGGAACACCCTTCTCTAAATTTTTTGTGGACAATTATATGCGTCTATCTCCATATCCGGGCAATTATATACATATATATAATGTATATGTGGTGTAGTCGTGTTCCCATATGGGCACAAATTGCTTTAGGTCTATGTCCTGCGTTAGCAATAACAAAAACAAAAACAATTTGAAAATGATTGGCAAAACATATTTATGGTGTTAGTTTAAAATTACGAAAATAGATAATTAGTGCCTTTTGTAAATTTTGTTGGGTTTTAGGGGAAATCGAACTTAAATATTTTGAAAAATGCCATAAAGATATTTATTTTCTTAAATGTACTTCCTTTGTACCTATAAGTGAATTCTGCTTAAATTATATGTGGTAGATAAGTTAATATAGACCTTTGCTTGTCATTTTTTGTTGGCATGGTTATGTTAATGTATGCTTATTTACATCAGAGATTGCATGTATGTGTTAATGATCTTTAGATTAGTTTACCCATTTGGTAAGCCTATACTTTAGATTATATATATCTACTATGTTTATTATGGACCCTGCATTGATGATACTACCTACACAGTAAGACGGTTTCTCAACCCTGGGTAGCATCACCAATGATGGGTATGGATAACCCGATCAAATGATGTATGATGAATTTGATTGATCTGGATGATCATATATTATTTTAAATTTTAGTCAAAGTAATGTTAGATTAACATTGTCAATTCGTATGTATGATTTGCATGTTATACGATATCATAGTAGAAATATTTTTTCTTTATGATACATGTCATGTAGTAGAATCTTATAGCACATGGGAGTACTGGCATGTCTCATTCTGGATTCCTACACCGTTTTATCCGTCTATTCGTGTAGGGAGGGCCATTTCCTAATAGGAGATTGTGCAAGGGATTGTTGGTCTGTGGTTGGAGCGTTAAAGAGCTCAAATGATGCTCTCTCTCCCCCACTGTAGTACATTCCTAGAGATAACACTTGAGGTTATCAGAGATGCACAAGTTGGTGCAACTCGAGCTCCAGAGAGTTAGATATCTTTTATAAAGCTAATTGTCTATTAAAATTGTAAATGTAATATTATTTACTTGAACAACCATTGCTGTATAGTGAGACCAACTGTAGTTGTGTCATTATGTTTTTCCTTTCATAAATTGTAACCCTCTATCTTACACTGGAAGTTAAAGTTGAAAATTTGATGTTTATTTGTTATTTATATAAATTGTAGTTCTATAATTGTAAATAGAATGCTTGTGGTAGTAAGTTAAATAAATAAAAAATACTGTTTTTTGTTTTAGTTCAATTGGGAAGGTTGTTACACTCGGACCACTAGGGGAGTTCCCCGTGCACCATGAGCAGAGTTCTACCAGATGACCTGTTCTGCGATCCCCCGCCCCTGCTCCCAGAAGGTGTAGAAGCAGAAGCCAATCCTAAAGCAGGGGCCACTTTTCGCCTCACCCTCCTTAGGGGGTGATTAGATTTCACATGAAAATTTTAATGTTGGTCCTACTTAACGGTCTCTGATGAGCATTATTGTTCCTGCACAGCGCATTGATGGTTTGCTGATCACTATTCATGAAGACCCCCTGGATTGCTGGATTGCTCCAAAGATCCCTGATGTGGAAGCACCTGCTTGGTCAGTGCTCCCTGAGGACGATCCTCTACCTCCACCTCCTAAGGTGGCGACCTGTACTTAATTATCTGGGTGGTTATTTATAATTGCTTTGTCGTACTTTGACCGATTGTTTTTTTAATGTTTTGAGCCAATTTCTTCCTTCGACGTGGAATTTGGGCCGCGATTTGTCCGACCATATTACTTTACAACCTTTTATATTATATTTTATTATTTAATATAGTGTGAAGTGTTCCAATAATAAATAAAAGGTATACTCCTTTATCTTTTTTTTCATATTCAAAATATTTTTAAATAGTGGATGAGATTTTCTTTCGTTGATATTTTTTTTTTTTAATTAAAAATAGATTAATTAATTTATGATACATTCCTCCTTACCTTTACCTTTTTAAAATATTCTATAACCTATTAATATTTTAAATTATTTTACTAATATACATTAATTTTTTTAAAAATTACCATTTCATAATTTTTATATTTTAATAAGGTTCAAGTGTCTTTTCTTAATTTTCTTATTAATTAAGTTAATGAGATGTAGATGGAGTGGTTAAGAGATTTGATTATGTCCAATCCCACATATTAAATTGATAATAATCGTTAAAAATGTTCCAACATTAATGTTAAGATTGTTAGTAATGAGATCATAAATAATATTAATGAAATCAATAATAATCATTATTAATTATTTAAAAGAGATCTAGATCTCCTATTTGCGTAGAGACTCCGTATTGAAAAAAAAACTCATCAAGTTCCTATAGGGAATAGCATTGCTTACCCACCAAAAATATCATCTTTGTGGACACAAATGCCTAGTATATTTCATCCCTACGTACCAAATTGCGGCCCCCGCTTTTGGCATTAAGAATGCCACGGGGTATTGCTCATTTCTCTCTCAATATGATTCCCTATAAATCATATAAACTAGTGGGCAATCATTTGTTCAAGTTGTGCTTCGCTTGGATTCGAGGACGAATCCTTAGCAGTGGGGATGTTGGATTCATCATGCCTTGCCCTTGCGGCTCCTGCAGCTTCCCTTTCAACGCATGCATTTCGCAGGCACCACCCAATTAGAGTAAGTTACCAAATACCAAATACTCACTCTGATTAAAAAATTAACTTCAATAATTATAATCTCTGCATTGATACCTATTCCTTGTTAATCTAGAAAAAACTTTTCAGAATAATCATGATTATTATTCATTTGATACATATTTCCTTTAAATCTGAACTGGAATGATTTTGTTTGGAATAGATTAGCAGAGGATAGATGGAAGGTTTCGGAGCAGAAATGAGACATGCAACAGAAGAATTAGGGACAGGGAAGAGTATTGCATGGCATTCCCTGTATTCAATCCTTTCAGAAGAAAACGAAAGAGATGCCCCAAAAAAACACAGTATAACGCCTTTTCCCGAAGTTAGGTATAAATTCATGTCTCATAAAATAAGATGGAGCAAGTTATTCAATACCCAACACCCACTTGAAGAAAATTATACAATACCCAATACCCACTTGAAGAAATTTATCCAATGCCCAATTTGAGTAAGTTATCCAATACCCATCATACTTGAATGATTATTACTATTGTTACGATTCTCTTGCAATTGATATATATTCCCTGTAAATCTGAACTGGAATAATAGTGCTTGGAATGTATTAGCAGTGGGCTGGAAGATTGTTTCAGAGTAGCAAATACACTTAAAGAGAATAGTAAGGGATTTGGGGATGAGGGAGAACACTGCTTGACATGCCCTGTATTGGGGAGGAATTATAATTCAGGAAAATGCAAAGTAGATGTGCAAAACACCTAATCAAATCGCCTTTTCCTGAAGTGATGTATAAATTCATGTCTTATTACATAAGACGAGGAAAGTTATCCAATACCCTATACCCGCTTTAAGTTATATAATGCTCGATATCCACTTGAAGGAAGTTATCCAATACCCTATTCGATCAAAAACTTTTTAGATAACTCTTTAATAATTATTATTCTGATTGTCCTGCAATTGATATCCATTCCCTATAAAACTGAATTGAAATAATTTCTGTTTGGAATAGATTGGCAGGAGACAGGTAGCTTGGTTCGGAGAAGAAAAAAAGGAATGCAAACCAGAATAGTTAAGGATATGGGGATTAGGTAGAACACTGCTTGACATTCCATGTTTTGGGAGAAAATCCTCTTAGCAAAATAGATGACTAAAACACCCAATCATATCCCCTTTTCCTGAAGTGAGGCATAGATTCATGCCCTATAAAAAAGATGAACAAAGACAGATTATCAGATATTACAACTTTTTTAAGAAACAATAGCGAAAGATATAGGAATCAACTTTGTGGGCAAAACCAAGCATTTTTGGCCCTTCTGTTAAACATTGTTTTGGTAATGGTGGTTTTGGGTTAGTGGTCCCTTAGTTTGGTTTCTTGGCAAGGGAACTTATCACTGCAATGCAATTTCTTTTGGTAATGGTGTTTTCGGGTTAGCGGCCCCCTTTCTAGTTCCTTGGGGAGGGACGACATTATCACTGCAATGCAATTTCCCTTTTTGGGCGAGGGAACTTAATCTAATTCTTATTTCCAATCAAAATGAAAACAAGAACTGTGGAAAAAACAACCAGAAACACCTAATCATATGCCCTTTTCTGGAAGTGAATGTGATGTATAAGTACAGGCCTTATAAAATAAGATGAAGGAAAATAGAATTACGATTTTTCATAAGATATGACAGCTTGTTTTTCTAATAATGGTGAGAGGGAAGACAACTGAAACTTTGTGGAAGAAAGAGGTATCATGAGAACTTTATTAATACTGCTGCAGGAAAGATGGGGAAAAGAAAAAGAGATGCCAAAGAACACCCAACTATATCCCCTTTTTGAAGTGATGTATAAATTCATGCCTTATACAATATGACTAAAAGTTGAAGGAAGACAAAATAACAGTGTACCCAGCAGATATTGCAGCTTATTTATAAAAAATCGGTGGTGAAAGGTAAATTCCAAAATTAAGGGGAATATGGTATTGGTAATTTCCTAATTCAAGGGGAATATAGTGTTGGTAATATTTATAAATTCAAGGGGAATATTTAGATTTTTTTGATAAAATGTTTTTGTATTTGACCCTTCCAGAACTAATTACTTGTTGATACCAAACTGGGTTCTTCAGCAGGGTACCTCCTTTCCCAGGGAAACTTAATACTTGTGGATATGGGTCATTAATTTAAAGAGCAATCCTGGTTATTCAACAAAGTACCCGCTTTCCTTGTTATTTTTTCACACGACTTGCTACAGTATAAAGACACTAAGAATTGGTGAGAATGAGATTCAGGCATCATTATCTGGTTGGTGGAAGATGTAGATGAGTACTTTTGCAATCTGAAAAAACTAGCATGATATCTATAGAAAATATAGGAAATGAACAAATCCCATAGGATTTTACATGTGTTGCTTCACTCGTGAGTGTGACAGAGTTTCACACTATCCACAAGGATCCAATTGCAGTTACCATCTGCTGGGTATGCAGAGGTAGGACTATTGAGGTTTTACCATTTACACAGCTGGGATGATCCCTCCTAGAATCAGGTGTAAACCCCGGGTCATCAAGGCCACCTGCCCCCTGGCAATGGGTGCAACCGTGCATGCCTTCTGCTGGAGAATTATTTCGCAGACAATTAAGTTTGGGCATTTTAATAAGCACAGATTAGCATTTGAACCCTTTGCCCCACTAGTTCAATATTAAAAAAGAAAAAAAAAAAAAAAACATTAATTCTACTCCTCTCAGATTGCATAAGTACAAAGGGATGGGAACAGACTTAAGACCCCTCAGACCTGACCTATAAGCCAAAGGAAGGTCACGCTATGTGAAGTAGCCCCTTCAGGTGAGTTTCTAGAAGCTTTTAAAAAATGGAAAAAAATGAAGAATTTATCATAGTGATGCACAAGGCGTGCTGGATATCATCCAATTAGTTTAATATTGATCAGGAATGCTGTGCACTATTTGGATTATCGAAAAATGCCTTCAGATGCACCTTTTTTTAAACCTATGATGTAAATGAGGGGCACCATCATATCGACACCATGAATTGTTAGGTTATTTGATGCAAATGTGAATGCAGTTACAACGAATGAATGTCACTGTATCATTCAAATTTGATGTAAAAGAAAATGTTGGTTAGGCAGAATATATTGTTGGTTTTGTTTTCGAGTCTAGGAAAGTTGTTAAAGAACAAAATATTACTGGCTTTTCCGTTCAGAGTTGAGAATGCTTGTTGCGGATGGGCCTGGGCTATGATATTCTGAACAAAATGTAATTATACAGAAACGAATTGCATGTTGAACCCAAGTGAGTACAAGGACACAAACATTGAGATCAATGGTTAAAACTCGGTATCACCAATCAGAGATATGCTCGGTTTTTTTTCTTGCATTGCATAGGGAGATCCTTCAATCTGTATTTTGGCTAGTATTTGAGAATATTCTACATTTTGCTTATAGAAACTATTACAAGCTATGTATATCATTTTCAGCCTGGTTCTATGAACCATTGCTGGTTGCTTTTCTGTTGCATAAGAAATACACTTTCTTTCTCCCTCTTAGACACATGCATACACAAATAGAGAGTTCCAAAATACATGCAATGGAATGGGACATTTATCTATCGATTCAAGAAAATTCGCTAACATGAGGATGAGGTTGAAAAAGTTTAAAATATCAGTCATGGTTGGGTCTTTATAGCCCCTTATGTGTCAAATAGGATTTCTTTCACGTGCATTGTATTTATGCATACTTATGTTTGTGTTTGTGTGCAGAGTCTTGTACCATTGCTACAAGATCAAAACAATAAAGCAAATGTTATTGGGGTCTGTAAGGAAGACTTCAGACTGGCCCTGTTGCCAAATGTTCAGAAATCTGCGTTTGCACAACCAAAAGCAAGCTTATCAAGGAAAAATCCTTTTTTTGATGGATCTGTTCTGGTTGATATTCAAGGTTCGGATCATATACATAGACTAAACATTTTTTGTGTGTTTTTTAAAATTGTTGGACTGATTTTGAGTTCAACCTTTCAAACTGGTGTATGTTTTATTATCTGTAGCTTATTTCGTAATTTCCTTTACCAAGTGCAGAAATGACTTCTAGCTGTTGTTTATCATCAAGCATTTCTGCAATAGATGATGGAGGGTACATATTTTGCTGTATTTTCTATTCATAAAATTTATTTTATTGGGGAGTTTTGTGGTGGACAGAATCTTGCAATGACTCTATAATATTCAAGTTTGGGATGGCAAAGCAGCATTTGCAATATGAAAAGATGATACAGTCGCTTACTTCTGGATGCAACAGAAGGCTTGATGAAAACATTGATATCTCTTTGCTTTCTGAGTTGATGAGTATTCAATGTTTAGTTGTAAAGGGCCATGAATGGTCCTTTTCTTCAGATAATGGTTTTGGACATTATGGCTATGGAAACAATGCACCTGATGAACATATACAAGATATGGTGAAGTTCAAGGACTTTTTTCAGACATACCAGAAAGCATGTGGCTACAGTAGCATATATACCGGATTTAAAGAATCAATACCTCAGTTCATTCAGAGCACTGCAGCTATCCCATGTTGGGTAGAGCCACAGGCACATGTTTTGTTGTTCCCAATCACTGGGAACAGGGAGCAAGGTTCAGTTGCAAATATCAGTGAACTTCATTTACCAAACAATCACATAAAATCAAATAAGCAGTTTGCTATTGTGCCCCATTTTGAAAAGTGAAGTTCTGAACTGTACATGTTGCTGAATTTGAAGTCTTTTCTTCTTAGGATTTTATTTCAAATCTCCATTAATTGCTCATCGTACTTATCTTCATATTTTTCTGTTGCAGGTCTTTGCTTGAGACCTGTTCAATAAAGTATGAAGAAAAATCACTAGAGGATTTGTAAGTTATTGGTTTTGGTCCTTTTTTGATTGATTAGAATAAATATTTGCTAAAGAATAGAATGATTGGGAAAACTGAAATCGATTTTTAAAACAGGACTTTTTCCTTAAAAATTCATATAACTAACTGAATGCCTTTGTTTTGCCCAATTGAAGATATGGCACCTCTAAGTCTGAAGTACAGAATGCCCCTTTATCTGGTACTATGCCAAAGGTGAAGTCTTCAGTTTCAAGGTACAGTTAATTTCTGCTGTAACTACAGTGAATCAATTTTCCCAATACACATCTGTTAGGGAATATTTCTCAGTTTCTGGCCTGACCTGGGTATTTGAGCACATTTTTGAATGCAGTCCCGCAAAGCTCAAGCCAAAACACCATGCAAGAAAAAAGAATAAAAAATTGGTCAAACAGCAACGGGATATCTTCGAGAAAAGTCAGTTTCAACATTATGAATACATGCTCTCAGTGCTTTTCAACAAGGACTCTGCAACATCAAGTGTCTTACAGCTTAAAAAATCCAATCAAAAGGAGCTTACAATGCTGCTTGGTAAAATTTCTGTTGGACTTGCCGGAAGTGGACTCGGAATCACACTATTTGTTGCTTCAAAGATGCTGGCTGTCAATGCACTCTTCGACAATAGAAAGCTCATGAATATGATGCTTGGGATTGGACTTGTTTGGCTCTCAGCTGGAGTTCAAAATTTAAGAGATGTGGTTTTATCCATAACCGGACTCAGTGACAAATTCAGGCTGCAAGAGAGAAAAAATGTAACTAGGCTGAAAAGGGAGTTAACTGCGGTCTTTTTGAAGGCTTTTACCTTGATAGCCTTCTCAGTGTTGAGGTTTGTGTAGATGCACCTTATACAGCTGATATTCCATAGTCTTTCCTTTTTCTTTCTTCTTTTTCATCTTTCCCTTGGTGTTTCAAATGTAACATAGCGTTAAGAGTTGCTGGCACAGCATTGAAATCTGTTGCTATTGTGGGATCCCTTTTTCTTAGAGCTTCCAAAATAAACTTTGTAACGAAATGGTTTTTACAAATTTTGGGAGCAGCAGCCTTGTAAATGGAATTTTGTTCGTCCATGTGTGCTGTATAAATTCTGTTCCAGAAACATGCTCCTCTAGTTGAATTAAATATAGGCAAAGTGATGGCGTGGTCAGGCATCCAATGAACAATTGTTTACCACTTATAAAGACAGAGTGAACACACATAATATGAATTTTTCTGTGCAGGTGTGTGGTCAGATGTCATATAGTGTTATGTGATCACAATACATAAATGGTGTGCTGAATGTGTTGAATTGTCTTATTTTAGCTCCTTGATCTAACCCTTGAAAATAATATCAAAACAAGTGTATGCAAACTAGTTGACTTGAGCTACCCCTCAAGGAGTTGTAAATACATATCCCACACGCTTGGAATCCAAGTCAGTGTAGCTCTCTTACACATGTGAGTGAAGTTTAATTGAAAGAAAAGCTCCACCTTTTCTCCCTAGGAAGTCCAATGCAACTACATGAACATTTGCTTAAACCCTCTTTTGGTATGAGTTGATGAGTCACAAGGCTTGAAGATGATGAAGAATCAAATTTGACTTAATGTGTAGGCTCCCTCATAAGTGTAGCAATAGATTTGATCAATGAAGGCTTTGACTTAAGAAAGGCTCTTTGTTTCTCACTTTTGATCCTTGGAAAATTTATTGAGAATGATTTGTATATATATGGATCTCTAGAACAAGACACAAACGTTGATTGTGGAAGATCACAACAAGATAAATTCACGATGTGAGGAATTTGGCCAACTCAAGGACCCACAAAAACATTGAGGATGGATTCAAAGGGTCATCAAATTCATCCCAACACATATTCAATGGGTTGACGAATTTGTCCAAGACAAATTCAATGGGTTGTTGAATATGTCCAGGATGGATTCAAAGGGTCATCAAATTCATCCCAACACATATTCAATGGGTTGTTGAATTTGTCCAAGACAAATTCAATGGGTTGTTGAATCTGTCCAACATAGATTCGATAGGTTCTCGAATTTGTGCAAGACAAATTTGATGGGTTGTTGAATCTAACCTAGGAAAAAGAGATACTCAGAACGAAGGTAGAGCCTTTAGGAAATGGATGCCTAAGACGTGAAAATTAAAAATACATATATATAATTGAATGTTGAACACATCTATAGGTCTCAAAAGTTAGAGAGTCTAGTGTAGACTAGAAAGTGTGCAAAAATAGTCAAATATGTACAAGTGGACCAAGTGTGACAAAATGGAGAAAAGATACAACGGAAAATTGTTCTTGTACCAAAATTAAGTGTATTAATAATGTCTCTACTTTGATGTGCATATTTGATGTGAATGCATGCGTGTGTCAAAGTAAAATAATAATAAATTGAAGCACATACCTTGATTTACTTAAGGATGGATGGATTAAATGATGCTCAAGAGGGTCCTCACACATACATTGTCGACTCTTGTAGATCTCAGAATGCTTATAAGCAATGGCCAATTCCCAATAAGTAGTCGATATCATATCATGTTATAATGAATATAAAAATTGGAAAATAAAAATGAGCATAGGAATAGATACACTTAATGGTACACGAACCATGCGATTGTATTTTGTAAAAATAAATATCTTCTCATGCGCTTCTAACGCTTCCTCACAATTAGAACTTTCAAAGTAAATCTTGACAACTCAATTTTGAATCATGATCAAATATGCAGTTACATGTTGTCTAGCCATATTTGACACTTTCATTTTGATAGGTCTATTCAATTTTGATCATTTTTTAAAATCTTGTTCAATCTTGATTTTTCTGGATTTATGCCCTTCTTTTGAGGTGAGGGATTGTAGAACATGATCCTACAATCACTCATCTAAAAAAAAAGAGTTAAATGCACTTTGCCATTATATAATATAGTTGAATCTTGTTAAAATCCTTGAAAAAACCATACAAACACGTTTGTAATTAATGTAAAATATCGTCATGTAAAGCTCAATAATAAGATAGAAAAATAATATGTCCAAGTGAAACCACCTAAAATAGATAACATTGTGCAAAGTTCAATAGGTATGTGCATCCTTACATGAGGATGAGATAGCACTGGGCAAGCAATATGCCCCAATATAGCCTAGTGATTGGGAACAAAGTTATGTTCCAATGAATGCTCTATATGCATAATATATATAGTAATAAGCTCAAGGATATAGGTAAGGGTACAATTCCACCAAAGGCAAAGCAAGATAGGGACCAGTAACATGCCCCAAATGTCGCAAATGTGTCCCTAGAAGGGTTAGATAAATTAACAAAGTACACATACAATAATAGTATGCCCTAATAGATGCATGGTAAAGACTATGGAAATGTAGGTACCAAGCATAATATATTGCAAATATTAATGTGCATGATATAGATCATGGCCCCAAACTTAGTACATTGCATGGTATAGGAAATAATCACACATAAAATATCATTACACAAGGACATTTGACTCACAAGACACGATGACATGACATGGCATGATGACTAAAGGATCCATAGACAAGGCATCGATAATCAACATGCACAAGCACACACATGCAAGCAATCAAACACTCAAACACACAATAGAATACACAATGTAACTATGTAACAATGCAATGTAGATTTCCATGTAGTACACAAAGTTTAGGCACTACAAGATATGATGTAAATAATTTAAGTGGTTCTATATAATAAATGGAAAGTGATAAAGTTCTCACCATAAAATTTGTTGTAGATAGATGTCACATATATAAGGCATATCACTTATGTGACAATGCCCCCTCGGCGTTGGACTTAAAAGTAGCTATATAGCACTTGAAAGCCCATGATCATATATAACTTGTATATCTTGCATTGCACCCACTCAAAGAATACCATGAGAAGCATGTTTGTAAGCATGTATATAAAAAACCTCTAACAAAGGCAAATAAACATAACATGTATCTATCGATAAATATTTTTTTGAGTTTTTAAAGGTTTCTGAACTTTTGGTATTTTTGTCATTGTCTAGAATAAACTTGCCCCCTTTGTGGGAAATACATGGCAATAGATAAATCATGTGTGAAACCATCATAAGACTAGGTGTGTGTAGGATGATGTCATGCCCTAATATGTGCAATATAAGTTCCATAGACACATAGGTGTGAGAAGGTTCTGTGTGTTTGAGATATGTATCAGTAATGCTCATGAAGGATATATTAGTACGCTACCCTAACAAGGAAAATATAGGCATAGATATAATCATGAAGCTCATAAGATATGTGTGGGTATGATATCCATAAAGGCAATATATTGAATCCATAACATGGAGAATGTAGTAAGATGCCCTCGTCGACATAAGATATATAAAGTGAATCATGGGGAATGTGCGAGTATAATTCCCCCGATGGCAATGTATAGTTTAATATGAGTGCAACAATATGTCCTACAAGTAAACAAGTAGTCGTCAAATGCAAGTGTTTGAATCATATGTTGTATGTAGATGTATGACGTGTGTCATGGAAATGTGGGGAATATTTGTACCATATATATTGTGGTAAATAAAGGTTCTAAGGATATGTGACGACCAAACAAAATGAAGAAAATCAAGCGAGTGCACATAAAATGAAAAAGAAGAAAGAAAAATGCCAAGAAAGAAAAACTCCTTGGAAGAACAATCAAGAGGCAAAAATCAAATCCAAGTGCATGAAGTTATGAAAGTCATAGAATTAAAGAAAGATGATTGGTTGATAAAGCTAAAGTCAAATCATTATGGAGGACAAATCTTACCTTCTAATGACAAAACAGAGCTTCGACAAGAACAAAATTGTGACCAAATTCGCTTGTAGTGTCTAATGTTAACTTAGGCTTGGGGTGGAAGAATGTGGATCATATAGTGGACTTTCCAACCGTGGGAAGATGATGTGCAAGAAGTGAGGGCAAATTATGCTTTGGGTTCACTCTTGGTAGAGATCGTTGCTTTAGGTTAAAAGAATAATGACTTTAACTCTTCCTCAGAAAAAGAAGATTTTGTTAGTGATGAGGTTGTTAGTGAGGAAGAATCTTATGAAATAAAAAAAGAGTTGCCTTGGCTACAATTTGTGGCTCAACTAGAGAAAATGGAAGAGGAGTTTACAGGTGAGGATAATTATGATTAGATCTAGTTAGGAGATAACAACTAGGTATGGAAGGATTTAAACTAGTTACAGAAGATTAATTAGGGCCCGTCGCAGAAGAGATCCACTTCTATGGAAAAGCTATTATGTAAACTAGATGAAGGGATCTCATCCAAGGATAAGAACATTTTGGTAAACTTTGAGGAGCTTTTAACACTTTGGATTGATTTTGAAGAGATCTACAAGGATAAACTAACCCAAGATATGTTATCATTGCTTTCTCAGGAGCATATTAAAAAGATCAAAGAAAAGTTCGGTTGCGATTAGAAGAACCTTGTCAACAATCTTAATTTTATAAATAAGGTGATTGATGTGGAACATGTTGGACAGATTGGGACATAGAGGATGATAAGGCCACATAAAATACTGATGATGAAAGGCTTTCTTTGAATTAGGTTTCTCATACTTTACACATAAAGTGAATCCTTTGATGGCTCTGACACCTACTCTTCTCACCAATCTACATCACTTTTGGGACAACCTATTTTGGTCACTCATTAGGATCCCATCAATCTAGAGGAAAACATGGTAGTAGGGTCATCACCTTTACAGCTTGGAGATAAATCATCTACATCATCCATAAATAAGAGTCACTCCCTTGGGTCTCATAGTAGGCTGAATGAGGGTGATACTTTTGTTTTCTTTTAATCAAGAAGTAAATACAACCCTTGGAAACTCTGTTTATTTCGATATAATTTCATCAACCTACAATTCCATCCTAGTTTCTTTGCAAATTGATGGTTGTTTGGAGTTAAGACAAAGGTTTTATGAAAAGACCCATATTGGAGTAGTTAGGGGAAAGTTTTGGAAGGGGCCAATATTCCAAAGATGGTTAAGGAAGCATTGAAAGGGGGTGAATATGAATACTCTTTATTACCTCCCAAATGGATGTTTCATGATCTCTTTTGATCAATTAGAACATAGAGAGGCTATTGTAACAACTAAATCTTGGTCCTTGGTTTCTTGTAAAATTGATGTTAAAAAATGGGAAGCAAAATTTATCATAAAATTGAAGTAGCAGAGGCAACAACTGAGGGAGTCTTGGATAAGGTTATATGAACTTCCTTGAGTACCAGAATTTCAGTATCTTTGAACGATTTTGGAATTTTCTAAGACATTTTTGTAAGGTGGATCCCAGATCCTTCAACCCTACTTCTTTATGGTATGTTAGAATGAAGATAGTAGTTGTTACTAAAAACCCTTTGCCTCCAACCATCTCTCTTCTTGCAAATGGTATGACATTTTTACAAAAGATATTTTGTGAACAACCAAGTCTTAAAAGTTGCTACAAATGCTCCTCTAAAATACAATTATAAGATATCGGCAAGGATAATATTGGATCTACTCAAGTTTGGAGGGATAAAGTATGTGACATCAATATCAATTCTAGCACAACCTCTTCTCAATGGTTCCAAATTGTAGCTTCCAAAGATGATACTACAAAACAAGATATTATGTTGAAGAACACTTGTACAATGGTACTTATTCATAATGCAACTTGGGTAAAGGAAAATCAAATCAATGTTAGTTGTGAGTTTCTTCCTCCACATTTGAGGCAGATAGGTTTCCACTTCACACTACATACATAAGGTAATATCAAGGTATTAGACCTTTTTATTCATTGATCTTTATTTTTGTAAGCATGCATAGATTCATATATCATTTCTTTAGGGTGCACATTCAACATATAGGAGAGACTTTCAGAAGTTGGAAACATGTGTTGATATATGATGGCCTTGTTAAAAATAAAACAAACAACATCATCAAAGTTAAGAGGGATTCACGAGAATTGATTTTTCATGATGAATAATTAAAAAAAAATCTTTGGGAGATTGAGATATGATGCCTCCCATGGTTTTGATCTTGTCACCAAAAATAGATTTTCAATTATTAGTCTTTGACAAATAAGACTTTGTCATTCTTTGGAAATTGAACGCTTACTACAAAACATATATTGGTGTTTATATGCCTTGTTCTTTGTTATTTTTAGCCTTTCTTTCCTTATGGGGGGCACGTTGATGCATTCAGTGCTATAAAATCACTCTGCCTTAAAGAAAATTTGGAGTGTTTCAAGGTTTTCACAGATGCAGGGTAGTTATAATTCTTTCAGAAATTTTGTGGCCATGATGCCACCATTGCAAAAGAATATGTTCTTACTTGGGAGGATGGTATTATTAAAATTAGAAGACTAACCCCAATTGTAACAAAAGAAAGTATTGCAAGGGTCATAGGTTTGTTGTAGGAGGGAGAGCGTTGGTACATATTAAAGCAAAGGGAACTTATTACAAGGATGAATTTATGCTACTAGAAGAGAAATGATCAAACATAGGACATTTCAAGAACTTCCCTTTTGGATTTCCGGCATGAAGTACGTGTTAGCCAAATTTGGATACCATAGGTGAGTATAATAAAAAAAAACTTGCTATTTAGCTCAATTTTAACCTTGTTGATAGCCTTGAAAATGTTTGTCCAACTAATATCTTGTCTTGTCATGGTAAGTTTGTAGAGATGAATTACAAAGATGGTTAGATCAAGCATTAGTCATGAAAAACACAAGAAATTCATAATAACATAACAATCTAGGCCAACCTATTCAACATGATGTGCAAATGACAATAAAGAACTCAATGAAAGAAAGGAAACATACATTACCTTTCCAAGAGCTTCCCACCATCCATAAGCAACTCAAAAATGTTTTTCCCCTTGATTTGGTGTTCTTGTCTTTGTCAACAATGGATGCCAAACACCTCCATCATCTCAAGATCACCATGTATAATCTAGGCTCATGATATGAAATCAATGTTATGCCTATCTTGAAGCTATACTATTGCAAATTAAGTATAATAAACTACACACACAAATGGCATGTAGAGAGAATTTTGCATAATAAGTTTACATAAATTAAGCTTCCAAATGTGAGTGAGAGGCCTCCTATTTATAGATTTTACAAATTGATCATGATCAATCATGACCATTCATCTCAAGATCAAGATGTGTGGCCATGAATTAATCCAATTATGTAAATAAAATCTATAAATATCGTCATAATGATTTGGGAGGAAGGGACATTAAAGAGGCATGGGAAGCCATAATCTAGATATTTTTTGCATTTATGGCTTATGAATAACACCCCAAAAATGACCTCACTTGATGATGCAGTAAATAGGAATCAATTTCCAATAAAGAAATATTCAATAACGTCCATGAAATTCTTATTTAAGCTCATAATTTGGTTTAATTTGTCTAATTAAGATTAACCAATTTAAGTGCAATTCTTTTTAAATTGGTGCACTTCATCAATCAAACTGGTCAGAAAGTCATTATTAGGTCATAATTTGAATCGAGAGGAATTAGAAGGCGATATTAGTTGCGTACGGACCGTGATCCCATTTAGGATGTTATCGACACAAAATAACACAGACACATGACATGTGCTTATGAATTAGAAGAAAAGAGTGATCCAGAGCATCAAAATATGTAATCATCATTTTGACTTGAAATGATTTGATAAAAGTTAAGAATCACATAAAATGCATTGCCCCATTTAGGGATACATTAGCCTAAATCGATGCCTATATACGACAAGCTCAAACCATTTAGCATGTTTAAGTAATTTTGGCCCAAATTGTGCATTTGAGTGTAATTCGAGTAAGATTAATAATTTCAACACAAAGGTGTTAGGAATTGGATGTCTACATTATACCCTTGTTTGAGAAGATGTAGCGAGACATTCAGGCGAAGTAACATCTTTTCAAATAAAAGAGTTGTCAAGAAGAATATTGACCAAAAATGACCCATGATGCCCCCTCGAGAGGACACACTAGGATGAAAGAGAAGGATGGACTCAAAAGAGAAAATGAGATTAACTCGTGGAATATATTAAATTCGGGTGAGTTAATGCTTGCATGCATTGATGCCATCATTGATCAAAATATAATTAGAGCAAAATGGGCCCCAAGAATGGGGGGAAGGAGAAGGATACAATCCAAACATAGAAGCGACACACTTTGAACACACCCAAAGCTAGGGTTCAAGCTACGCGCTTCAGAATTGATCAATCTCGAGACAAGTTGCACACTAAAATATTGCCAGAACGAGGGTAAAAGTCCACAGAGCTTGGAATTAGAAGAAAAGGAGAACATTATCTCCAAAGAGAGAAGAAATAATAATGTGCTCTATTAGAGCAAATATGATCGTGTGATAAACAAGTTTGCCCCAGTATGGCAAATTTTGATAACTGATAAAGAATGGTTGGCATGCCCCTATAGGGTTGATTTAGATTTGTGAACTAGTTCAAATGTTGTGCCCCAATATGGGCAAATTGGCAAGCAATAGCTCAAAGATATAACCTATTATTGTCAGGATGCGAAACACTGGAAGCACACAATTGATTATCAAACCAAGCAACTTAATATGCGGAAATAACCAGAATCAACAAGTAACTAGAATCCAGAAATAACACAAGATATGAGAGACAATACACAACTTGTATTAATACTCATACAGAAAAGAATACAATAAAGAAGATGCCACTTCTTCTCCACCACCTCTTCAGAGGCTTCCCACACCTCAAGTGAATAGTAATTCTCTCCTCAAAGCTCTCTCTCTCTTAGGTCCCAACACCCAACTCACACATTGAGTTGGTGTTCACCTTATACCTGTGCTCCACGCACTCCACAAGTACACAAACGTACTTCAAGTAGATCTCCCCTGAACCTGCATCAACCTGCACCTCAATAGACCTTACTTATGGAAGGAACTCCCTTGCCTTCCTCTATGCTCTGAGTACACAGTTGTACTCCAAGTAGATCTCTCCAGATACTGCTCCCTATTGTGTTGCTGTCATATCAGATCTTCAACCTACAGATCAAGCTGGTTTTGCACACCTGTGAACCTTGACCTTGCACACAACTACACCTGCATATCAATGATCTTACTTACCATGTAGATCTCCTATCGTAGCCATGCTTACCTAATGACCAAGATCATACACTCCTGAAGAACCCTGCTGATTCTCCAAACCAGTACCCACCTTGGTACTGTGGCACTAGGAGGAACACACCATTGCTCTACCTCACACACTGAAAGAGCTTATAATAATGCTCTCTTACTCCCTAGCTACAAGTTTACAATACAACCATGAGTCTATTATATAGATCTCATCCAAACAATAATTAGACACCTAGTACAATAATTAGATCCACAACTCTCAGTCTATAATTAGCACTAAACATGCAAACACTTGGTTCATCAACCAACTGCCCGTAATATACTCGCAGTCGAACCACACAAGCGACCGACGCCAGTCCCTGTCCGCCTAGGGGTCGCCGACACCGGCCGATCTCTGACCGACGTCGGTTGCTCTCCTGCTTTATCCTGACCGACGGCGGTGTGCCTGACCGACGTCGGTGTCTGTGACACTCAACAACCCTTCTGTACCCTCCTCTATGTCTGCATTAGTGAAGCTTTTAGCTCCACAACTTAACAATCTCCCACTTGGAGATAAATAGTTACACTGTACCTGTACCTGTATCCCGTCTAATCTCTTTCTTGGTTTGTATCCCTCTTCAAGCACAACCCTGAAGACCACCCACCACACAACCTGTGATGTACCCCCTATCATCCGAGTACCCTACCGCATCTGCTCCTACAAATACATGTAGTGAAGTCCTGACCCTAAATAGCATGAATCCCTGCTGCTGGTCTCTCTCAAATACTTGAGAATCCACTTCTCCGAATTGGCTCCTAACTCTCTGACAGCTCCCACTGCTTGGGAAAACTCAGGTCTATACTAGACCTCATGTGATTTTGGACACTGAACTGTCCAGCCCTTGGTGCGCTCTGATTCTGCATCCTGCATCTCGCCAACACCTAATTCACATCAGCTCCCACTGGAGACAAAATCACCCTGTGATCTCCCATGTCTCTCATGCCGAAGAATTTCACTGCTCTAAATTCTTCATAGCAAACCACTGAACTAATCTTACCCTTAGCTCAGCAAAACCCTGTATGTCTAAACCTGTACCAAGCTCATCCTCCACATACAGCAACAGAATGATGTTGCGACCATCATCCACCTGGTAAGTCAAACACAATGGTTATACTAACATTGACTAAAGCCATGCTTTGTCATCCTCCTAGTGCCCCCTGTCAGTCCTATCCCACTGTCCTGCAGCTCTCTCAAGACCACATGCCTGGCCTTCCATCTCACGTGTTCGTTCTCTCTATTCTTCAACTAAAGAATCCATTCGTCTTGCAATGCTAACATACTGGCTGGCAACCCTACCAAATCTCCCGTCTGGTTCTGCAATCTCTCCATGCCACGCTCCCACTGTTTCCTGGATCATTCCTGCTCTGCAGTCAGCAACTAGTATAAAGAAGAGGAACAATGAATTTGAGGCTTACTTACGTCTTCAGTCCTCCATATGGGTGTTTGAGACTCCTTGACAGCTTGCTGTCCACCCAAAATCCATTACAGTGACCGACCTCGGCCACCCCACAGTCTGCATCCGACCGACATCAGTTCCTGCGCCTGTCCTGACTACCATCCTGCTGTCGTCGGTGTCCTCCTGCTACCGACGTCGGTCCTCGTGACTAACGTCAGTCTTACATACTATCGACGTCAGTTTTTCTGCCGACGCCGGTACCTGTGTTTCCTGTGAGTGATGACTTTTTACTCGCGAGCTCTTTTGAATCAATCCCCATGTCCAAACTGCCCTGCTCAGAAGTATCCAGCCCTATCCACTGGTCTCTGTCCACCATCTCCTCCAAGAACACCAAGGCTTTCCAGTTCTTAAGCCTATCAAATATATCTGTCTTCCGCTTAAGAACATGCATCTCCTTCCTGCTCATGTGACCAAGCCTACGAAGCCACGTCTCTGCAACAAAAGAAAAATCAGTAATATAAACAAGTAGATAAAGAGTACCTGTTTTCTTACCACCAGCTAATTCAAGTGCATCCGCTGTGAGAGTTCTCGTACATCTCCCATCACCTAGCTCTTCTAAAGAAATTAGCCACATCTCCAAACCTGGGACCTGCATGACCTCCTTCAACACCCATGTGTTGGCTGCCTGCAATTTTAGCTTCACTTCCCCTTTGCCTATTCTATGGCAAGGCTCACCAGCTCCTCTATCTGGGGCTGCATGGAAAGAGGCAGCCAAATCTGTAAGACAAGATTCAACTTTATCCAAGAAACCTCCCAGAGCATCCTGTGCCACATCACCTGCAACATCTGCTTCTTCAATTTCTCCATGCTGATCTTCCACAAACCAACAATCTTCTTTTACCTGCTCTTTCTTTCCATCGGACCATAAGTGACCATCTGTGCTTTTCAACTCCTCCATCCTTAGCTTACTTTGATCTGTCGTTGCTCTACTCCCACTCAATCAGAAACCCCTGAGAGTGACCTGTAACCAAACACAAAACCGCTTCCTGCAACCTTAGCTCTGATACCACTTGTCAGGAATACAAAACACCGAAAGCACACAATTGATTACTGAACCAAGCAACTTAATATGCGGAAATAACCAGAATCAACAAGTAACTAGAATCCAAAAATAACACAAGATATGAGAGACAATATACAACTTGTATTAATACTCATACAGAAAAGAATACAATAAAGAAGATGCCACTTCTTCTCCACCACCTCTTCAGAGGCTTCCCACACCTCAAGTGAACAGTAATTCTCTCCTCAAAGCTCTCTCTTTTAGGTCCCAACACCCAACTCACACATTGAGTTGGTGTTCACCTTATACCTGTGCTCCACGCACTCCACAAGTACACAAACGTACTTCAAGTAGATCTCCCCTGAACCTGCATCAACCTGCACCTCAATAGACCTTACTTATGGAAGGAACTCCCTTGCCTTCCTCTATGCTCTGAGTACACCCCTGTACTCCAAGTAGATCTCTCCTGATACTGCTCCCTATTGTGTTGCTGTCATATCAGATTTTCAATCTACAGATCAAGCTGGTTCTGCACACCTATGAACCTTGACCTTGCACACACACACACACCTGCATATCAATGATCTTACTTACCATGTAGATCTCCTATCGTAGCCATGCTTACCTGATGACCAAGATCATACACTCCTGAAGAACCCTGCTGATTCTCCAAACCAGTACCCACCTTGGTACTGTGGCACTAGGAGGAACACACCATTGCTCTACCTCACACACTGAAGGAGCTTATAATAATGCTCTCTTAATCCCTAGCTACAAGTTTACAATACAACCATGAGTCTATTATATAGATCTCATCCAAACAATAATTAGACACCTAGTACAATAATTAGATCCGCAGCTCTCAGTCTATAATTAGCACTAAACATGCAAACACTTGGTTCGTCAACCAACTGCCCGTAATATACTCACAGTCGAACCACACAGGCGACCGACGCCGGTCCTTATCCGCTTGGGGGTCGCCGACGCCGGCCAATCTCTGACCGACGTCGGTTGCTCTCCTGCCTTATCCTGTCGACGTCGGTTGGCCTGACCGATGCCGGTGTCTGTGACACTCAGCAACCCTTCTGCACCCTCCTCCATGTCTGCATCAGTGAAGCTTTTAGCTCCACAACTTAACAATTATATAGATTAAAGATGAATGGGTGCAAATGTAGATGAGATGGTGTAATGACTTTTGAAAAAGACACAAAAACCCAGGGATACAAGAATGCACAAAGGGATGAAAGAGATGAAAAGAAAATTAAAGATGGCCGAGCTGCCTTGAGATACATCATGTGTCCAAGCACTGCCTACATAGTTTAAATGGACCTCAAGCCAATGTAGTTCACCCAGAAGCGGTAGAGAATGGAATAAGGAATGAATAAAACTAACCAGTATTTGATTAAACCCATGATGTATGTTAAGAGATGCACCTCTAAGCATAGAGTCAGGTGCTGAACCTACTGAGCCTAGTTTATACATGGTGATATTGAGAGTTGTTCATCGGAGTTGTATTGACATTGAGACTTGAGTCCAAAGCATAAAGTGCTTGCTATAGCAAAATGAAATTAGGCATTATAAGTATGATGAACTTATAATGACATGGCATTTCAATTGCGCCAAGCCAATTCAAATGTGAATACCTATAACTAAGGATAATGGTAAAAATGACCAAGACCAGAGTTATAGCTATTTACATTTAAACAAAAAACAAAGACAAGAAAAAGAAAACATAAATGAACCTAACTTAAAATCGAGATATGAACAATTAGGGTTCAAGTAGGAACAATAATGTTTAAAAAGCAAGCAAGAACATCTTAACAACATGAAATCAAGATATGAATAATCAAGATCCATGTGGACCATCAAGATGTACTTGAAAAAGGAAACAAAGAAGACCAAACAATAAATCAAAAGACCACACAAACAAACAACACACACAGACAAAATGTTTTTTTTTTAGTTTTAGCATTTTATGAGTGTTTTTGGAAAATTCTAAGTATCTCAACTCGATTGAGGATTAAGAGACACAGAATGGTCCAGCTCGTGAAATGGCGAGAGTGCACCAACTTAAAATGATTGCAAGATGGTGAGAGCGTAATGAAAGGGAGACTAAATTGATCTCAACATGAATTGAGCATAACCTACATAGTCGAATTAGGACCTCGAGTCATAGTAATTCTGCCTACACAAAAGGTGATGGAAAACTAACCAGGTCACAACAAGTTTGCAAATAAAGGCAAATGACAAGGTAAATGATAATAGTAATGACCAAGTGATGCAACAATGCATTATAAAAAGGCATTATACCTAATTTTCCCATAGACAATTATAATTAGGAAACGTCATAATTTTAATTTACCCAAAGGTAGTT
The DNA here is from genome assembly GCA_037957365.1 of Torreya grandis. NCBI lineage: Eukaryota > Viridiplantae > Streptophyta > Pinopsida > Cupressales > Taxaceae > Torreya > Torreya grandis. Next base: position 1,640,923 of record JARHVA010001230.1, read on the forward strand.
ATAATAAAGGGTATCAAATACAATACTAATGTGCCCATAGGCGGTTATAATCAATGATGCCAAATAAGATGATAGATAAAAGATAACTTGTCAGATCAAATGTCACACTACTCCCATAGATTGTCATTCAACACGACATTCTAAAACTATTAAAATTGAACTGGAATCCCCTTGTGAAAGGTACGGAAAGAACCAAAGCAACCAAGATCAAAATAGGGATAAGCAGGTGACTAAAAGAACAAGCCTTGGTCAATAATAAAGACATGGTATATTAAAATGATATAAGAAAAATGATCAAAAGATAATTGGCTATAGTGAAAACAAAGTTGCCCCCAAGCAATGATTGGCTTAGTTTTCTCATAAAACGATGAGAGCGTGGCTTACGTTTTAGATTGAGGTAAAAACAAGTTTTGAAGGGACCCGAAACCCTTTGACAGAAATAAAAGGATAGATCAATTAAAAGCACCAGGATATACAATCCTTAGGCCTACTAGGAACTAGCAACAAAATCAGGAGAAACAGGGCATCATCATTAACCATTTAGTATTCCGCCCCCTAAAATTCTAACTAAAGATTTTCTATCTATTTTTGAGGGGTAAAATCCAGAATAGTTGCCTGCCTGCCATCAGCAATATTCTGCTTACTTTCTAATTCTCTGTTTTTCTTTGCGGATCTTCTTCCCGGTCGGTCTGGACAGCCAACATCCGGTTTCATTGCTCATAAAATGGTGAGAGTATTCAAGCTTAATCAATTGCTCACAAAATGATGAGAGCATAGCGAAGGTAACCAAGCTAACCTCAATAGAAATTGAGTGTTGCCTACATAATCTTGAGTGACCTCAAGTCAATGTAGTTCAAATAGAGCATTCAAACTTATAATGCTCATAAAATGGTGAGATCATGGCAAAGGTGATCGAGCTGACCTCAATAAAAATTGAATGTTGCCTGCATAGTCCCGAAGGACCTCAAATTAATGTAGTTCAAATTACACAAAACAAATGGAACATAATGGTATAAAATGTCTAAAATAAAATGGTCTATAAGTTGCCCCTAAGAGACAAGGCAAGGAAAATGGCAGGCTAAAATGGAAAATGAAAAATGGTTTTGTTGCTCCTGCTGACATGGAGATGCATGTCCTAGTCAACATGTGAGACAACAAAAATGATCAGTTATAAAAATTGTTATCCAACACCTCATCAAAAAAGTTGCTATGTTAAGAACATGCTACAGGTTTGAATTTCAATAATGTGTTTGTGATCTTGACCAGGGTTTGATTATGCTTCCTTCAGACGTCGAGACAAGATATCTGTGTAGCCTTTATAAAGTGTTTTTAAGGATGGTAAATAATTTTAGGCACATGATAAATGATATAAGTTGGTAATGAATGTCAGGATCTTGCTCCACCAATTAGAGCACATATATGATTACTTCTTGTATTAGCAACTAAACACAAAATTTAACCAGAATCAACAAGTAACTAGAAATATGAAACAACACAGGAATATGAGAGACAATACACAATTGTATTAATAATCACTCAAAAGAATATACAATAAAGAAGATGCCACTTCTTCTTCCACTTCAAAGGCTCGCCACACCTCAAGACCTTCTTCCCTCTCTCTCTCAGTCCCAACAATTAACTCCAATACAAAATTGATGTTCACCTCCACCAGTCAGAAACAACGCTGCCAGTACACCAAGTACACAACTGTACTCCAAGTAGATCTCCTGCTCTCTGCTGCTACCTACAAATCACCAGACCTTACTCACCATTGTAGATCTCCAAAAGAAGCCATGCACACCTGCTGACCAAGATCATACAAATACGAAGAACTCTTCTGATTCTCCAAACTAGCACCCACCCTTGGTACTGTGGCACTAGGAGGAACACTCCATTGCTCTCCTCTCTTTGAAGGAGATTATTTTTCTCTCTTACTCTCTAGCACTCTTTTACAATACAACCCATGAGTCCATATATAGATCTCATGCTTACAATAATTAGACTATCTTAATTACAATAATTAGACATGCAACTCAAGACTACAACTAGCCTTTAACATGCAAACTAACAGTCCAAAAATAGACTCTCTGGAATCAACATGTAAACTGCATGTTCATGCATAGGCTGTCGACGTCGGCTTCTTCCTGACCGATGTTGGCCGACTGGTAACCGATGTCGGTTGCTTCTTCACTGCTATCTGACTGACGTCGGTTGCCCTGCAACTCTCTGCAACCTTCGTAACCTCCGTAACTCCTCCTGTTCGCATCTTGGTGAAGCCTTTAGCTCCACAACCTAACAATCTCCCACTTGGAGATAAACAGTTGCACCTGTACCTGTACCTATACACCATCTAATTTATTCTCTGGCTTGTATCCCTCTTCAAGATCAATCCTGAAGACCAACCACCACACAACCTGTGATGCTACACCTGTCATTCAAATAACCTGCCACATCCGAACCTACATATCCATGTAGTGAAGACCTTGACCCTGCATAACATGTTAACCTACTGTTAGTCCATCTCAAATACCTGAGAATCCACTGAACTGCCCTCCAATACTCCTTCCCCGAATTGGCTCCATACTTTCTGACAACTCCCACTGCTTGGGAAAAACTCAGGTCTACACTAGACCACATGTGATTTCGAACTCTGTTTTAAGCTAAGCTTGAACTATCCAACCCTTGGTGTGCTTTCCGATTCTGCATCCTGCATATTGAACCCCGCCAACACCATCTTCACATCAGCTCCCACTGGAGACAAAATCAACCTGTGATCTCCATGTCTCCCATGCCAAATAATTTTGCTGCTCCTAATTCCTCATGACATGCCACTGAACTAATCTTACCCTTAGCTCAGCAAAGCCTTTTATGTCTGAACCTGCACCAAGCTCATCCTCCACATACAGCAATAGAATAATCTTGCAATCATTATCCACCTGGTAAAGAAAACCACAATAGTTACACTGACGTTGACAAAAGCCATGCTTCATCATCCACCTGTCAAACCTGTACCACTTTCTTGCAGCTACCTCGAGACCATATACCTCGGCCTTCCGTCTCACGTATCCATCCACTCTCTTCTTCAACTTGGGAATCCATCCATCTCTCAGTGCTTTCTTCCAGCTGACAACTCCACCAACAAACTCCTGTTTGGTTCTTCTCCAAGGACTCACACTCCTCATCCATGCCAAGCTCCCACTGTTTCTGGATTCTACCTGCATTGCCTCTTCACATCTTCCTGGTTCCTGACCATCAATAAGCAATATAAAGAAGGTGAACAACGAATATGAGGTTCACTTACCCTTTCTGACCTCCATATGAGCGTTTGAGACTTGTTGACAGCTTGTTGTCCGCCCACCATCCGTTCTAGTGACCGATCTCGGCCATCTCTCAGTCTGCTCCCGACCTATGTCGGTTCCCTGCACTGACCCTGACTGCCGACGTCGTCTCCCTGGCTGACGTCGGTATCCCTTCTACCAACGTCGATTTTTGTATGACCGACGTTGGTCTTCCTATTACTGACGTCGGTTACTGTCTGACTGACGCCGGTACCTGTGTTTGCCTGTGAGTGATAACTTTTTATCCATGAGCTCTCCATGGATCAAAACCCTGTTCAAATCAACACATCCCTGCTCAGAATAATTCAGTCCACTCTGCTGATCTTTGTCCATCATCTCCTCCATGAACACCAATACCTTCCAGTTCTTAAGTTTATCAAAGACATCTGTCTTTCACTTAAGAACATGCATTCCCATCCTACATATGTGACCAAGCCTACAAAGCCACATCTCTGCAACAGAAGGTGAATCAGTAATATAAGTAGATAGATAAAGAATACCTACTTTCTTATCACCATCTAATTCAAGTGCATTCGCTATGAAAGTTACAGTGCATCTCCCATCACCCAACTTTCTTGAAGAAATCAGACTCATCTCCAAGACTGGTACCTGCATGACTTCCTTCACCACCTGTGTGTTATTTGCCTGCAATTTCAGCTTCACTTCCCCTTTGCCAATAATCTGAAAAGGCTCTCCAACCCCTAAATAAATCTCTCCAAAGTCTCCAAAGACGTACCCATGAAAAGTACTATATTTTGGGTTGCATGGAAAGAGGCAAAAGAATCTGTAAACAAAGATTCTATTTTATCCAAAGCAACCTGTGCAACATCACCTACAACATCTGCTTCTACACGCTGATCTTCTACCAACCAACAATCTCTTTTTCCCTGCTCTTTCTTTCCATCAATCAGACCATTCGTGCTATTCAGTTTTTCCATTCGTAGCTTACTTTCTTCTGCCATTGCTATACTCCCACTCAATCTGAAACCCCTGAGAGTGACCTGTAATCAAAAACACTACCAAATCTGAAACCACATGTTAGTCAATCCAACCAAAAGCTCTGATACCACTTGATGGTATCAGCTCTTGAACCTACAACCAGGCTCTGATACCACTTGTCAGGATCTTGCTCCACCAATTAAAGCACATATATGATTACTTCTTGTATTAGCAACTAAACATGGAATTTAACCAGAATCAACAAGTAACTAGAAATATGAAACAACATAGAAATATGAGAGACAATACACAATTGTATTAATAATCACTCAGAAGAATATACAATAAAGAAGATGCCACTTCTTCTTCCACCTCAAAGGCTCGCCACACCTCAAGACCTTCTTCCCTCTCTCTCTCGGTCCCAACAATCAACTCCAATACAGAATTGATGTTCACCTCCACCAGTCAGAAATAACGCTGCCAGTACACCAAGTACACAACCGTACTCCAAGTAGATCTCCTGCTCTCTGCTGCTACTTGCAAATCACCAGACCTTACTCACCATTGTAGATCTCTAAAAGAAGCCATGCACACCTATTGACCAAGATCATATAAATACGAAGAACCCTTCTGATTCTCCAAACCAGCACCCACCCTTGGTACTGTGGCACTAGGAGGAACACTCCATTGCTCTCATCTCTCTGAAGGAGCTTATTTTGCTCTCTTACTCTCTAGCACTCTTTTACAATACAGCCCATGAGTCCATATATAGATCTCATGCTTACAATAATTAGACTATCTTAATTACAATAATTAGACACGTAACTCAAGACTACAACTAGCCTTTAACATGCAAACTAACAGTCCAAAAATAGACTCTCTGAAATCAACATGCAAACTGCATGTTCACGCACAGGCTGCCGACATTGGCTCCTTCCTGACCGATGTCAGCCGATTGGTAACCGACGTCGATTGCTTCTTCACTGCTATCTGACCGACATCGGTTGATCAGACCGACGTCGGTTGCCCTGCAACTCATTCTGTAACTCTCTGCAACCTTCGTAACCTCTGTAACTCCTCCTATTCGCATCCTGATGAAGCTTTTAGCTCCACAACCTAACAATGAATAGGTGGATAATAATTTAATGTATAATGAATGGGTAACAAATGAAGATCAAGATTTTCAGGCACACACAATGTTGTTGATTCTAGATTTGACATAATTTTAGTTGTGGTGGGGTCAAAGAATGTTGAAGATGCTCTTGATAGGACCACCATATTATTCTATTATTTGATGATGAGAGTAGCTTCCATTTGATTATGTTGTATGTGAGAAGCTATAGTGATTTGATCTTGAATAATGTCTTCATCAAACAATGAAGAAATTTTGTGCTTAGCAATTGGAGCCTCGATGAGGTTTTCACCAATGAATTTGTCTTGATTATCCCATAGTGCCTCCAAGAATGTTTCACGAAGAGATGTTAACATTTGACTTTGATTGTCTTCTAGCACCTTCGAAAAGGTTTCACTAAAAGATACTGAGTTTGATCTTGGATTATCCCCTAGCACCACTAAAAAGGTTTCACTAGGAAAGTGTTCTTCTACATGAATTTGGTCTTGGTCCCCCTGATATTCTACAAATGGTATGTTGCCATGGATGCAATTCAATAAAGTGTGATTCTGTCGGTCCTAATCAACGTTTGTGGGAGGTGGAATGTCAATAAAATGGCTATGTTAGATGGGGGTAATGGAATGATGAAAGGCAGCACAATCCTCATAGAAGATACTATGACAACTTATGTCAATGCTGAAGTAATCATTCTCAAAAACTGTAGAAGAATCACAAATATATTCAAATTGATATGCAACATTGTAACCAATGTTGTAACATCCACAACTATACTCTGTCTTTGAAGCTGAGTCCAAGTCAAGGATCTCTAAATCTGATGTTGAGGTTGATAGTGATCCTACTTTTGATGCTAAATTTGATGTCAGTTTAGAAATGGAACCTGACTCTAATGTTGTTTGTTCATCTGATGTGGATTTTTCTATAATGATGTTCTATCAGATGTTTGGTATTGAACAAGTAATGGCCCATGATGGCATAATGGGCACTATAAAAAGTGATTCATCTAAGAAAGATTCAACATAGACTGATTTGTCTAAGTGAAGCCCCTCAAAGAGAGGGAACCGCTCGAGGGATGACTCGACGAAATCTTGTATGTCAAAAGGAAACTCCTCAACAAGGGGAAAAAGATCAAGAGATAACTCTGCAGAGACTGGCTTGTCAAGGAGATGAGGCTCTTTAAAAATAGGTAAAATGTGAATAGGTAACTCATTACAGGTTGACTCGTCACAAATGGATGTTTCAATAATAACATTGTGGTCTTGATTAACAATTGGTTGCAAAATATCAATTTTGAACACATTTTAGTCCTCATAAGATGGATCTTGAAGAGGTAATGGTTCTTGTTTTGGCTCAAAGATCAACATAGAATTTATAAAGTAGGGAACAATTGGCTCAGTGCAAACAATGTTTTGAGGTTCAATAATAGGATCTCTAAAAATGAGACTATCGAAGAAGGGATCAACAAAATTTGGTTCATCAAATGGACATTCTTCAACAATAGGCTTAAAAAATATAGGTGATAGGCCCAAAATGGTAATGACTAGACGCTACATAGTTTGGTTGCTTGCGCAAACCAAAGGAAGAGGTCCTAAAATGGTAACCTTCATGTGTTGTAGAGCTTGTGGGCTCACACAACTTGAAGGAGAATAGCCTAAAATGGTAACCTTTACACATTGCAGATATTGATCACTCACACAAGTCGAAGGGGGATAACCTAAAATGGTAACCTTTGAGTGTGGAACGCAAATCGAAGGAGGATATCCTAAAATGGTAACTTTCAAGCATGGTGCACAATTTTAAGGGGTAAGATGAGGATGATGCACAAAAAATGTCATAGATCATATTGGTTTTCAACAAATAGGCTCAAAGAGGGCAACATCCTCAAACAAGACAAAATGCTCACATCTGCCCTAAAAGTGCTTTACCTCACAACTAGGGCCACAAGAGACCCCGCTACAATTGTACCTTAGCATCATGTCTAGAAGGTTATTCTCTACATTTGCTTAAGATTTGAAATATGTTTAGAATTTTTTAAACAAGGTATGTGTTTTGATCTTTTCTAAACAAATGACAAGGTACCAAAGAGACTATAATAAAAAGGAGGGCAGAGTAGTACCACACACGATTAAAAGAATGTGTTCAAAAATTACTCAACCTCGAGTAGGGTTGAAATCATATGAATTAGAAGAGGGTATGATAACTCAAAGACCTAAGTGTAAACTAGTACACCGAACGTAGGTTAAGAGATACATGAAATATCATAAAATCTAATTCAACTTCGACGAGTTGCTACTAGGAAACTAGAAGAAAGCCCTTCAAATTAGGAAGGAGACAATAAAAACCAAGAAAATCAAGATGTGGAAACATGCAATAATACCTAAGTATAAAACTAGAACTAAATGGGCAACACAATGCCACCACATGGTAATAGGAAGGTAGTATAAAAATGTGAACTTAGAGTGTGAGCGATACACTAGATGACCTAAGTTCACAAGGTAGAATGATAATGAGTCTATAAATGGCCTTCATCCAAATAAGAAATTGAACCCAAGTTAACTCAAGTCAAGTGCAAATAAGAAATTAAATCCAGTTTAACACGTTAACCTAGTAACTTAGAAAGGTGCAATTCCAAAGTTGAAGTATCAATGAAGGACTTAAAGATATTTTGAAAGTGGTTTAGACTCAAATGGGCAACATAATTGCATAATTAGACAAACACAATGTTTGAGATTAGAAATTTGAACAAGGCAAAGATTGATTTGGATTTGACTAGCGTAACTCCTCCTTGTTCAAGAAATGGTGGACAATGTGTTTGGTTATGACGTGTGTTTACAAGCAAGTTTTGACTCAAATCAAGACCAAATAAGCTAAGACCAAAAGACAAATGCAACTAAGTAATCATCCTAAGCCCTAAATTGACAAGGTTTGCTTTTCATTGTTCAAATCCATCTATATAGATGCACTTAGGAGGAAATTAAGTGTTCATCCAAAATAAAAACACATTAATTGGTAGGGTATTGTACACCCCCTTCTCCTAAGATATAATACAATGGCATGGACCTTCAGGCATACCCTACATCAACAATACTCTACGGCAAGTGGGTTTTTCTAAAACTTATAATTTATGACTATCTAGATGGTCCCATGTGTGGCTAAGACAAGATGCAACATGTCAATTGAATTCATACAGATCAAATTACTGTGTAAAGGTCTATTCCTTTGCATAATGATTCCAACCATGGACTGCTTAGTGGAATCCCCTGGTTGACCAGACCTGACTCGGGCTTTCATTACAAAGAGAGGTTAGCCACTCAACCCCCTAGCTCTCGCAGTATGCATACCCTGATTTATATATCCCATCGTGGAGTGGAGTTGAAACAATGTCAGGAGATGAAAATCCAGGTCAAAGCTTCCCTAAAGAACTTGCGAAGAGGAAATGACCTACCCTACACAAGCCAAATTGCATGAAATAAAATATAAGTAAAAAGGCTTTCAATTTGTTTTTAGATGACCCAAACCATACTAGTTTTGGGGAGAGCCTAGACAACTTCCTTTATATGCCTTGGACAAAGGTACAATTGTAATGAAAAGGTGCTTTTGGTCACTTGAGTTCCCTATAGGAGATGGGGGGATAGCATACACATGCAATTCTTTTTGCTCAAACAATTTAACAATCAATTGATAGATGATTTACATAAAATAACTTCAAGAATTTTGAAAAATTTAAGTGAAAGTTTAGTTTCATAACACCAAATTGAAATGTTAAGTGAAGTTCTTGGCCCCTTGGCCTTAGTTTGCAAAAACTTTGAAAAACATTCACAAAACAATCAAATAAACCGTCTAAGTTCCTTTTAAACACCAAAATGAAGGTTCCTAATTCTTTTCAAACACCAAAGAGAAGCTTAAAAGATCTAATTATGCTCAAATAATCACTTTTCCTCATGGGTCCTACAAGAAAAATTAGAGAGTCTTGTTTAGCTTTGAAGCACAATCAATAATGAAATAAGCAACTTTGGATTTGTTCCTCTCAAGTTCTCTATTTTTTACACATAGAGACTAACGTTGATCATTGTTGACTGATGTTGTTTGTTGCAAGATTGATTCTAGTAAAAAAACCAACTGTTATCGGTCAAAATCGACCGATAATGGTCACCTGTGAACCCTTAGGCACGAAAAGATTTGGACAAAAAAATTGTTATCACAATGTTAGGATAAAATCTCTAAAAGTAAACTTCTGGATCAAGTAGATGTTTAGACCACAAAGTTATAAATCCAATTTTGACAACAACAAACTTGAATAGAGCTCTAAAATGGAAATTATTAGCCGTGTTTTTCTCTACAACCCAACTGATGCTGATTGAGCTTGATCAATGTTAGTCACCCAGAACCGACGTTGGTCACTATGTAACCTGTGTATGCACAAAAATTGTTAGAAACATAGAAAAAACAAGATAAAATTTGATGTTAAATGACTTTTTAACGACTTTAATGGAAATATAATATTGCCAAAGTATCTTCCTTGCTTAAGAGGGATGTGTGGTCTCACTGGGCATGCCAAAATGTAGATATGGATTACAAAGATGGTTAGATCAAATATTAATCATGAAAAACACAAAAAATGCATAAAAACATAACAATCTATGCCAACCTATTCAACGGGGTGTGTAAATGACAATAAAGAACTCAATGAAAGAAAGGAAACATACATTACCTTCTCAAGAGCTTCCCACCATCCATAAATGGCTCAAAACGAGTTTTTCCTCTTAATTTGGTGTTCTTGTCTTTGTCAACAATGGATGCCAAGCTCCTCCATCATCTCAATATCACCATGTATAATCTAGCCTCATGATATGAAATCAATGTCATGCCTATCTTGAAGCTATCCTATTGCAAATTAAACATAATAAACTACACACACAAATGGCATGTGGAGATAATTTTACATAATAAGTTTACATAAATTATGCTTCAAAATGTGAGTGAGAGGCCTCTTATTTATAGATATTGCAAATTGATCAGGATCAACCATGACCGTCCATCTCAAGATCAAGATGTGTGGCCATGAATTAATCCAATTATGTAAATAAAATTCATAAATATCCTCATAATGATTTGGGAGGAAGGGGCATTAAAGAGGCATGGGAAGCCATAATCTTGATATTTATTGCATTTATGGATTATGGATGCCACTCCAAAAAATGACCTCACTTGATGATGTAGTAAATAGGAATCAATTTTGTTGTCCCCCAAAAATATCACTCATTTTTTTGGGACAACATATGAACTATTTTGGTTCAACAAACCAAAATCCTCTCTCCCCTTTTCAAGAATTATTTTGAGCATTCAAGTTCTTCATTTTTCAAAGCTTTTCCAGAAATCTATAGACTCTGCAGGCAGGAATCTACGGACTCTGCAAGCTTGAATCTACGAACTCTACAGGCTTGAATCTACAGACTCTGCAGGCCAAGTTCTACGGGCTTCACAGGTTGATTTCTACGGACTCTATAGGAAAGAAGCAAGCTCTCAACACTTAAGCGATTTCAAGGTTGGTTCAATGACAAGGTTCAACCAAAATGTCCATCGGCAAGCTTCTAAGAAAGGATTGAACCATTGAACCTTGAACCATTTTGGTTCAACGGGTTTAATGGGTTCAAAGGTTCAACGTCATCAACAAGAGTTAAGTGCATTTGTCAAGGTTCAAATTTCAATCGCTTCAAGGTTCAATGGCTTCAAAACACTGATCAAAGAGAAGAAGGCTTGAACCATTGAACTGTTGAACCATTGAACCACTTTGGTTCAAAGGTTCAATGGGTTCAATCGTTCAACAGGTTCAACGCGTTTGGTTCAAAAAGATCAAAAGGACTTAGCCAAATAAAAAGAATGAACCGATTGAATCGTTGAACCTTGAACCAAAAGGTTCAACGAGTTTACAGGTTCAAAGGTTCAACCAGTGTGATGAATATCAAAGAGCTTAAAAAGAACAATGAAGTGACAGATAAAGGATGAACCAATGAACCGATTGAACCTTGAATCGAAAGAGTTCAAAGTTCAATGGTTCATGGGTTCAAAGGTTCAAAGGCAGCCTCAATCAAGGAAAGAAGCAACAAACAGGTGGTTTAATGGATGGTTCAACCAAGGAGTGGGAAAGTGATTGAACTAATCAAGCAATCGAACCAATAAAGCGATCGAAGCAAGAAAGCGATTGAACCAAGGAGCCGAGAAGGTCGATTGAACCGTTGAAACAGTCAACCAATGATGTCCCCATGGATGTCAAATTTAAGGTAATAAAATATCCACTAAGTTTCAAATGTGGCGCAAAACCTAAAAAAACTCAGCGACCAGCTGAAGGAGCCGAAAGAGTTGGCAAAGCTAAGAATATAGCCCCGAGGGCTCAGATTCTAGGAAAAGGCAAAATCAAAAAGGGGAAAAGATGGCTTGGGAGCTTAAATTCCAAGAAGAGACAAAGATTGAAAAGACAAAAGCAGAAAGAGGACAAAGAGGAAAATATCTACACAGTAGTTATTCTGGTAGCTGGAATAGTCTGCGAAGTAGATTTTCTAGCTTGCAAACATTGAGGATGCAACCTGTTTTTCTTCCATGAAGTAAAGGCAAAATGGACAACTGCGTAGATGTCTGAAGGGAAAAACCAGATGATCCAGACTTGAGAGAAGACATATGGGATGAAATGACACGCCATAGTTAAGACAGTCACCCTGTTTTCAATGTAGTCCTTTGACAAACCTGGAAATGCATTCAAGGCATTAAATGCACAGCATGGGCCATTCTATGGAACAAAGCACCAAGTATTTCTTGGCTGATATATATTGTAATCTATTTTATTGTTTTAGGGAGATCTTCCCCTTACCAGAAGCGAAACTCTGCCCAAATTGAAAGGCATTACTAAGACTTTAAGCTCAGATTGTAGTTCATATTTCTTTGATTGAATGAGAAAGCAAGTTACTTGTAGACTTTGTGTTGTTATAGCTTGTGCTATATCAGGAGATTGTTCTTATGTCTATCTTTTGAAAGCATTCTTGTTTATTTGATTTAACAAGCAGAACTAGTGGAGGTGATAAGGAAGGTGTCCTGAAGCCAACTACTTTCAGACTTTGCGCTGTCATAGTTGTCTTCAGTGTGTGTTTTTCTTTTCTGTTTCTGTGTAAAAGACCTTGGGATGACTTTGTGCCCTCATTGTCTTTTGTATCTCCCTCTAGGGCAGTCAAGGTGGAGACTTTGTGCTACATCTTAGATTGATGGTTACTTTGGACACTGTTACCAGTCACTTGTTACTAGAAAGAGTCCCGCTGTTTGCAAGAACAAGCACTTTTGAAAGAAGAGAAGTGCCTTTTGTTGCTTCACCAGGATTTCTACTATCCAAAAAGGGATCTATCTCTTGGTTGAATGTTACTTTTGAAAGAAGAGAAGCACCTTCACCAATCACCCAAGATTTCTCCTCTGTTTGTTAGCATCATCTCTAAAAAAAAAGAGATGGATTTTTTATCCCACCCCTGTGTCCTACTTTATGCTTATATATATAGTATATAGCCTCCGTATATTTTATAGGGAACCTCCCCTTGATGAGAGGAGAGATTTGTCCCCTGTTGATGTGGTAAAATTGCACACCTGGATGACCAATCTCCCTATGCTGTGGTGATAGGAATTATTTGCTCACCAGTTAGCTGGTCAACAAAATATTCACCCAACAAATTTCCAATAAAGAAATATTCAATAATTTCCATGGAATTGTTACTTAAGCTCTTAATTTGATTTAATTTGCCTGAGTAAGATTAATCAATTTTAGTGTAATTTTTTAGAAATTGGTGCACTTCATTAATGAAACTGGTCAGAAAGTCATACTACTGAGTTGTAATTTTACTCAAAAGAAATTGTAAGGTGATGTTAATTGCGTACGGATCGTGATCCCATTTAGGATGTTTTTAACACAAAATAACACAGGCACATGATATATGCTTAAAAATTACAAGAAAAGAGTGATCCAGAACATCAAAATGTGTAATCATCATTTTGACTTGAAATAATTTGACAAAAGTTAGGACTCACATAAAATGCATTGCCCCATTTAAGGATACGTTAGCCTAAATCATCACTTGTATACGACAAGCTCAAACCATTTAGCGCGTTTAAGTGATTTTGGCCCCAATTGTACATTTGAGTGTAATTCGAGTAAGATTGACAATTTCAACACCAAGGTGTTAGGAATTGGATGTCTACAAAGTTGTCTTGTTGTCTTAGTAGTGTTAGAGGTCTCTTAGGGTTTCATATCTAAAACATGAGGTCATGGTCCTCAAGTGATTGTTTAGTGGTTATAGTTTGGTCCTTATGCATGTTTAGCAAATGTTAATGTAACTTAGCATATTTTAAGGTATTTTTAAATGTTAAGGATCTTATGTTGTTTGGCTTAATCAAGTAAATTTATCATGAAAACACTTATAATCAATATCTAAAATTCCAAATTAAATATATAAGGCCTTTATATAAATAATAAATCATGTAAATAAGGTCATGAAAGGTAATATAGGTCTTCAAGTTGAATTGTAAAAAAATAACTCAAGTCATCCTCGTTAATAGTTCAACATGATACAAGGTGGTGGGTTAGTCTAATGGCCAAAAGAGTTTATTATATATGAGTGCATGTGTCAAAGGAGATTGAGAAGGTTATTTTAATGTAATATGGCAGTTCCAAGGTCAGAAATGTAATTACAGTTTTAAAAAATGGTCATATGTTACAGGTTTAACGTTTAAAGGAGCATAATCACTCTTGAGAGGGTAGTTCAATCACTTGAACAAATTTGGAGGGATAAACTGTAAGTGAAAATGCTTCAAAATGTGTTTTTTCATCTCCCTCAAGTAAAATCCACATTCAATAAGCTTTCACAAGTCCAAAGAAAGCAAAAAACACTTCCATTCTTCCATCGAGCTCTTGGCAAGTTCACAATGGTTATTTTCAGATGCTCAGTCTATACAAGAGAGAAAAAATCAACACCTAAGATCTTGGCCAAAGATGGGGCCCCTAATGACCTCAAGTTTCCATGCAGTAATTAGGAGTTTCATGGGCTAGGCTTTATGAACAAACACTAAGAAGGTAGGGTGGTCTAAAACCCTACAAAACCCCTACTAGCTCGATTTTCTCCTTGAAATGGTGCTTTTAAGCTCATTGGAGTAATGAAGACAATGGGATAAGATCTAGGAGGTCTATACAACCCTTATATATTATTTTCTAGCCTCACTTGGCATGCGTGAAGGGCATATAGTATGAAAATGGGCCTAGAAGTGACAATTTTGAGCCTATTTACAGGGATGTGAACTGTGGAGGACTCTTGGTCAGTTGAGATAGTTTTGTAGACATGTGTAGATCTATTAAGGGACATTAAAATCTGAAACAAACCTTGAACAAACTCATAAACACCATTGGTATGGTTATTTGAATAATTTGAGGTGTTTGTTATTGTAACAGTTAGGGTTTTGGTGGATTTTGGAATGTGACTTGAAGAAGAAGTGTTTGATTCATACATGTGAATATAATACTTAAATAATAGCCTTCATATGATTTCAATAAGTCTCAATAACTTCTTCATACCCTCCCCTAGCATATGGCCATATATAAAATTTTGAGGCATGCTTTCAAAGCTATGCAAAGATAAGATTTTGTTAACCAACAAGTCTGCAGACTTGTAGGTCAAATTTTTGAACCTAAAAGTGTATAATGAGGGTATTAATGGGCCATTTAAAGCATATTTTTTTGCTCTTAATCATATTACAAAGTCTCCATAAGCTTTTAAGATTGATTTCTCAAACCACCAATGAAGAGATAGGGTGTTGAGAACACCAAACAGACAACCAAGTATAGTTATGTGTTTTGCAAGGAAACAACTTATAAGAAAATCATTGGGGGAGCCAAAAGATGTTTTAAACCCTCATTAAATGTTATAAAAAGGCATCAGGAGGTCTAAAACATCTGCAAAAGTCTCAAACTACAAACTTGTATACCCCATGTGAGGCATTTTATGGTTTCATGCTTATATACACAAAATGAGCCAATGAATGACATGCCTTGTATTGAATCTGAGATGAGAAAGGACTCAACAGGGTTTATAATATTTGGAAAAAAATTTAATAACATTGAAGACCCTTTCATTAAATGTAGGACATAAAGCATCAAGCTTTTTTTATTGGAGAGTGTCTTAAGCCTGTGGAAGACCTAAGTGAACAATGGTTCCCTTGAGTTCATCTTATTAAAGATAACTTCAGCTCACTCAAGATATAAAAATATGATTATGAATCATGAATTCACATTGTCTAAAAGTGATTTTACCAGTCAAATGGGCCCAAAGATGGCAAAACCTAGTGGGAGAACTAAGAAGCCTAGATGAACACCTACAGCTGCCTACAAAACTTGAAGAACCATTCAATTTTGGGATGAGTTGATAGTTGAAAACTATTGCAAGGTGATGGAGAGATAATAATAGAGATAATTTACCAATAAATACATTTTGAATAGCTTGAACAAAATGAAATGCAAACTTACAGGTCTGTAGACCTATAAGTCTACATTTTAAAGCATGAGAGATGAACGTTATATAGGACATGGATGGTTTGAGGAATGAATGGGGAATGGAGACCATGAAGATAAGTTAGAAAGGTCTAGTGAATTAAAACAAATATGATCAATTATAAAAACTCCTTAAACCTCAATAAGTATCAAACACAAAGAACAGTTTATAAAATTGCTAAGAAGCTTCTCTTTGCAAGCCCATTGTCAAGAATCCAAGGAAAGATGCAAGGTATACATTGGAAATGGTGATTGGAGTTGTTGTAAGTGAGTATGGAAAATACATGAATGGATTTTTAAAGTGTTAACCAGGTTTGAAGATGATCCAAATGACCAAAAGAACCTACAACCATGTTTGACAATGTTAAGCACGTACAAAATTTTAGAAGTTGGCAGTTTTGAGAGATTGTAAGGTTGTCCAAGGACAAAAAACTCTTGGAGGGGATAATTAATGTTGGGGTAGACCCCACAAATGAATTATTTTTCCTTAAAACACCCAATAACTCAAAATAGGATTTTTTGTTAGCCCTCAACCTCTTCAAGCTTGTGCATGGGCAAACTAGGACTAGCAAGTCTAAAACTTGCATAACTTGAGTCCCATTCAATGAAATGACTTGAAAATTGGCAAAAAAACCTAATTTAATCTCCCATAAAATATTTTTTAAGTTTTTAAATATTAATATATATCATTGTATGGTCTACAGTACCAAGGGCTTGCATTAGACCTAATTAGGCCTAATTGGGAAATATGGAGGGAGAAAAATTAAGTCTACCTTAAGAGTTAGATCATGAAATATTGGGTGAATTTATAAGGGAATAATGGGTACCCAAATATATATTTAATTTTCCTATAAGTGTCATGTATATCCCAAAGCAAGGAGCTTTGCACTAAAACAAGGCTACAATGAATAGGCTTGACTAGAGAGAAAACATGAGAATGATGAGAGAGATTGTTGAACAAATGCGTAAAGATGATTGGATTGAGACCTTAAACATATGTCTCCAAATGGGTAGTTTCAAAGTAAATGGATAAGTCACCAAGGCAATGGAGTAACTCTATGCAACCTTGAGAGGAATATCATCAAATCAATTGCACAGATGTTGAGTAAGGATTTTATAAATATTTATTATCATGAATTCTTTATTTTAACTTGTCATCATGAGATGAAATTTATCATATGATTCTCCAACGCCTCTCTTTTATTTCTCTCATACACTCTTTTATATGTATGCCCTGATTTGGCTTGAAAAAAGATCCTTCCACCAAGAGTTTGGTGAAGCCCTGATCATTTGTATGCTTATTGATAAATAATATGATTGTTTTATCTCATTATATGGTTGTTTTTAGTGTATATTTTTGAATGGTTGATATAAGAAAGTGTAAAATTAGATCACTTTGTCTTGTTGTCCCATTCTTCTTGCATTCTTACACTTGGTTCTCTATTGCAGGTTGTGAAGAGTGTCATCAAGAGTCCTAAGTTGAGTAGAAGTGTAAAACATCTTCCCTTATATCCTCACATTATTTTGCCTCTTTACAAAGCATTAATGTGATAGGTTATTTTAGGATAAGTGTATCCTTATGACAGTCCTATAGGTCTTAGTGAACATGCAAATCAATGGTTGTAGTCTTAACATTTGGTGTGTCACCTCCCTTTTAGTTTATAGTTTCTCTTACCCTTTTCCTTTGAAATAAATAGGTCTAGTAGTAGTTTCAGGGTGATAACATAAAGGTAGTTAGCCCTATTTATAGATTCACCTCACTAATTAGGCCACCCAAAGCGTAGAGGCATCTTCATGTTATCACTTAAGTAAGGAGGATTGAACAACCTCCTTTAAGGGTGAAAATTTTGATGATAAAATTTATGGCATGCCCTTAGAATGAGAGCCTTCATCCATTAACGAGTTATTAGTGTTGATCTTTAATATAATAGCCTTTGGAGACATGAACACAATCACTAATGATGACTATGAGCATAATCAAGTAGTTTTAGCAGCCCATGTATTCTTTCAAGAAAGTACTCTTTATGATTTGTCTTTTTCATGAGGCTTCATGGTTGAGTTTGGAGTGGATTTCTATTTTACTCAAGTTGGTGAGCCATGTCAAGATTATTTTTATCCTTGTTAGCAACATCTTGATCCTTACCAGCAACCTAGTGAGCCATATCAGTCTTATGTTGATCCATATCAACCTTATAATGATCATATTTACCCTCCATATGATCCTATCTATCACTGTGATTAGCCTTGCTATCAAGAGCTCTATCTTCCCTCCTTTCCTCATCAACTTTATCAAGTTTGTTAGCCTTTATAGTAGTCATATCAAGCTTTCCATCAATAAGAGTTAAGGGCTAAGGAGGAGTGTATAGCTATGGAAATTCAAGGTAAGAAAGAGCAAGACTCTCAGTTTCTCATGAAGATGTTAAAGAATGAAATTATAATGAGAAAGGTAGATGGAGGGGTAGAATTTGGTTGAATTATCTCTAGTCATCTCATTCAAAATGTTAAGAGACTCATTACAGTTTGCAAGAAGTGAATGGGCAACCTTTGAGAGGGGAAACCAAGATGTTCTAACCAATAAAATGCTATAAATAAGAGATCTAAATTAATGTATGGGGGATATATTAGTAAAATGAGGAAAGCAATAATTGTAATCTCTTCAACCTCAATTACCCTCTCCAATCCCAAATCAGCCTTATTGTGTTTCTAACTTGATCTAAATGGAAATAAGCCATCAAAAAATACTTGATTCTATGTAAACCTCACTCATTGTCCCTCAAGCTCAACCTGCTCTCACTTATGAACCTTATCCTATGCTCACCCAAAATGAGAAATTTGAAGACAATCCAAGGCAACTTGTAAGATCCCCAAACCATTCATCCACACCTCAAGTTGAAACACACCATCAAGAGGAAGCTCTTAAGTCCAAGGTTCCAAGTTGGAAGCAAGTGGTCGAGTCATGGAGGAAGAAAGATGAGTCATGCCTAAATCAATAAGTTGAGGCCAAAAAGTAATTGTGCCTATTCAAGCCCCACCCCTCTCTCTTCAAGACCCCAAACCTTCCTATAATGGAAATCTATCCAAGAGGACATCCAAAATAAGAGATAGGTCCCAAGATTCAAGCCAATTTATGAACATATTCAAGCCCTGCCCCTCCCTCCTCAAGAACCTGAAACTTTCCCATCATGGAGGTCAATTCAAGAGAGTATTCACATGAATAAGGAAGTCATTGTGGAGAAGGGTGAAGACCAATGCATATCAAGGTTTGAGGGATTGATTAGTGAATTGAAGGAGAAGAATGATAGGCTCTTCGATCTCAAAAGTCTAAAGCTTGTTCATGAGTTTGATCAGCCCATACTTTAAAAATGACATGTTCTATGGGAGACAAATGAAAATTTCCAAATTGCAGTTGTAAGTGAATGAAATGAAGGCTATGAAGAAGAAACTTAAAGTGAACATGAGGAAGAGCATATCATTGGTCCTCCACTTCATGAATAAAATAACAAATAAATATTTGGTAATGAAGGGGAAGGTTATCTTCATCATGTGGTGACAAAATTTGAAGGAGAGAACACTCTTGAAGATGAACAAAACTCAATTGATACAGTTGCATTAATTACCCAGCCAACTAGTCATCTCAATGAGAACATGGATGATCAAGAACAATAGTTCTTAGAACCTCTTGATGAATTAGATAATCTAGATGAAATTGAGATGCATTTGGATACTTTTCAAGACACCTCAAGTATCCTAAAAGAGGCAAAAGCTTATTTTGAACTCTCTCCTTTGATTGAAAGTGTTGGTCTTGCTTCTTATTGTAAAGAAGATTTGGTTGAGTTAACAATAGAGGGATCTCAAGGATACATTTTCATGAAGAGTCTCCATGAACAAGTTGTATCTGATCTTGATGTATAAGATCTCCTAAGTAAACAAGGTGAGGACTTGAGTGGGCTTGAAAAATCCTTTAATGAGCATGAATTAACCACCTTTGAAGAGCAAAGCCAAGTTGTAGCAATGATTTATGACCTTCTAAGCAACCACCATGAAACTCATGATCACATGACAACAACTAGAAAGGTGATGGAGATAGGTCCTCAAGGTGAAAATCATATGCAGGATGCTTTCTCACATCAACATGAAGAGGTTCAAGATATCATGTGGTAGCAGTATCTGAGCATTTACAATGAATTTGAATCTCTTCAAGGGCCTATATCTCTTGTTTGGAAAGTTGAGGATGCATGTGAAGTTGCTACCTTCCTTGAAGAACATTGTGGGAATCCCCAAGAGATCATTCAAGACAAAGCACACCATTTCATGGAACCACTAGAAGCCAAAGTCAATGTTACCCCTTTGAGCCAATATGTGATCATGCTTGAGGTGAGTTCAAACATCAAGAAGCAATATGAGATGAATCTTGGGCCACAAGATGAATATGTCTTCATTGGAAACATATTTGTCATTGATAATTAACTTGAGACTAGGATTGATGAGTTGGAAAGCAAGAAGACTGTTCCACCAAATATCATGTCCAAAAGTCAACTTGCTCTACGTCATTGCTCATCTCATAGAAGAAGAGTTTGTAGAAATTTTCCTTTTGATCTAAGAGGAAAATGTCTTAAGGTTATGTTCTTTAAGTAGTGTTCTTGTGCTTTATGTTACTTAAGTTCCTTGTAACACAAGTGTGTGTGTGTACTTGTTTTAGTGTGTTGTTCCATCTTGTTATGTGTTTTGGAGGCATTCAATTGTCTTTGTTGTTTTAAGAGGTTTGCAATTGGTTTTAAGGTCTAATCAGGATTGAAGTTGAATGATATGTGACTCCATATCCCAATGGATGGACAAGGCAACCGGTATAAGGTGCATAGAAAGCATGAAATCCCAAAAGGTCACCAAATATGTTAGCCAATTTTTTCTACCATAGGTGAGTCTAATAAAAAAAATTGCTATTTAGCCCAATTTTAACTTTGTTGATAGCCTTGAAAGTGTTTTTCCAGCTTATATCTTATCTTGTCATGGTAAATTGTCTTGTTATCCTAGTAGTGTTAGAGGTCTCCTAGGGTGGCATAGATAAAACATGAGGTCATGGTCCTCAAGTGATTGTCTAGTGGTTATAGTTTGGTCCTTATGTATGTTTACCAAATGTTAAGGTAACTTAGCATATTTTAAGGTATTTTTAAATGTTAAGGATCTTATGTTGTTTGGCTTGATCAAGTCAATTTCTCATGATAACAATTATAAACAATGTACAAAAGGCCAAATTCAACATATTATGCCTTTATATAAAGAATAAATCATGTGAATAAGGTCATAAAAAGTGATATAGGTCTTCAAGTTGAATTGCAAAGAAATAAATCTTCAAGTCACCCTCATTACTAGTTCAATGTGATACAAGGTGGTGGGTTAGTCTAAAGGCCAAAAGAGTATCTCATAAATGAATGAACATGTCAAAGGAGTTTGAGAAGGTTATTTCAATGTAATATGGTAGTTCTAAGGTTATAAATGCAGTTATAGATCAAAAAAATGGCCAAATGTTGTAGGTTCAACATCCAAAGGAGCATAATCACACTTGAGAGGGCAGTTTAGTCACTTATACGGATCTAGAGGGCTCATATTCAGGTGTAAATTCTTCAAATGTGTTTCTTAATCTCTTTCAAGTCAAATCCACTTTCAAGAAGCTTGTATAGGTCCAAAGAAAGCAAAGAACACTTCCATTCTTCTATCAAACTCTTGGAAAGCTCATAGTGATCATTTTTAGATGCTCAATCCATATAGGAGAGAGAGTCAACACATAATATCTTGGAAAAATATGGGGGCTCTAATGACCTCAATTTTCCATGCATTAGTCAGGAGTTTTATGGGCTAGGCTTTATGAATAAACACTAAAAAGGTAGGGTGGTCTAAAACCCTACAAAACCCCTTCTAGCTCGATTTTCTCCTTGAAATAAAATTTTAATCTTGTTGGAAGCATGAAGGCAATGGGATAAGATCTATGGGGTATGTACAACCCTTCCATATGATTTTTTAGCCTCATTTGGCATGTGTGAAAGGCATACAATATGGAAATGGGCCCAGAAGTGATAGTTTTGAGCCTATATGCAAGTATGTGAACTGTGGAGGACTCTTGATCATTTGAGATAGATTTTTAGCCCTATGAAGAGTTATTAAAGGATTTAAAAAGTCCAAAAAAACCTTGAAGAAACTCATAAACAATATTGGCAAGGTTATTTGAAGAATTTGAGGTGTTTGTTATTATAATAGTCAAGGTTTTGGTGGATTTTGGAATGTGACTTGAAGAAGAAGTGTTTGATCTATACATGTGAATATCATACTTCAAGAATAACCTTCAGATGAATTCAATAAGTCTCAATAACTTTTTCATACCCTACCCTAGGAGATGGCCATATAGAGAATTTTGAGGCATGCTTTCAAAGCTAAGCCAAGATAAGATTTTGTTAAGCTATAGGTCTGCAAACTTGTAGGTCAATTTTTTGCAACTAAAAGTGTATAATGAGGGTACGAATGGGCCATGTAAAACATATTTATATTCTCTTAATCTTATTACAAATTCTCTATAATCTTTTAAGACCAATTTCTCAAACCACTAATGAAGAGATAGGGATTTTGAGAACACCAAGCAAATAACCAAGCATTATTCTATGTTTTGCAGGGAAACAACTAATAATAAGACCATTGGGTGAGATACAATATATTTTTTAACCTCATTAAATGTTCTACAAATTCATTAGGAGGTCTCAAACATTTCCATAAGTCTCAAACTGCAAACTTGTATACCCCATATGAGGCATTCCATAGTTGCATGCTTATACATAGAAAATGAACCAATAAAGGACGCATTGTATTAAATCTAAGATGAGAAAGGAATAAACATGGTTTATAGTATTTGGAACAAGTTTTAATAACATTGAATACCCTTGCTTTAAAGGTATGACATAAAGCATCAAGCTTCTTTGATTGGAGAGTGTCTTAGGCCTATGGAAGACCTAAGTGAACAATGGTGCCTTTGATTTCATCTTGTTCAAGGTAACTTCAGCTCACTCAGGATATATAAAGATGATTATAAAGCATGAATTCACATTGTCTACAAGTGATATTACTAGTTAAATGGGCCCAAAGATTGCTAAACCCAGTGAAAGAACTAAGAAGCCTAAATGAACACATACAGTTGCCCATAAAACTTGAAGAAACATTTAATTTTGGGATGAGTTGATAGGTGAAAATTGTTTTGAGGTGATGGAGAGAAAAAATAGAGATAAGTGACAAATAAATACATTTTCAATAGCTTGAACAAAAGGAAATACAAATTTACATGTCTGCAGACTTGTAGGTCTACATTTTCAAGCATGAGAGTTGAACCTTGCACAGGACATGGATGGTTTGAGGCTTGAATGGGGAATAAAGACCATGAAGAGAGGTTATAAAGGTCTAGAGAAGTAAAAAAAGTTGATAAATTAATAAAAAATCCTTCTTAAATCTCATTAAATAGCAAACACAAAGAGCACCTTACAAACTTGCTAAGAAACTTCTCTTTGCAAGCCTATTGTCAAGAATCCAAGGAACAATGCAAGGTCTACATTGGAATTGGTGATTGGATTTTATGAAAGTGAGTGTGTAGAATCAATTAATGGATTTGGAAAGTGTTAACTAGGTTTTTATATGATCCAAATGACCAAAAGAACCTACAACCATGTTTGATAGTCTTAAGCATGCACAAAATTCTAGAAGTTGGCAGTTTTGAGAGATTGTAAGGTTTCCTAAGGAAAAACAACACTTGGAGGGGCTGAGTAATGTTGGGAAAGATCCCAAATAGGAATTATTTTTCCTTAAAACACCCAATAACTCAAAATATGGATTTGTATTGGCCCTCGACCTCTTCAGGCCTATGCATGGGCGAACTAGGGATCAAAAGTCTAAAACTTGCATAACTTGAGTTTCATCCCATGAAATGACTTGAAAATTCACCAACACACATAATTTTATGTAATATAAAATATTTTTCAGTCTTTTAAGTGGTATTGTTTGGCCTTGTATGGTTTCCATTACTGAGGGCTTACATTAGGCCTAATTGAGAGAGAGAGAGAGAGAGAGAGAGAGAGAGAGAGAGAGAGAGAGAGAGAGAGAGAGAGAGAGAGAGAGAGAGAGAGAGAGAGAGAGAGAGAGAGAGAGAGAGAGAGAGAGAGAGAGAGAGAGAGAGAGAGAGAGAGAGAGAGAAATTAGGTCTACCTTGACTATTAGATCATGAAATTTTTGGTGAAGATGTAAGGGGATAATGGGTACCCAAATATACATTTATTTTACCTGGAAATGTCTTGTATCTCTCAAACCAAGTAGCTTTGCACTAAAATAGAACTACAAAGATTAGGCTTGTCTAGAGAGAAAACATGGGAATGATGAGAGAGATTGCATAACAAATATGTAAAGATGATTGGATTGGGACATTAAAAATTTTTATAATATAATTAAATTAGTTAGACTTCAGGGATATGACTGGTCAACCCATAATGACTCTAAATGGGTAGTTTCAAAGCAAATGGATGAGTCACCACAGCAATGAAGTAACTCCATGCCACCTTGAGAGGAATATCATCAAAACAAGTGCACCCATGTTAAGGAAGGAGTTCATGACCATTTATAAACATGCCTTTTTGATTGTATCTTGTCCTCATAAGATGACATTTGTCATATGCTTCTCCAATGCCTCTCTCCTCTCTCTCACACACACTCTTCTATATGTATGGCCTGATTTGGATTGAAAAAGGATCCTTACACCATAAGTATGGCGAAAACCTACTCATTTGTATGCCTATTGATAAATAATATGATTTTTTTACCTCTTTTTATGGCTATTTGTAGTCTAAAGTTTTGAATTGTTGATTTAGGCAAGTGTAAACTTGGCTCACCTTATCTTGTTGTCTCATTCTTATTTCCTTCTTATAGCTTGGTTCTCTATTGCAGGTTGTGAAGAGTGTCATCAGGAGTCCTGATTAGAGTAGAAGTGGAAAACATCTTCCCTTATAGCCTCACATTACTTCACATTTTTACAAATAATTAATGTGATAGGTTCTTTTAGGAGAAGTGTATGCTTATGGCAGTCTTATAGGTCTTAGTGCACACACAAATTAGTGATTGTTGTCTTAACATTTGGTGCATCACCTCCCTTTCAATTTATATTTTCTTTTACCCTTTTCATTTGCAATTAATAGGTCTAGTAGTAGTTTTAGGGTGATAACATCATGGGAGCTATCCCTATCTAGAGATTCACCTCACTGATTAGGCCATCCACAACCTAAAGGTGTATCCATGCTATCACTTAAGTGAGGAGGCTTGAACTATCTCCTCAATCCATAACATGTGAAGGCATATTTTCAATTATTTTCTCTTACTTCTTCAAGCTTCTCTCCCATCTTAAACATATGAGGCTATTAAATCTCCCATTCTTTGTCTATAAATTTCTAAAAATGATGAGCATTGAAATAAAAAGAGGGAATGTAAATACGTTAGCTCAGCAAGGCCTAGTAAAACTCCTATGTCTTGACATCCTCAATTCACACACACAAACTTACTCTTGGTTGGACTTTTATTCCAAAATTTTTTGGGTATGGAAGAACACAACAAACCTTGTACAAGGAAAAAAATTGATTCTACCCCCTTCTTCCACCTCTTCTCACAACTCTAAACATTTTCAACAATCACAAGAATGTGGATGTAGAAGATTTGTTAGGTTAAGGAAACATCTCTTGAATGTGAAAATGAATGTTAATAAAGGGTTGTATGATGGTCCATCAGAAAACTTATCACATTATTTTATTATTACAGAGGATTCAATTTTAAAGGGTTTTAAATCAATAAAATTCAATGATGTAGAAGGTATGGAAAAATAGGAAGAAGTATGTCATGGGGATCTATGTTCAAATTTGTTGAATCCATTGTAGACAATAAAAAACCAGGAAGTAGAGATTCTTTCCCTTAAAAAAAGAACTATGAAATTGTTAGATACCTCTAGTAAAAACTTAATTTTCCTAGCAAATGTGGTTGAAAATGCTACTAAATATCTTCCTTTAAGGACTCAATTACACCCGCTTCATGATGTCACCAAGACTTTACTCATAGGTGAGGCAACCCAAACAAATTATTTTCAGTTCATCCTAAAAGAAAACTTTGAAAAGGAGGTCAATAATCTTCATTCAATGGGAATTAAATTTGTGGGATAACTTTTGTAGTTGTTACAACATGTAACTTCAAAATCATAAAATATACAAGAAACTTTCAATGCACATTTTAAGACAATGGCTAAGGAATTAAATAACAAAGATTTATTCATTTCATAATTTCAAAATAATATCAACACTTTTTGTGAGATGGTTGTCCAAATATCTTCTTGTAGGTCCCCATCTAGGGTGTATACATTGACATTGAAGGAGAACTGGATAAAATTCCAATTAAGAAGGATAGTTTCTTCAATAAGCATTGATGTATAAAGGCCAATAAACTCATGTTGGGTCTTTTTTTATTTACCTGAAATAGATTAAAAAACCTTTTGTGTGAGGCTTATTTCACAACCTTATTCTCTCCAATGAATTTAAATGGAACCCCAATCCCTTTATTGGTGATGTACTTCTAAGATCATTTATTTTCTACCTTCAGGATGAGATTAGAAATGGCTACAAGTTGGCAAAATACAAGCTTATACAAGATACCCAACCCTTATGGATAACATTTGAGTTCTCAAAGGCTAGGAAATTTTTGAAATACTATGTTAATAAGATGAAAAATGATTAGATTCAATCAAAAGTCTTTAATGTCATGTAAGATTTACTGGCTGCAGGTGAAAAAATGCTAGCTGATTTGGGATTTGAGACCTACAATTCAAGTTTTTTTATATGGGAGTAGCTTATAAATAAACTTATAAATAAAAAATAATTATCAACAAATAATATAAAGTAATCAATATCTAATAAAAGTATGTATATGAGGGTTATGCATAGAAACAATATACATAGGATTGGATTGAGATTTCAATTCCCATTTTTTTGACACCTATTACAAGATTGGATGGGTAGCATGATAGTAAATAGGGAGAAATAAGTCTGACAGATGTTGGAGTTTGAAGCAAACTACAGTTTCTACCCACTACTGTAAGAAACAAATTCTATGGTGGTAGACTTCATAGAAACTTGTGAGAAGGAAATGCAACAATAGTTGTTTCTTTGGTTGTCCATGATCAGAGTGGGTTGAAGTTTTTTATCTATAGATAATGGTTTTGGAAGGTTTATGTGTTATGAAAGAAAATTTTTTATTGTACTTTTCCATTAAAACCTTTTGTACACAACTAGTACATCTTTTTCATTTTAGAGTGTAAAATATTGGGCTATGTTTGTAGAAGACCTTGTGTAATGGTTACAGAAATTTCTAGGTAATGGTTGTGAAAGTTTTTGAGCTGTTGTAGAAGACACCTTTACCTATGGTAGATATACATTTTATTTATATGAGACTAAATTCATAACATCCTTTCATGATGTAAATAGTTTTTTTTGGAAAAAAAGTCTATAATGTCTTTGTTTACTACTTTTATTGATGTTTTCATTATATTATCCTTATATGATTTTATAACAAAATAGTTTTTCATCTTTATAGTGTGGCAGAAAGGAACCAATTGTAGTATTTTTTTTAATATCAATGGAAGGGGTGATGGAAACCCTAACCCTCTTTAATTGATTTTAAAAAATAAAATAAAATCGATGTAAAAAAGGGGGAAAAATGTCACTACAATGTCCTTGGAGCCAACTGTGAAATCAATGATCATATGTACACAATGCGAGTACCATAAAACTTGGAATAATTGTTGCAAGATTTATGTTCAAAATTATTTCTATTATGATGTGAATGGCATAGGCATATGATATGTGTTTGATCTTGATGTGCTTGTTTCTTAGGTACCCATTTAAGATTGCTCATTTGAGACATATGATCTCTAAAATTTGAACGTTATATATGATTCTAATTAGATGTAACATTATAAAATTCATTTTGATGAGATGTACTAGACTTAGAGAAGTGATCATGTAAATGTCTATACATTGAAGAACAATGTTGGTTGTAAGCATTAAGATCTCTTGATTCACTTGGAAAGGTTTAACTTTATCTATAGTGTTTGCATAATACCCAAGACCTAATTTGGATTTGATGAGGAGTTAGGAATATTATCTCTCTAATACATTGTTGATCTAAAACTTAGAAGCTTTGTTTTAAATATAATTCAATAAATAAGAACAACACAATTGAAATAATGTTATCTTTGAGAAGAGATGTTTTATTGATCAAATTTACAAACCCAAACATATGCCTATCTCTGAGAAGAGATATCTAATTTCCATTTCAGGTTATATCTTCATTTATACACATTTTGAAGGTATGAGGAGGATGTGGAAGGTCACCAATCTCAAGGGAGATTAAGTGGTTTGACTTTCATGATTTACAATAATACAAAATTTGAGGAATTACTATTTTTAGACTACACTAATAAAATTGAAATTTGAGGCACTTAGTGGGGTCAAAACCCACTAAATGGAGCTTCGTGCCATCTCAGTCTTCCCCTCATTCTTAGCTTTCCAACAGTTCAAATTGGGAGTCAAACAGAGCTATGGTGCAAAAGTTATGGCTCCTAGAAGTTCTGCCACCAATTGGGGTAGAACCATCACCTGAAATATTGCTTGGATCATTCTTCCCTCCTTGAGAAACAATGGTCCCCATTGCATCAAGATTTGTCATCAAGTGTGGTAGTTGTATTTTGATTTGATTTTTGATGCATACTTGGAATGGACTGTGTTTTGTGGAGCTGTGCAGGGCCTGATTGTTCACCATTTTTATCTGACCATCATTCTATGGATGGAAGGTCATGAACTTCTTCAGCTTGGTATCTATTTTCTTCTATTATTTTTTTATTTGTGTAGTCAGGGCTGCAACATCGGCCCTTTTAGATTCATGTGGCTTGACCACCATGAGAATGAATTTCTTGGCACTAATCAGGGAGATAGATGTAGAAGGTGTGTTAGCATATTATTGTATTTACCTTAGGTTATTTACTAAGGTAATTTATGTTGGTTAGTTGCCTTAACCACTTTGGTTAAGAGGTTAGTTGTTTGTTCGGTCTTTGTTATTTCATGCAAGCCGACGTAGGTTAGTTTTCTTATACCCGTCTCATGTTTCATGGGTATTTCATTTGTTTGCCTATTTAATAGGCCTTCATGCTTGGTTGAACATGTTGAACATGTGCTCTGCTATTCTCAATCTCATTTTTTCTCTGTGTTTTGTTTAATCTAATATGGTATCAGAGCCTATGGTTTGTAGAACCTGAGTGGAGGTTTGTGGAAGCCAGAGAGAGGTTAGTGTCTTGCTAGGGAGGAGCTTCAGGCACCCGGTGGAGAGCTGAGGAGAGAGAAAGCATCACAAACTTAAAAAAACTCAACCAAAAAGGTTTGAAAATTGCCAGGAAGCATCAGAAGGCTAAATAAGACCAAAAGGAAGCGAAAACAGGCTATTTTAGAGGCTCAAAAGCCTCTGTTGAATTTATCTGTGTGCATGGGTGTCATATGGATTCGGCAAAATCAGGAAAATTCATTACTTGATCTTTTTCAGCAAAACAAAAGTCTAAATCGCGAGTTAAATCAAAACTAAGACACTGGTGAAAACGGTTTGCAATTTGGTTGAGAAACGGGCTCAGAATCTTCGCCTGAAGTTTCAGAGGTAGGCCAATTTTCTGATTGGCTGAATTTTTTTATAAAATTTTTAGCCTAAAGTTTTAATATTTCAATTATTTTAATTTTTTTAATTGAAATAAATCAAAACTTTAGCCAATAAGGGTTATTGGGGACCTACCGCTGACTAATAATCATGGAAGTGTTCGAAAAGTTAAAAACTTTACCGTTTTCTAGGTTTTTTATCTGGATGTCAACGGAGAAAGAATTTTTTAAATCGGAATTGTAGTTTTCCCGATTTAATTGTTTCAGTGGTATAATTTTTGTGATCTTGCAAACAGTATTGAGTTTGTTGCTGAAAACGGATAGGGTTGTTCAGTGTCAATATAGAATTAGTGAGTATAAGGAATTTTTTAAAAAAAAAATCATTATAGTTTTTTCGATTTTATCATTTTCATGAAAAACTAGGTAAAATGGCTAGTATTCAACACCTGTTACTACCAGATTCTCAAAAATTGACTGGCAAGAACTTTAGTTTGTGGAGTCACAAGGTTTTGACAATATGTGAATATCTGAATATTGATCAAATAGTGCTCGGTAAAGAGCAAAGGCCTGCCACTGCTACCAATGACTATGATAAACGTCATCATGAGGCTCTCATGTTGTTAAAATTGTCAGTAGTAGATAATCTAATCTCAGAGGTCAGAAATGCGACTATAGCATCAGATTTATGGAAAACTTTATCTTCAAAATATCAGGCTTCTGAAGCCGGTAGAGTGTTGTATTTGAAGAATTTGTTGTTTTCCACTAAGATGCAGGAAGGTGGCTCCATTTCTAAGTTTTTATTGCAGATCAAGGACATCAGTGACCAGTTGAAAGTAGTGCAGAAACCTGTTGATGAACAAGATTTGATTGCTCTTGTTATGCAAAATCTTCCACCATCATTTGAGTCATTTGTGGAGTCCTTGCACATGATTGCTGAGATGCAGACTTTGGATTTTGAAACATTGTCTACATTGCTATTGCAAAAGGAGAGACGACAGGAGCAGGGAGTGTTGTCTACATCCACTTCCACAGAGAGTGCATTCTTTATCAAGGAAAAGGGTAAGCAGTCTGGTAAAAATAGCTATCCATCAAAATCTTCACAAGTAAGTGGTAATAAAAGATCTAATTGGAAATGTTTTTACTGTAAGAAACCTAGTCACCTTAAGAAAGATTGCAGGAAAAGACAACATGAGATGGCTAACCCCAGAAAGAAATCTCATCATGTGAATGTAGCTGAAGGTGAAGACGAGGAATCACCAGATTTTGCTTTCATGGCTTCTAGTGGTAATTCTGTGGTGGATCGAGCTTGGTACTTTGATTCAGGGGCATCTCGCCATTATACATGCCATAAGGACTGGTATGTGGATTTTGTTGAAGATAACAGTAGTAATGAATCTGTATCTTTGGGAGATGGTACAACATATTTTGTGAAAGGATTTGGTAATGTTCATATAAGTTTTGATGGTACAGTAATTTATACATTCAAGAATGTTAGGTATGTACCAGATATAAACAAAAATCTTCTTTCAATCAGTGAGATCACCTCAAAATCTAATTTTGTTGTAAAATTTCAAGAACAACAATGTTTAGTCACCACTAAAGATAACAAGATTATTGTTGTTGGGATCGGTGAGAAAGGCTTGTATAAGCTTGTAGATCCAATCAAAGCAAAGGAAAGTGCACTTGTAGCGGTTGATAACACAAGTTCACTATGGCATGAAAGGTATGGGCATTTGAATTTTTAGTATTTGACTACATTGAGTAAGACTAAGATGGTTAAGGGGATTCCTTTTATTCGACATAGTCATCATGTATGTAATGGATGTCAGTTGGGGAAGCAAGTTAGACATTCATTTGATGTTGGTAAAGCTTCGAGAGCAAAGGGAGTATTGGATTTGGTACATGCTGATTTGCATGGTCCAATGCAGACACCTACCCCTTCTGGTGCCTGTTATTTCCTATTATTGGTTGATGATTTCTTTAAGAAAAAGTGGGTATACTTTCTAGTGAAGAGATCTGATTGTTTTTCTAATTTTCTTACTTGGAAAGCTATGGTTGGAAAATAGGCAGGACGGCCAGTGAAATCTCTTAGAACGGATAATGGGGTGAGTTCCTCTCAAAATAGTTCAAGGATTTTTGTGCCACTGAAGGCATACACAGACAATACACTACACCTTACACTCCACAACAAAATGGAGTTGTGGAAAGGCGTAATAGGACGGTGATGGACATGGCTCGCTGTATGGTCCAAAGCAAGAAATGTCCCATATAGGTATTGGGTAGAAGCAGTGAATACAACAGTATACATCCTCAATAGAAGTCCTACAAAAGCTTTGGAGAATATGACTCCAGAGGAGGCTTGGTCAGGTCAAACTCCAGATGTAAGTGATTTCAGAAATTTTGGTTGTGTAGCTTTTGTATTTATTCCTAGTCAAAAGAGAAAAAAATTGGATGCAAAAAGCAAAACATACATGTTTGTTGGATACAGTGATCAGTCAAAGGCCTATAGATTACTTGATGTTTCTACTAACAAAGTTGTGGTAAATAGAGATGTCATAGTAAATGAACAAATGCCATACTTCACAGCAACTGGTCAAGTTTCAGATATTGAGTCATTATTATCTAATGATTCAATTATTAGTTATAATGTGAAAAGTGAGTAGGATTCTTGTTCATCAGTGGAATCACATTCCAGGGAGGGAATTGATATAGGTCATTGTGTGGTTCCAGCAAAACAACCAAAGAAGCCAAAGTGGTATACTACCACAATTGAAGCACTAAAAGAAGGAGACTTGCCACAAGGTGTGGAAGGTAGAAGACTAAGATCGGGAAAGTAGTTTGGTAATAAAGGTGAGCATGTCAATCTTGCTCTAACAACTACTGTTTCACAAGTATTTGAGCCTAATTCTTTTTCAGAGGCCAAAGGGAAGTCTGAGTGGGAATCAACTATGCAATTGGAATATAATTCCTTGATGAAAAATAAGACTTGGAAGTTGATGGAACTACCACCAGGAAAGAAATCCATTGGTTGTAAGTGGATTTATAAGGTAAAATACAAAGCAGATGGTTCCTTGGACAAACACAAAGCCAGACTTGTTGCAAAAGGTTATGCACAAGAGGAAGGGGTTGATTATGAGGAGACTTTTACTCCAACCACCAAGATGGTAACTTTTCATTTGATTATTGCTATTGCTGCTCAATTTGGATGGCAGGTGCACCAAATGGATGTAAAGAGTGCTTTCTTGAATGGAGATCTGGAGGAGGAAGTCTACATGGTTCAGCCACAGGGTTTTCAGGTTCCTGGTAAGGAACATCTTGTTTGCAAGTTGATCAAGTCCTTGTATGGACTTAAGCAGGCTCCTCGAGCCTGGTATACAAAAATAAACTCATATCTTAGGGAGTCAAGTTTCAAAAGGTGTAACTCGAAACCAACACTCTATGTAAAGGTGTCTGGTGATGATATATTGATTCTCATTATATATGTTGATGATATAGCCATCACTGGGAGTAGTACTAGTCTCATCCAACAAATGAAAGCTAATGTTTGTTTTACTTTTGACATGACAGACTTAGGACTACTGAAATACTATTTAGGTGTTGAGTTTTGGCAAAGTGGTAATAATGTATTCATGTCACAGAATAAGTATGCCAATTCATTGCTAGAAAGGTTCAGAATGATGGATTGTAATCCAAGTCACACACCTATGGAAGTAGGAGCTAAAATTTCAATAGACACTGATTCACCTCTGGTCAATGAAACAGTGTATCGGCAACTAGTGGGTAGTCTCATTTACCTCACTACCACTAGACCAGATATTTGTTTTGCAGTGATTTTTCTATCTCGCTTCATGTCTAAACCACAGGAAGTCCATTGGTTAGCTGCAAAATGAGTATTAAGATATGTCAAAGGTACTCTTGACTTTGGCATACTATATAAGAAGTTTGTAGATTTTGAACTTTCAAGATATTCTGATTCTGATTGGGCAGGTTCAATTGATTCAAGAAAATCTACAATAGGGTATGTTTTCACTTTTGGTTCAGGAGTTTTCTCGTGGCAGAGCAAACTACAAACTACAGTGGCATTATCTTCAACAGAAGCAGAGTATAAAGCTGCGGTCAGTGCAGGTTGTGAAACCATGTGGATAAAGAAAATTTTGGAGGATCTTCAGTTTGAGTCATCAAAACCTACTCCAATTTTTTGTGACAATCAAAGTGTTTTGAAGATGGTGAAGAATCCAGTATTTTATGCCGGGACTAAACACATTGAGGTTCACCATCATTACATCCGACAGTTGGTTACAAATGAAGACATTAGTCTCTTTTACTGCCCCACTACAGAGCAGCCAGCTGATATAATGACCAAACCACTTGGTACAGACAAGTTCATAAAATTCAGAGATAAACTCGGTCTTGTTTTTGGTTTAGTCATTAAGGGAGGGTGTTAGCATATTATTGTGTTTACCTTAGGTTATTTACTAAGGTAATTTATGTTGGTTAGTTGCCTTAACCACTTTGGTTAAGAGGTTAGTTGTTTGTTCGGTCTTTGTTATTTCATGCAATCCGACGTAGGTTAGTTTTCTTATACCTGTCTCATGCTTCATGGGTATTTCATTTGTTTGCCTATTTAATAGGCCTTCATGCTTGGTTGAACATGTTGAGCATGTGCTCTGCTATTCTCAATCTCATTTTCTCTCTGTGTTTTGTTTAATCTAATAAGGTGGTACCTCTGGTACCCTATAGTGTCGTGTTCTAAGAGTTAGGGTGATCCTTCAAGTTCTTGATTCATAGATGCCATGTCGATCATACATGAATGGCTGACTAAAGAGTACATCACAAACATCTAGATTGACCACATCAAATAAGACCTCATCTTGGAAAGGATTTATTGCATATGAGAGAAGACATTGGTGGGTGATACAGAGGTTTCTCCCTGGACTCAACAATACAATATTATAAGGCTTTGGGTGAGGCTTCATGGACAAATTTAAGCTTTTCACAACATTACCAGAGATTAAATTCTTTTGACTCCCACTATCAAGAATGAAATGTAGAGGCTTACCTTTCACCCATAACTTAGAGTGAAACAACCTTTCATTATCATCTAGTCTCTCCGCGTGGGTCTGTGATGAAGTAATAATGGCATCGGGCTCAGCATCTATAATATCTTCTTCATCCTCTACGATTTCAGGGTGTGCATGAGGTAGAGTAGTAGATGTTGGAGATTTTCTTATTTGGAATGTGTTCTAGATGTGTGATAATCACACCATTTCCTAATATTTTATTTCCTTTGCTTCCAATTTTGGCCTCATGTTTGACCTTCTTTGTCACTTTTCCATTTTGAAGGCTGACTCTTCATATTCATTCTTCCATACTTCTACTCAATATTCACCATGAATTTGTATACCTCATCGAGGGTTTATAGATTAAAGAGTTCCATCTCCCCCCATATATACCATTGTAGTCCACCACGATATTTGAGAACCTTGTGTTTCTCACTTTCTTGGATGCCCAATCTCGTAGATAGAGAATGAAAAATACCAATGTAATCTTGAATAGATTATTTCTTACTTTAGTGAAGTTGTTTCCACTCTATATACAGATCATCATATGCTCCAATGGGGTAGTATTCTTCCTTTACAGCTTCTTTGAAATCAACCCAGGTAGGTTCCACCTCAAGGCCAATATCATCCATACTTAATCTCTTCTTGTACACTTCCCACCAATTTTTGACAAGAAATGATGCTTTTAAAAGAGAAAAAGTGATATTCTCTTTATCGATTAATTTATTTACAAAAAAATAGGAATATAATTGATCCAACCAATTTTCTAATGCATCAGCATTGATTTTGCCTTCAAATGTAGGGATATCAAAATTCATCTGAACCTTGAAGGGTGTTGGGGCACTGAAAGGATGTGGGGGTGCAGATGAGGCATATACATTTGTTATTGTTGTAGGGATTCATTCAACATTTCCTTGAAAGGATCAGATGTCTCAGTGTTGTCCACCATTTGAAGTCATTTGGAGTGAATAGGTGGACAATTTAGAAGCTCTGTTGTTTTCCACCCAAGCTTCTTGTAGCCTGACCTCATCTTCGAGATCATACACTCTAAAGAAAAACCACTCTGATACCACTTATCCAAAACTCATAAGCTTTGTTTGAAAGATAATTCAAGAAACAAGAACAACCCAATTGAAATAATGCCATCTCTAAAAAGAGATGTTTTATTGATCAAATTTGCAAACCCAAACATATGCCTATCTCTGAGAAGAGATTTCTGATTTCTATTTCAGGTTACATCTTCTTTTATACACATTTTTAAGGTAGGAGGAGGATGTGGAAGGTCACCAATCTTGAGGGAGATTAAGTGGTTCAACTTCCATGATTTACAACAATACAAAATTTGAGGAATTACTATTTTTAAAAACTTACTATTTTTAGACTGCACTACTAAAATTGAAATTTGAGGCACTTTCATTTGGTTTTCAAGGGTCAAAACCCACCAAGTGGAGCTCCGTGCCATCTCACGGTGTTCCCCTCATGCTTAGCTTTCCAACGGTTCAAACGGAGCTATGGTGCAAAATTTATGGATCCTGAAAGTTCTACCACCAATTGGGGTAGAACCGTCGCCTGAATTGTCATCTGGAAATATTACTCGAATCAATTGTTTATTTCCCCTTGATATGTTACCTTTGTATCCCCTTTTTTAATCTATCTCAATTTGGTGCCATATTTTTTGAAGGAGATTGGTGGTGGACCAAGAGGTTGTATTGGTTGATTAATATTGAAATATGTTCATAATTTGATTTTCTTTATCCTTGGAAGATGTTGTATCATTAAGCACATAGGATGGGAAAGGTCATCCATAATCTTGGGCAATACAATATAGTTGGTCAATACCAAATATGTTCATGCCATCTCTATATTATCTAGGACCTCATTACGTAAAGCCAATTTTTAATAAGTGTTTATCTATGTTATTAGGTTTATTATCATCATCTTCATTATCATCACGAGCATGAGTATGGTTGTTGGTATTAATAATTTCATCCACAACATATGTATGCACACTTTCCATGGGAATAACTTGTTGAGTTTATATAATCTTTGGTTTGGGTATGTCAAGGTGCATTATAATAACTTTCATGTGTTTTGGAACTTTGCAATATCGCAAGGGACATCATCTACAGGATAAGTATAAATATAACCATTATATAAATTTTTTAAGAATATATGTAATGTAGAGGTGATGTAATTCATAACATGAATCCAAAATCTACCAATCAAAATATGCTATCTAAATTCATTAGACATTACATTACATATCGTAGCTAGAGTTTTAAGACCAACATTTGTGTTCAATTCAATTATTCTTGAGGGGCTTCATGGTTGATTGTCAAATCCTTTGATGAACATATCCTAAAGGTGTATGGAAGTTAAAATCAATCTAAACTTCATTAAGAAAGACCTCACTACATATATTCAATATGGACACATTGTTTACAAATACCCTCTTAACTCTTGGACTATTGATTTTAGCTTAAATGCACAAGGGAAGGTTTTAATCAATAATGTCCTTAGAAGGTATATTCTATAGTTAAATAAGATGAGGTATTCACTATTTTATAAATTCTTAATAATAGAATTAAAATAGGTTAGTTCAATGTTGCTTCGTATGGTAGCATCATGCAAGGCATCACACAATATATCTTTGAAAGTAGTTGATTGCTTAAGCAATTCTAATATTGAAATCTTGGCTTGAGTATTTCGAAGTTGATAAACAATATCATAAGTCTTGGGTCCTTGAATCTGAATCCTAAAAGGAGGAAGGATTGATTTTAGCTTGAATGTACAAGGAAAGGTTTTCATCAATAATGTCCCTACAGGGTAAATTCTCTAGTCCAAAGGATACAAGGTGTTCTCTATTTTGCAAATATTTAATAATTGAATAAAAATAGGTTGGTTCAATATTGGTTGGTAAAGTAACATCATGCAAGGCATCACAAATACAAATTTGAAAATAGTTTATTGAATAAGCAATTATAATATTGAAATATTTTCTTG
Source organism: Torreya grandis (assembly GCA_037957365.1). Taxonomy (NCBI): domain Eukaryota; kingdom Viridiplantae; phylum Streptophyta; class Pinopsida; order Cupressales; family Taxaceae; genus Torreya; species Torreya grandis. Next base: position 1,678,713 of record JARHVA010001230.1, read on the forward strand.
AGTATTTTAAAGTTGATGCACAAGATCATAAGTGTTGGGTTCTTGAATCTGAATCATAGAAGGAGGGGGAATATTAACGGCTTGAGGAGGGGTGTTTTGGTTTACCCCACCTTCAACTTGAGAACCAAGATAAGAGAGTGTTACATTTCATGTCCTACCTCTCTAGGTTGTTACAATATCTACCTCGTAACTATAGATACATAATTTTGGTACAAGCCTTGTTTCACAATGCCTTTAGGAAACTTTGCATGTATAGTTCTCAAACTATGAGTTAATTACTTAGTGACACATTTATTTTGGTCTTTTTCTTGGCTCACTAATTCTATTTGGCTATATGACACCTTTGTCCTATCATTGTCATCTTAATTTTCCATATTACATATATATATATATATATATATCCCTTTCTTTCATCTTAGAGTCTTTTTATGCCTCTGATTAATTCTACCATTTACAGTCAATGTCGACTATCAATACTAATCGAAGATGATAGAAGTTACCATTGCTTCTTTTCAATTTATTTTGTGCATATTTCACTTTATGACCATTGTTTGGGCATGTTTGAACTTATTTTGGTTATTTTTATGTACCACTAAGTCACTAATTCAAAGTTAGAGGCTCCTATATATAGAAAGTCATTGTAAGGTATTTTAGGACAAACACTTTGCATTATCAAGAACTAAAAAAGATTACATATTGCACCTACATAATTATTAGAGATGAATATGAAGTTTACAAAGGTTAATTGACATCTACATGTTTGTATCAAGGGTAAGATAGAAGAAATAAATTTTAGGCTAGCATTCACAATTACATACATACACATTAATGGGAGAACTATATTCGAGTTTGAGCCCTCTTTGGATTATTAAAAATGTAGTGCAATGCTTGGTCAATCAATATGGATTAACCAAGGTTAGTCCAACCCAACCATTTCGTCTAACACCCCATTTAATATTAGATTTCTTATACATAACTAAGTTTTGATCATACAAATGCATTCATGCAATTAAAAACATTATAAAATGGATAAACAAACATTATAAACATAGGTGCATCATCCCAAAAATAAGAGTTGTATATGTGCAAGGTCAATATCGACCACAACAAGTCAATATTGACTATAGATATTGTGATAACCCAATGGAAATGACAAAGAGACAACACATAAAAATAAATCATACACAAATCATTTACAGAGTCCTGAGGTGCAACATTCAGACAAATAAAACTCAAAATAACATGGCAAATAAGCTAAGATCTTTCTTACCTCTTGTTTGTACATTTATCTTATATGCCTATCATAGTTCAAATCAATTTCATGAATGCTTATTTATATTATTTTTGAAATAAATCATTGTTATACTAGTTTCTATCCTATTAGGGTTTGTAAAATTAAATTATGATAAAACATGTTGGTGAACCCATACACCAATCAAAGCATGTCAAACCATATATCTTCATTAGGGTTTTTTCCTTCTAAGGATTATGATTTCAAACACAGGGTTTTCGTTCTTAAGACCCTAGTATCTCCATATTTGCATCCTATATGGATTAAGCCTTGTCTATATATCAATAGCCTATTTAAGGCCTAATAAATAAAAGATGGAGAATCAATCAGAAACTCAAAGTGACTCTCATCATGTGGATTTATTATTATCTAAAAACTCCATCCCTTATGTGTGTGATAATGAATGGACTAATAGCCAAACGTGTGATTAATAATGATAATTATATATATAAAGAATACAATAGTGAAGGAATGAATTATAACTATGAATATCAAGAGAGATGGTATAATAGTGAAGACTATAGTGAAGAAGAAAATGAATACACTAATTATGAAGTAGAAGAGCCTAAATGATACAAACCCCCGATGATTCTTTCTCTTACTTTGGAATACAATGTCAAAATATCTATTTGAATGAGCCTCGTATTGAAAAAAAATATGATGGACCTCCATGTATTTATATGCAATGATACATCTTTAGAAGGTGAAACTATGGAATATAATGTTACACATGAATGTGATGGCTCTTCTCAACCTTTGTCTAGTATATATGTTTTTGGCCAAGATGTTATATCCCGATTCCTCACTAAGTAAACTTACTTGATTATCCATGGATATTTATAGTTGGTTATTTGATTTTATTAACTAAGTTGTAAGTCATATGTTATTATGGGACTTTTGAATATTTATTGGATTACATGATTACATTGGTATGAGTTAACCGTATTGTATATTCTTACATTATGATCATGATGATTTTTTTATTTTAACAGTATATTATGATATATGTCATGACATTATGGACTAACTACCTTCTTGTCATGAGTTGGACACAGAAGAGATTCATCCCTCAGAGCATGACAGAGGGAGAGCATCATCAAAGAGGATGATGTAGATGGAGGTGTTGGGGGAAGACAAAGGAATGGATAGAAGCCATGCACACACCATGTTAAATAGCACTCATTATATACATACTATGAATGGTTAGTGTAAGTACAATTTTTATAATTGTTTGCACTTAGATAATTGTTTATGCATATTAGTTGTGTGTTAGCTCACTTCAATTTTTTTTTGAAATTAATCCCATGTGATTGCATTATGGTTGTTGTACATATATTTAGTGTATAATGTAGTAGTATGCTTATGTCATGTTATGGAATTCATGATTGAACATAAATTTTTGTTATTCAATTGCTAATGCATATAACCTGACCATCGTGTTTTGGTGTAATATTTGTGGATTCACCATATTGGATTTACAAGAATATTATTGACTTTATATTAGCCATATTGTTAGTGAGTCATTATGATTATTTATTAATTAAGTCATATTATTAACAAGTAATTAGAAAATAAAACTAGGAAAAGCAGTAGAAAACATAAAAAGGGAATAAAATAAATAAAAACCATTGTGTTATAATTAAGAAAAAATATATATATAAAAAATGGCAAGCTTTAAGAAAGATAGAAATACAAAAGGAAGAAAAGCTTGGCAGGCTATGGGAGCTAGGAGAAAAAATAGAAAAGTACAGAGTTTTTGTTTGCATAAGAGAATAGATAAAAGGGGATGCAATGGGTGAAAGAAGAGATATTAGAGCATAGGAGAATAAGAAGGAATAGGATAAAAGAGATGAGAAGGGAGGTCAGACTGAGGGGAGGAAATTCTTGGATCGTACCATTCTAACCTAGAAGCTCTTCCCAAGTAGGCACCATTGTTTGATTTTTGTGAAATCTAATTTTTTTTGTGTATATTCATATTGGGTATATTCATCTTATAAAAACCAACGATCTATACATAAGTGGGAATAAATCGTATAGTGTTGATATATATATATATATATATATATATATATATATATATATATATATATATATATATATATATATATATATAAGGTGCTTTTGAAAATAATGAAATGTATAGATATGGGGAACTGGGTATAAATATAGCGAACTGCTTATATAGAAAAATATATTGGTGTTTAGTGAACTATGTATAAAAAAATAACATTCTATATAAGTGATCTATAGGGATAGATATATGGCAAAGGATGTATATATATGTGGTGGTTACCTATACTTTCTAAAATAACACATATTGATCCGAGTAAATATATTATTAGCACATATATGGCGATTATGAACTTTATAACATTTGAGCATATGATGATTATATATATGGCAATTGATCATACAATATTTTAATTAGCTCATACATCGCTAAAGTTATCAATGTGATTATGAAACTACTAAAACAACGATTCATAAGAACAAAGGAATATTCTTTAGACCATGGAAACGTATATAAACACAAAAAATTACAAGACCATCAACAACCATTACATTTTCTAATTCACAATTTGCTTGATCCTCGTAAGTGATTAATGATATGGGCTTCATTTCTGATTGTAACTACAAAATAATATAGTATAGTCAAAACAATTAACTCTAGGACTAATGAACTACATGGCAAATATATTTAAACGGCCTATATAGCTAAACCAATGATATGATGTAAATGGCCTAAATATATGGTAAATATATTTAAATGACTTTGGTAAATATATCATACAACATATTCTTGATATGATGTAACCTATTACGACTGAGTGTAGCGAACTTTATGGTAAAAAACTAGTGATACCTATATATGAACAAGATTGATGTTAAGTGTTATTATAGTTCAGATTTTCGTATCATTATCAATTGATTATAATCAATATTATATTGCAATTCTGTTTAATCATATAATATTGATATTATGATCATCATTCGATTATCTATATCGATTATAACTACATTAACCAACATATCAATTATCTACATGGTGATGAATATATTGTGTGCCATAGAGACTTAGAGAATCTTCCTTTACAATAATCTTGTTGGCATGAGATGCTTAAAATACATAAATAAATCTAGAATATTTGATCTTGTGATTGAACTATTTTAAGATTTAGTTCCATTGACAGACATATTTATGATTGGGGTTGAGGTATGTGTTGAGAAGACACATAGCATTCTTAAATTATTAATTATTATCATATACAATTTTGGTATCTAACATAATTCACTTAGATAAACTTACACTTGACAATGTGGTGGATGAATAATGTGATTATGCCACTTGTTGGAAACAATGAGCTTGAACAAAAGGAAAAAAATATGTGTAAAGCAAATAGAATGCCTGATTGGACTTGAAAAGCATATTAGACTAAACCATTGAACTATTGAAGCTCATGGTTATACATTGATTAGAATTGTAAAATGACTGATGACATCTACATACAATATTTATATTTTGTCTAAATATTTATATATGGTACATGTTATGAATATAATTAGGATGTATAGGTGTTTGTATATATGAAAAATATAAATATGAAGACTTAGGTACTTTTATATAGCATATAGAGGTGTGATTATATCTATAGTATTATTAACAGCTAAAAATAAGCCATAGAATCCTGAAGGTCAAGAATCTATAATTATATAAACGTAGTCTACTAAAAGTATAACAAGTTGATTAAACTAAATATTATGTTTTCATGAGGATTATGACTTTTTTTTATTATGATTGGCTATTGAAATTGAGTAGTGTACACATGAAGATGATCGAATATGATATTATTGCTTGTTATAGAATATACTATCTATTTAAATCTACATACATAAATTAGATTATGCAATCTAAACATAGATTATACCCAGTTGGTATAAATTGTACTTATTTGCTTATTATTTATGTGATAAATAATAAAGTGGAGATTCATTATTGTATTTGATGGACTAAATATATGCATTTTTTTTATTATTCATGTATTTAGCGTGTTTTATGCCTGCTAGTAGGAAGTAATTTATATGAATCTATTGGTTATGTATATGTTAACAAATCTTGCATTACTGGTACTAAGTAAGTAGTGAGACGGACTTCACTAGCTTCTAGCATCACCAATGCTAGATGAAGGTAATCCGATCAAGTGGTGTGTATGAATTTGACTGATTCTAGAGATCAATAACTATTGAAAACTTTGGCCAAAGTAATTTTAGTTAGACATTGTTATTTCATATGTATGATTTACATGTTTGTGCGATATCATGCTAGAATGGATTTATTTATGGTACACTTCATGTTCTTAGAAATCATACAACACATGAATACTAGCTTGTCTCTCTGGATTCCCACACCGTCACTATCTACTCATCCATGAAAGGAGGGTTATTTTTTTATAAGAAATTGTGCAAGGGATCTATGGTCCATGGTTGGTGTGGAAAAGTGCTTGGATGATGTTTTTCCTTCCCATAATAGTACTTATTTGGAGACTAAACTTGAGATTGCCATAGATACTAGAGTTCAAAGAACTCATGCTTCATGGAGCCTTGTATCTTATATTATATTTATTATCAATGAGACATTATTTATGATGATATGTAATTATTTACTTATCTATACATTGACAATAATGGTTGTATGTTTGTATCACTTCAACCTGGAAGGTCCATCCCAGGGTTTGAGTTGTTGAGGAACACATTCACCATCAATAGGTGGTACTCACCAATTTATAATAAAATTTAGCCATTACACATAATCAAATGAAGTAGCAAGTGGACCAACACTATAGTGATCAACATTTTGACATAGGTGATTGAGTCTTTGTACGATTACAACCATATAAGTGAGGTCTCTAAAGTAACATAAAAAAGGATAACAATTTGTCTCTTAAGTATTATATCCCTTGTCATATCTTGCAAAAAATTGGTAGTGTGGCTAACAAAATGGAATTCCCCTAGTCCACTCGTATACATCTAGTATTCCGTGTATCTTGCCTGAATAAGGTAATTAGACACAGAGTTTCTAATCAAACTTAATTATCTAAATTGGATGAGGAAGGTAAGGTTATTTTAGATCCTGAAGAGATCCTTCAAATATTCACTAAGCAATGATGGACCAGAGCGATTAAGGAATACTTGATCAAATGGAAGAATTTGCATTGTGAAGATGAAACATGAGAGGAAGAAGCATTCCTATAACAACATCTGGGATTGATTCAATGTTGAGGCTAATGTTATGCCCTTAACCTATGGAATTTCTAGGGACATGTATGGCTAACTTGTGGCTTACATACCTCTCATATTATCTTATCACATTTCTTTATGTTCTTAGTAAGGTTGACATATGGAAAAACCATGGATAATTAGAGTATATATAGGAGGTAGTGGTTACTATTTGATCATAATAATTAAATGTTTCTCTCTTTGCATTGTTATGGAGGTCCCCCCTCAAAGTGGCTCAGTTATATTTATCAAGCATTCTGCTCTTTTGTCAATTATTGTTATGGATCTATATATTATGCTCTTATTTCTATGATATAATATTCTATTGTGTGAACATCTAAGTAATTTTATTTCAAATGTGTTTTATAAATACATGTAAAAGTCCATTCATTATCATTAATTACTTTTTTCAGAGACATGTCTATCTAATTCAAGGTAAAAACACCTCTCAAGCTTGCATAACTACCCTATTCTTCCCTATTTTTGTATCAGTGATAGGAGTAATATTATTATAGGTTTGAATATTCAAATAACATCCCATTATAAATATTTGTTAAGTTAAACTCTATATCACTACATGCACTCGCATATAACATATTGCATAAGTGTTCACACACAAGCCCACATAAAGGGGATAACTACATCAATTAGAAGCCCTCTTTAGAGTAATAAATATGTAGGTATGACTCACTAATAAAGGGGTATTTAAGGTCATATCAAATTCACTTAAGCCCAATAAACATTATTTTTTAAGGTGACATGCCCTAATTAGATGGCCTAAGGTTTTGATTTACATATTGATATTCAGAACCTATACGCACGATCCAAATAGATAATTTACAAGGTGATAATGAACCCTAACAGGCGCAAGTAGAATTACAAAAAAGGACTTGTATTTCATACATGATAAAATTGTTAGTTTGTAGATAGAAATGTCAATCTAGTGTTCCTAATTTGATGGTAGTGACCGAGTGACAAATAGTTAATTTACAAAATCTGATGAATCACATTTGATCATCATCTCAATTGTTTTGCGCCTGTACTTCTCATATCTATTTGTGCATAATTCAATAAGCTAAGTATTATTCCTTATTCATGATTAAGCAAACAAATCACTATGTGTTATTGTACTTTCCATATTTAGCATATTTCCATTATTCAATAATGTATCAAAATATATTATGAATCTAAATTATTTAATTGGCCTGCTTATTAAATAGTCTTCTCCTTAGTTGATTGGGTTTTTCTCTTTGCCCTTTGTTCTAAAAATGGTCAAACATTTGGTGAACCCAACCGATGAGTCTTCTCACTCAACCATAGATTGATTTAGGGTTTTCAACCTTCTAGGGTTTCAGAATACTATAATTACATATCTGAATTTTATTTTTCATTATTATTGGCATCTTTGTTTTCATTTGTAAAAAAAATAAAATGTTAAAAAAATATCATTTGAAATTGAAGATAAGGAAGCATTAATTCATCATATCAATACAAATCAATAATTAATTGATGCATTTTTATATGTCACACGAGATGACATCAATAAACATGTTAAGGCTAATGCATCTACATTTGGTAATGATGAATCTTTCAAGGGTACTACTATTAGTTCAATCCCATTATCCCTTCCCTTAAATACACCATTGATTCCTACATTTAGTGGGGGTACTTGATATGTCTTCAAGCCATTATTCCCTAAAGATCAAACAAATATTGTTACATTCTCTATGGGAACAACCAATACTTCAACTCAATAACTAGTTTCAATACCTACATCAACACAAGTAGTGTTTGCATCCCCTTTGGTGATTTCTCAAATATCAAATCTTAATGGGTATACTGTACAAAATATCCTCCAAGTTATGTAAAATTTGGGTGATAAATTATAAATATTGAGTAAAAATCTTCAAAATCAACTCATGTTCTTGATTCATAATATGTATTACATAATTATCTTGCATTTGAGATATATTTGCACCATTTACCAATCAATTTTATAGCACCCAAGCTCACACTTTATAATGGCAAGGGTGATCCTAAGCAACATCTATGATCTTTTTATGTAGCATGCCTTGATTATGCTTCAAATGATAAACTTTTGACAAAATTATTTCCAAGAAGCCTAAAAGACTATGCTTTGATATGATTTTATTGTCTACCAATATGATCAATGAAAGCATTCAAACCTCTAGTAGATCAATTTATATCATATTTTTCTATCAACATTAATGAAAATATGCCATATGAATAAATTACAAAGATCAAGTAAGGAACTAATGAGCCCATAAATGAATGTATTTTGAAATACAAGATAATGTTGGCCAAGTTGATAAATCAAATGGTAAATAAAGAGCTTCAAGATATATTTAAGCATAGTTTGCTTACCCTACTACATGAGTTTATTGTATTCAATAAATTTAAATATCTCACAGACTTATGACATGTTGTTCGAGATCGATAAATGAAACTTATTACATTGAACAAGCTTAATTATGTAACTAACACACCAACTACATCAAATACAAAGTTTCAAATCAAACCAAGTTATAAGATAAAACTTCTAGAGACTAAGAAGGAAGCAATAAACATTGTTGAATACAATGTTACAATAACATAATTGACTCATCTTATCCAATGCATGTAAGAGAAAATTTATATAATTACCTAATTCTCCAACTTCGCTCCTTAAGAATCTAGTGGAATATCATCACATATCTCTCTCTCCTCCATTTGAGGTTTATGTGAGTTGACCTCTACCAAAAGGATATGATGTAAATGATTATTATGACTGTCACCAATGTGTTGGGCATTCTAAGAATACATTTTTCAAATTGAATCAAATGATACAAGACCTCCTTGATAGTTAACAACTTATATTTGATGATTCTCCAAAGAATCTAGTGTCAAAACATGGTGGCCACCAAAACTAGTATTTAACAATCCATTATAAGATTATTCTAAAGAAGCACCAAAAGTACAAATGGCATATAATGCACCTCCTCCACCACATTAATAATGCACATTATATGGGATTATTATCGCACTTACAAACAAGATACCTCCTATGATTTAGAGACCTTCTATTACATTTGATGACAATGAAATTATGGATGATGACTCAGATCTTCATTCTTTATTTATTCATGCACATATTGATCATTATCCTATATAAATTTTATTGTTGATTATGGTTATAGTGAGAATGTATGTACCATGACATTACTCACACATTTGGGATATACACATGATGATTTATACCCTTCAACCAAGATGGTCAAGGCATTTGATAGAAAATCACAAGAGGTTTTTAGTGAGATTGATTTACCTTTATAAGTTGGTCTAGAACATGTGCCCACAATGTTTTTAGTTATACCACATATACCAATATGTTTTTAGTTATACCACATATAGGATTATTTGATATGCTAGTGGGACGACCTTGGATTCATAATCTCTACACATTGCCCTCCATAGTGCATAGATTTCTCAAGCATATTCAAGCCAACTGGGTAATCAAAGTTTAAGGAATTCAATATGAACATCCTCTACACCAAGATAAATTTATTCCAATATAGCTAATTATACAACCTAATAAGGTTAATCATGAATGAAAGGATAAGTAAAAGGCAATTACCTTTCCTAGGTGACTGGTACTTAAGAGGTCATTGCATTAGAGATACCCCTAGACTTGTCACTCAATTTTTCACCCTTAAAAAGGTAATTCAAGCCTTATCTAAATTGAGTGGAACATGGTATTACCCCTAGAATTGTGGGTTGTCTATGGCACAGTTAAACCTTTAGATTGAAGGCCTAACTCCCTTGATATGTTCATTCAAGCTCATAACCTATACTACTAACTTGTTTGGGGTTGAAAAGGGAAAGAGGGAGCATGAAATAAATTTATCCTAATGAGGTGATACACCAAGTTAATCCCCACATGAATAATATGTACTTGCATTATGAAATATGACTCATAAAACTAATCTCAACACTCTAAATTTCTCAAACATAAGTATTTCAAAGATGAAGGTGATATGTAATGCACTTCTCAAGGTGGATGAAAAAAAGGTATGATTGTAAACACTATTATCCTTTCCTACACTTAAATACATATAAAGACACTAAATACACTTCATGTGACCTATTAGAGATTAGAATACTTGCACAAAACATGAAAGAGTAAGATGAACACAAGGATAGATGATTATCACTTGGCATTCAACTATGTACTACTTCACACACTTAGAACAAGAAGTTATAAAATGAAGACTAGCTTGAAATATTTATTCAAAGGAAAATATAGTACTCAAACTATCATGGCTTCGCCATACTAGGTGTGGATTCTACAAACTTAGCCAAAAGTGGCTACTTATATAAAGGTGTGAAGAGAGAGAGAGGGGGGGCGTAGTAGAGGAGGAGTGACGAGTGTCCATGAGAGTTAAAACAATAAGGAGAGTTATGAGATAGTCTAAACATACCTCTAAGGCCATGTGTCTCACTCCAAAAACAACTCTAACCTTCTAAGTGGCATGGGGGTTACAAATTAGCTTGATACCTTGATTAGCTTCTTGAAAACCATCTTTTTTTGCATGAAAGGAGTGACAAATAAACCTTAAAAACATGAATAAACCATGAAATAACCTTATACCACTCATTGGACATCTCCTAGGTCTTAATGAACTCCTCTGACCTGACATCCCATCAGTCATGTGCATAGGTGTCTTAAAAATCTTCATTTCCCATGCCTAGATTGGTCCAAGTGGCCTAAAACTCAAGTGCATATTCTTCAGGGAAACCTATCTCTACAAATGGTCTTCCAATATGTTATCAAGTCTAAAACACACCATTTTGGTTCTTAGAACAACTCCCAAGAATTCATTTTGCTCTGTAAGCCCTCACTAGGCATAGTTTCTTTGTAGCCCTAAAAACCTATAAACCTCCTTGTGTAGGGAGTTATACAGATGATAATGAGAAAATAAGGGTATATTATATGAGCCAATATGGCCTTATAGATCCATACCAAATTTTTAAATCCTTAGTGAAATTTCATCTTTAATGCTTTTCTCTCTCTTGAATTACGCCTCAATAAGGCCTCATTGCGTAGGACCCCATTTTTTTCCTTAGACCTCTTCCACATGTGTGAAATCACTAAAATCATGTTATTCAATTTACATAGGTGATCACCAACCTCTGCACCAATTTTGAGGTCCTAAGACGCTGTAGAAGTATGCGAACCAAGAAATGGCCTTACCACCTAGTCTCATTTTGAGCCTATTTGAGACTACCTTAGAAAATGGGCTTGGTTTTATCACCTATATAATCTCTTACACAATTTTTTTGACTTTAATAGATATGAAAAATATAAAATGACCTCATCCCATTATTGGGAAGCTCTCCCCTTCTCATAACACCTACAGAATACCAAAAACATTCAAAACCAAGGCATTTGTGAAAATATATACAAGTGATGTTAGCATAAAATTACACGTTAAAAACATATTTGGATTCCTCAACAACATAAAATATTTTTTATTTTCAAACTATGTCATTATATATGCATTTGAGGTCTTTTTCCCATGACTGGTCACTATCAAGGTTCAAGAGAGGTTTAAGACCTCTTTAGGGTCTTAACAATTGTTCATAAAGAATGAATCATTAATTGACATCCTTCAAATTTTAAAACCTTACTTAATAACCTAAAAAACTATCACAAATGGCTTAGCTTCCCATGCAAAGTGTGGGATATGGTACGAGCATCTGAAGTTTCTCCTCAGGTGGCATGCTTAGTGTTCTTGAGCTTTGAGAGAGGTCTACTTTGAGTTTCGGATCTCAAAACTCAATTCCATTATTGTAAAGAGTTAATACACTTATAAAAATAAAATCACATGATTACACATGCTCTGATATTCCTTTTTGCCCCACTATATGCTCATGGTGTACTGATCAGGGTGTTTGGGGTTTACACCTTGTCTCCTTGCTAACCCTCAAGGTCATTTGGATGAAAACCTAAGATTAGGTGGCTCATATAAGTGTATGTAAACATTTTATATGATCTTAAATTTCCCTTAGGGTCCCTTCATGTGGTTTAGAATGCTTGTTTCATGCTTTGAGTTCAAAATGATGCCATAGTCTCATGACTGCCCCTTGCCAACAGAGCGGGCCAAGTCTGAGATACATATGTCCAGTGATTATATGGAATTTAAGGGATCATGAATGCCTTTTTAAACCCATTATAACCTCATGTACCAATTTTCAAAGTATTATCATGCCTATAGGGCTCTCAAAACTCAAATTCCCTTAAGATTGGATTGTAACCTGTGTGTGACTACAGGGTTTTGATATGACTGATTATGGAGTCATGAAACTCAGTTTGGTTCATCTTATTTCATTTTTAATTTTTAGTTCCATAACCTCATGACCTCCTATCAACATTTTAATAGGCATCAAAGCCTCATCTATACCTTTATTTTTCACTTTTGGTTTAGAACCAACCCATTCTTGGAGTAAGTTGTAGGTGCTTGTTTGGTCACTTCATTATGCTCTTTATGTTTTAGGACCTCATATCCCACATCAATAGCCCTCTCAGTGGTTAATTAACTTATTTTAAGTCTCATTTGGGTTTAATTACCTCTCTCACACACCTATGTATTCTTTCTTCACTAGACTTAAGACCCATTGTCTAGTTGGCCACCTATAGATGCTTATTAGGGTTATTGATTGTGTAGTGAGTTTAGGACCTCATTCATTCCCCTAATCTCCTCAAAACTCTTTAACCTAGCTGAGGTCTCAAGTTTAGGATGGTAACATCTTCAATGTCTCTAACTCTACCTCTCCTTTAGGTTTAACACTTGGTTGATCTCTCAAACAAGTATGTAAATGACCTATAGGAAGGTTATGACTGCACCCTTGTGCCTAGGGACTCATTCCCACACTACAAACCTCCTAATGGTCCATGAACTCTACTTGTAGTTCTGAATGGTTTCAAACATTGCTCAACACCTCTGTCTCTCCATTGTGTGAACTTTACCCTACACCTTTGAGTTTGGTTGTAGGTGTTCATTGTGTAACAACCCCACTGAGTTTGATTTAGAAAAATGTGACGTTTTTTTTAATTTGATTAATGTATTCTTCATTAGAATTTAAAACTATAATATAATTAGTGATCTAGATATACCGGTCTAAGTGTGTTATCTACAAATAAGCATGTGACATCTAGCAGTCATTGATCACTATCCACATATGAAACACATCATAACCAAATATGGAAAGTAAATTACAAATGTCCAACCATGACTTCTACAATGATACAACCATTGATTCCAAGTTAAACTAAGTAATAATTACATCTCATCAAATATAATATCTCAATAATAATAATAAATATAATACAATGTACAAGATATAAAATGCAAAGCCCTAAGGAACATGAGTTTTTGAACTCTAGTATCTCAGGCAATCTTAAGTGTCATCTCCAATGAAGTATTATTGTGGGGAGGGAGAGCATCATCTAAATACCTTTCCACACCAACCATAGACCATTCCGTACATAATTCCCATTAGGGGATGGCCCTCCCTTCACAGATGAGTAGATAGTGATGGTGCAGGGATTCAAAGAGACAAGTTAGTAACCATGTGTTGTATGATTTCTAAAACTAAACATGCAGTGTATCATAAAGAAACATATTCTAACAAGATATCGTATAAACATGTAAATCATACTCATGAAATGATAATGTCTCACTAACATTATCTAGCCAAGGTTTTTAAATAGTTATTGATCTCCAGGATCAGTCAATTTCATACACACCACTTGATCAGAGTACCTTCATCTGACATTATGATGTTAGTAAGCTAGTGAAGTCCATCTCACTACTTATTCAGTATCAGTAATGTGAGATATATATAACCAATAAATTCATATAGATTAATTCCTACCAACAATCAGAAAACATGTTAAACATAGCAATAACCAAAACACATACATTTAGTCCATCAAATGTATGAATGAATATAGACATAACAATTACAGTTTGTACCACACAGGTATAACATACATTTAGACTGTAGTTTTCAAATATAAAACATTGTATGACATATCATTATATCATATTTCATTATTCATAAACACAACTACACAATTACAAACAACTAGTCTTACAATTTCAAGAATCAAATGCCCCATAATCTTAAATAATAGGCAAGCAAGTACAATTTTATACCAATCGAGTATATCCTATGTTTATACTGCATAATTTAATTTTTATAATTCTATTTAATATGTATAGTACAATCAATAATATTATAGTCCACCATTTTTATGTACATACTACTTACTTACAAGCATACAGTCATTATATTTGCAGATAACTAGTTATAACATAATCTTTCGCATGAACAACTCATTCTATTTCTAGGAGATTGTTTTCACAAGGTTAGAGTTTTCGATCTCAAGGAAACTCTTTGTCTTATTTTAACCATCAATTGCTATAGGTATATTTCTTATATATGAGTTCTTGTATATCACAATATGCACTATATGTAAGTACTAAAATGATATGTAACTACTATATCAATGTTTATTTATATTTCTTAATCAAGAACTTCCTATGATTTCAACAATCTTAAAACTTTCATGTTCAAAAAATATTTTGATGATCTATAATGGATTCAACAATATAAGACTCCTCCATGGTTTTTATCCCGAACTAAATATATTTTCATCCTGATATAATTAAAGCGTATATAACTTCATACACAAGTTTTCAAGACTACATAATCTTTCATATCAGGATTCGCATATAAGTATTCAAAAATATCCAAATTTCTCTTATATGATACATACAAGTTTCATCAAGTACGTAGATATATGAATCACCCAAAGTCATGACAATACACTAGTCAAAATCTATGTTATAGGCATGCATCCTAATGTATATATATACTATGTATGTATAAGGGTGCCTATATTCTCATATAGACATATTTTGTATATTTGCACACCTTACATAACATATAATAAGTATTACATAAGTTGCATACTAATAATATTCTTCATTTTTCTATTCCTAAATCAATAATTAAGGTTTATAACTGGATTTTACCATTTTCCAAATCCTTGTTACTTATTTGATTATTTTTAAATCATGAATCCATTATGACGAATAGAGGATACATTTTAGGATGGCTAGCACCTTCTAAAATAGATTAAAGTTGCAAAGGTAACTCATGTCAATCAAAATAGCATCGACTCAGTCCAATAGTCAAAATGCACTAGCAAGCTTTGATACATGGATTAAAAAGGCATAGTCAGCCTTGAGGGTCTCAATAAGAGTAAAGAGAGTCATCAAAATATTAAAATCAATAAAGGATATCCGACCATCAACTCAACTGAGCTAATTAAAATGGATTGCAATAATAAACACAAGGCTACGTCTATTCAAGTTACTCTCAACCCAACTATTAGTCAACTATATATATATATATATATATATATATATATATAATCTCAGCTAACAAAATTGATAGTTAAACTCATGTCACATAAATCTACTAACATACATAGATCACAAAGATAACAAACTTACATGGTGAATCTTTTGTTGATAATGTTAATTTATAAATGGACTACTAACTTTCCCATATGTTAGATATGGGTAATTGGTTTATAACACATACATACGTAACAATAACCGTTGATCCACTAGAAAATTAACTATTTTTGAAATCCAATTCCTAACACCACTATATTGAAATTGTCAATCTTGCTCGAAATTTGTGAAAAAGCACAATTTAAACCAAATTCACTTAAACGTGTTAAATAGTTCAATCTTATCGTATACAAGTGTCAATTTAGGCTAATGTATCCCTAAATGGGGCAATGTATTTTATGTGATTATTAACTTTTCTCAAGTCATTTTGAGCCAAAATGACAAAAATGTAATTTGACGCTCTGAATCACTAAATTTTTCTAATTCGGAAGCACACGACATGTGCATGTGTTATTTTGTATCAACAACGTCCTAAATGGGATATATGTTCATACACAACTAACACCTTCTAATTATACTCCAGTCAAATTATGACCCAGTAATAAGACATTCTAACCAGTTTGATTAATAATGGGCAACCAATTTCTAAAGAATTGCATAAAATTTGATTAATTTCACTTAGGCAAATTAATCCAAATTAAGGGCTTAAGTAGAAAATCCATAGAATTTATTGAAGATTTGTTAATTGGAAATTGATTTCTAATATCTACATCATTAGGTGACATCATTTGTGGGGTGGCATCCATAAGCCATAAATGCAACAAATATCAGGTTTAAGGCCTCCCATGCCTCTTTAATGCCCCTTCTTTCCAAATATTTATGGGGATATTTATAGGTTAAGTATCAAAAATTGAATTGATTCATGGCCACACATCTTGATCTCAAGATGGATGTTCACGGTTGATTTTGATAAAATTCAAAAAGTTATAAATAGGAGGGCCAAGACCACCATTTTAAAACTTCATTTGTGTAAACTTATTATGCAGAATTCTCTCCACAAGTCATATGTGTGTAGTGTTACTATGCTTAATTTACAATAGGATAGCTTCATTAATAGGCATAATATTTATCAAAATATCATAAGCCTAGTTTCATTGGTGCACTTGAGATGATGGAGGAGCATTGTCATTCATCATTACTAAAGACTGAGAACCAAATCAAGGGGAAAATCATGTTTTGAGCCACATTTGGATGCTAAGATGCTTTTAGGAAGATTTGAAGTATATGCTTTCTTTCAATAACTCTTAATTGTCATTTACAAACCCCATTGAAGGAGTTGGCTTAGTTAGTTATGTTCTTATGCATTTCTTGAGTTTTCTTGACTAATACTTGTTCTAACTCACTTTGGATTCCATCTCTACAACTATTAACTATCTATCTATTAATAGTCAAATTTATCCACTTATTATTGTTAATTTATATGTCCATAGTTATTATATCTAACTATCATAGTAATTTAAACTTCAATTATGATCTTTATTACCATCACTAAGTGGCTTATGGTCTTACCTTAATCCGAAAATTATTAAACGGTTAAGATCCACATAGTATAGATAACAATTATTATTCTTAGTAACCGGAGAGGGACCGACCATAATGTCACTATCCAATAACCATTCTAAAATAATTATCAAGCACTATGTCATAATGACTTTCACTTGTTGAGTTATATTAACAATGATTGGATAATACAAATCCACATAAACTAGTAACTTATAGGGTGGTTGTTATACAATAATATTGACTTAATACCTATGGTTGTTTCCATTAATTGGCTAGGTCGCTATTACCAAAATCATTATTTCCATTAATTTAAACATGTAGTAACATTGAAAGCCACTTATGGTATAATCATTATATAGGGTTCTCTTAGCATAAGTCACCAAGTTTGTTGGCATAGATAACTAAACTAGCTCAGAATATATATATATATATATATATATATATATATATATATATATATATATATATATATATATATATATATATATATATATATATAAGGGTTCCACTATATTGGATCACTAACTAAACTGAATCTTAATAATCAAATGTTTGAGAACTCATATTGGATCACCAACTATATTATAAGTCGATGCAATACACACACACACACACATGTATGTATGTATGTATGTATATAAATAACTAAATTGGATCGTTATAATCAATGTTTTATTGTTTTCTAATAACATACATAATGATATTGATATATTTAATGTACTATGATATAGTCTGATAATATGCTTATAATAAAATCGTTGCTTATAATAAATATGATACATAATTATATATCTTATATTTTTTGATATCCCATAGTCAGTGATTTTATTTGAAGTATTTGATTTTATTTCAATGCATTATAAACATTCCTACCCATACATCGTATGGAATGCTATGATTTGATTTGAAGAGAGTCGGTGATTTGATTTGATTTCATAATTATGTGTAAAAAAAATCACTACTGTATACTAGTTTGTTGTATATCACCATATAATTATGCTAACACATAGAATATATTGTTTAACATATATATATACTATTCTTTTATACTAAGTCATTATTTTAAAAGTATGTACTACAGTTCGTTATCTCTCAAGACACTATTATAAAATTGTTTCATATTGTTCAATTGATATATATTTGGATTGTATATAGAAATCATTGCAGTTATTTTTAATTCACTATAGTTGGATATATGTGTCGCTATAGTTATACACTCCATACAATATAATATGCTACCCTTTTAATATACAGTTCTCTATTAAATACCAACTTCATTTATGAATACATACTACATATATATCATAACAGGATGCTAAATGAATGCACATGTACATACTAGAAACGTATGCATATATGTCATAATAAAATGCTAAATAAGTATAAACTTAGCTAGAAGGATTACAGTGGATCGACGGTAGCCTATTTTTCCCACCATACACTTCAGATTCCTTCATCACATTGGTTGATCCTCTTCTTTCCTTCTTCTCATGTGGCATTTTCCTTTTTTTCTTCCTCCCTCTTTAGTTGTGCTCCTCTCTCCTCTTTTATTTTTTTCCTTACCACTTTTTTTGAATGATTTTTATCTTTTTTTATCTTCATTCTTTTTTTTCTTTTTGATTTTTTCTTTTTCTTTTTATTCTTATTTTAAGACTTTCTCCTTTTTCCTAAATTATGAGTTTTTCAAATAAATTAGTAATAATAGGTCTTAACAATCATAGTGACTTGACCAATATAAGGTCAATAACATATTTTTTAAATTGAAATGGTAAATTTCACACTACTATTCCAATCCTACTTTATAACATCATAGTTGTTATGTTTCCTGGGTTATCTATGTCCTTTTACCAACTATTAAGTCATGTATTGATATTCTCGATATCATAAAGATAACTATCTAATATTACTAAGACAAACTAAGCCTACATACAGTAGTGCCAACACAATTCATGAAATTTTATATTTTTGAAAATATTAACAATCATGAATACAATGACACGTCATAGATGCACAGTAACATTCACAACACAAACACATGAGATTAAATCATCTAAGCATAAATATGAGCTAGCATACACAACTAATCATGCCTAAATCATTTTTCTAAATGCAATAGCATAAAAAATGCACCAATGCTGACAATTCAAACCATGCATCTCATATGTATTATTTAATGTGGTGTGTACAGGGTTTTAGTCATTCCTATGTTGTCTCTCAACATCTCCATATACGTCACCTTCTCTGATGATGCTCTCCCTCCATCATGCTTTAAGGAATGAATCTCTCATGTGTACAACTCATAACAAGCAAGTAGTTCATAACATCATGACATATATATCATAAAATATTGCTAAATAACAAACCAACATGATTATAATGTGAATAATATACATTACAACTAACTCTTAGCAATGAAATCATGTAATCAAAGCAGTATTCAACTGTCCCATAATAGCATATAACTTATATCTTAATCAAGTAGTAATCAATTCAAATCACCAACTATAAATATCCATGGATAATCTAGTAAATTTGCTTAGCAAGGAATTGAGATGTAACACATTAGGGCTCGTGACTATGTATTGGGTTTTGAATCTAAACTCATTTCTATAGCCATGACATTTGGAGGGTCAAAAGAACTTATTTTATTAGCATTTTAGGGTTTGATTATACCTTTTATGACATTTCAAGTCACTTCCCTCTTGTCTCTTCTGTACAGGGTACTACACACAATCCTATATGTGTTTAGACTATTAACTCTTGACTGCTCAAGTGGCCTAGGTGTTTCTTTGATGAGTTGGAGCATTGTCTTCACTCTATCCCATAGTCAGAATTTAAGCTTTGATGTTTTGGCCTTGGATCCAAAATAGGACCTATAGGCTTAGGGCATGTAGGTCACCATTAGACTATTTAGGACTACACAAAGAAACACTTAGTGAGTTCTTTAGCTTTTCAACATTATCAACCACTTCATACCTCCCTTGTTACTCCTTAAAGGTCCATAGAGCTTGTAATCAAGCATTAAGTCAATCTCAACTCACCTTACAGTCCTATACAAATTGCATATAATCATCTTATGAATAAACCTTGTGAGTAGAGAATTGGAGATTCTAGTCAGTTGGAAACAACTTGGTGATGGCATTGAGGTGTTTATAGACCATTAAATACATAAAGATGTATATTAGGCCTCTTTATGAATCTTGAGCATCTCCCATCTATCCTTATAGTTTGTACAACATGTAATTGAAGGAAACAATTATGAATCATATTAATAGGTATATTGAACTCATATCTTCACTTTTATTCACTTTCAATGGTGCAATAAGGTATCAAGAACTTACACCATGATGTATCACTGGTTCTTGAGTCTATTTTAATGATCAAACATATAGTGGACTATTCAAACACAAACCATGTCAAAATAACATGGTATCCATGAAACTAAGAGACTTTCCATGAATAATGAAACATTAAAAACCTTTGAGAATGAACACCATGAAAAGGAAATAAGAACTTGTAGTAGGATCGTTGAAATAGTTTGTTCATCAAGACATTCTTCTTCCAAATGAAAGAAACTCATAGAGATGAATTGGTTGATTAAACCATCATGAAAAGGAGATACATGACCTCTAAAAACCACCCTCAAAACCATTCTTCTCCATCAATTTTTGAACTAGAGAAACAGGTGCAAGAACAAACCTCTCTTGGATGGATAGGCCATAGTGACCTATTGTCACTCTTAGTGATTGTTTATAAAGAAGAAGCCATCAATATACAAATAAATGCCACTAATTTAAATCTTATTAGGACCCCTAACAATGCCTAAAATTTTATCTCCTAAATCTCTCTCTGTCTTGATTGTACCATTCAATGCAAACTTGTCTTCCTAAGCTTATAAAGGCAATGATGGAGGAAAAATGGTGTCTAGAGTGTTAGTTCGACTTGAAACTTGGTCTATAGATGGAAAATGATTTGAGGGATCCCCAGGGTCACTTCTAAACCATTTATGACTGAAAATTGATCTTGCAAGGCTGGATAAATGCTTATAAAGTGTCATTTTGCCAAGATTAGGCATTGAACTATAGATGCTGTCAGATTATGACTATTAATGAACCTTAAATGACTTTTTTTTGACACCAAAGATATTTGGAATCTTTTTTAAACGTTCTTTTCTTGAAGTGGTACATCTAACCCTTCCAAATGGGCCAAAAGGTGGCCAAAATGACTTTTTTTCCATAAGAGAGTCAAATAAAGGTTAGAGCGTGATATTATAACATTAAATGACATCAAAATAACCCTTTGTAATGAATCTAGACTATATTAGACATTTCACCATGTTTGACCATTCCAAGACCTTGTGATTGACCATAAGACTAGACAATTAAACCTAAGACAAAAACTTGGACAATGCTAGACAAAGATATATATATGACCATACGAGACTATTTAAGACCATGACAAGACCATGACAAACATTATACACATCTATAAAGTTTTAACCTATAAGGGGTGACCAAACTTTGACACGAAGTCAAATTTTGGTCAACATTCTTGGTGATTCACAGGGGTAACATGGCTGCAATGTTAATGGACCAGTAGCCTTCTCCTTTCATTGGAATATGGAGTCACTCTTTTGTTAGAATCTAAACTACTATACCTTTTAAAGGTTTCAAACTCACATAAAACACACAACAAGAAGGAAACACACACTATGCTCAAAGCATTTAGAGAAAACACATAACAAGGACTCAAATAACACACCTAACCTACTATGTATAGACCTCAAACATGTTTGAGGTGATAAAACACTTCCTCTTGCTTCAACCAATATCAAAAAGAATATTTCTCGAGTCATATTTGCTCCATGAGAGTATGTCACCATATGATGGATGTTTGTTAGAAAAAATTGGCTTGTGAAGGTGGTCAAAAGACTTACCATTCATAAGACCTCTACTAGTTTCAAGTGAATCATTTGAAGCTCCATTGAATAGTCCTTCTAGATCTCTTATAGGTCTACTTGACAGTGCAGCCTTCTTGATCTTATTGATGTCCATTTGGTGCTTATCAACTTGTTTCTTGGGAGTCATGGGAGTTATCTCAACTTCACCTTCATATAGACCATGATGTTCTTGATGTTTAGATATCTCAAACTTGCCTTCTTTCTGGCCCATCATGTCTATAAGTGACTCAACATCAAACTGTTGCCTAGGCTATTGTTTGGCCACACAAACTTTTGCCTTGTGTTGATTAGAATCCTTCATGGTTGTAGCTTGCTTGCAATGTCTTGACACTCTTTTTTATGCTCAATAGGTACATCAATGACCTTATAATCAAGTTCATACTTATTTTGAGGGAGAGTTGCCTTACTTATTCAAACTCCTAAACTATGGCATGAAACTACTGCCATAAATCATCCTCTTCTTCATGACTGTCACATTCATGAACTTCTTCCTTTTCAGCAAGTAAAATTGCATTATCTTCCTTGTTATCATAATTTATCATAGTTGGAGACTTATCATCATCATACATATGAATAAGATAGTTACCTTATGTAGCTTGTTGAAAAAGTCCATCAAGACTTACCTCAGAATGTTCATTGCCCTCATCATGAATGACATATGTACTAAGAATCATCTCTTCAATGAAAGTAAATGGAGCATAATCATAAGTTTCAACACCATATTCATCTAGGAAGAGATAAAAAATACCTTCAAATTTGGAAGATGTTACATCATCTATGACATGTTCTCCTTGCTCATGGATGATATAATTCAAATTAAAACTAGCTTCCGCATGTGGTTCAATGTGGAACTTGGCCAATGATTGTGTTCTTATAGTCACCTTTGTTCCATACTTTGTTTTAAAGGTCAAGAAGGAAAAATCAATAGAAACATATCCTCTTATTTTGGCGATGAAATCTCTTGATAGACAAATAACAAAATGTGCAAGTAGATCTACCACCACTATGTCTTATAAGATTAAAAAACTTAGGCAATCATGCAAAAAAAAATTCAAACCTTCGATGATGCCTATTGACTTAGCTAGTGTCCCATCAAGATGCAACAGTCCTTTGCTATATGGATCATATTTCAATCCCAACTTGTTTGCAACTAGTTTGGGCATAACCGAAGTGCTTGCCTCACTATCCATAATGCAATTGTGAACAAGCTTATTTCCCATAATAAGGGTGAGATAGAAATGTGAGGGCTTTTCAAATTTGGGGGAGGATTCAACAATATGAGTAGGTGCATTTATGAGGGATAAACCACCATGTCTTGATGGTTAAGGACTGATATGGAGTTAGGATAACTACTCTTGGAGTAATTCCATTTGATCAGGTATATGGAGCACTTTCCAAAGGGATATGGATGTTTTAGTGTTATTCAAAGAGTTAACGATATTCAAAGAAGGAAAACTAACCTTTTTTTGCATCCTAGGAGGTAATGAGTCACCCTTCCCAAGCTCTAATTTTAAAGAGGTGTAGGTTTGTAGGGGGTGCCATATTTGCATCTCAAACATCTCCCAAAGCTCTTCTCTTGGACCTTATGTTGGCTGCAAATAAGGTGCTTTGATTTAGGACAAGTCTATTTTCCACTTGAAATTTTACAAGGCTCACTCTTTGACTGCTACACTCTCCATTTGATTTTGCCTACATAAAAGTCTCATTTTTTGTTGTCAAGTGAGGAGTAGACCCTCTTTGAACTACCAAAGCTTGTCCTTCACCCTCATTGGAATTCATGTACTATCCTTGATG
Organism: Torreya grandis; assembly: GCA_037957365.1. Classification (NCBI taxonomy): domain Eukaryota; kingdom Viridiplantae; phylum Streptophyta; class Pinopsida; order Cupressales; family Taxaceae; genus Torreya; species Torreya grandis. Next base: position 1,703,083 of record JARHVA010001230.1, read on the forward strand.
CTATCATTCTTCTTCTTGAACCAAGTTATTATGGACTGGAACCATGGCTCTCGTGTTAGGAGTAAAATTTGGATTGTAGGCATTGGGTGGCCTATTGAAATTAGGTTGACCTTGTCCCCTCCCTTAACTAGTATGTTGGGGTGGAAATCTATCTACTTAAAGAGGGCAATAGTATGGGTTTTGGTAAGCTCCAAATTGTTGATTTGGTTACCTAGTTTGAGCTTCTAAGGTCTTATATCTTGCTTCCCAATTAATGGCATCATCTAATTTCTTTGGAGCAACTTTAGCCTTATTTCTTGGATTTGGAAATGGAGGAATAGCAGACATGTTAGGAAAGATGGTCATAGAGACATTTGGAGAGAGTTTACCAGCTTAAATCAAACCATTCTCAACTCTAATGGCTATATCATTGGCCTCAGGTAAAGTATATCCACCCATGGACTGCAACATGATAACTATATTAGTCCCAATAACTCTTAGGTAAGTTAGAAAAACAAAACTTATAGGGGGTCTCGTGGGAGGTGGCAGCCTATTCCATGTCCTTTGGAACCTCTCATTGAAGTTATGCATGGTTTCATTGGGCCCTCTTTGAATGACATTTAGCTAATGTATGAGTGATGTATGATCACTTTTATCTTCAAACCTTTGATTCGATAATTCCCCAAACTCATCCCAAGTAGTAATACATGCTCTGGCAATGTTTTATACCAATCAAGGGCTTTTCCCCTAAAAGACATGGCAAGTAATCTGACTGCTATGTTAACTTCTATGACATTAAGGAAATTTTATAAGTTAGAGATGTCTCTAATATGCTCACTTAGGGTGATAGGACCTTCCCTATTGAAAGTGGGAACACTCTTGGTGGCATTGGGAGGGATATCATCATATGTAGTAAGGTTTATAAGATTTTTAGTATTGAAAGCTGGGAAAGCTTATTGCTTGGCCATGTTGCCTTCAAATTCCTATTTACTCTCTCACTCTTCTTGAATTTCAAAGTCTTCTTGTTCATTAGGCTTTTCAAGTGTTAATATAGGCTTAGGATATTGAAATTCAAGAGGGAGTTCAAGATGAAAGGGTGGATTTGTAAAATGGCTACTTCTACTAGCATAACCTAGTAAGGACCATGAAGTATGAACAAAATAAATAAGAAAACTTCATCTGAAACCATATATTACTTTCAGTGGAGTCTCCAAATGCTGAGTGAGAAACACTTATGTAGTTGTTGTCTTGTCATAGCCAACATTCACCTTGACAAGAAGTGTTTAGGACAATTGTCCCACCGAATATGCCAAAACTATTGTCACTCAATTTTGCACCCTCAGAGAGGTAGTTGAATCCTTCAATAAATTGAGTGGAACATGGGATTATCCCTAGACCCGTGGGTTGTCTATAATAGGGGTAAACCTCTAAGTTGAAGGACTAACTCCCTTGATATGTTCCTTCAAGTTCATCGCCTATACTACTAACTTATTTGGGGTTGAAAAGGGAAAGAGGCAACATGCAATAAATATTTCCTAATGAGATGATGCACAATGTCAATCTCCACATTAATAACATTTACTTTCACTGTGAAATATGACTCATAGAACTGATCTCAAGACTCTAGATTTCTCTAACATAAGTATTTCAAATATGAAGGTGATATGCAATGCACTTCTCAAGGTGGATGAACAAGAGATCTGATTATAAACACTATTATCATTTCCTACACTTAAAGACATACAAATACATTAACTACACTTCATGTGACCTGTCAGAGAGCATACTACTTGCACAAAACATGAAAGAGTGAGATGAACACAAGGATAATTGATTATCACTTGTCATTCAACTATGCACTACTTTACACACTTAGAAAAGAAGTTGTGAACTCAAAACCAACTTGAAATATTTGTTAAAATTCAAATATATTACTCAAATCAATAGTGCTTTGCCATACCAGGTGTGGATTCTACAAACTCAGCCAAAAGTGGTTGCTTATATAAAGAAGTGTGAAGAGAGAGAGAGGGGCGTAGTAAAGAAGGAGTGACAAGTATCCATGAGAGTTAAAATAATAAGGGGAGTTATGAGACAATCCAAATAGACCTCCAAGTCCATATGTCTCACTTCTAAAGTAGCTCCAACCTTCCAAGTGGCATGGGGGTTACAAATTGGTTTGACACCTTGACTAACTTCTTAAAAATTGCCTTTCTTTGCATGAAAGGAGTGACAAATAGACCTTATAATCATTAATTCACCATTAAATAATCTCATAACACTTTTTATATGTTTTTCATGCCTTAATAAACTCTTCTGGCCTGACATTCCATCATTCGTGTGCATAGGTGTTGTGAAACTCTTCATTTCCCATGCCTAAATTGGTTCAAGTGGCCTAAAACTCAAGTGCATCTTATTTAGGGAATTGTATCTCAATGAATGGCCTTGAAATGTGTTATTAGGTTTGAAACACACTATTTTGGTTCCTGGAATAACTCTCAATAATTCATTTTGCTCCCTAAGCCCTCACTAGGCCTAGTTTCCTTGTAGCCCTCAAAACCTGTAAACCTCCTTGTGTAGGGAGTTGTATGGATGATAATGATAAAATGAGGGAATATTATATGAAATATTATGGTCTTACATATCCATACAAAATTTCATCTTTATATTCTTAGTATAAGTTAATCTTTTCCACCCCTTTCTCTCTTGAATTAGGCCTCTTTACCTAGGACCTTGTTTTCTTGCTCTAGACCTCCACGCATGTGAAATCACCCAAAAGTGTGTGATTAAATTTCCCTAGGCCATAAAAAACCTCCATATCAATTTTTAGGTCATAAAACCCTATGGAAGTATGCAAACTAAGAAATGGTCTTACCACCTAGTCTCATTTTGAGCATGTTTGAGATTGCCTTGGAAAATGGGCCTAGTTTGATCACCTCCAGAATTTACTATGAATTTTTTTAGAATTTAATGTATATTAAAAATCCCAAATGACCTCATCACATGATTTGGAAGCTCTCCCCTTCTCATAACACTTGAAAAACACCAAAAACATGTAAAAATAAAATATTTGTGGAAATCTGTACAAGTGATGTTAGAATAAAAGTACATTTTCAGAACCTCCTTGGAGTCCTAAACAACATAAAAGAGGTTTTAGGATCAAATTATGTCATTATATATGCATTTGAGGTATTTTTTCCATGACTGGTCACTATCAAGGTTCATGAGAGGTTTAAGACATGTTTGGGGTCTTAACGATTATTCATAAAGAAAAAATCATTAATTGACCTCCTTCCACTTGAAAAACCTTCTTGAATTACCTCCTCAACTATCCCAAATGGATTATCTTTCCATTTAAAGTGTGGGATATGGTATGAACATCTGAAGTTGTTATTTGGGTGGCATGCTTAACATTCTCGAGCTTTAAGAGAGGTCTACTTTGCGTTTTATGTCTCAAAACTCAATTCCATTACTGGGAAGAGTCCATATACTTTTGAAATAACCCCCCAAATTACTCCATATGATTTTATATTAATTTTTATGTATGTTCACGGTGTACTGATCAGGGTATTTAGGGTTTAGAGCCTATCTCCTTATTAGCCCTCAAGGGAATTTGGATGAGAACTTGAGCTTGGGTGCCTCATAAAAGTGTGTGTAAACCTATGATATGATTTTAAATTGCCCTTAAGGTCCCTTCGTGTTATCTAGAATGTTTTCTTCATGTTTTGAGTTCAAAAAAATGCCTTAGTCTCATGACTATCCCTTGCCAAAAGAGTGGGCCAAGTTTGAGACAAAATAGTGGATATGTCCACTTATTGTATGGATTTTAAGGGATCATGAATGCCTTTTTCAACACATGAAAACCTCATATACCAATTTTCAAAGTATGATCATGCCTATAGATCTATCAAAACTCAAATTCCCTCAAGACTGGACTATACCCTGTGTGTGACTGTAGGGTTTTGATACGACTGAGTATAGAGTCACAAAACTCTATTTGGTTCATGTTTCCCTTTTGGTTTCATAACCTTATGACCTATTTTCAATCTTGAAATAGGCCTCAAAACCTCATCTATACCTTTATTTTTCACTCTAGGTTTAGAACCAACCCATTTTTAGAGTAAGCTATAGGTACTTGTTAGGTCACTTGACTGTGCTCTCTGTGTTTTAGGACCTCATCTCCCACATCAATATCCCTCTCAGTGGTTCATAAACTCAATTGATGTCTCAATTGGGTTCAATTACCTATCTCACACACCTTTTTATTCTTTCTTCACTAGACTTAAGACCCACTGTCTCGTTGGCCACCTATAGATGCCCATTAGGGTTATTAACTATGTTTATTGAGTTTAGGACCTCTTTCATGCCACTCATCCCATCAAAACTCTTGAACCTAGTTGAAGTCTCATGTTTAGGCTTATAACACCCTCAATATCTCTGACTCTACCTATCCTTTAGGTTTAGCATTGGGTTGATCTCTCAAATAAGCTTGTAGATGACCTATAAGAAGGCCATGACTGCACCCTTGTGCCTAGGGATTCACTCCCACACTACAAACCTCTCAATGTTTCATGAACTCAACTTGTAGTTTTGAATGGTTTCAAACATTTCTCAAAACCTCTATCTCTCCATTGTATGGATTTTACCCTACACCTTTGAGTCATGATTGTAGGTGTTCATTAGGGATCATGACTATGTGTTGGGTTTTGAATCTAAACTCATTTCTATTGCAATGATGTTCAGAGGGTCAAAAGAACTTACTCCATTGGCACAATAGGGTATGTTTATACTTTTTATGACATTTTAAGTCACTTCCCTCTTATCTCTTTCATATAAGGTACTGCATACACTCCTATAGGTATTTAGATTGTTAACTCAATTTTATTAACTCTTGACTACTCAAGTGGCCTAGGTGTTTCTTTGATGATTTGGCCTTGGATCTAAATGAGGACCTATAGGCCTAGGGCTTGTAGGTCACCATTGGACTATTTAGGACTACACAAAGAAACACTTAGTGAGTTTCTTAGCTTTTCAACATTATCAACCACTTCATACCTCCCTTGTGACTCCTATAAGGCCCACATGGCTTTTAATCATGCATCAAGTCACCCTAAACTCACGTTAAAGTCATGTACAAACTACATACAATTATCTTATGCATAAGCCTTGTGAATAGAGAATTGGAGATGCTAGTTAGTTGGAAGCAACTTGGTGATGGCTGTGAGGTGTTTATAGACCATTGAATACATGAAGATATGTATTAGGCCTCTTTATGACTCTTGAGCATCTCCCATCTATCCTTATAGTTTGTAAAACATGTAATTGAAGGAAACAACTGTGAATCTTATTGGAAGGTGTATTGGATTCTTATCTTCACTTAAAATGGTGCAATAAGGTCTTAGAAACTTACACCATGATGTATCACTGGTTACTAAGTCCATTTTGATATCAAACATACATTAGACTGTTCAAACACATACCATGTCTCTAAAAGCATCACTCTTGCAGAATATGGACCAAAAACATAAAATAAACATTGGTTCCATGAAACTGAGAGAATTTTCATGAAAAATGATGCATTAGAAACCTCTGAGAATGACCACCATGAAAAGGAAAAAGAACTTGTAGTAGGATGGTTTGAAACTTGTTCATCATGACATTCTTCTTCTAAATGAAATCAACTCGTAGAGATTAATTGGATGATGAAACCACCATGAAAATGAGGTCCATGACCTCTAAAAACCACCCTCAAAACCATTCTTCTCCATCAATTTTTGAACTAGAGAAACATGTTCAAGAACAAACCCTCTTGGATGGATAGGCCATAGTGAGCTGCTGTCACTCTTAGAGATTATTCATAAAGAAGAAGCCATAAATATGAAAACCAATGCCACTAATTTAAATCTTAGTAGGACTCCTAATAATGGCCAAAGTTTTAGCTCCGAACTCTCTCTCTCCTACCCATACCATTCAATGCAAACTTGCCTTCTTAAGCTTGTGAAGGCAATGATGGAGGATAAAATGTGTCTGGAGTGTTATTTCAAATTAAAACTTGTTACAAAGATATAAAATGATATTAGGGAGGCAAAGGGTCACTTCTAAACCATTTTTAACTAAAAACTGATCTTACAAGGTTGTACAAGTGCTTTTAAAGTGTCTTTTTGCCAATATTAGGCATTGAACTGCAAATGTTGTCAAAGTCTGACTATTACTAAACTTGATTTGACTTTTTATGACACAAGGTATGTTTGGAATCTTCTTTAAATGTTCTCTTCTTGAAGTGGTATGTCCAACCCTTCCAAATGGGCCAAAAGGTGGCCAAAGTGACATTTTTTGCATAAGATAGTCAAATAAAGGTTAGAGCATGATATTATGACATTAAATGGCATCCAAATAACCTTTTATAATGACTATAAACTATATTATACCTTTGACCATGTTTGACCATTCTAAGAGCTTGTGATTGACCATAGGATTAAACAAGTGAACCTAAGACCAGAACTTGGGCAATGTTAGATAAGGACACATATGACCATATGGGACTATTTAAGACCACTTGAGACCATGAAAAACATTAAACACCTCTATGAAGTTTCAAAATATAGGGGGTGACTAAATTTTGACATGAGTTCAAAATTTGGTCAACACAAACCACTATAACTTTTACTACCACTTCAAGACCACAAAGTCCTATGAGACATACATAGAATATCATAGATTCTACAACTCTGGATTTGGCGCATATACATGATCCTTGGTAGCATGATCAATTTTTTGTACCATATCCTCGGTCTAGAGCACCCTATGAACATCCCTTAGATGGGATCATCAGCTAGCCCTCTCTTTTCTAAAAATATTCAAAAAAATATAAAAAAATAATAAAATTCAAATAAACAAATAATACAAGAATATTTACCATTCACGTGTTTATTAGCTTTTGCATACATTGTTTACTTTATATTAGTAAATAGCATATCATTTTCTTTCTATATAGGCACTGATTTTTGTTATCCAACATTTGGATAGGGCTGCCCATGATTAGTGGCATCGTGAAAGGGTGACACACATGCATAACATGATTGGGACACATGAAGAATTGATGGAAGAGTTAATTGATAAGTTTGAAAGGAAGAAGGGAACCCCCATGCCTAAATCAATGGTAATTGAGGCTGATTTGGAAGGGCACATATGTTTCACATGTACTTGAGCGTGATACATGCATACATTAGATCCACAATACATGCCCATACAAATGTTGGATCTTTCCTCTACCCACATGACACACTACCCTATGGGCATCTGCTTTTATTGATCATGATTGGTACATGTTCTATTATTTTATGGTCACTTTACATCATCATGTTGAGCTTATATATTAATGTTTACATGTGATTATACCCATGCTTACATTTTATACAATGTATTTGATATGTTATGCTACATGACGTATTGCTAACACATGTATGCAGAGACTGATATGATATGATTATGTTAGTTTCTTATATATTTCTATTATTCATCTTATCACATGGCTTACTTGAATATACTACTTTTTTTATGCCTTGTTTTGACTATGAAACATATGAACATGTTCCTTATTTGTTGGCCCCAATGCCCCAAGTGTTGATTATTTCCTTGGTGTGTGGACATTTGAAAATGTCCTTCCCTAAAGTGTATGAAATTAAACATGCCCCTTATCTGCAATCTCCTTAGAGCCCTTTTGTATTACATTGAGTGCTCTTGTGTGTGTATTTGATTATTTATTGAGCTTTTGCTTGTTACTTCTAGATGTTGCCATGATCTATATCATACATCTTAGGGCTTGTTATGTTTAGATATTGCGAGCTTCATTGATATATATACTTAAACATGGTATCATTATATGCTTCTTTACTACATGATTGATACGAATATAACATGTTTATCTTATCCTTTTGAGGTAAGGTGACTATCACATTGTATTCCCCTCACCTCAAAAGCGGGGGGCATATTAATGGGGGTATATCATAGAGACACAAGCCAATACACACATACCATTAGTAGAATTTGATACAGTTTACATGAATAGGATATATACTTGATTCAGGATATTATACATTTGGCACCGATTTTATAGATTTGAGACAAAGTTTTTTAGATTTGTGGCATATATTATACATACTTTATAGAGTAGAAGTTACATTTTGACAAATGCTTCAACTTGAAACACACTATAGGTGCATATTGCATGAAAATACACCAAATCATAGATACATATTCATATTATATAGACATTTATGCATCGACCTTACCAAGATGCACTGATTGAGCTTTTTATTTGCTACAATAATTTGATCCCCTTTAGTAGTGTGATCAATATTCAACATACTAGATGGTCTTGGCACTACTTCATTTTTGCAGGTTGATATTGTTATACCATCTAACCCGGGTGAGATTGGATACATTATGTATATACTTGAGTTGTGCGATTGAGATTCAGTGCATTCGATGGCCTTCGTATAACTCACCTTTGCATTAAATTGGGGGCATGATTACCTTCCAATTATCCTCTTCACACATCCAATATTTAGTTGTGAATCTCTCTCTAATGCTTCAATTAGGAAGCATCGTTACCAAAACAAACTACCAAAGAACAATATGGTTACATCGATACACAAGTGTACTTCTAATTTGTTCTATTTTCTTTCAAGTATTTAAATTATTTTAATTTTCATATTATATGCACTAATTACACTATAACATGTTGTTGGTTGTAGGTAATACACAAATAAAAATTCAATTAGGACTCAATTCAAAGTAAGATGTCATGTACACAACATTATATGCATTTATTTTCCTTTAACCTAGTAATTTCATCCTTATGCATTACTAGATTAAAGGGGGGGAGGAGCGAGGGGGAGTAAATGTAGATGTTAAATATTAAATTTATATGATAAACTAGTCATGTACACTGGAAAAATATCACTCATGGATTAACCCTCGAGTTTTAGACCTCCTTGCTATTGAAAGCATTGTGCTTAAATGCTTATCTTATAGTCAAACTTGCAAATCTTTGAAAATGTATGGTTCGACCTATGGTATTCTTTTAATCCTCCCATGAGATCATTTTAAAAGGTGTTGTATAAATATAATTTAAAGTCTATTCATTATCATCAGGTACTTTTTTCAAGCACATATCTATCTAATTCTTAGAAAAAGCACCTCTCAAGCTTGAAAAACTGCCCTATTCTTCCCTATTTCCATATCTATCATAGGAGCAATATTATTATAAGTCTAAAGTATTCAAAGAGTATCCCATGAGAAATATCTAAAAATTTACAAGCTATATCACTGCATGCACTCACATATAGCATATTTTACAATTGTTCACACAAAATCCCACGTAAGGGGGATAACTATATCATTTTGATGCCTTCTTCAGATTAGTGGCTACACATGCAATGTTCACTAACAAAGGGACATTTTAGGTTAGCTCAACTTTACTTGAGCCCATTAACCCCTATTTTGTAAGGTAGTATGCCCTAATTGGAGGACCTAGGGTACTGAACTACACATTGATATCCAAAACCTATGCACATGATCTGAACATATAATTTACAAGGTAATAATGAACCCTAACAAGTGCAAATGGAATTTGCAAAAAAGGACATGTATTCTGCATAAGATAAAAGTGTTGGTTTTCAGATAGAAGTGTCGATGTTAGTGTTTTTATTTCAACGGTAGTGCCCAGGCTAATGAAGAATTGATTTTTAGAATCTAATGAATCACAACTAAACATCATCTTGACTATTTCTATACATGCACTTCTCAAACATATCTGTGCATCACTCAATAATCTAATTATTATTCCTTCCTCATGATTAAGTAATAAAATTACTTTTAGCATTGTACTTTCTATATTTAGCATATTTTCATAGTTCAGCATTATATCATAATATATTATGAATTTGAATTATTTGATTAGCTTGCATATAGAATAGTCTTCTCCTTAGTTGATTAGGTTTTTCTACTTACTCGTTATTCCAAACAGTGTCAAACACACAATTGCACTTATAGTCTTGCAATCATGTTTTCCAACTAAGGTATTTCCTTCTAGCATTTCCCCCTTTTTGTATATTTATAATATTTAGCAAGTTCCAAATCACTGTGTCCTTTATTGCATATCTATAAAATTTTGATTTTATTTAATAAATTGTTTAATTAGGGTGTAATATTCTCTTAATTCCCAAATTTGATAAAATAATAATACAACTTTTTGATTTTTGACACTTGACACCGTGTACCTTTGACCCATGTGTGTATTCAAACTTAGCTCTAGGGATGCTCATTCGAGGGTTTTTTAGATGTGTATGCATGTGTGGTAATGTCTCAAGAGAATGCTAATTGATTTCTCAATGTGATTGCCAAGTAGTAACAAAGTGAGTCCAACCTTATGATTTATTTTATATTTAAAGCTAACTATTTATTATTTCTTGTTATGACTGACCCATGAAACGTGTTTAGGCTATCCTACTGGAGACTTCTTAATTTGAAAAATATAAGTTAAGTGTTATTGGATGTTTTTGACAAAAGGCATACATGTGGTAACTGTAACTATATGACTATTGTCGATACTAACTTGGGGAGTGAGAATCTATGATTTGGAATATGGTAAATGTATGTTTAGGATTCTGAATTATTCTTGCATAAATTGGGCTAATCCTTAATAAAGTATATATGGAAGATAAGGTTTCCCAAGATAACATGTTGATAAATGGATTAGGAAAAGTGTGCACAAGAGTCACATGTGTACATAAGTCCAAGTATGTCAAAGTGTATAAAAGTTGATGTTTTCAAAGTTTATCTTACCAAATTTAGGTGTTTAAACAGTGTCTACTTAGCCAAATATATGGTGAAATTACTACAATACACTAACGATCTTATATTGATCATGAAAAAATAAATATATCGAAGGAACACTTGAAGGCCTTAGAACTCTATTGCAAGAAGGAGGGCGTGGATGTGAACATAAGAAAATTTAAGATCATGGTTTTCTCTCCTCAATGAGAAAATAAACAAATAACCATCCTCTTCAATAGAGAACCCCAAAATAAACATTTAGACATGGAAGATAATATTCAACCTCATATGGTAGCATTATAAGAGTCAAATAGAAGAAATAATACTTGGATGAAAAAATATAGTACATGGATGAGTCATTATGACATCACTCTTCACAAATGCCTAAATAACAATTTAGAAATTAAAAAGTACACGAGAGAAAAATTAAATCTAACTACATGGACATATGAACTTAGAAGAAAATGACAATATTACATAGACAAGTTCAATCTCATATATGAGCACCATAAAAAACTTACATTTGCAATGTAATTCGAAGTAGAAGAAAAAGATGCTTAAAGCTTAATTGGGAACCAACTCACATACTTATTTTGTAGAAGAGACAAATATACAAGGGCTATGGAAGAATGGGATGAGAATAAATGTTTACTTTACACTTTTGGGATAGTTGAGATTAAACGACACTATCACGCATAACACTACATACAATGACGTCCAAGAGAAATATAAAGACACTCTAAAAGTTAATTCGCTATATGTTTTATTTGAGGGGCTAAGATTAACAAAGGCAAGAATACTTTTAACCAAAATTCACAAAAAAGAGATCCACTCTACCCAATGAAAACTATTGGGTCCCAAGATTAACCTAATGGTCCCAAGGAGGGAGGCAACTTGATTTATCTAAGTGGATGTTCTTGAGAGAATTTAGGAGAAATTACATTGAAAGTTGGTCCAAGGATTTATGAATGTTTTTCTTCTCTTTTTGATTGAGAAAAATGAGGCGTGTTTCCAAAAACACAACATAAAATAGCTACACTTATTATGTTACTCTCAATGATAAAGTTTTTAAGCGGAAGAAGGAAAGTTCCAACACCACCGCTCCCTTTTTCCATCCCTGCATAAAATATCTTGCTAAAAAAATAAGGGCTCCTATTTTTTTCTCTGCAACTCTATGCAACAATGTTCAAAAGACACTTTAAAGAGTGAATGTACGAGCACCAACCTCTTACACGGGACCTCTTCATAAATATCATTATCATATCATACGATAATGATCCCAGAGAACTACAGGGTTCATAAATATAAGTTTTAAAAAAATGATAGATCACAAGGTGATTTAGAATATCGATTCAAATATTATATAATTTTTTTCGAACAATTTTTTAATTAACTTAATAACAAAAAATTTATGTTTTAAAGAGGGAGCTACAAATTTAAATCTTATAAAAATAAAATATGTACATCTTATATTTAAAACACATTTAGGCATCTCGTATGGACTAAAAATATAAATTATCTTAAATATTTTATACGGACAAAAAATACAGATTATCGAATATACTATAAGCTACCTTATAAACCATAAACAAAACACTAAGATTATAGAAGATAAAAGACTTTCCTTGGTTTTTGACCTTTTTTCTAAATTCAACTTTGGGTGGATGCTAGCTATAGAGCGACTCCATGTGCCAAATAACTTCAAAGACAAGGCTATCTACACATCTATAAATAACATTACGCACGTAACAAGGAAATGCTCTTTTTATCATTTCCTCAAAAACTTCCTTCTTTTGCCCTCGTTTTTCTCCCATTTGTGCGTTTGGATTCAAAAACCTCCCTCCTAAATCCGAAAAAATCTGTCGAATAATCTACGCCGCACATAAATTCCAACTACCAGTTGGAAAAATCTCACAGCCAGCTTAAAAAAAAATCCAACTTGTAGATAAAATGGCGGTGCCGAAGCCTTGCAGGGGCCAAGGTGGGGGCCTTGCAGGAGGTTCAGCAGCTCCTTCAAATTCTTGTTCTTCCTCCGCGGCCTCTCCCACAACAACTTCTACGTCAATTACAGACACAGTGAATGGCTCTCATCATTTTGCAGTCACTGGGTACTCTCTATCCAAGGGTATGGGAGTCGGAAAATACCGTGCCAGCGAGACGTTTGTTGTGGGTGGCTATGAATGGGCCGTTTATTTCTACCCAGATGGCAAAAGTGCAGAGGATAATAGCCTTTACGTTTCGCTCTTCATTGCCTTGGCCAGCGAGGGTACGGACGTTAGGGCTTTGTTTGAATTGACGTTGCTGGATCAGAGCGGCAAGGGTAAGCACAAGACGCATACCCACTTCGATCGTACGCTGGAAAGCGGGCCTTACACGTTGAAGTACCGCGGGAGTATGTGGTATGTTGAAACCCTAGTTTGATTTTCAAAGGGTTTTGTCATTTTTTTAGGGTTTGAAAGATCTGGTAATTGGGGAAATTGTGGGGTTTTATTGCTTGGTAAAGCATGCCTAGTAGATTTTGATAGCACACACTTTTTGAATTCTTGAGTTATTGCATTGATTTTGGTAAACCACAATTATTGGAATTTCCTTTAGGAAAAGCAGGGCATGGAACTGATTATACCCTTTTGTCATATTGCTTTGATTTTGAGAAATAGCCAATGCTTGGAATATTGTTCAGGTTTCGATAGGACATGGTTTTAGAGTTTGCTGTAAATAATTGTCAGGCTGCCTTGAATGACTTCAAGTTTTGTTAAGGTTTGGATCTGATAACTGAGGACTTTGTGTGGTTTGCGTTGCTTGGAAATGCATGTTGAATTGTTTTTAATATACCCATTTTTGACTTCATGCGATGGCATTGATTTTGATAACATCCAATTCTTCAAATTTGATTTGCGACTTATTAAGGCATGAATTTTATTGTACTCATTTCCCGGATTTTAAGTTACAAGAGACAAAATTCATCTGTCACTTCAATTAATCATCTGAAACTTTGTTCTTGAGTGGCAATTCACAGTGTGCTATATTGTAAAAGTCTTCTGGAATCAACTGCATAGGAAGTATTAGGTTTGACATTCTGTGTCTCTCTACAGGATCCATCATCAGGTATAACTCAGTATCTTCTCCTTCATTCAACTACCAAGTTACACCAATTCTGCGTTTTCTACACAACCAGATGTCATCATCTTACATAGAGTTTCCTTTTTTATTGAAAGAATATATATAACCATAAATAAAAATTACTTTGTTGTCTGGTCTTTCTCATGGGATCATAGACGTGGGTCATGAGGGAGGACCCAGTCATGCTGTAGACACTGCAGTGGCTCTCCCTGGAGATGTATTCCATCTCTGGGTCTGGGACCTCAAATTCGTGGCTATGGAGATGCTGGTGGTAGTGGCTGGGTTGGCGGAAGTGGTGGTGCTGGCTGGGATGGTGGTAGTGGTGGCACTGGTTGGGATGGCAGAGGTGGTGGTGCTGGTATCTCTTGGTGGTCCACACCTCAGCAGGGGAAATTCTCTCTTTTGGCTCTTGCTATTTCTCCTACCAGGCCAGATAATTGAGGATAAAGATAAAGAAAAGGAAATGAATGGTTGGGGCCATGTACCTGATATTGCAGACCCTCTGTCTAGTGGTGGCTGGGGCTGTTGGGGGGATTAGCCTGATGATCCTCTGTTGCCTCCTCCTGCATCTTTCATCATTGCTTCAATTACATAGTGTGATTTGTGTTCAGTGGCTCGTATTTATAGCTCCTTGGTTCACCTTTTTGGTTGAAAAGTATCTCGAATTTTATTAAGTTGATGATGTAATGTTGGGGATTTGGCCGATGTGACTCTCGGAGTGTGACTTCTTCCACTCACTTTTTTGTACGAATAACTTCTGTATCATATCGTTCTATTAATATAATTCGAAAGGCTTTTCAATTTAAAAAAAAAAAAAAAAAAAAAAAAAAAAATTGTCTATGTTTACTCTTATTGTTTTACTTTTTTTATTCTCTTATCTATCCTCTATTTTGATCTCCTGAAGGTATAAACAAAGTTGATTTTTATTTCTTTTTTCTACTTGAACAACTGTCCTTTTGTTGCTTTCTTAGAAACATCCATTCTAGGAAAAAGTTTTGAAAGACACCTCATAGCCTAAATTTAATATGCTCCTGCATTAATAGGGATTGGTTTTGGGGTTTTGTTAGGGTTTAGATCTGATAATTATGAGAAATGACTGGGTCTTACTGTGTGGGAATGCATGCTGAATTTATTTTACCATATGCATTTCTGGATTTTCAGTTATTGCATTGATTTTGATATCAACAAAACTGCGGTTTTCCTTTGGGAATGAATTGGGTTTGGTTTTTGGGGATTTGTTAGGATTTGAATGTGATCGAGAGAAATGGTGGGGTTTTATTGCATGCTAATGCATATTTAATTTTTTTTTAATATGCATTCCTCAAATTTCGAGTTATTTTCATTGATATTTATGTACACAATTCCTGGAATATCCTTTGGGGATAGGCAGGGTAGGGTTTTAGAGTTAATATAAAGATGGGTTGGAATCTCCTTTAGGGATGAACAGTGTATAGTCTTAGGACTGACATACTGAATTGTTGGAGCTTCCTCAAGGACTGAATGTGACATGCAATTAAGTTTTAAATTTCACAACGTATAGACTGAATGAGGACTGATTTTATCTATTCATGTTAGATAATATGTCAAATTGTCTGATTCTATGTTTTGCTGTTGTTGAAACAGCATAGTTTTAAAACCTGGACTTGGAAAAAACTTGGCAGCCCTGAATTTTAAGTTGGACTTGGGACTTCAAACCTAGTTAAAAAGCACAATAAATGAATTTAGAGTACACATAGATATATACTGAAATATTTTATTTTAATTTTAGACTAAAAAAGAGTACAATGCACATCATAATATAAAGGTGGCGGAAAGATCCTTAAAACCCGATCATGATCACTTCACAGGCAGCCGATTTGTTTGCCAAATGTCCTTCAAATCCACATCAAGGGAAATAAATTAATAATTTGAAAAAAAATTATTCCAAAAAAATAAAAAAAAATTGTTTCTGCTGACTGTCAAGTTATTCCTACAGACTCACAAGTTTTCCTAGGAAAAGCTTGATGATTACTTTCCAGAAACTTGCCTGCCGAGTGCCTGGTGAGTTACTCACTGAGGCACTTTGGCTCACAAGTCTGGTGAGGTTTCTGCAAGTTTTAAAACTATGCATGGTAGATTAGGGGCAGACCAAGAATGGATAACTAGAGCATAAAATAAACAGAACAGGTGTAAAGAATCAAACATGAAAACTGTATGCATTGGGAGCTATGAATACACAATTTCCTGTGTTATGTGGGGACGTGTCGCCCCCATCTTGGAGCCGTCTGGGATGCTTTGGGGATGAGGGAGAAACGCCCCCCACAAGTATCAAAAAATTGCTAAAGGGGGACATTGCCTGAACTTCAGGGACATGTTTTTTTTTCAATTTTTCAATTTTTATATATTTTAAAAATTTTAAAAATCATTTTTATATATCATATTTTTAATCTCTTTGTATTTTAAAGAGTTAAACACGATATTAATATCTTAACTATATGTATCTAAAAAACACCTAGAGATATCAATTTTGAGGCATCTAACATATATTTGTTACATGCCATATTGATTAAAGACTCCATTACATTCTCCACAATTTTCATGCTGATTGGTGACAGATGGTTTCAATCTAGCTGCACCTTTGCATCGGGCTTGAAAAAATATTTCTGGGTCAAAAAGAAGGGGCTCCAGACTCTACTATATGCCCAAGATATCACGATTTTTCGATTGCCTTCTCCAAGCAAGACACAAAACTTCCTTATGACGGTCAAATAGACATGAAATTTAATATCGGCTATTTTTATTGATATCACACTATTACACTCCACCTCTGCCACCCCAGGTTGCCATTGTAGGTTTTACTCATATCGGCATAGTTAATTTTTTTTTCATATATTAGTGAATATTTTACCAGCCGTCCCCCAGCTGTCCTTGCCGAAACCACAATTTGGGATTTTTTTTACTGTCTCGGAAACCTTGTGCCTGAGACTTAGGTACTATGATATTCTCAGTAAAAAGAAAAGGGGATGATGCCATTTTAAATTCTCATCATTCATTCCGAAACCTTTCACTTAAAATAGCATTGCTTTTTTCTTAAAATGAGGAAGACCAATTATTGGACCATTGGGGGCAGCTGTATGCTATTGGAGAACTTGAAGTCTATGTTAGCGCCAAAGCTTGGATGCTGATATGATGCCAAACAAAAGCAAGCAAAGGTTCATACAAGGTTTTTCAGTGACATGGTGAAGGAATACCATGTGATGGACGGGCCCCAAGGACAACAAATTGCTCTAGAGTTTAACCAGAAAATAGCAACAAAGGTGCATATCTAGGTTTTGGATAGGTGTAGGTCCCAAGCAAACCAATATATATTACCAATTCGATTTGCAATAATGAAAGTAAATGCATGCAATAATGCTACAGATAGCAATAAACCCTATTCTGAAATAAACTAGCTAGCTTTTTCCTTTTTCAAATTTGAAAGTAAATGAGTAGGGTTAAAGAATGCAATTATCAGATTTCCTAATTCGGTAATTCCTGAATGATCATACCATGAATTTGAATTTAGAAATAGAAGTCCAAATAGGATAATCAGTAACCCTAACCCGAATTGTGGCGTCTGAAGTCCTTGTGAGTTGTGATTGTGTGAGGTTGGAAGCTGCCCATGACCCGTGACTGAACCCTAACTGTTCTAGCTGAGTGGACATAACTAGCATAGCAAGGAAGAGCAACCGGAAGGAGAGGTAGAAATAGAAAGATTCAGCTCTTTAATGTCAAGAGAGATTTGCTGAAAGTGATTTGAAAAGCTTTGCTGGTGTAGCTAAAGAGAGCAGTGCTAGCTTTTGAGATTGAGCAATAGAGTCTAATAGATCATGTCATGGTCTGTAAAAATATTTGTTGAGGGATCCTTACATAGAGTGCTCTATGA
Source organism: Torreya grandis (assembly GCA_037957365.1). Classification (NCBI taxonomy): domain Eukaryota; kingdom Viridiplantae; phylum Streptophyta; class Pinopsida; order Cupressales; family Taxaceae; genus Torreya; species Torreya grandis. The sequence goes on from JARHVA010001230.1 coordinate 1,720,922, forward strand.
ATAGGCTAGGTGAATGAATTTGTCAAATGTCTATTGGTAGAAAAGCCCAGATTCAAAAAATGCGGAAAAATAGCTGTTAGACCTCCTTTATCTTTAAACAAACACCTTTAGCAGTGGCTCCATGGTTTTTGGAGGGAGTTGTGGTGTGACAGTGTGTGACACTCTGGATGTTTTGAGAAAGTTGTGGTGACATTGTGGAAGTGTCTAGAATTCTCATGATGTGGACCAAATGGGGAGCACGGGCCCCCAAATGGTTAGGATGTGTCTTTAGGGTGCTGCTATATGAGCTAGTAGGCTCGGGCATGTCAAAAGGAGTTGTTGAGAGCAGTAACTGACCCATGAGGAAGGGCACTACCACTAATCAAATGGGGTGGTCCTAGAATTTAGCAGCATAGGAGGTAATTTCGAAGAGAGCAGAAGATGTCAACTGTTAGTAGCCAAAGAGAATTAGAATATTGGAATCACGATAGATATTACTGGTCCCAAAAAAGAAGACATTTCTTGCATGCTAATTATCAGCGTCACTCTTTTCATGCAAGATGCTACTTCTTCAAGGCAGCATTCATATTCTTATACGTTACTAACTCATTCCTTCTATGGCAACTGCTGGTCTTTTAAGGGGAGAATAATGTTCATATGCATTCTATTTTATGTTCCGCTGGACAGCTTGATGACATATTTAATTGAAAATTTATAATTTTAATATTAGTGCCTATAGAATCAAGAGAGTTTGCTATATCAATGTGCACATGTTGAGCACATCTACATTAAGTGAAGAGTCTATTCTTGTCCAATTGCTTGGTATTGTTGATGTGTCAATGCACCCATAATAACACATGTATATGTATATATAAAATTAAGGCCTAAATACCGTATATACACACACATGTATATATGTGTATGAGTCAAGCTGTGATGCTGAAAGAAATATGCATAATGATATTGTGTTTTTAGGTCTTAATTTCCTGCTAATGTAATATTTTCGTTGTGATGTAGATGTTAAGTTTTGTAAATGTTTTCACTATTTAAACTGTTAAGTTTGTAAAATGTTTTTACTATTTAAACTGTCGAGTTTGTAAAATGTTTTCACTATCTGAACTGTCAAGTTTGTAAAATGTTTTCACTTTTTGAACTTCTCACTATCCAATCATACAAATCCTAACATCAAAATACTACCCCAGGGTGTGAGAGATATTTTGAGGTTCTCAATTTGGGGCACTGATCTCTAATTGCTTAAGATCTTGGTAGGACAATTCAATAACTTAGATCTGAACTAGAATTAAATGTTTAAGTGCTCTTTACTGCCGTTACACCAAAAACTATGCTTCATGGGCAGTGGGAACTAATTGAAATCATGCTCCAACATACATTAATACAATCACAATAACGTAAATCAAACATACTTCAAAGGAAAGCAGCTATAGCAAAACAAAAACACACAAGTACAATGATATTCCTTGGAGGAACTGAGATTTGGAAATATTGCAGCGGGCAAACGGTTGTGTTCTTTAGTTTTACAACAATGAATCCTTGTTTGAATGGAAAATTTTCACGTCTCACTCCTACGACATTCTTACATCTTCTGCTCTCCTTTCCTCTGTTGAAATAACCTCACGTGCTGCTAAAATCTACCTGCTACTGCAAGAAAGAACCTCTACATTGACATTTATGTATGGGGATGGATTCAAAATGCCCAACTGAAGATAGGATCAAATTGGTTATAATGTCTATTCATTTCTGGACAAGTTTGGGAATGGCACAGCAAGTTTTTGATGGAATTGCCAGCTGGTGAATCCATCTGCTAATTTTCCACCCCATGTCCCTGCTGGAATATGCATACCATGTGATTTGTCTTTACGGGTGACAGATTTGCCTCCTGGAAATACCTAAACTGTTTCCAGTAGGTACCTGGAATTTTCCTCCGTTTCCGTTACATTTCCCCTCCGTTTTTTTTCCCCTTCGCTGTGGAAGCATTTCCAGGGGGAATTGTCATCTGCAGGGGGCATTTCCTCGAACTTAGTTCATCAAGGGTGCTGATTTAGAATTGAGTTCATTTAGATAGTCTTCTATGTCTTAGGTTTTGTCTTGCCATGTTGCATTGGCATCTTACTATCTTGGTCTGATTGTTCATTGCTTGGAGGTCTGATATTCAAACACCTTACTATCCATTTGATCCATTTTAGACCAGACACCTTAATCCAATACCCCGAACTAAGACTATCAATGTATCATTATTAACCTTGGAAACCCAAAATTTGTTTCCTTGTTGCAATTAAAAGCAACTTCTGTAGCAACTACCAGATCCAGTTAGTCATTGTCTGCAGTGATATTGTTGAATATTTAATCATTGACACACAGTTTGAATCGTGAAGACTAGCAAAACAGTCTGGTGTTCATTTGCTCAAATCTTTGATTGTTGTCTAGATAATTATTTACAAGATATTGTTTTATTTTATATTTTTGTATCATTCCTCCTATCAAACAATGTAATAGAGTTTTGGAAATAAAATTACAATGAGTTATGGACATAAAAAATACACTTAGTATTTCATTATGGCCAGTATATGCAGGTATTATGAAGATAATAGATACTAAAAATTATGAAATTTATCCCATTCATATGAATGTGAACAATTCTCTTATTGAAATTAGGTAATCATGGGGTGGCCCTGAGAACACGGATGAGCAGTAGAAGGATCTGTAGCTCAACTACAATGGAGTATTGTTGTGGAGCTACTGCTTCTAGGGTATGCATGAAGTGTTCTACCGTTTTGGTTGTTGGGACTTTGTCATCATTATTATCTAAGTAGTCAATACGGATACAGGTATGGATATGGGTATGAGAATTTGATACGTGGATATTGGGATTTTTTTGAGGCCTGGATACGGTTTTGGATACGGCCATACAAAAATATATATAAGAAATAAAAAATATAAAAAAATATAGCCATATAAGCAAAATTAACCACATAATATACATAGAGGAAACAAAATAAGTTAAATAACCACAAAACATACTAATAATTCAATGCTAAATATCATAATATTCAATGGTTGAATTTGATTAGTCTTATGCAACTACATGGTTCAAATGTTACAATGTATGAACAAAAATAAAGACGAAAGAAAATGCACTATCTGCAGTTTGGTGAAGATTACAATGAGATGACCTGGTGTTAAATCAACTTAAGACTATGGCCTGTGCAAATGATCTTACCGTATGTACTGCACAAAAAGAGTCCTGGAGAACCATATTTTTGGGACATAAAGGATAAACAAAAAAAACATCATTGATTTCAACCTCTCCCTTATCTTGATTATGTTACAGACATTTATTTCCTGATTTTGGCAAGGCTGAAACACGATCCAATAGCTGGAATATGTGCTGACTTGCTCTGGCAACCTTCATAGCTTTTGTATACAGCCCTAATAAAGAAGATACAGATGAATCAACTGTGAGGCTCATGTTTTGAAAACACTGCCTGCCTTAGAAACTACAGAGAGGTTTTCATACTTTATTATATTTTCAATTGTTTTTCAAAGTCCATATTTGACTTTTTATTAAGCGAAATTGGAAAAAAATAAAAAAAATATGCTTTTTCTGCTGGATATACAGTATCTGGTATATCTACATATATCAACTTAAATATTGCGAGAAATAAATTTTTGGACTGTAATTCAACAATGTTTTAGTTTTTTCAGCCAAAAAATCCCATTTTAGTTGAGTTTTGAATTTAAAATAATGATGTATAGATTTTGGCAATCGGTTATATTTGAATATTTAATTTGGATTATTAAAGTTGAGTTGTAAACATATATATGATTTTGTGTTTAATCTATATGATAGATTGAACTGAAAATGAACGATTGATTTTTAAAGGAATTGCTAAAATTATATATGCTCATTGTATACAGACTGAAATTCCCGTCAACACTGGCAATGTCCTAGTAAGGAACTGTCTTATTGGTTCAAGGACCAGTATATGGATCTTCCATCTGAGTTTGCAACTATGTCTTGTTTCTAAACTATGGAATTATCTTATCACTTAGCAACACCCAAGTATCTAAAGATTAAAGAAATTGTTTCTTTTATAAGGATATATTTTTTTTTAATCAGTTAAAGCAGTGTTGATAGGGGTCCCTCGTCCATAATATTAAAAAATAAAAAATAATATTACAATATCCCTATATCGTATACAGGCCATCAACTTTATAGATTTAGTATGGCATGCTGCCATTCTTTAAATAACTATACCTAATCTGAGCTGGACAGTAACCTCCATATAAGGCACAAAAACCAAGTAACACCATTGGTAATAATAACTAAACCTGAAAAAACATTGTCTTGAAGGCATCAACCCCAGTGTTAGACATAACATGGTATAAAATGCCAACAAAACAAAAGACGGTAAACCACAACCATGGGGAGCTCTATGATCACCAAGACAGTTAGTTCAGGGCATGCTCCTTCCCTTTGGTTATCTTCAACTTTGCTGGCCCTGCATCTCTGGCAATGGAAGACTGCCAACCTTCCATCCTTTTCTGCTGTTCTTTTCGCCCAGTTCTTCTGCCTCCACAACACCTGCCAGTCTTTTCAACAACTTGACTGCCCTCACATCTGCTTCTGCCATCTTTGAATCAGACCTAGGCGAAGAAATCTGAGACTGTCGACGGAGAAGCTGAAAATCATGGGGCCAAAATGTGGTCAAAGATGGATGAGAAATTCTAACCACTTCCACATGATCAATCTACTGGAAGAAACACTCATCCAGTTCCTAAAATGTGGCCAATGACCCTGATTCTGCCATCTTCCTATCAGACATAGGCAAAGAAATCAGACTGTCGATGGAGAAGCTGGAGATCACATCCCCACAGGAAGAAATGCCCTTCCAGTTCCTAAAACGTGGCCATTGACACTAGTCCTCCGCTTTTCAGGTCCCGAAATTGGCAATTTCCTAGGAATGAGAACATCTATGGCTTCCAAAATTGTGTCTAAACCTCCTCTAAATCAATGGCTGATGTAGTGACAGGGTAGGCCTTTGACCACATTCAAGGCACAAAAACCAAGAAATACCATGTGTAATAATAACTATACTTGAAAAAACAGTCTTGAAGGCATCAAACCCCAGTGTTAGACATAACATGGTATAAAATGCCAACAAAACAAAAGACGGTAAACCACAACCATGGGGAGCTCTGTGATCACCAAGACTGTTAGTTTAGGGCACGCTCCTTTCCTTTGGTTATCTTCAACTTTGCTGGCCCTGCATCTCTGGGTATGGAAGACTGCCAAGCTTCCATCCTTCTTTTCTGCTGTTCTTTTCGCCCAGTTCTTCTGCCTTGACAACACCTGCCAGTCTTTTCAACAACTTGACTGCCCTCAGCTCTGCTTCTGCCATCTTTGTATCAGACCTAGGCGAAGAAATCTGAGACTGTTGATGGCGAAGCTGGAGATCACAGGCCTAAAATGTGGTCAAAGATGGATGAGAAATCCTGACCACTTCCACATAATCAATCTACTGGAAGAAATGCTCTTCCAGTTCCTAAAATGTGGCCAATGACCCTGATTCCCTGATTCTACCATCTTCCTACCAGACCTAGGCAACGAAATCACAGACTGTCGATGGAGAAGCTGGAGATCACATCCCCACTGTAAGAAATGCCCTTCCAGTTCCTAAAATGTGGCCATTGACACTAGTCCTCTGCTTTTCAGGTCCCGAAATTTGCAATTTCCTAGGAATGAGAACATCTATGGCATCCAAAATCGTGTCTAAACCTCCTCTAAATCAATTCGTGAAGTAGTGATAGGGCAGGCATTTGAACACATTATTGTTTGAGATGAAGGCCAATGAATTGCTAACAAACATTGAAGCCACTTCTGAAACAACTCTGTCCTCATCTCTGATTCCAGATAATCAAGATTCAAATCCCAAGAGGTATGGGGGACAACACTCAAGATGAGGGTCCAGATGGAGTTGTATGCGTGTGCAGAAGCAAATTGAGTAAGATGATAATAGAGAAAGCATTGGATCTGGAATGATAAATGTATTATCTATTTGTGTCTGTACATGGCATACTCTTGAGAAAGATATATAACCGTTTATGTTGCTACTATTTGCTTGCTAACTAATGCTATATATGTGTATACATAGATTACGATGTTGTGAAGGTTTAGGAACCGTTATGGAAGTTGAACTGTTTGGTGTATGTGTGACTCATCAACTTTTGGTGGTTACGTGGCTTGACTGACAAGGGTGCGGTGTGCTAATAGATGTTGTGGCATAACGCAGGGCTTGGAAGTTCCACGTGGCGTGTAGTGTTCACATGGCCGATGTGTAATATGGAGGTCTTGTGCAGTGTTTCAGCTGCATGGTATGTCTAGAGGTGCTACCATTGGTCGATGTTGTGTAGAGGTTGCGTGCATGGTGCGAAGTGGCACAGTGCAATGTAGGTTGTGCAGGTTCTGTGAACGCTATGCTATGTGGAATGTGGAGTTGCGCCTGATGGAGTTGCAGTTGAATATCTACATTTTGGCACATTTTGCTATGGAGTGTTGCCTCCTAAAAGGGGGCTTTGCCACTCAACCCTTCACCAGATAAGTTTTTGAAACTTACGCGCTCCGTGCCTATCAGGCGAAGTGTGTGGTGTTGTCTTTAGAGCTATGTGGCATGTTGCCCAGTATTGCATGGAAGACACATGATGTTGGGAGCTACGCCACGTTGCTCGAAGTGTGGGAGTTGTGTGGCATGTTCCCTAGCATTGCGCGGGAGGTGCATGATGCAAGGGGCTGTGCAGAGTTGCCAAGGTACTCAAGTTGATATCACGGGTCTGTGTGGTTGCACACGGATCAAATCATTCCCCAAAATCATCTAGATTGACTACAATACCTCCCCCAATTGGATTATGAAAATGATCTTCATACGTTTTTCTAATATGGAGAGTGAAATGCCATTTACCTCTGCATGCTGTAAAGGAAACAGCAAGACTTCATTGATGATGGTATAGGGAAACACAGAAAAAAGTGGAAGATGGGGAAAGGAATGGAATGTGAAGGAGGATTATACTTTGCTTATCGAGACAAAATGTATTTGCAATAAGAAACAAAGACATTCAAAATTCTTGGATGGAATTTTTGTTTCTCTCAATTTCCAAATATAGGAAAAACCATAGATACAGTAGGCCCACGTCTAGGATGTCAATATTCATTTGTTTGTTTAGGCCAATCCAAGACTTCCACTACATTTGTTGATACCTGCATTTGCCAAACAGTCAGCTATTGCTTTTGCTTCTTTATAACAATGTTGTTCTGGTCAGCAGTCCAGTTTTACTAATAAGGGCCATGGCCCTTTTAGGACATTGTTGATGTTCTAGCTTTGTGAGTCCTGAATTTTTAGGGCAGAGATGATCACCACGAAGTCCTCTTCAATCACTGATTTTCTGATCCCAAAACATTACTAGGAGGCTTTCTCTAGGCAGACCCTTGCTTAGCATAGTTGCAAGGGTACACCTCATTAGGATACTATAAAATATAAATATTATGCCAAAACTCATTTCATCAAATTGAGGGAGGTATAGGGTACACCCCATTAGGATACATTAATTACATAGTCAAACCAGCAATGATATACCTAGTGTATATAAAAGTAATAGTTGATTAGGGTCCCCTTTTAGGATATTGTTAATGTTCCAGATTTGTGAGTCCCGTGTTTTTAGGGCAGAGATGATCACCATGGAGTCCCCTTCAATCCACCAATTTGCTGATGCCACACTGCATTGCAACTTGGAGGCCCAAAACTAAGGCCTCATTGTTAGATCCATCTTATAGCTTCATAGATGCAACCCTGATTAGAGAGCCCATACAATCTCTAATGATATATCCAGCTCATGAGGCTCTGAGGTTGCTTTGAGCTTCCCTATCAAAATTCCATTTGAAGAAGCTCAGAGCAGAAGGCTTCTGAGCCATGTTCTTTCTTATTTTCTTCTTCTTGATGTTTGCTCTTGACCCTCCAATGGGAAAATTATGTTAGAAGAGTATATTATTCGATATGCTAGGCATATCATTGATGGTTTGACTGTTGAATTATAATATCCTAACGAGGCGCACCCTTACAACTATAGTACATTTTGATGAAATGAGTTTTGGCATGATATTCATGCATGTTCCTTTTCGACAATAGCGGAGGCTGCTAAGCAAGGGTTTGCCTAGAGAAAGAAAGAAAGAAATTATATTAATGTCCACAAATGACCAAAATTAGGTCAATGGGATTGAAGTATACAACCAATAGCAATAGAATGTTCTAGGAAAAGAGAAGCCTAGAGGTGAAAAGAAATAAAGTATCAAGACAAAAGAGAACAACGTGTCACTAACACAAGTGGTGAAGAAACCTATACAAATAACAATGAGGGGAGAACAAAAGCGCCAAAAGCATGTGCCAATGAAGATTGGAGGCAAATCTCATCAAATATCTTTGTCTGTGCCTAAAGTGGAGGAATCATCTGGGCCATTATCGATCATTGTGAGAGATCTAATAATGCTGTCCGACGAGCATGCAGTGTCAGAGGAGCTAGGTTGGGGGATCCTAGGAGGAAGCATGACACTTCCTCTGGAGTCTCTGTTAACATCCAAGGCTGGTGTAACTCTCATAGTAGAAAAAAATAAGCTAGCAATATCAGTTTGCCCCTATGGTTTGGGGGGAAGTTGGCAAGTAGTAGATCCATGTCGTCGGAGAGGGGCGGAGCCACGTTGATGGATCGGAGTAGAGCCATGATGTTGAGAGATAGCGGGCTTGGAAATCTGAGTTGTTTGAGTAGTAGTGATGCACTAAGAGAATCGTTGTGTAATTGATCTATCAAATCTGATGTGTAATGCACTGGTGTCCAAAGGACTCTTAGTGCTGCCAATCACCTGAGTGGGTTGAAAGAAAGAGGTGATTAATATGGGAGTGCTATAGCCTCTAGGCTCCTTTTGTAGGGATCTACTTCGGAAAGTGATAGCCTTGTGAAGATAAAGAGCCAAGCATTGTTAGTCAGTATAAGTGAAGAAAGTAGCTAGAGTGTTGTTTGAGTCTCTATAGAGGTAGTGATATTTTCCTCAGATCACATAATAAATTGAGCATCTGAAAATGAAGTGGTCCTCAGTGTCCACTTCTTGGAGGGAGTTGAGACGACAGAGCTTGTCTCAACGGAGAGTGTGATGGTCGGTTTCAACTTGTAGCTGGTGGGAACAAACTCTCATTTGGCCAAGGGGAAACCTCAAGCCATGAGACCAATGGCGTTGGAGATAGTGAGGGCGACGAATAATATCGTCCACCTCCTGTAAGAAATGATCGACATAGAAAGTAAGCTTGGGTTTGAGCGGCTCATGGTGGGAGATCCAAGTGGTTTGGATATATTGTTTGTAGATGTCCTCTCTGGCAACCCTAGTGATGACGTCCTTAGTAAGAAGGAACCTCGGAGGGGCATCTAGGGAATACATGAAAGGAGGTAGCCTGTCAATAGAGATGCCGATAGAAAGGAGCAACCTAGTCTCAAAGTAACAACAGTACCGACGTCTAGTGGGTGCTAGTGAAGCAATCCTCTCTGAAGAGCAGAGTGCGAAGTAGGGATATCTCCCATGACCAAAAGTCGAGTCCCCCAAGGATTTGAGTCTATGTATGTAGAAAGTAAGCTTGAAGATAGTCTTGAGGCTTAGCAGGTGGGTGGCAAAATCAGCGTGTATGATGCATTGCGGAACTATCTGTTTGCAACGGATCATGCGTTGTAACATGAGAGTCTGGACCCTTTCCAAACGGGCCCAATCAGCGGACCCCATGCTTGGTCCCCAAACCTCTAAACATATAAAATTGTAGGCTTGATGATAGAATCAAACAAGCATAGCTTGGAAGGGGTGTCTAGGAAGTGGATCTGGAAACACTGATGTTCCAAAACAGAAAGAGATGTGTACCCCTTACAAAGGTGTGGTTGAGCGACAAACTTCATGTTAAAGCATGGACAACAAAACTAGATCCTCAAATAAGTGTAGGATGATGTGATCTCAAGAAGTTCCCCTCTATAAATAAACTGGAATCCGGAGAGAGCACTTGGAGATATTGAAGATCATGACCTTAGTTTTACTAGGGTTGACCACAAGTTGTTGGAGTTTGCAGAAGCGAGCAAGGGCATCGAGTTGTTGTAATCCCTCTACAAAGTGTGAGGACAACATCGTTGGCAAAAAGGAGGATGGCTATAAGCACCTCATGCAAAAGACAACCATCATGCATATGAGTATGTTGTCGAAGAAACCCCTCTAACTTGTCAATGTATATGCTGAAAAGAATTGGGGAGAGAGGACATCCTTGTTTGACCTCAATGGTACTCTTCACAAAGTCAGACAAATCGTGAGAGGTACAAAGCTGCCCAATGACTGTCTCATAAAGCCTCAAAGCTACGGTAATCATAAAATCTGAGATGTTGAAATCTATCAAGTTTTGGAAAAGTAGGTGTCTTGGAATTGAGTCGAATGCTTTCTTGAAGTCAACAAAACAACAAAAGACTTCGGAAGACCTATGATGAGCTTCTTCAATGATAGCCCTGGAGTGCAAAGATGTTCACAATAGTTTGGTAGTCCCTTTTGAATCCTGCTTGCCCCTGAGCTTTGATATCATTCCTTTCCAAGTATTCTAATAATTGCATGTCTAACATTGTGGCATAAAGTTTGGCAAGTGTATGTCCAATCATAATGGTCTTGTAGTTGTCAGGGATAGAGGTATCCCTTGACTTATGAATAAGGTGGATGATGTGTTGGGACCAAGATTGAGGGAACCTTGAAGACACCACTTGATTAAACAGTGTGGCAAGGGGAAAGGCTAGGGAATCAACATCGTATTTGATGAACTCAACTTTGAGACCTTCATAATCAGTTGTAATTTCAAAATAGCTCTCTTGATAGAGGAGGTAGAAAAAATAGAGGAAGGTGGGGGAGTGGGAGCAATGGCAGCAGGATGGATTGGAACATCATAGAGGGAATTGGCAGGGGAGACCCATGCTTTGGGTGTGATATCAGAAATGGTGGTTTTTCTCGGGAGAAGAGTATGCCAAAAAGTCTTAGGGGAGTGGTGTTGATCAACGAGGAAGGAAAGACGTCTAGACTAGAAACTTTCGTTTCTTTCGTCGAAGAAGACAACGATACTCCCTACAAAGAGTGGGTATGGATGTAGGTTCATGGGTCAAGTAAAATCAAAGTCTCTGGTCAAGGGATTTATACTCATTATCGTATCACCAGTTCATGGGGCAAGTTCCATGACAGGTAGGGGATCTAGAGTAATGAATAGTGTGGAGACAAGAATCAAGGGCAACAACCCAGAGGGTTTGGCGTAAAAACTCACACATGGAATCAGTGGTGGGAAGAGGGAGGGAGTAGAACCTAATCATAAGAAAGGATAGACGGGCAACATAATCAATGGTGTAATTATCATCAAAGTGGATTGTGGTGTGTCGAGTGCGGGGGCAGGGGCCAAGGTGGCGGGGAAGGGTGAGATCCAATAAGGAGGGTGAAAGTCAAGATGACATGGTCAACAAGGGGGAGCTGAGGCGAGATGAGGAAGTCACAGATATGAGGGATGATGGATCTGCTAGTGAGAACATAGTCCACAATGCTTGCACCACCAGCGGGGGGCAAACGAGTGAATCTACCAGAGCTTGAGAGCTAGGGAAGCCCGTTGAGGATGTGAAGGCTTTCGATTCACCCAATCGGAGGAGTTGTCTCCCATAAGTTGTGGCTATAGCATTCTTGTCAATAGAATCTCTTTGTAAACTGAACTCCTCAAGATCTAGCTAACAAAAGCATAACTCATCCTGAGCAAGGTCATGAATAGGCATCTAGAGGTTCATTGTACGGGCATTAAAATCACCTAAATGAAGGATATCACCAATAGTGGAGTATAGAGAGATCTTTGGATAGAGGTCAAGGTAATGCGTCCCCATCAACGTGAGTGGCAAATGAAGATGTGGCAGGGGGAAGTAGCAAACAGCTATGAAGATGTCTTGAAAAGGTGGATTTCTTTGAATTTGAAGCTATATGTATTTGAAATGGACATTAGAAGCCACAAGTGAAATTCTAGACCTGATGTTGTCCCAAATAAGGCAAGCTATACCACCAGAACCACGAACACCACTTGAATTGCGTGTCTCATTACGAAAGGCCGAAACCCATGAGTACCCTATAATTGGAGGGAGGGCCCGCTCGGGGCTCTTGGTGAAGAAGGTGAGATCTTGGGAAGCAATAACATCCTGGAAGGTAGTTGGAGAAGACCATAAAGCACCGTTGTAGTTCCAAGAAGCAATGGAGATGCCGTCACTACCCATTGAGATCCAAGATCGTCATCGTGCTGACTGTCCAGGGTGTGACCAACCAGGTGGGGAAGAATCACGAATGACAGACCTACAATCTTTGATAACAACCCACTTGTTCTCCTTGGTAGCTACCACCTGAATACAAGTTTTTCGAAGCTCTTCCACTTGGAGTCGTGTGAGATCAGCGTCTACATAAATTTTCTGTGGAAGGGAAAAGAGCTTCTTTTTGGCTTGAGCTTGCAAATGCTCTTCAACAGTTTGGAATTGGATAACAAGGGTGTTGTCTGACAATGTCCAAGCTTTGTTAAGGGAGATATCTTTCAATTCCAAAGATTCATGCAATAGTGCGTGCCTTGCCTCTAAGGGATCAACTGATTTAGGGAGGCCATGAACATGAAGGTTGAGTGCTTTGGTTTGACGTGCCTTTTCTTCTTCAAATTTCACATGGACAACCATTTCCACGACTGGAGGTGCTTTCTTCCCCTTTATTACTTGAACCCATATATTATGTTCTATGACTTGTTTTTGTATAGATTGTTTTTGGGCTGTGGTTTCTTTTTTAGGGTGTTCATGTTGAATGATTATCTTGGATTGCTTGTTCTGAATTTCTGAAACCACTTCATTAAGCTGCTGTAGGCATGGAGAATCCATGGGGGTGGCTTGGGCTTGTTTAAATTTAGTGATTCTAGCTTGCAGATCAACAATAATACCATCTTTCTCCTGCAACTGTGTCTGAATCAGTGACAAAAGATCTTGGAGTTCCGAATCTAGGGCTTCAATTCCAGATAACGGGCTGCAGATGCTAGCATACTTAACTTTTGGCGTTAACACCTTGTGATGGCGAGGAGTTTTAAACTCTTGCATTGGGAGCTCCATTCTGTTCACTTTATGAGCCTGTGAATGACACAAAATCTGCAAATTGATGTGGTTCAAAATTGTATGTTCATTGTTGGACTGTATGCTCTTGTACGCATCTGTTGTTGGGGTTCACCTTCTGTTGCAAAAACTTCTGCAACTATTTACCTTAAGTCTGCAAAATTGTGATTGTGTACATAGGTCTGAACTGTAGTCTTCCCGTGTCCTAACAAAAACCTTGAAAAATCGTGATTTTGTCTGTATGCAATTGTAAACTTGCGTTTCTCTTCCTGTTCGGCTGTAAGCAACTATAAACTTGCATTTTCCTTTGCTGTTGAGATTCTGGGCTCACTGCACAGATGACTTTCCGTACCCTAGATGACAAGTGACTGTCGATATTCTTCTCCCATTCATTGTTGTTCAGGAGAAAACCTAACTCACAGTTGGTTCTGTGTTCACGTTTTGTTTTATCCTGTAAACCCTAACTCGCGTTTTGCTCTTCTTTATTGCAAATTGTGACGTTTCTTGTATTCATGACCTCTCATATGCTCGTGTTTCTATCATGGTTTTTTTTCTGTTGTTCAGGACTGCAACTGTGCTCTACGACTCATGTTTCCTTTTGTTTTACTGCTCCAAAGCCCTTATGCGATGCGATTCTGGTCTTCTGTTTGCATTCTTCTGTAACCTTTGCTCCACGATCTGATTGTCTCGTGACTGTCTTCCACTGCTCCAATGCCCTATGTGAGTTTGCCAAACATTTTCCCTTGCGATTCTGGACTCTCACTGATGGTTTCCCTTGCGATTCTGGTTTCCCTCGTGATTCTTTGGTTTCCCTTGCGATTCTGGTTTCCCTCGAAAAATATCCTTTCTTTCACTTATATAACAAAATATCCATTCTTTTGACCTCGTAAGACCTGATATGGGCTCTACTATCTTCCGGCCAAAACTTATCCTTCTAAGTCACTTGATCTGGATATACGTTTCACCATAAGAAATGTTTTATAGTAAGAAATGGCTTAGTGCCACTTTGATCTGGGAAGAGTGCCACTTTGACGAAATGAGTTTTTGCATAAAATTCATGCAAGTTCATTTTAGTAGTGCAACTGCTAAGCAAGGGTTTGCCTAAAGAAAAAGTCCCCTACTAATGGTGAAGATATATTTATCATTTTAAGAAATGTTTCATTCTAAGATATTATTGCCACTTTGCTCCGGGCAAAGTTTCAACTCTGTCACGGATTGTTGCCCTGGCAAGTAAAAAATTGAAATGCCTAATGTCATATAGCTTGAGGTCCTATGATCTATCAGAACTACAAGTGTTAAGCTGAGAGTCAGTTAACTTCTACCTTACTTTCTTTACTTTCTTGCATTTTGGATAGTTAAATTAGTGCATCGAATAGAAAAAAGAAGAGGGTATATTTTGTCTGCAGTCAACTCTCATTCAGGGAGCGTAAAAATGCGAAGGCAGGATGATTGCAAAATGAGTATATAAATAGTACATAAATAATAGACGTACTGGAATGCCATGAGAGCTCTGGAGCGTGGGAAAATCGTCAAGATCAAAGGCAACTGGCAAGAGCTCTGGAGGGGATCTAACTCTTTTGGAGGAGGATCCACATGCTTCATTATCTAAGACAACATGCAAGGTGACAGGAATGAGCAAACCCTTGAGGGAGGATCCACCTTCAACACTCTGGAAAACAACTTTCAATGATGCATGCCAGAGCTATGGAGGAGAAATGTCTTCTGATAAAGCATCATTCAAAGAGTACTAAGCTACACAAAGAAGTATCTTTTGTCGGCTCCCTAACAAATCATTGATCCGGTAATGTGACCCTTTCCTCTCATAGGCAGGGTTTTATTTTTGAAAAAGCCTCCTCACCCTCTCAGTTTGTCTAGAAGGTGAAGTTCTCTCTGATTTTGCATCTATGCTTGGTGAGCAAGGTTTGATGGTTTTTGGCCTACTCTTCCTATTCTAAGTGAATGGATAGGCCAAAACTGGTCTCCTCTCTATCTCTCAAGATTTGGAGATTCACCCTTGCTCCCAAGGGATTTTCATTGTGCTTTTTGTTGAACTGACAGATGGGTATTTGATTTACAGTAAGGGGTTTCATAAAGTAGCTGAGCTTTTCATGAAGCTATGGTTCTTAGATTTTGATCCTTTGGTTAAAAGTTAAAACCCTTTTCTTTTGTACCTAAATGGGTCAGGCTACCAAATTTGACTTTACGTTTTTGGATGCTTTCAACCCTAGAATACATTTGTAATGCTATTGGGAAATGCCCTTGATCCATCAACAAGGGCTAAGTTTAAGACAACTTGTGCTCGTATTTGTGTAGAGTTGGATCTTAGCAAAGGCCTAACTGCTGATTTTTCCGTAGTTTTGGGTGGTTTTACTAGAACCCAAAAGGTTGATAATGATAGAATACATTTGTAATGCTATTGGGAAATGCCCTTGATCCATAAACAATGGCTAAGTTTAAGACAACTTGTGCTCGTATTTGTGTAGAGTTGTTTCTTAGCAAAGGCCTAACTGCTGATTTTTCCCTAGTTTTGGGTGGTTTTACTAGAACCCAAAAGGTTGATAATGAAAACATTGCCTCTAGATGTAGGCAATGCTTTGAATATGGTCATTTGGCTATTTCCTGCCCATGCAGTCAAAAGCCGGCACAAAGGATGTAGGGAATTGGAAGGGTGCTTCAATGAAGCATCTTTGTGTTGCACCTCACGGTCAAGAGAAGGTAAAATCAGATGAAGTTTAAACTTTCCCATCCCTGAATTTTTTTGGGGAAGCTCAAACATGCATGCTCTGGAGGATTTTAATATTATTGTTGCTGAGGAGAAAGGTGGCACAAAGCTGCAATCAAAAGAAAACAAGAACGTAGGAGCCCCTCCTATAGAGGATATTTTGCCTTCAAGTGGACAAGCACTGCAAGTCCAAATTATTCCAATAAACACAGGGGCAAGGAAGAGATCCTGCACAGAAAAGTGATGATGGATTTTATTGTCTATTAGTTTAGGAATAGGATTTTCTTGCTAAAATCAGACATGCATGTTTTTTCATGAATGCTTGCTTGTCAGTAGTTAAACTTGCATGATAAAAGCAAGGTCATGCAAAAACCATGCATATTTCTTTTTCACGCGTGCATACTTGTTAATAGATAAACATGCATGGAAAAAGCAAGATCATGCTACAAGCATTGATGCTATTTTGAGTATGGGCAAATGTGGGATTAGTGAAGTATGGCAGAAATAAAGTTGGCGTAAAAAAACATGCATGATAAAAACCTGATTTTGAAAAAAATCATGTTTTTTCCTTTTCTAAATTATGCTTAGGTGGGATAAGAAAATAGAAACAATTGTATGCATTCTGTTAGGGAGTTTTTCCTTACTTGCCAAGCAAGTATTGAAATTTGCTGCATGACTCCTGATGTAATTGTGGGACTTGCTTCCTTTTTTGATAATATATTATTTACCCTTTATAAAAAATAATAGATGCAAAATAGCAAAACAAGTTATTGAAATGTTTGCTTGCAGTCCAGGCTCGTTTAAAGATTTTAACGAGTTTAATGCCAAGGCGATCACAAAATGAGGTGATTAGAAATTTATTACCATATCACTTATTTGGTCCAAAGTTCTAGTTTTGCATATATGATGGGTTCCTTTTATATGCACATCATTTAGTTTATAATTAGTAATGGATGTGATTATTAAATCTTTATTTCCCTATCGAGTATAATTAGCCATGGATGTGATTTTTTATTTAGTTAGATGCACCCTCACTGGAAATGCATCCACACCCAAATCCACATGCAAGGAAATCCCAAGGATAACTGACGCACCTTGGCGCACAGTGCGTTTCCCTTAATTTTATATGCACCGGGTGCTGCATTCCCCTGTGCCTGCACCCCCAGACAACCTTGTTTTTAGTAAATGGATAAGGAGATGATTAAAATATCGTGCTTTGGGTTTTGTCTTCTGGTATGTTCAATGTCAAAATATGATATTGATCTAATGGAAGGTTTTTTGCAGGGGCTACAAACGTTTCTTCAGAAGAGCTGTGCTTGAAACATCAGATTATATTAAAGATGACTGCCTTTTGATAAATTGTACTGTGGGGGTTGTTGGGTCACGCACAGAGGGACCGAAGATTTACACAATCTCTGTGACAGAGTCAAACCTTGGTGAGGATTTTGGCGATTTTCTGGATAGTGGCAAAGGCGCTGATGTTACTTTTGAAGTAGACGGGGAAATTTTTCGGGCTCACAAGTTGGTGCTTGCTGTTCGTTCGCCAGTTTTCAAGGCCCAGCTGTTTGGCCCCATGAAGGATCAGAATACAACTGACATAAAGGTTGAAGATATGGAAGCCCCTGTATTCAAGGTAGTTATCAATTCCTAATTACTCTATTACATTTTCTTCTCTCTTTCTGTCTTTGTTTAACTGAGACTACTGGAATATCATTTGTTTGTGGACTACACATGACTGGGTTTTTGATTGGTACTCGGATATGTAGGCAATGCTGCATTTCATATATAGGGATGTTTTACCTGATATGCATGAACTGATTGGGTCAACCTCCACAATTGCTTCCACGTCAATGACCCAGCATTTACTTGCAGCAGCAGATAGATATGGCTTGGAGAGGCTCAGATTATTGTCAGAAGCAAAATTATGTACTGAAATCAGCATAGATACAGTTGCTACTACTTTGGCACTAGCAGAGCAGCACCAGTGCTTCCAGTTGAAATCGGTTTGTCTCAAATTTGCTGCATCACACCTAAGAGGTGAGCAAATGGGTCGAACTTCTGTAATGTCTCTTTATGTTTGGTATTCGAACTTTGACCATGACAAATTTGGCTTATTCAATAATCTTATTTTCATGTTTGTGTTCCAGCTGTAATGCACACTGAAGGATTTGATTACTTAAAGGAAAGCTGCCCTTCCGTCCTATCTGAGCTTTTAGAAAGCCTTGCAAGAATTGAGAAAGATTCAGGCATGATTAGTAGATATCGATATGAAGGCCTAGATGGTAGTGATGCCAATGGAAGGCGAGTAAGGCAGAGAACATAGATTCTTCTACCCATGAATGGGTTGTCCCTGCAGATGAGATTTTATGCATCCCCCAATGCGACAGAAAGAGAATTCCTTTGGTACTCTACAGTATTAACCAGTCTGACATTCAACTCTAATGTTTGGGTAAAATAATGTCTAGCCTGGTTTTGTGAATGCCACATGCGCTTCATGACGTTCTATCATCACAACTCATTCATTTGGTGTGGTGCAGTTAATGGCAGTGGTTGCAGATCGGAAAAGTTTCAAGAGTCTTCGGAGCTTTCCATGTGGAGGCAGATGCCATTCTTCTCATTTTAAACTTATATGAAATTGAGACTCATGAGTAATTTGAGTATGGTGTGTGTGCAATGGTTTTATGGGAATACATTAACTTGCCTTCCTATGGAAATTGAAGAAGTTCCGTTTGTTTCAATGTTATTTTCATTAACTAGGATATCTGCACTCAAATCTGATCAGTTTGTGCCAAAATTTCATTCTTGTTTGAATGTTAACTGTTAAGTAATATGTCAAACTGGCATGTTTATGCAATTATTAATCAAGTCTGTAGTTAAAAAAAAAGTGTTTTAAAAGTTCTTGATATGCTTTGAAAGGTTATGTTTTGTTGGGCTTCTCTGTTAAAAATTCGTAACCAAGTTTTCAGTATTTGTATCTTTCTGAAAAATTGCAATGCTGGAGCAGATTTTAAATTGAATACATATGAAAACGAGATATGGATGTTTGTCTAATCTTGTGTCTTGTTATGTTTAAAAAAATCCAAACTCAAACTTCTTTTATGATAGTTTTGGGTGTTCTAATCTTGCTCATGTAGTGGTATCAAGATGGATAAATATTTAATTGTCTTGTGTCTTGTTATGTTAAAAAAATCCAAACTTCAACTTCTTTTGTGATAGTTTTGGGGGTTCTAATCTTTTGCTCATATAGTGTTATCAAGATGGATAAATAGTTAATTGTTTTGGCCTTTGAAATAGATAATTGTTTCTCAAGAGGCATGGCAAACTAACCGAACTTTTATTGTTGCGATTATATTTTCCATAAAAAATATTATTTATTGTTGCGACTACATTTTCCATAAAAATTATTTTTATTGTTGCGATTATATTTTCCATAAAAATGGTCCCACGCTGAATGACATGATAATAACATAAAGTCAGAATGACGTTTATAAAAGCATTTCTTTTTCCAATATTAAAACTCTCTTAAGCTATTTGAATGATAGATTTGAGAGTCGTGTGGAGTGATTTCATGCTTCCCAAGTTTTTAAAACACTTTTTATCCATTATGAAACTTGTCAGAAATGTCAAATCCTGGTGTAGCAATGAATGAATTACCTGATTTATGTTCAAAATTTCCATGGAGCAGGAATGAGTCAACATTGTACGTGGAGCATGATAGGTCATGCATTGTTTTATAGTGGTTTGTTTTATAGTAGTTAACCAGACATGTAATTAGCTCTTATAGATTTATTTAATTCTTTGGCTTATGTATTTTGCATTGGATATATTTTTTGATTTTGATATATATGATAATCGTAGATTTAAAATATTCCATCACAACATGGTGGTAATGAATGGAATGGAAATATTTTTTCTGTCGAAAGTCGGGGATATATTTTAACTTATAAAATTAGTAAGTATATGTATTGTTGGAGGATTTTGAGGAAAAACGTATTACAAACAACTTTTTATACTTTGATGAAATAATTTTCAAATTATTTTAAATTGACAAATATATATATTCTTAAAATTTTGTAGAAATTTTGTCAATTGGCAAAAAAAAATGGCCCATAAAAATATTGCGTAGAGATGAGCCCCATGTCTGATTGGGTTGGGTAGTTTGCCTAGAAGTGGGCCACATGTTTTACTAGGTTGGGTAGTTTGCCTAGAAGTGGGCCACGGGTATTACTAGGTTGGGTAGTTTCCCTATCAATTGTTCTCTTAGATTTGATTTTTGGCTTGAGCAAGCACAAAGGATTTTGTAATTTTTGTAGGGTTTCATTTGTTTGGATTGAAGATAAGCATGCTATTTCGGGCATATGAATGATTGATCCATTTCGGCTTGGTGTTGAGGATTGATAGGTATCTATTTTGTTAAGTTCAATGTCGATGAGTTTATTTTCGTTGGACATGTATTTTATGTATTTTCATTGAAATGACTTTGCATTAAATATAAATTACTCCATGGCTTATAAACTATTAGAGTGTTGCTCATTAAGGGGGGTGCTTAAGAACAAATTTGACAGTGCTTTTCCTAGAATATATTAGATTTTAATTTTGATGGGGTCTATTGCAATTTTAGTTCATAAATCCCTAATTCAAGATTTTGTTTTGTTTTTATACATTATGGTTAATGTTTGATGTGAATGTTTTAATGACTCTTTTTTGGCATTCTTATCTCTATTTATAATAATATTAGATTTTAGGAATGTGGATACATTTAACTAGGATGTTAACGAGAAGAAGATAAGTTGATTATGCGATTTAATGTATACTAATTTATGTTTATTAAAGTGAAAGTTTGCATTATAACTACCAATTTAATAGATCTTACAGGTAAAATATATACCCCAGAATAAAAATCATATAATATCAAACTAGAAATTGAGCTTAATATTTGTAGGATCTCTAGTTTTTAATCATAAAACTAATACACATGGTTTTTCCGATTTCCATTTGGTAATAAAGTCTAATTGTTAATATTTAACAAGAGAGTTTAAGAATGGATTCACTCTTAAAATGAAGATGTTAAGGGTTGAAGTGTAAGAGTATTACATTGAAGATGTGTTGAGAGAATTTATTCTTTTCAATATTATTGTGTTGTTTGAGACATGTGGGATTGTAAATATTCTTCTCAACTGGTCATAAGTTTACTTGTGAATTCTCTTGGCTTACTAAGAGATCTTTACGAATTTATTTTTGTCGAGTTTGAGTGCTAGGCGAATTTGGTGTCATAGATACTCCTCAATCCTTCACAATAAGCTTGAGTTGATCTACTATCCGGGCTTCCAATACAAATAAGATGCACTAGGCGAATTTGGTGTAATAGATACTCCTCAATCCTTGACAATAAGCTTGAGTTGATCTATTATTCGGGCTTCCAATACTAATAAGATGCATTCTTCAATAACACATTGTTATTTTTTTAATATAAGACACTTTGTGAAATTACATTTATATTTATTTTTCCTTTTATAAAAAGGAACAATGCTATAAAACATTCTTTATGATATTAATGTAAAGTGAAATAATAAAACCATAAATTTATTATTCAAAGTCTTAGAAAACGAGCATGCACACACTCACACACACATACAACATTGATGATGATGTGTATTGGTATGTAATGGTTGTCTTGTAAGTAGGTGTGGTGTGGGTGTCCAAATGCCCTCATGGATTTTGTAGCACATGTAGAAAGGGTTGCATGATACGGCTCATGTCATCAAATGGGTTTTGAAATGGATTAGGCAATAAGGGAATAAATGGGCAAGGACATAAGGGAATTTATGCAAGATGGTCTTAAATGTGACCGAGCATCACTCGAAACTCTAGTTGGAAATCATCCCAACTTGCCATTCTCACCACTGCTTATTTAATACCGTCTCTATGATAAGTGCCACGTTATAAGAATCACAACTAGAGCAGAGTGTCTGCCCTATTATAACGACCATGACCACTATAATCTCACATCTACTTGCTATAATCCTTTCACTACTAACAATGATCATGCTCCACTACACAAGTGCCACTACCTACTAATGTTGACACGTGTGCTTCAACGCCCTGATGTTGACATGAGTGCCTCAACCTTCTGGTGTTGACATGAGTGTCTCTGCCCCTTGGTGCGACACAAGTGCCTCCGCCCCTTGGTGTTGACACGAGTGTTGAAAGACCCTTCATTGGTAAGGGGAGTTGGGGGGTTTGTACAATCCGTCTCCCTCTTAGGCAAGGTTTCTAGGCGCCCAAGACGGGCCAAGCATGAGGGACTTGTCCTCGGCCTACATATAGGGTTTGTGCCTTCGAATGATGGATGACTTATCTCAAGGTGTCTATTTAGAGGATCTTTTACATGAGTTTAAAATAATTTTTGTAAGATTTGTTTGGTTTTTAAATTAATACTAAATGTACTAAGCTATGGTTAAAAATTCAATAAACTTAACTATATTTACTAATGCAATCGAACATATTCAACAATTTTTGCTATATTAACTAATCATTTTATAATTTCCTAATATTGAAGCTTGCATAAGGTGTATTTTTTTTAATTTTGAATTTTAAATATTTTGAAATACATTTTAGCAACATTTCATTGGCCAAAGTGAATTGATTTGACTATTTTGTGTTTTTTCATAAGGTGAAATGGAAACAATAACTAGAAACAAGTGTAACATACTATATTGCAAAAATAGATTCACAATAATATATCACAATTTAATAGAAGGTTGAGCAAACTAACAACAAATCAGAGATAAGAACATAATAGATCAAAACCACACAATTTAAGTGAAATGGAGAGCAAAATACAAAACAAATAACTTAACTACTTCAAGGTGGAACCTTCACCATCCTTACAATAAGAATGTACTTCATAATATGATGATTTGATAGTCAACACTACCTCCTATATTTATCTTAATTAAGTTTGGTGACTTCATACTCCAATTAGGGCGACTACTCCAACTATTATGAAATATAGAAATTGTCAAATTATAACATACTCAAAACTATAATTTTAAGAAGCAATCTCATAAAGAACCCATGTATGAGATGACATTGGAGGACTTCAAGGGATAGTTGCACATTATTTAAGTGAAGGATATTACTCTAGGAGAGTAACCTAGATAAGCCTTTTAAGCTGCTGAATTTAATATAGCCAATATATAATTGTCCAAGGACGAGAAGAAGAAGCTCCAAGAAGAATGTACAAAACCAAAGAATAAAACTATCATATTAAAACAATGAATTTGTGCCAAAACTAGTGGTTTGGTGTTCGTTTGGTTGTGCCACTGATTCATTCAAATTAAATATTAGATTTATTGGTGTTGGTTAAACTACAACTTTGGCACAAGTTGGGAGGATGATCACAAAGGTTTACAAGTCTAGATTTTCTATTGCCTTTATATATAAGGTGTATACATATACCTCATCAAAATTCATTTCATGTCACAACACTGTAATGCATGATAGTGCTTTGGGAAAATAACACTACTAAAAAGATAATAATGACTAATAAATGCTAATAAATCTGAGATAAATGAGAGTGAATAAATGTATGTACCTTAATTGTAAGAAGTTTACCATCACTAATCATTGCTACTAAGTCAAATATGTTTATTTTCAAATTTATTTATTTATATTTATAATTTTAATTTAAGTTGTTGAACTAGATTTTTAAACTTTAATTTTAATATTAATTTATTTTCAATGAAATATTATGTACAAAAAATTGTTTTAATATATAGTTTAAATTAAATATTATGTTGTAATTGGCTCTATCATCCTTTAATTCACATCCTGGCTCTATCCCACTTCAACACACCCTTGACTTCCAATTTATGTGTTGCATTGTAAATTTTTGGGGAATCATTTAAGCCTTCCTCATAAATTCCCACCTTCAATGCTACCTATCTATTTTTCTCCCACTCCTAACCCTTAACCTTAGCTAAATGTTTCTTAAAAAGATAAGGCAATGTTCAAGAGTGGCATTTTTCTCTTGAAGGTAGCGATATTCCTTGTGGCACAATTATTGTAGTCTATCCACATGCTTCTTATTCATCTTTTACCCCTTTTCTTGTGCTAAAAGTCTCAAGTTTATTTGTCTTTGTATCACCCCTTTACACATTTTGTCTGGGAAACTCAATCATTTTGATATCTTTGCTTCTATTTTCACCTCGTTATTGAGCACATCAAAGTCAGATTAAAGATCACAATCTTTTCTAGGTGTAATTCTAGGAGTATCTAAGCGTCTTGGTTTCTAGGTTCTCCTCTTTATTGGATAGGTATAAGCTCTCTAAGTGTTGTCAACTTAAAAATCTATTATATGGTATTTCAAATTTTTAGGGAGGAGGAAAATAGGAAAACCTAAAAAAGTCAAAATAATAATAACAACATAAAAAATCAAAATAAAAAAAATTCAGAAGGCGATTTCAAAAGGCAAAAAAATAATTCAAAAGTTAAGTCACACAAAAGACACGATCACACCTCTATTCTAGTTAAAGCTCAAACTTCACAAATGGTATCATAATAGAATCAACGATCCATTGTACTATAGATTGGGATAGGAGGCCTTATATCTGTCATCAATGCTATTAAAATAATTAAGTAATAATGGATATTATATTTTTTAGAGTATTAGTCTATAGGCTAAGTTACACTGAATATTGGCTAGTTGTTGCTATTTCAGTTTCGTATATTCTTATGCTATTATTAGCATGTAGATAAGATTCTTTCCTTAATTTTAACTAGGTCATTGGATATTTAATCAACCACTATGCAATGCAATTTTCATGGCTTCCTTCAACACAATAATATGGTATCAGAGCTAAGTTATTGAAGAACATGTGAGGAAGGATATCTTTTCAGGAGGAAAGCATTGTGAATGGGCACACCCAATGCATAGATCCTCTTAAAAAAAAATGTCTTATTGATAATGTATTGATTTACTAGTTGGAAATGAATTCTTCAAAACATGAGGAGGTAGTGTTGAATGCAAAGTGGTATGAAGATCTGAAGTGCAGAAAGGAGGGCGTTCTAGTTTGAGGCACAACTCTGCATAGATGCAACAAACTTTCATAAGTCAAAGGTGATGGTGAAGCGAAGCAAACTTTCTTTATGTTTGGCACTGCTAGAAGAGTGTGACAATTCATGGAGGAGAAGCACCTATGTTTAGCATTACCAAAAGAGCATGACTTTGCTCAATGCCATTTGTTTTTATTTACTGAAAATATTTGTCATTATCTAATTTGTTGCGATGCTATAAGAAAATGTGGTCTAGAGGAACATAGGTGCAACTCTGTAAAAGCATTTATTATTATTTTTAATGATTAAAATTTGTTTATTATTAATCAAACTGATATGGTGCTTGGAATGGAAGTGTTGCATCGAGGAAAAGAAGTGGCATGAATATTTTAGTGGCTAGGGCATGGTAAAGAAGTAAGGCAACAATCAACTAAGGTGAGGCATAAATTCTTTCTTTGTTGTTGGGTGCAACTATACTGTTTGAGTAGAGAAAACATGGTAAAGGAGGAGGAACAATAACATGTGCAAAACCAACCTTTTTCTGCAGTAGTTATAAGAAAGCAAGGGCATGGAAATAATTTGAAAGTAACAAAAGTGCAACTTGTTTGTAGAGGGGTGACTGTGAAATATTTGTGTAAGAGATATGGTAAAGGCATTGTGTGAAAGTTCATGCAAAGTTTTAATATAAAGTTTTGAACCACAAAAATTTATGGTAAACTTTATATTTAATATTGAGTTCTATTTAATGTTTATCAAATACAAATTTATATAACTCATTTAATATTTTCCTTAATTTATTTGGAAGACAATTAATATTGTAACTTTTCCATAGTGAGAAGTTTTGGGTTGCAAACTTGTAGCATTGTCTAGATTGGGGAAATGAAAATAGAAGTGAAGTTTTGTGAAAAAAATGTTATTTTCAACTAAGTTATAGGAAGGAAGTTATATTCTTGGGTAGGTCCTATGTCTAAAAGATATATGTGATTAACTAGGTGCTATTGAGAAGCCAATGGATGACCAAGATAAGGTTTCATTAGTACTTCATGGTTTACCTTTGTCTTTTTATTCATTTGTGGAGTCATTGCATCTAATTGAAAAACACAAACACTTGATTTTGAGAAGTTGTCAACACTTCTCATTCAAAAGGAGTGGATGCAAGATCATGTAAAAGTAACAACTACAGATTCTACATAAAGTGCATTAAGTGCACATTAGTTCAAGGGCAAAGGTAGACTATTTAGTGTTAGTATTTTATCAAGTGATGAAGCTTTCAAAGGTGGTAACAAGTCACAATGGAAATGTCACTAAGATAATAAGTCGAGAAATTTCAATAAAGATTATTAGAAGAGGCAACATGACCTAGAAAATGGTCGAAAGTAATTACGATAAACAATGTTGCTGAAAAAGATGAACAAAGGGCAACATGTGATTTTTCATTCATGGCACTGTTAGTGTAGGTTTTTATTCTATTTAATGGTTTTTCCCTACACATGTTATTTATCTTGTTTAGGTGTTATTTTAGGACATTGGGGAAGATAATCCCACATTCACGAGGATGTGTGATCATGTCTATCTTCCACATTTATATGCACTTCACTTAACTATTTTGGTTAATGTTGTTATTGTTAATAATTGAATCTTTCAATTATTGAAGACTTGATTTTTTGGCTCATGTTTGATTTCACTCCTATAACAGGTATGTCTTCTGCATAATTTCTTTTTGCATATTACAAATATTTGTGCTTTGTGTTTACTTAGACCTCGATCCTTGATTGCATTCTAATTTGACATGGTATTAGAGTATGGTTTATGGTAACTAAACACCAAAATTATTATTATGAAATCTTGAGTTTTAACTTGCATGTCATATATATACCATTCATTGACCTAGCACATGGAAGATTCACCCTCTCAGATTTTGCTCTTCTTCTGGGGTCCCCTACTGATTCAATTTTAGAAAAAGAACAAGGGAAAGGTGTATCTTTTTGGTCATATATCATCTAATAGGTTTTCATGCAAAATGGTTTGTGTTATTGGATTTAAAAGGTGTCAAAACCCTAAGATCAGTTGTAAACACAACCTAGTTTTGTGATAGTTGATTTTGGCCATTTTGGAGGGTTTGAAGGTATTTTATTGGATTTCACGTAAATCTATATCATCTGTGTCTCTAAGCAAAAAATATTTTCTGGGTTTTTCTAGGTCTGTTGAGAAATTTGGTGGATATTTTACAAGATTTCCATAACCATACTAGATCTAGAGATTTTAGACTTGGTAGAAATTTCATACTTGCATGCTCAAATCAGAGTTATAACACTTACTTGCACTTGCCAAAACTTTCAACATCTCCAACATTGTCAAAACTTTAGAAATATTTGGCACTTGTAGCAATCACTCCTATCTCTAATGCTAAAACTTCCAACATCTTTGGCACTACCAAAATTTTGGACATCTCTAATGCTTACTGAAGGATGACTTGCCTCCAACATTAAATTTTTTGACATCAGAATTGTCTACATTACCAAAACCCTCAAAAATTCTGACAAATGCATGAGTGCATTACATCTTTGACTCAAAAGTCTAACAACTATTGGAGGTTGATTGTAGTTCGATGCTCAAACTTTGATCACTATATAAGGGGACTATAAGTTTGAGGAAAAATCTCGATGACTATATAAAGGGATCCTATTTCCACCTAGGTGCATTTGGGTCTCCTAAGTTTGAGGTGAGGGCTATAGGGACATCAAATTTAAGCCCGTAGGTTGAAGCACTGTTCATTTGGATTTGGGATCTTTTGGTGACATCAAAATACCCCCCTAATATGACATTATCAAGGCGGAGTACTCATCCTAAGCCTTACTCTCCTAGTCATATGAGAGTTTATCCATTGGTCACAACCAACCCAAAGTGGCTCAACTTTTGCATGAAAAGTTGAGGCAAACATTTTTTTGCATCCCCAAAACTTATGCAAAGTGAAGATTTATTTTGTGAGCAAGGACTTTAGACTCACATAATTTTCATCATATAACTCCTTTTCAAGGGCCATTTTTTAAAAAGTATGAGTTTTTTGAGATATATGCATGGGTTCTATTCTCAAGCTTTGTAAAATTAAACCTCTGTAGATTCAAGGGGTTGTATATCCTTATCTATCAAGCACTAATCAGTTCAACACATACTTCCTTTCTAAACCATGGATTATAATCAAGTTCCATTTCTTACATCATTCAACTATCACAAGTAGAAAGTCAAAATGCAAATCCTTTTGAGGAGAAAAGGATTACACTGAATTACTATGGGTATAGAAACAAAACCAACATTTGATGCAAAGAAGATGAAGTGGTTTAACAAAAGTGACAAAGCCTATGGTCTATTATGCCTATCTATGTCTTCACACTTATTCTTTCACATTAAACCTACAACTACTCCTAATGACATTTGGACCACATTAGAAAAAATCTTTGGGAAGTAGGACATAATGAGGGGTCATGAGTTGAAGAATGAACTCATCAACTTAAGTCTAGACAATTTTGACAAGTTATATATGACTTCTTTAAAAAATTCAAATCACTTAGGTTACAGTTGAAATTAAGAAGTATAGACAAAAATTATGATCAATTGATTCTTTCCATCTTTCCAAATTGGGTTCAAAGTCTTATGTGTTTGATTCTACCTTCCACATCACCAAGCGTGCCCTTGGAGATACATGGACCATACTATCCTTGGATGACTTTTATATTGACTTGAATCAAGAGTAAGATAAGCTTATTCAAATGGGTACACTAAAGTCATCCAAATCACATGCCTTGATTATAAGTCATGAAAAATAGAAGGCTTCTAGTAATAAGAAGAAAAAACAAAACAAGGACCTAGATCAAGGAAAGGGTAAAAAATTTGATGCTAAGTTCAAAACATCAACCGATTCCTCCTCTTTAGGTTGGAAACCCAAAAAAGAGTAACTCACATGTGCCTATTATAATAAAATTAGGCCTGATGAAACCAAATACATGAAGAAGCAGATTGACCAATTGATAAAGATGCTTGAGAAACACAATATTAATGTCCCTGATTATGCCAATTAGAGTTCATCATCACAAGAGTTTTCCAAAGCCTAAGATAATATTAAGGCCAAAGGCAAGGGAAAAACACTTATTGTAGTTACATCCCAACCTTCCACATGGGTAATTGATTCTGATGCCTTGCACAACATGGCTTCATCAAAGGACATTTTATAGTCCTTGAGCGTTGTGCTATGCCTTCCATTTATTTGTGTGATGATACTTCCATAGAAGTTAGTGGGAGAGGATATATTGAAGTGAATGACGAGACATTTTATGATTTTATATATGTTCCCTCAATATCCACTAATCTCCTATTTATTTATTAGAACACTCACATTGGTTTGGGCAATAGAGTTGATTTCAACCTAGACTGGTGAGAAAGCAGATCACCAGTCTAGGTTTTACACTTTCTCACATTTTTCTCCTAATCAACCCTCTACTGCATTGCTCACTCATTCAGATGGGGTGAGTAAATTATGGCATGAACGATTCGACCATCTCAACTATCACTACCTAGAGCAACTCAGTCATAATGACATGGTTTTAAGGTTGCCATGTGCTCATTTTTATAATGATGTTTGATAAGGCTGCATAGTTGGTAAGCACCCTGAGGAGAATTATGAAAAATGCAAATCATGGATAGCTACACATAAATTGGAGCTAGTTCATAGTGACATTTCTATTCCATTTCTAGCTCCTTCATTCAATATGACAAAATACATGATTAAATTCATTGATGTCATTTCAAGGTATACTTAGGTGTACTTTCTTCAGCATAAATTTGAGGTCTTTGATCATTTTCAAGACTTCAAGGTTCTTGTATAAAAATAGTTAGGTAAAGCCATCAAGATTTTGCACATCGATAATGGTCATGAGTATGTCAGTAATCATTTTGAGCAATTCTACACTTCAGAGGGGATTGACTACATCATACAATTTTATATAGTCCTCAATAGAATGGTGTTGCATAATGCAAGAATAGGTCCTTGAAGGAAATGACCAACTATGTGATAGACTCCAAGTCTCTTGCACTTCAATATTGGGCCAAGGCCATCAAATGTGATTGTTATATCTAGAATTGAGTTACTCATAAAGCATTGAATAGAGTCACTCATTTTTAGGCATGGAGTGGTCTAAAACCCATAGTTAAGCACTTTCAAGTGTTTGGATCTCTTGCTATGGCCCACATTCATAAGAAGAAAGATAAGATAATGGAACCTTAGAGTCAACCTTGCATATTTTTAGGATATCCTGAGGGCATTAAATGATACATGCTTATCCATCCCACCACTCACAAGTTTTTTATTGAGAGAAGTATTCATTTTCAATAGGGTCCTTTAGAATCCACACTTGATACTTCTCCCTCTTACTTAGATGCACTAGGATTTAATGACAATTCCATTGATTCAGATTTGCCTAAGTAGCTTTCTGATGATCTAGATTCTTCTTCTAGTTTTGATGATGAGAGTAGTGATGGAGACTTATCTCCTTCTCCCTAAATATATTTAGAGGATGAGGAATCTCCTCATCATACTCTAACATCTAGTCCTCTTT
Source organism: Torreya grandis (assembly GCA_037957365.1). Classification (NCBI taxonomy): domain Eukaryota; kingdom Viridiplantae; phylum Streptophyta; class Pinopsida; order Cupressales; family Taxaceae; genus Torreya; species Torreya grandis. The sequence continues at coordinate 1,751,516 of JARHVA010001230.1, forward strand.
GGGATAGATAAACACTATAAAGTTCTAGCCATTGGGTTAGGAATCCATTAGACACCAAGTGAACACATTCATAGTTACAAAATTCTCCACATGCATTCATTACATCTGCCTCCAATCCCAAATCATTTCAAGAGGCATCAAACACCCCTGAGTGGGATGCTTCTATGAAATAGGAATATGGTTCCTTACTTAGGAATAACACTTTGGATTTAGTCCCTCTTCCTAAGGGAAAAAATTATTTGATGTAGGTGTATTTATCAACTAAAATTTGTAGCATATGGGTTTGTAGACAAGTTCAAAGCACATTTGGTTGAAATAGATTTTTCTCAAGTTTTTGACATTGAATATACTGAGACATTTACCCTAGTTGCCAAAATTAACTCAATTTGAATCACTCTTGTCATTACTACAACACATCATTGAGATGTTCATCAGATATATGTGAAGAGTGATTTTATTCATGATGACCTCAAAGAGGAAATATACATGGAACAACCATAAGGATTTGTGGAAAATTCTTCCTTAGTTTTCAAACTTCAAAAATATATTTATGACCTCAAATAATATCATCGAGCTTGTTATGCCAAGGCAGACTCATTTCTTCTTTAGGTTGGTTCACTAGATGTCATTTTTATATGAATGCATTTTATGGTAGGATGATTCACTATTGATTTTGGTTCTCTATGTAGATGACCTATTAAACATAGGGAGTTGTTCATCCACCATTATAATAGTGAAAATTGATTTGTATGATAGGTTCTCAATGACTAACTTAGGCTTCTTGCATTACTTCCTTAGGATTGAAATTTCTCAGTTCAACTCCAGGATCACTATTGCACAATCCAAGTATGCTCTTGATTTGATTGCATAATTTAACATGAATGATTATAAGCCAACTCCAACTCCATTTATATCTGGTATGAATCTTGAGGCTGATTATCTTTATCCATTGGTTGATGCTACCTCGTATCAATAACTTATTGGTAGTCTCATCTATCTTATGCACACTAGACTTGACATTTTGTATGCAGTTGGCATGGTCTCTAGATTTATGCATGAACCATATTAACTTCACTAGAAAGAAATTCAGTGGATTCTCTACTGCATTCAGGGTACTCATAATTTTTGGATTCATTATAGAACAAGCATTGATGTTGACCTGATTGGGTATATAGATTCAAATTGGGCTAACAATAATTAGAATCATAAATTTACTTCAGGCTATAGATTTTCCCTTGGTTTAGAGATAATTAGTTGGTTAAGTAAGAATAAAAATTATATCACTCTATATTATACAAAGGAAGAATACATAGGAGCTATTAATGCTGCCATTAAGGCTATTTAGCTTTAGGGGATTCTCACTAAGTTCAATATATAGTTTCAATGACCAACAATACTATATTAGGACAACCAAAATATAATCTAAATTTACAAGAATTCGATGCTCCATCAACAAACCAAACATATCGAGAATCACATGCATTACATTTGAGATCTTATTTATGAACAAATCATTGATCTCCACTACATCTAGACTACAGAGTAAATTATTGATATATTCACTAAACCCTCCACTAAGAAAAATTATATTCATTTGTAGGCACTTCTTGGGGTTTAGGTAGCTCCATGATCCTCCTTTTGGGGGAATTTTCTATATACTTGGGTACCTCATTAGGCCTTGTTTCCAGGACCCAATTCTTCCACCCACCTAAGCTACACTTAAGGGGGTTGTTAGTGTAGGTTTTTATTCCATTTAATGGATTTTCCATACACATGCTATTTAGATTTCTTAGATGTTATTTTAGATCATTGGGGAATGTAATCCCACATTCATGAAGATGTGTATGCATGTCTATGTTGACCTATATACATACCTTTCCTAAAGCTATTTTGGCTAATGTTGTTATTGCTAATAATTGAATCTTTTGATTACTGAAGACTTACTTCTTTTGGATCATGTTTGATTTCACTTCTACAACAATTATCTCTTCTGCATAATTTATTTTTGCATATTACATAGATTTATGCTTCATGTTTACTTAAACCTCGATCCTCGATTGCATCCTAATTTGAAAACATCTTAGAACCAATCAATGAAGTTTAGAGCATAGTTTTTTGACTTAGAAACATATAGACACTATACATGTCACAAAAACCACTATATGAATTTAAATGAAGATAATAATAGTAAATAATTTGTTTCCTTGAGTGATGGTTGGACTCATTATTAGAGGATGTGGAGGTCTTCATGTAATTTTGAAAAATTATATTAATTACACTTTCAAAAATGTTTAGTATGTACTGTATATGGACAAAAATATTCTATCTATAAGTGAGATAACTACAAATCATGGTAATTTTTGAAGTTTCAAGGAAGCAAATGTATAGTTACTAGTCTTCATGAGAGCAAAAAAATTGCTACTAGAATTGGTAGAAATGGATTGTATAAGTTGCTTGATCCTAAAATAAAAAGAAAATGCATTAACAATAATTGAAATCATTAGTGTACTTTGGAATGAGATGTATGGTCACCTCTATTATCAGTATGTAAATGTAATAAGTAACACTAACATGGTGAAAGGTGTAGACATCTAAATTTTACCATTTAGTGTCAAAATTAATTTTGACATGCTAACCCTTCACCATCCCTAATTTAAATTTATATTAACATCATTTCCCTCCATTTTTTGAATAATTGATTAATTCATAATTAATTAATAAAATCAAGTGCACTTATTTTTTTGAAACTAAGTTAAACTCTAGATTTGTAACCTCATCTAGACATCCTCCATGTTTGTCTCAATCAAATGTTGACTCATCCAACCACCTTCCTCAACTTCCTCAACCATCTTATGAGTCATATTAGAACATTTAAACAAATCGTGGGTCATCTCTTGAACTTTCAACTATCTTGACCCATTCATACTGAGTCACTCAACTACCGACTAACTCTCCATCTTCTTCTCAACACATGGGAATTAGTCATCATCCATTAGGATGAGGACTCAAATACAACTGCATATTATTTTAATAATTTAAAAAATTAGGGTTATTCTCAATCATTTATCTCATCACCCTCAAGCCTATAAATTTACGTGCAATCCTCCACTCAAATCATCCACATTCAAGCTATCAAAACTCTATTAAATTATCCTTGTGAATCCATTGAGATCAAATCAATTTGCAACCATACATTACCCAATTTACTTTGTTTGGAGAAGTGTTGAGCAATCACATACAAGTAATAAATAATAAAGATACCATTGATCACACAACGAAGAAGGTGATGAACATGCATTGTATGCTTTGTAAGTGTTTCATTAGTTAACTTTCTTTTATTTTTTTTACTCTATCAAGAGGTTAGTGTAGTTTAGGTAGGATTGCATTGCATTTTGTCTTCTTAACTTACATTCTAAATTTCATAATATACAAATGGAATTCCATCTATTTAGGAAAGCTAGGATGTGTGTATATGGTATTGGATGGGCAAGTAGGTTCAACATCCATTTGATATTAGTAAGGCACAACAAGCCAAAGGAATATTAGGCCTGCTATATGTATATTTGCATGGTCTAATGAAAACACATTATATCTAGAGCTCAATATTTCTAATTTATAGTTGATGATTTTTATAGGAAAATGTGTATTTATTTTCTGAACAAAAATTTAGACTGTTTCTCTAATATCATTGCATAGAAATATCTAGTACAAAAATAGACAGGGAGATAATTTGAAGCTATCAAATCAAATAATGAACAAGAGTTCATCTAAAAACAATTTAAATAATTTTACAAGCAATTTGTATACACAAAAAATGTATTATTCTATAAACTCCACAACAAAATGGAGTCCTAGAAAGGAGGAACATGATAATTATGGAGATGGCATGGTGCATGGTGAAAATCTAGAATATAATTTTTATATATTGAGTAGAAGATGAGAATACAATTATTTACATCCTTAATAGAAGTCCTTGTAAAAAATTGTAGAATGTTACTCTTGAAGAAGCATGGTTAGGAAAAAAATTTGATGTAAGAGAATTTCATGTTTTCCATTCCATTGCTTTTGCATTCAATAAAACAATGGTTTTGTATTGGATATAAGAAGTAGTCTAAGACATAAAAAATACTAGACGTCTCTACAAACAAAATTATGGTAAGTAGAGATGTTGTAGATGAGAAAATACCATTATTTTATAATAAAGGTAAATATACAGATAATATTATATGAATACCTACTGATGATATTTTTGGAATAAGTTATAGTGTTAAAATTGAATAGGGCTCAGAGTTGAAATATCAGAGTCAAATTCTAGGGGGGGATATGGTGGTGAAGAAAGTGATTATTAGTCTTCACACTAGGATCAAGAGGGCCAACACAAAATACTAATATGGTACCACACCAAATTGAAGTATGTATGACAAGGTGAATTAATTAAATCAATAGAAGGCTAATCTACAAGATTAGAAAGGAAAATGGTGCAAGGTGACGATCATGTAATTTTTTTTGTATCTTATTGATGTTTCATAGATAGTTAAGTATTGTACATTTATAGATGCTATCATAAAACATCAATGGAAGGCTTCCATGAATAAATATCCCTTATGAGATATACCATGTTATTTAATCTTGGATAAATTATAGTTTTTATTGGAATTGATCACTCTAACAACAAATAGGTGAAACATGAAACACTTAAGAGAAGACAACATTTTAAGATACAACAAAGAGAATATAGTGAATCTAGTAATCAATACCACTTAATATGTTAATCAATGGTTGAAAAAAATAATTACTCATGTACTTTGGTGAGATGGATTGGCGACCAAAATGACATATAATGATATTTTCTACATGGGTAACACTATTCCATTTTGGTTAAGTCCATATATAGACTTAATTTGGAAAAGACACAACCCACGAGCAAAATCACATCGAGGGTAAAAAAGCACGTTGGGACAAGTCAAAAAAGTGGTCAAAAAGTGACGACATCCACAAAAAATTACATCACATTATTTATTTGAAAAAAAATAGGGAGAACAAGGTACAAATAATAGTAAAGAGAACAATTAAGCATCTACAACAAACATGGACATCAGGGGAGGCAAAGGAGATGATAGACCTTGAGGCTTGCCACCCCATCCTCACAAGGCAAGAGGATCTTAATCAATAGGTAAGGGATCCAAACTCATGTTTTGGTGAGCATCTAAAGTCTCATTTTGATTTATTTTAGGGGAAATTATCAGATCTGAGCATGGGAATTTGCCTTGGGGAGGTAGACCCCAACCTTTGATGTCACCATCTTGGGACATGAGAGGAGATCCCTAGCCCATGCCATCACCTCTAGATCTAGAAGTGCCACTTAGTTCACCATGATGAGGATAAGACTAGTAAGGTGGTGATTATCATGGAGGGTGACTCCTACATATTATTCTAGACCATTGTTGATGTGGCCATGCCCTCATCCTTGAGGAGGTGAAGGATGATATAGGGGCTCAAGAGGTTCATGGCTGATTGTGCATGAAGCATTTACCTAGTGATTGAGCAAATGTTGGAGGTGGTTAAGTTTCAAATGGACCTTGTATGTTTGGATTTGAATATGAAGAGTAACATTAGATAGCACAATAATTTTGTTAATAATATAAAAACTACGTTCGAACTCTTCATGAGTAAAGTAAGCATAGTTTCTAGCTTTCTAGATTTAAAACAAAATGTCAGCTTGAAAGATTTGCCAAAAATGGTTATATTTTATAGGTAACAAAGTCAAGTTCCCCAAGAGATCCATCTTCCATGTGAATAATTTAGTTTAAAGGGGATGGAAAAGGGAATGAATCTCGTGCCAAGTAGATTATGCATGAGGCCAAAACCAAAAAAGTTGCTTAACAGTTTTTGATTACTAGTAAGCTAGGAAAATGGGGTTAGGCACTCCTAGATGCTTGAGATGATATCCCACAAGCAAGCCCTGGTAGAGAAGGCACCATAAAAAATGAGATTTTTTGGGCTCAATAGCATCAAACCACACAATACTAAAATGTTGATCCCAAATCCCATATCTAGAATGAAGATTCCATCTAATGTTGAGCATATCATCTGGAATATGCTATAGAGAAAGTAAGTGGTACCTCAACCAAGGAGAGTAATGCATGATTGGGGTGGTTGTAGGCCAATGCCAATCCTTCCACCAAGGAACAAGGGAATTGAATCCAATTTTATGCAAATACTTGTCAAGTATGGAGCCTTGAATTTTCACAATAGCCTCTACATTTGAGTTCATTAAATGAAATTTATTCTAAACTTGTTTTCAAGTAAGTCAAACCTTGTTTTCCTTGAAAAAAAGATCACTGATAACCTTCACACCTTTTCTTAAGAGTCATATCCCTTTAACCCAGAGGACTAGGGAAAAGGTCATGCTATAAAAATTTAAGCAAGGCAACCACCAAAGGGAATGGGAGTTAATGGAGAGATCATTCTTAAAACCCTCACTTACCCAATTAAGGTGAGGCTTAAACTTCTCCCAAGCCTTCCATAGACTTTTAATCATAAATAAGTGCTTAATTTTAATAGGCACTGGGGTAGTGAGTAGGGAATGAAGTCACATGCGTTTCTAAGCCTTTCTACCACATGGGGTTCCTTGAGAGATACAATGGCAAAAAAGAATCCTCCAGGCTTCATACCCAAAAATGTCTTTGATAATCCATTTGGAACCAAGAATAAGGCCTTGAATTTTAATATCTAGGAGACCCAATCCTCTAGCTTCCTTATGGTGTCAACAAATATTCCAAGTGAATCTATGGAAGCCCTTATAGCCCTCAGAGTGAGCCCATATAAAGTCTCTTAGAATTTTTTCTAAATTTCTATAAGTAACATTGGAAGGGGCCCAACAAGAGGAATAATACACGTGTAGCTACCAAACCTTTAGAACAAATTTAAAATTTGTCAGCAAGATAAAGAGGTTTGGTGATCCAAAAAGAGATTTTTTTCAACTCTCTGCACCACATAGGACCATAAGTCAGAAGGAGAAGCACAAAAGGCAAAAGGAATGACAAGAAACTTAAACTGCACCCATGGTAGAATCCAATGCCATTGAAATTCCTCTAGCTAAGGAGGTTTGGGGCTGAGGGATTATCTATAACACTGGGTCTTCCTCCATTGGATAGAGGACCCTAAAGCCAAGCAAAATATATGAAGACATTTCATGGCATTTCGAATGGATTCTTATTCCTCTTGAAGTGTGAGAAAAGAGTCATCCACAAAGTGACCATTTAAAAGCTGCCTATCAGACTGGAGAAGAGATACCTTTTACCAGACTCCTGACATCATAATTAGCTAGAAGGTAGATAAATCCTTCTATTTTAAACACATATAAATAAGGGGATAAAGAACATCCTTGCCAGATATAATGATGAAGTTCAAATTGAGAAGATTGGGTACCATTGTTAGTGATATAGGCCCCAACATCCTAAAAAAGCATATTAATAGTTTGAACAAATTTGGGGCCAAAACCAAATGCTTGCAGCATGGATATAATGAATGGCCACTGATATTGTCATAGGCTTTCTCAAAATCAATATTGACAAACAAATATTTTTTGATTAGAAAGCTAAGCCCATTTCATACTATCCTAGACAACAATGACATTATTAAGAATGAACATGTTCTAGATGATTCCAATTTGCTCACTCCTAAAAATTAAAGGGAGAATGTGTTTCACCCTAAGAGCTAAAGCTTTAGAAATAATCTTATAAGAGACATTGAGCAAAGTAATAGGCCTCCAGTTTGTGATAGTTTTAGGATCACCATCTTTGGGAATAAACTTGATGTTATGATTTATAAGGGCTCCCAAATAATTGGTTAGAACAACTTTAGAATAAACTCGATGAAGATCACGACCAATAATATCTGAAAGGGTTTGATAAAAATCACATGGGAAATTGTCAATTCTTGGAGCTTTGTCCACTACCATCTACTTAACAACCTCATGTAGGTCACTGAGAGATAAGGGCCTATCACATGTAACTCTTTGAGAATTAAAGACTTTATAGGGAACAACTTGGAGGCATTGAAGGAGTGTCACCTCCTTCTCTAGAGAGGAAGATTGTGTTGAGAAGACACCATGGTAATGATGAACAAAAGTTTGTAGAATGTCAAGAAGTTTGGTAAGTCTAGTGTTTCCTTCCTTGATAGCCTTGATTTAATGAACATCTCTCTTAGATTGGATAAGTGCAAAAAAATACTTAGAAACTTTGTCACCAATTGTTAACCAGTGTATACAATCTCTTAGCTGGGCTCCTTTGGATTTATGCACTTCCTCAATTTGGAGTTGTGTCTCCAATGTGCCACTTGAGTTTGAATTTGGAAATCAAAGGGTGACTACTCCAGTTCCTATGAAGCCCATATATACTCATGGTTTGTAGCATTATGCAAACACCATCTAAAAATGGCTACTTACTCGCCATAAATCCAAGTAAAGGTGGAATTATGAGCAAAAACATTAGACCACCATTGATTCCAACTAGTATTTCCTCTGGCCAAGGGACCAAATTCTAAATTCTGACAATATTCCCCACTATTCATTCATGTTTGAAGTGGGTAATATTGAGATAGAATAACATCGAAGTAGGATTGACTTGAGGTGAGGTCCACTCAATATTAAAGCGTATAGGGTGATGGTTTGATAAAAAAGGTATCAGGAATGGCATAAACTGGCTTATTCTAGATTGGGAAAAAATAGAAAAGATCTTGCTTCACTAGTAGAGCTCTATTGAGGTGTTAAAGCACCCTATCTTCTAACTATCAAAAGTTGGACCAGGTAAACTAGTGGGAGTCTGAATCCTTTTTTCAATGATGGTTGGGATCAAATACCTCAAGTTTGTTGCACATATAAAATCATGATTCATGCTCACCAATGCACCACCACATTGGAAATCATCCTTATTTATCCTTTGCTAATTCCACTATGTTGAAATCACCATAGAGGATCTAAGTGCATTTGGGAGAGAGTCAGCCAGCCACCTCCATAAGGTGGCCCACTCCACAACATCATTAAAGGCATATAAATTAACCAACCCAATGATGTGGTTGTTAAATTTAAAATGGGTCCACACCACCTGATGGGTGGGGTATGAACCTCATGAAATAATATTCTAAGCTAGCTCTAGAGCCAAAGAAGTGATGGCCCCACCATGTGTAATGTGATGTGTAGTAGCCTTAAATATGGCCCCAGGCTAAATTATTCATGTTGCATTCTATAGTAAAAAGCCAAAAATCTTGACCTCTTGCAAATAGAGAATTTTCATGTTGCAAAAAATTTGATAACTATTCTTGATTGCATACTTATGTGGCAAATTAGTAAGACCTCAAACATTCAAATAATACATAATCATTGGGTAGTATCGAGGCGCATGTGATTCTCCTCTATGAGGCCTTCTAGTGCAACAAACTTATTCTACATGAGTTTGTTGGGCATGAAATTAGTCATTCAAAATGGTTGTCATTTGTGTTCCATATAATATTCCTCTTTAGGAGATGGAAAGGGGCTACGAGAGCACCAAAATACCATCTTATGGTCCAAGGTGACCAGGCTCCTTTTTTCCTCAGGAGAACTCACCTTAGGAGAGGGTTGTGATGGTGGCACTGAAGGTGGTGTCTTAACCAGTGAGGCCACTGCTTATAACATATTCACAAGAGGAGGAGAAGATTTAGTAGGAAAGGTAGATTTTCCAGTAGAATTTAAAGTAAAATTATTTTTAGTAGGTATGTATGAAGAATTTTATGGCCTATTTACACCTTTGGAGGAGTAATTATTTTTCTCATTGGTGATGGTAGTCTAACCACATTGTTTCCATTTTGAGATTTGGCTTTAGATCCATTATTTTCCTAAGGAGTAGGGCGTGTATGTAACATCAGAGGGCATTCTCAGATCATATGTTTCGAGGACTAACATTGAAAGCAAGTATTTAGGAGATTGATATATAAGACATGCTGAGAAAAGTGGTTAAAGCCAATTTGTATATCAATAGAATATTTCAAATATTGAGAGAAATCCACTTCAACACAAACCCTCTTCTAAGGATGAGACATAAAGAACTTAGTCTACTCATGGGATATGAAATTCCTAGTTTTGTGAGCTAGTCTATAAAACCCCATAAGGGGAGAGGCAAGCCAAGAAATTCAACCCATAGGGGGATTTTTAGTTTTGCTTGCTCTGAGACTTGAAAGTATCCAGTCCAGTGAGAAAATATAACCAAAGCATTGCAAATGAACCAATGCCCATGATTGAAAATATCTTTGCAGTGCTCTAGGTTAAAAAATTAAAACAAAAAAAAAACCCTTTGTAAGGTTTTGGACTCCTTTCAAGTTTTACTCCATGGCCCTGCCAGTGGTTGTGAACCCATTGTTTTAGAAGGCTTTCAAGGGGGACTCAACCAACAAAGTAAGTAATCAAAATAAAATTTTCAAAAAAATGATAGACTTTGTCAAATTTGGGCACATCCAAAACAACATCAAGTAATGGAGAGTCAAAATCATTAGCATTACCTTGTGGAAGACCTTTGGGATGAATTTCCTTCCTTGTTTTAGGACCATTATTGTGCTCACTCGTTCCAACTTTATTTGCAACTGTGGATGCAGAGAGGGAAGTGGTGGTCATTAAATAAAGGGTACCCCTACCACCTAGAGGGTGAATCACTGATCAAAATCAATAATTAATGTAAATAAAGCAATATCCTACCTATATTCATGATGATCAACAATATGGTAGAGACCTAAAATCTCATTAATGCAGAGCTATCAACCTAGATTTTTTCCTCCAAAACACTTAATTAATTTATTGTAATAACTAAATCATTTACATTGTATCTGATTTAGTCATTAAGAGAGGGTATTATAATAATTAAACAATAATGGATTTAAATTATTTAAGGTATTAGTCTATAGACTAAGTCAATCTTCAAAGCCTAATATCAACTAGTTGTTTCTATTTAAATTACGTAGTTTATTATGTTGTTAATAACATATAGATATGATTATTTCTTAAGTTGTAGATATATCATCGGATACATAATCAACCACTATGCAATGCAATTTTTATGGCTTTAAATAATAAAATAATAAATATCACTTTCCTTTTACAAAGATCGAATGAGGTTTGACCATGGTTTTGTATTTTTTCATGAAATCTACTTCTAATTGCACTTGAATTATATAGTTTAAGATTTATATTTCAAGAGATCCCAAAATATATAAATCTCTCCAATTTTCATGATTTAAACCCTCAAAATCACTAACTCAAAAATGTGGATTGCTTCCTCTATGTGGCAGTGCCTTGTTTAACACAAAATCAAGTGAATCTCCTCATACAATAAAATTTAATGTCGTTCATGTACACTTGAGTGTTTAAATTATATACTAAAAAAAATTGTATGATACTAGGTTTATAAGAAATCATACTCAAGGTTACTAAATAATGTATAATACTTGGTTTATAATAATGGTTAGGTTAATGAATAATTTATATTTGGGTATTGTTTGTATGTATATGTATGTGTGTGTGTGTGTGTGTGTGTGTGTGTGTGTGTGTGTGTGTGTGTGTGTGTGTAATATCGTTAGTTCATATGGTTTTCTATACATGTATGTTGTGTTTTTGAGTTGATATGACTTAGTTGTAACATTGTAGCATGGTGTCTAGTTTGATATGTTTAATAATTTTATATAACAAATGTGAGCATTTATATATTTTATAATGAAAGAATCAATGAAAAAATTTAAAATTACAACAATGGTAAAAATGTGACATCTGATGTAAGTACATTTAATAAAAGGTGTGAACAAAATAAAAACAATAACTCATAAATAAGAGAATAATAGAGTAGATCCACACAATATAAGTGAAATTAGGATCATAATAATAATAATATATGTTTGATTCACTTTAAGGGTGAACCTCTAAAATCTTTATGATAAGACCATTCTTCATCATATGATGATCTAATACTCAAGCACTACTTCCTATATATATCATAATTAGGTTATGGGGAATCTATGTTCTCATTACCTTGACTACTACAACTATTTATTTTTGATTGATAAAAGGATGGTTGAAGGGTCCTTCACCCTTCCATTTATCATCAAAATAAACATGATATGATTTTAATTACCCCAAGGGCAACAACTATATAAAATCAAAAGCTTCTGGAGAGTTTATTGAAAAGATAACCCATAATTCAACAAAAAATAAAAATTAATTAATAATGTATCTTCATATTATTGTATTAACATTATATAAGATAAAATAAAATAAAAACAAAAGAGGTCATACTGACAAACTAACAACTACAAAATGCTATGTTCTGCAACCAAAAGTCAAACCACTCATAGTAAAATTACTTCCTGAAAAACAAAAAAGAATCCAAGAGACAAATTACTTCTGCCACAACCATTAAGCCAAAAAAATCCATGAATTCATCCTTCCATGGAAAAATGCAACATAATATTGTCATCTAAATTGAAATGAAAAACAATATGCATAATAAGGCAAAGGTTTAGAAATAAGACAACATGATGAAACATCAAATTAGTTTGGAAATCTCCTCCTCACATATTTTCCTAAACTCAAAAGGATAAGTATTCATAATATCATAAGGAAGATAGAAAAATTTTACATAAGATACAACCTTCCACTTTTTAGCCTCATATCTACATTAAAGTGAGGAAACATCCTCTAATTAGGAATGGGAAATAAAAGAGTAGAACTTGAAAATTTAGACCAATCCATTTCTCTGCATCCTCCATCAAAGAGTGCATATATAGATGCATCTTAGCTATAGTTGATAACACATTAAACATTGAATGAGGATCAATATACTTAAATATAATAATAATTTTTTCCCATCTAGCACAATAAATTTTATACACTTCCACCAAATATTCCTTGTTAAGACTGACATAATGTTCCACCACCCCACATTGAGCTCTCAAAGCTTTATCCCTAAGAAGTTTTTTAATCATACATGCCTCTTGATTTTGAATGATCTACAATGGTTGATGATGATCACCCTATAACCATAAATGGGTAACATTTTATAAATAATAATAAACCCAAAGTTTATGTGGTAAATATAACTTGTTGACAAGGTAGGACATAAAGCCCTAGTCATTAAATCCCCAACAACAACATTCACATTCTATTCAGAGTGAGATGGTAAAACCAAATTGTGTAAAAAAGATTCATACAATAAATTATTCTTTTATTTATAAGAGGATGAAAAGGATTAAAAAAATAGATGATGAAAACTCAAGTCATGTGGAAGGTTAGAGACTACTATTTTTAACAATAACATGAACCATACATCCTTTAAAATCAAAGAATAAACTTTAGAAGGGGGTATAAACTCTAAAATTTTAACATTTAGATCTCCCCCCAAATCTAAATAATCTCTTAAATAAGATATAATCTTATCATTGATCAATCCATCTTCTTTAGCTATTGACTTGATATTCTCCAATTGCTCCCACACACGAGACAATTGATTAGAATCCTATGTATACTTCTCCTCCACACCCTTATTAAAATACCCTACCACCAAATCCATTTTGTTTAGTTTAGAGGCCCCAACCATAGAGGTTCCTACCCTATAATTGTGTTAACTCAATAATATTTATTTATCTCATAATTTTTCAGTACCTAATCTAAGGAAAACATTAAACTCGAGGAATCATCCAAGGAATCAACACCAACCCCATCCTATTTCCCCCCTTTGACACCAAATACATGATCTTCCCTTGAAGCATTCCCCACATGACCCAAAACCATCTTTGAATCCAATTTGTAAGTCCCATCACCAAGAATAAAATCATCATAATCATCTGACAAATCCAATAGAACCAATCTCCTCTTCCTCCTTATAACCTCACTATTTAATTCCAAAATATTTTCACATGAATAGAAATAAACCCAAGAAATTTTTAGAAATAGAGACATAAAGTATCAATAATTAACAATTTAATAAACTCATGGTGTGCCAAGGCTTTGACATTCCCACCTTGCACCTCACTTGCATCTCTTTCTAACAGTTTGAGCAAGAAGAAGACATATTGACAAGAAGCTTATTCCTAAGATGAGAGAGAAGCTTAAAATGAAAATCAAAGATAAGTGAGTACTTGCCTTCATAAGTTATATATTTTTGGATAATTTAGACAACCTTATGCTAATGATTAGCAAGAGAGTCTCTAGACAAATTCCCCTAGTTGTAGAAAAATCATTTATATTAGATTTCTTTGGACTTCAACACATACTATCTTTCCACATGTGCATGAAGACCATAAACCCTTACTATAACATCTTCATTGACATTAAACTTGGGACATGTGATATCAACCTTACTATCATTAAAGTTTTGAGAAAATTTTAGCACAACCTTAGCATCAAAACAATCAAAATTTTGAAGGAAATCCAACCAACCTACCCCATGAAAAAATTAAAGACATTTTTAATTTTTTCTAAGAGTCTAATGATCTGAGAGTTGCAATCTATTAATATCCCCACCCATCTAAGAGATGAACCAAAATTTTGATACAAACCATACTAAGGGTTGGACATCTAATAATTGTAAATGATCTAAGAACAATGCAAATAATGGTCACAAGTCTAATGAGGTAAAATCAAAATCCAAACTAATGATTATCCTCCTTCATAATAAATATCCACATTAAATGGAATAAAGGCCACCTGTCATCATCATTACCAACACATAATAAAAGTGATTACTCAACGTAAGCACACCACCTCCACCCTCTACCAAATTTGTTATACAAAACTAAATATTCATAAAAAATGGGAAAATATTATCCCAAACCCTAAAGGTACCATAAATTTACCCCTAAACTTAGCCTTCAATCTCCTAAGTTGATTCATAAGCTAGGTGGATATTCTACATGAAGCTTCACCAACATGAATATTTTACAAAAAATATGTTGTCCACAAGTTTTATTCCATATAATAACACCAAAAATTATATTATAGGATGTACTCTAGCTCTTATAACCATTATCTACAAAAATAAAAGAATATGCGACCAAGACACATGTAATCCCTACATGTTACATTCATTGGATACTACCCTTCACATACTAAACATGCTACTACTCCATATATGAATTTAATTTGATGTGCTTGTATAGAAGTACAAAACCTATATAAATTTATTTAACCTAAATAAACAAGTACCATGATTTTTTTAATTGATTCTTGAGCTCTTGTAAGTGTTTGATGTGTTAGACTAGTTGTAAGGCACTGAAAAAAAGCAAGTAAGGAAATCAAACACAACATGAAATAAAGAGACACAAGACATAATCTAGACAAACTCAATATGGTAAAAATATATAAAGAGTGAATCCATGCTTCCTCATCTCCACTATGTTCTGTAGTTTACAATATTTTTCCTTCCTGGGCTTCCAACGACACCAATCTCAAAAGCATCCTACTCTCGTAATGTTCTCTACACTTTTTAATAGATAAATTACTTCTTTAGTAATAAAGACCACTAAACTAAAATATATTATTTATGTAGACTTAAAATTAGATATACTCTATACTCAAATACATTTTATGCACTTCACGGAGATCCCATTAACTCCTTATGCTTTCTTTGCCATCAATTACACATCTCTAAATAATTATGATTTTAGATACTCAATGAAAATGAATGACCTTGAATGAATAATAATTTAATGAATTATATGAACTCTATATGTTCATATATATAAAATGACATTCATTAAAATTGAACAATAAGCCCAATAATTAGAAATTAAAGCCAAAATACTTTTATATCCCTTAAACTTGTGTGTTTCCTGCAGGCAAGGATGCCATGATGGTTACAGACCACCACTTAAATTTTAAAGACCACTAGGGTGGTTATGGAACCATGAATTAAGATCACAAAACTATTTCAATTGTTATGTAACCACCACTTAAGGTTTTAAAATTGTCAGGGCAATTATGTAACTGCCACTTGATTAAACCAGCCATTTTCACAACCATGAAAAGTCTAACTTTAAGAGGCCATAAAATTTTCATAAAAACTCTAAATTACATGCCATTTTGTTTAAATTAAATAATTTTTTAAGAGGAACATAAATATGTACTCAAAAATTAATTTTTATTCTAATAATATTCTATACAATCCCTTACAATTGAAATTAGCTCTTTTCTAGGACTGGCCTATTGCAGATAACCCTTGTTTGATAGTTGATAGTCTTATTGACTGAATTGGATGATATTATAGATCAAAATTTATAATCATAAACCCAAAATTTTAATACTTTTGGTCCCAAAAAATCTCCATAAAAATAAGATGAAGATTTACCTTCTATCTTCTCAAATACCGATTCTATCATCCTCTTGGATTGTACCTTGTTTCTCTCCCTTAGAGAGTGACTACCCAATTATGAAACCTAAAAACCCAAGTTGATAAAAATTCCATGAATCCTTAAAATCTATACCAAATGACCCTCTTTCATTCTTTTGTGTCTTGGTATGCTTCTTGGATACTCCTCTTAGTCCCTTTGTTACGATACACATGGTTTAAGGCTAGGATTATGATTTACATGAGGATATGCTTATAAAAAATCCTCCTTGATGGTCATAATTATTTAAATAAGTAAATAAAACATAGTGAATTATGTAGGTGGCATTACAAAAAATCACTATGTTTTACAACTTTCTTTAACTTGGGTCTTACAATTAAAAAACATAATGACATGGATTGAAACATATAATTCCATTTATATAGTTGCTGAGATCTTGCAACTAAAAGTTTGGGTTAAAAAAATGGAACATAAACCTAAGGAAACAAATGCAATAAAATAACATGGATGCCAAAACATAAATCCATTAAAAAATGTTGTCTTTTTGTGGAGTGCCACTCACCATGGATGCATTTCTTACCCTATACTAATGCCTTGATGGCATGCCACTTGTTATTAATTCACGAAAGAACCCTTGGGATCATGAGCATGCTACAAGATTCCAAAAAACATGCCACCCAACCACTGTCATACTTGTTGAAACCTTATTACACGTGCATAAAAAAATGCGAAATAATGTTACAAACTTGCTACAACTACTTGAGGTTATCATGTGCATACTAAAATCAACACATGCATGCTACAATAATTTTGATTTATGAAAACCAACCTATAATTTCATACTAAAATCATGTGAGTTTTCAAATGCATGATAAAACAAATTAGATAGACAAATACTTTATCCATGAAAACAATAATGAAGGTTTACCACATCCTACTTGTAATGGTAGTTACCACATCCTACTTATAATGGTAGTGAGGAATACTTTATGTGTTGCTCCCTCTTGATGATTTCCACCTTAGATAGCTCTTTAATTGGATGCAAATAAATATATGAGTTTTAAAACTAACATTCTAAGGAATGATATCTTACCATGTTCATCTCTTGGAAATGGTGATATGTACTCCTCTACATGATTCTCCCCATTGATGTATTCTTACTTATACATGTGGGCTTATATTTTTGATATATTTTGTCTTTGGAGGTGTTTGAGCTCTTCATTTGCTAACTATTGATTTGTAGGAGCTTGAATAAATTCCATCTTGCTTTTAGATGCCTCTTCCTTCTTAGAATTCTCCTTGTAATTATTTGGGTGAAGTCATGGATGAAGATTCTGAAATTTTCTATGTCAATTCCCACTCACATTGAAATGAGTGAAATAATTCTTACCCTTTATCTTGAACAACATGCCCTTACTGCCATTGTTCACATTATGATTTGGAGAGTGGTCTTTACAACTTGCATCCTTCCTCTTGAAGTACATGTGCCTATTTTAGATGGATTTTATCCTCCAACACATGGATACATAATGGTTATTCATTAAAAAAAAATAACATGGATATTTATACCAATAATTTTGTGCTACATGGCCACCCATGTTACATTTAAAGCAAAAAATGGAAGATTTTTTCATTCCATACCTTCTTCGATTTCCCTTTGTGAAAAATTTATGAAATGGTAAAGTGATACCTCCTTTTGGATGTCCATATCTCTTTAGTGACATATTTCATTCTTATTTAGTGATCTTATCATAATTAAAAAGTTATACTCTTCCTAGTTCCAACTTGCATTCACTTACATGGTCATGGAGTGACAATGTGATATCTCCTTCATGTAAGCCACTATCCTCTTCTTAGAGACTCTTCTTTGGCCCTTTGAGTGTCATAATCTACCTTTATATTCATGAGAGACTTGCCCATTATTTTAAGAAAAAAAATCCTAATTAGATTTGATAAAATAATTGATGCCATTACCTTTTATGTGTTATTTTTTGTAGAGATAATGGATTAGGATCTTTACCTTTGGATGTTTTCCTTGCTTTAGCTATCTTGGAGAATTATCCAACTCCTCATTTACCATTAACATATCCAAAACTTTCATATTGAGGCCTTTCCTCAACCTTCATGGGATTAATAATTCCTTAGCCATTTATGCCAAGGCTCTTTCCATTATAACCCATATTGGATAGAAAAATAGAGTCAAATACCTTAATATGATTCTCAAATTTACCAAAGGAAGCAAATAGATCTTGATGGAAAGAAAGATAATATGGTGGAGTACTTACCTTGAAAACCTTAATCATGGTTTATGCATATTTATTAGAGGACAATTTCCTTTACTTGGTAGATTGTTCTCTCTCCTTCACTCTTTCACCATCATCTTGGAACTTTGCCAACATATCTTCCTTGGTTTTCAACTCATATTTTAACTCTTAAATGATACCCATGATAAACTATCCATGTTTTATCAACCTATATAGTATCTCTTGATTATCATATTCCAAATTCTATAACATCTTTCTTAATTCAAAGTTTTCTTCTTGAATTTTTTAATTAGTATCTTCAAGCTCTTGAAGTGTTTCTCTCTTCAAAACTTTAACCATGGTTAAACTCTTTCAACTAAGATATCCATGCTTCCTTGTTAATAAAAAACACAAAATAATATGTAATATAATTTATAAATGTGTTGGTAAAGCCTTTCAAGGCAAAAAAAATACATGATTTGATACCATTTGATCCATAATCTTGGTGGATATTCCATATTAAGCTTCACTAACACAAATCATTTACAATAAGTGTGTTGTACCCAAGTTCTATGCCATAAAATGACAACCAAAATTTTGTTTTAAGATGTATTCCATATCTTATGACCATTATCCACAACATATAAAATAATATATAACCAAGACACATTAAATCCCCCCATGATACATTCATTTCACACTATAGACACATAATATTAATCATTAAGTACTTGAAAATGTTTATTCTTGACATCCTTATCCTTTTTTGGTGTATTCACTATTTTAATAAATTACAATCTATGAAAGAGCCTTCACTATCTTAAAAGCAATGCAAATATCATACATGCATACACATTTTAGTTACATTCATTCTTATTTATCCCAATAAACATGTCCCAATTATTTTTGGTATTCTGGGATAAGTTTGCACTAGTCAAACAAGGCCGCACTACAGCCTTGTCCCCTAGTGTGGCATTATCTCCTAAGATCCAATGATAACTTTTTCAAATCAAAACATTTCATAATGGCTCTCTTGCACACTTGGTATAGTCAGTTAGTGAAATTATTCTAAACATTCTCCTATGAAATCACATAAAGGCCACTCAATGTACCCTCATTGGACCTCTCTATCAATTTCACTACACACTGATTAAAAGAGCACTAATTATTCATATTTCAACTCTACAACATTATAGCAATCATAAGCCAAGTCTAAATATTGTTTATTGCATGTCAAGGGCATCCATTGTCAAGTATTTCAATTAATTTTATAGCTATAGTCATTCTAATTTTAGAATCACATACCACACAATCTCTCTAGGAGGGAGAACTATATTGGCCTAAGGCCTATTTGGGATATGTAGACAATGATTAGTTATGTGGAGTTTCTAAGGCCACCTCGACTATTCCCCCTACCTATTTCCCCTATTTTGTATTTGATATCTATCTTGTTTTTTGTGTAGGATATAGGGTTTTATATTTTTTAGGTCTTCTGCATGACAAAAAAATAATACAAAGTTTATAAGTCAATCCTTACAGGTGATTGCACATAACCATATTAAAAAATTATGAATACAATCAACAAGAATGCAACTATAGTAGCAAGACAAGGCCATAGTGTGTCCCTATCCACCTCTTGTGGACTTATCCTAGTAGATAGAAAATTACTATTTTCTAACATCACTATGATTATAAGTTGTTCTACACATTTTTCACTTACAATAAGCCTACACAACCATATCTATTTCAATTTTGAGGGACACTCTCTGACCCTAATCCAATTTATTATTTTTAACAAGTTCTTTATTTTGGTAAATTATGCAACATACTATATTTGACTGAGTTTCAATATTAGATCATCACAAATCAACATTTATATTTCAATAATTTAATTCATTTAGTTTGAGAACACTTAAATTAAAAGGGTTAAACATTCTAGTGAACCTGCTATTTTTAGAACATTATTTCCGTTTTGCTTGATTTTAGAGATAAGTTTTATTTCAAATTCATGTAAATTCTTGACACTAAAATTAAAAAACTTATAGACCTTGGATAAAATATGACACAAAATGATTCAATTTATTTTACCTTAGATTAAATTCGATACGGAATAAATTGTCTTGTCACCTTAGATCATTTTAACATAGAATCTCTCTCTTTCAACCTTAGGTTGAAATTTTCTTGACTTTTGAAACTAAAAATCTTTCACTTTTATTTTTCATTTGATTTTTCTTGTTTTAGAAAGTGTGCCAGATAGTTTTCAAACTACTTAGTATCTATTATGAAGGGTTACATGGTGTTCTGTTTATAAACATTGTGGCATGAGGGGTTTATGTTAATACTCATAGCCATGGTACAACACTAAACATAAAGCTTAATCTCCATGTACCTCATGGTATATCAAAAATGCATAGGGTCCCTTGTTTATACCATAAGAATCCTCTTTTATCCATTTGATTTGAGGTGTACCTAAGAGGAGCATATTAATTTAGGAATGTTACTTTCATCGTACCCTTGAAACAAGGTTAGTGGGCTCTAGGCATGGTTCTATCTCTATAGTTAGTGCTCTAAAACATTGGGCTAAGACTAATCAATGAACAAACAAGTATAATTGAGAGCTTAAAAATCATTCAAACCTTTGACTAAATCACCCTCATACCTTGATTTTTGATTGTATTGTATTCATAGTCATTAGCATTGATTCACTCATATTGTACTATATTCATAGTCATTAACATTTCTTAATTTATAGTTTAAACATTGTTTGATTCATATATAAATATAATGGGTTCCATTAATGAAGGTCTCTCTCATATGTTACATAGGATTATGCAATTTTTTGAAAAATCTTGTCTTACTTTTCAAGATGCTATTCATTTCATTTCTACATGCTTAAAATTTGACAATGTCCCAAAAATTTCTTTAGATAAATCTCCATTATATTGTACTTAATTTTGTTGTATCATTTAATTGAAATTAATTTCCATAACTAATCAATGGGCATGAAATCTTTTAATCAACCTCAAAATGTTAATGTTGTTAATATTCTATGAGGTAAATTTCTCATGTTACCCCCTCCATTGAGGCACATCCATCAATCCAAGATTTTGACATCTTAGATCAATTAAAGATACTATTTCCAAAATTTCCTTGTTATAAATCTTGCAAGTAATGCCAACATATAAAGACATACTCTATGAGGCATTAAGTAATACATTTTTACCTCACAGTGTTGAACCTACTTATGTCACTTCTATAATTAATACCATCCAATGGACATAAGAAAATATTTATTTATTAAAAATGATATTCCCACAAAATAAATTATTAATTAATATTTACTATATTATATTCAAGTATTTGTGCACAATAAGGTGGTCAAAAGAGTACTTGTTGACAATGGATCTGGATTGGATATTTGTAACATCTTTCCTCAATTTACGAGGCATAATAACAAAATATTTAAGTCCTTCAAACATGAAAATTCATGGATTTGATGACATTCCACGCCAAGTACTTAGTTAAATTACACTAAACATTACTTTGGGCCCATGCACTCTTACTATTGTTTTCAAGTTATGCCTAATGATCTTAATTAAAATATTTTATTAGGTCAACCTTGGATTCATGACATGAATGCCATCCCTTACACACTAAATGCATGTCTTAAATTTAGTTATCCAAGGTGTATATACACATAATTTAGACCAATATCCTCTCAAATATTATGCAATGGTCCAAATGACATATACTTATGTTCATATATGCAACCATATTCTATCAAAGTATCACCATCTACTTCACTAATGATTTAACCTCATATGTTCCACATTTAGAGGGATCATCAATAAACTTTAATCATCATGGTTTTGGGTTTAAATACTCATAAAAATATTAGTATACCATTAGACAAGGGTTGGGTAAACATTCCAAAGGTATCACTTATCCCATTACCACATCTATCAATGATGATCACATAGGTCTCGAGCATAATATTATGTCTATCACTCATGGACTAAGTCAATTCAATCCATCTTCCAAGATCAATTTTTTTATAATACTACTTACTATTATAGTATCCACTCTGATAGGGAGTAAGATAAAACATATAAATCAAATTGTATCACACAAGAAATTTCAAAGGATTTTCCATTGCTTATGTCACACCCTATTGAAGGGCAAATCATGGCTATTATTTAAGAAATAATCCTCAAGAAGAACCTAATAATCTAAATGATGATGAAAAATTCTTGTAATATCTTCACGAGAATCTCAAAAAGGTTGAATCATTATTATATGTGGCTAGAGATGAACACAATAAGGGCACCCGAGATGCCACTTCCAATGTTACTACTTCTACTATTGCATCCATTCTTATTTATACATCTTTACCTTCATCTATAACACCATATATTAGTTTGGGAACATAATTTGGTCTCCAAAATACATCCATGCCTATGCCTACTGATTATAATTATACTCCACTTATTACCTCTTTAAATACTACTCCAAAGCATAACATTATTGCATTATAAGCTAAGTTGGCCCATTTTGAGCAATCCATTTATCTTGATATCCCTTCCATGGACTCAAGTTACTTATTAGGTAAACCTTTGGAACCTAAAATTATATATTATCCATTACGTGTTGGCTTTTTGGCTCTAAATATTCCTCTTTATGAAGGCAAATGTGTTTTTAAACGACATTTGCAGCCTTCCATGCAACTTGTCTAGATTATATAGATAATGATAAATTGTTGACAAAGTTTTTTCCAAAAAGTTTAAAATAATATACTATTATGTGGTTTTATGATCTTCATATTCAATAATTTAAGGCTTTCAATCTTTTGGATAATTAGTTTTTGACACACTTTTCTATCAACATTGGGGAAAAGTTATCATATGCTCAAATTTCAAAGCTCAAACAAGGGTCTAATGAAACAATCAATGAATATGTGATAAGGTACAAGACTATGATTTCCAAAATGACAAATTAAATCACTGATAATGATATTTAAGATATTTTTACACAAAGTTTTCTCTCTCCTCTCTAAAATTCCATTATGTTTGATAAGTTAAAATCATTTGATGAACTATGTCGTAAAGTCAAAGAGCATGAGGTCAAGTTGCTTACTTTGAACAAGTTTAAGTATATTTCAAATGTTCCTTCTAATTCAAATGTCAAGTTTCAAAGCAATCCAAATTATAAGATTAAATCAAATGAAAGAAAAAATAAAGAAAAATTTATAGCTAATGCTATCTCACAACCACCTCAAAAGCTTCAATTACAAGCTCCATGAAGGAGGCAATTTTAAAAATTGCTATCACCTCATGTTTTTTTGAAAAATATCATAGAATGAAATGTAATCACTCTTCCTACACTAATGGTAGATAGATACATGTATACCACAATCTAAATTTTTTTATGGTAATGCATATTGTGATTATCATATATGTATTAGGCATTATATAAATAAATGTTTCAAGTTTAAGAATAAGATCCAAGATCTCACTAATGAAAACATCATACATATTGGTACACCTATTGAAGAGGCTAATCCAAAAAAAAAATGATAATGTAAATCTCAAAATGTACAAGGATTATTTTCCAATCCATGAAGCAAATAACAAGGATAATTTTGAAGTTTATTATGCATACAATGTTCATCATCCTCTGTATAAAAATAGGCATCCACTTGATATAATTATTGTTACAATTAAAAGTAAAAAATCATCACGTAATATGACCACATTTTATGAGAGTGAAGTTGTTTATGATGATTCATATAAACATGCACTATTTATTCAAGCATATGTTAACAATAAATCCATCCATAATATCATGATATATAATGGATCAAATGAAAATGTGTGCACCATAACACTTATTCAATTTATTGGTTATACAAGACAAGATTTACAGGATAGTTATATAATTTTCAAAGGACTTGATGGGAATGCACCTGATAATCTTGGGCATTTAGTGCTACCTTTACAAATGGGCACTCTCATAGTGCCTACTTCATTTCTAGTTATACCAAGCACAATGGTATTTGATATACCAATAGGACACCCTTGGATATAAAAAGATTATAGTAGTACCTTCTATAGTGCATAAATGTATCAAATACATTCATGATAATAAAGTGGTTAAAATTCAAGGAATCCAATATGAACATCCTTTGAGACAAATGATGTTTAATTCTTATATAAAATAATTATTTGGAATTATTGAGCAACATGGTAATGAAATAGTTTAAAAAATTATTCAAGAGCATAATCTACTTCTTCAAAAGTACATTACAATTTCTTCATCTATTAATGAGCACGAGTATTTTACAAAATCATCCCTCTAATTATGAACATGATATAGTTACACATGAGCATATTTAGTTTTTTCCATAGAGCATGGTACACCCTCCTAAATAGAAAGTGGCACATACAATGAGGCCTCCATCTAATAAGGCATACTAGGGTATTCAAAGAGATTCACCACAAGTATAGGTACATGTTTCCACATCTTCTTCTCTTACACATGAGGATACAAATTTACTTGAGCATATGAATACTGATTTAGAAGGTATATTACAACATATGGATCCTATTTATATTTTATGGCATTTATAGTTGGTACTTTTTATTCACAAAAACTCACTCCATATCATGCCATAGGTTATGCATACATGCACATCACTGATATCATTGGTTAGCTATTTGAATTTTCATTGTACATTGATTCTTTGGTTTTCACTACTAATTATACTACACCTTATCCAAGCATTCTTATATTCTATGGTTTTACTTTTTTACTTTAGGTACTTACCCTCTTGATTTATAAACTAATTCAAATAATTCAAAACATTTATCTCTATGACACTCCACTTACTTACTATTGCATATATTATCTCTATGGCACTTACATGATCTCATATTGGTACATGAGCACATATAGCCTCTTCCCTATTTTAGGAGAATGTACATCCTTATATATATTACTTACTTACACAACATTTCTATGAATCAAAGTTACATGCACATTTGGGGTACATTTCTTGGCCTTCCTTCCTATTCTACTATGATTTTAATCCTTGTTGAGGATTGTTAAAATCCATATTACTTCTTGTATTTTCAAAAGTATGCTTCTTAGCACCTGTATTCAGATATATTTTAGCATTCAAATATTTTAACAAATTCTAAAAGCATGGATATATTTAAAAAATCCAAAAACATGCATATATTTCAAAATTCTAAAACAAAATCCAAATATTTAAAATAAAAATAAAAAATATAAATATTTTAAAAAATTCAAAATTAAGACCTCAACTATTTTCAAATGTTGCTAGCTTACTTCTTTTCATATTTCATTTATTTTATGTTAAGTAGATAACATATGTCATATTTCAATACACAATGCTTCTCATGAGGTACTTGAGTCTGATACAAGACATACTTTCACATGATTCTTTGATGTTGGGATTATATTCTTACCCAAAAAACTTGCTAAGTTTGGGACATCTCTATATTATCTATGAACACTTTAATAGGTTATCTTTATCCATAACTTGATTACCATGTTGAGATACATATCATACGAATGTCCTACTAAATAAATAATACTTTATACATGTATTACATTAAATATTCTAGCTTATAACATTCACATTTACATTCATACATATGATGGATCTATACTCATCTCATTTTCTACATGCTTTACTTTACATTCATTTTCATACATGATAAGATAGGCTTTCACTTGATTATTGAGTGTGTGGCCCTTGGCCTTGTATGTTCAAATTCTTAATTGAATGGAATCATCATACCATTTGCATGTGGCCCTTGGCCTTGTGTGTTATATGAAACTTTTATGTCCCTTGTATGTATCCTTGTCAGCCTTTTGTGTGACATATTATGCAAAAAATTATCACATTGTTTATTTGTCCATTGCTTGTTATCATGGTGCCATAATTCATGTCATGCATCACTTATATACTCTGTTCTTAATTTAAGTGCCATGATGTATCTCATGCACATATCGATTCAATGATATATGTTTATAACACATGCTTCACATGCAAATTCAATGTCATATTCAATACTATGCATACAATTAATTTCAAAATATTCAAAGTGTTATATAATTCACATAGAATTTATTTTGAGATAAGTGACTTATAGGATACGCCTTTTGTCTTGAAATAGAGGCATCATAATGGGATTACTTGGAACATTCAACCCTCGTGATTTTTTTAATATTTATGCAAATATATAGTTTTTAAATATTAATATGATTCAACATTTTTAAATTATGGGGGCATGTGGCATGCATGTGCACTCATCACTACAGTTACAAATTAAAAGTTTCAAACAATTCAAAAGTTATAAGTTGAAAAGTTTCAAAAGGTTTGAAAAGTGGTAAAATTCAAAATTTTCAAAGTTTCAAAGTACAAAAAATTACAGGTTCAAGATAGCATTTCAATACAATAAAGATATAGAGGGCATGATATTAATTCATGTTCACATTTATACTATGGCATTTTCAAAATTTTTGAGTTTGAAGTTTCAAAGTTATAAAATTTTAAATATAATATAGATCTATTTATAGTGGTGTGATTCATCTTAGTTACAAGTGGGCCATGTTAGAGTTTAGTGGCACTCAACTTCTATGGTTACACTTTTTCAATATGTTGTGGGCCATAGTTCATGGTTACATCAATTTTATTATAGAGCACCTTATATAGTCAAATGAGAGTTGGAGCATATAATATTTCCAACTCAAGAGCAATCAATGGTATTAAAATTGAGACTTTATCACTCTCAATTCACCATAGTTTCAACACTTCTACAAGTGCCTCAATAAGGGGGAATACACAGTTTTCCATCTCCAAGTTACATGGAAATTGGATTGCATACTATTTTTGGCTCTATTTTCAAAATCAAAATAGAAAATTTTAAATTTGAATATGATAAATATTACTTCAAGTTGCATTGTTATAGGTCTCTTACATTAAATCATCTTTCATAATCAA
This sequence comes from Torreya grandis, assembly GCA_037957365.1. Classification (NCBI taxonomy): domain Eukaryota; kingdom Viridiplantae; phylum Streptophyta; class Pinopsida; order Cupressales; family Taxaceae; genus Torreya; species Torreya grandis. Next base: position 1,779,152 of record JARHVA010001230.1, read on the forward strand.
GATTTACATCTAAATACAAAGTGCGTATACAAACTCAAGTTCACATCAACTTTACTCTAATAATTTCACTTTATGCATCACTAGAATAAAGTGGGGGAAATGTATACATATAAAATTAATCATTGAGTGATTGATAATATTTATTATTAAAATTAATCATTAAGTTCTTGACAATATTTATGCTTGACACCCTTACCCTCACTTGATCTATTCACCATTTCTCTAACTTGTAATATATAAGAGAGCCTTCACTATCTTGAAATCATTGAAAATATCATACAAACATATTGATTTCAGTTACATTCATACCTATTCACCCCATAATATCCTATCAAAACTGTCCCAACTATCTTTGATCTTCTAGGACAAGTTTACACTAGTTAGATATGGACACATTGCGACCTTGTCCCTTAGTGAGGCCTTGCCTTCTACAATCTAATAATCATTTTTCAAATCAAGACATTTGACAAAGGATCTATCGCACATTTGGTAAAATTAGTTAGCATATTTTTCTAAAGATTATCTTATAAAATCACATCAAGTATACTCATTTTAATTCCACTATATCTCTCTAACAATTGTACTACACGCTAAGAAAAAGAGCACTAATTATTCATATTTCAAATCTATAACATTATAACAGTTATAAGCCAAGTTTGAATATAATTTATTGTAGGTCAAGGGCATCCATTTTCAAGGTGAATTAATTTTCTATCTATAATCATTATAGGTGTATAATCATGAATCACACAATCATTTTAGGAGGGATAACCACATCAGCCTAAGGCTCATTTGGGCTATGTAAGCAACACTCATATATGTAAGGTTTTTGATGCCAACTTGGCTATTCCCCTTATCTATTCCTCCCTTTTAGATTTGATCTCTATATTATTTCTTGTAAAAGATATAGGGTTTTATCTTATTTAGGTCTCTGTATAACAACATAAAACATGTATTTCATTAGTCAACCCTTGCAAGTGATTATATAGACAAGATCCCAAAGTAGCCAAACAAGGCCATAATGCACTCCTATCTTCCTCCCACATACTTGCCCCAATAAATTGTGATTTTATTTTTGACATGACTATGTTTGTAGATATTCCTACACATTATACACCTATAATATGCTTACATAGTCAAATCTATTTTAATTTTTGGGGACACTCTCTAATCCTAATCTAATTTACTATTTTTAGCAAGTTTTTGATTTCTGTAAATTATGTAGTATACTATATTTTAATATCATATCAACACAAATCAACATTTATATTTTAATAATTTAATTCCATAAATTTAATAACATTTAAATTAAAAGGATTAAACACATACTACCCTTCACATCCTAAACATGTTACTACGCCATACATGAATGCAATACAATGTGCTTATTTAGAAGTGCAAGCTCAATGTGAAGATATTTAATCTCAATGAACAAGTAATACACTTGTGTTAATTTATTCTTTATCTCTCTTAATTATTTGATGTGTCATACTAGTTTCAAAGTATTGAAGACATGCAAGTGAGGAAATAAAACATAACATGAAAGATAGAGACACAAGACATACCCTGAAGAAACTCAATATGAGAAAACTCAAACAAGAGTGAAGCCATGCTTTCTCATGTCCACTATGTTCTAAAATTTATAATTTTTTGAATTTTTGGGATTAAAAGACACTGATCTCAAAATAATAATTCTCTCATAATGATCTTTGTAATTCTTAGTGGACGACTTCCTTCTTTAACAAGAAAGACTACTAAACTCAACCATCTCAACTATATAGTCTTCAACTCAAATTTTCTATACACTTGATTGCCTTATATTCACTTCATGGATCTCCCATTCACTCACTATGCTTCCTCTACCATCAATTGAACATATTTTAATAATTTTACTTTTAGACACTCAATGAAATTGAATGACCTTAAAATGAATTCATGAATGAATGGTAACTGAATGAAATATATGAACTATATAGGTTCATATATACACAATAACAATCCTTATGGTTGAAAAATAATCCCATGACTTATAAAAAAAATGAAAAAAACCTCTCTATCCTATTGAATATTTACATTATTTTAATTCACTTTAGGATAATTTATCTTATCGTAAGTTATCTTTTAGGTGTGAATTTCTTATTATAAGAAATTCACTTTATCCAAGATTTATGAGGTGTCACACCTCTTTTACCCTCTTGTAGGGAATATTAGAGTTACATTCACATGTGACTTCCCTCCACAATTGTCACACACATATCCATCACTCATAATGGAATTAGGGACATTTGGCACTTACATTTAGGTTGTGTAAGTAACTCCTTTTTACTCAAAACTCTATTTATTGAGATTTCCTCTCTCATTCTTAAATAATATTTCTCTAGTATATATTGAGATGGATATTTTAGATTTAGGTCATTCTCCTATTTGATATTATACTTAGAGATTAATGTTTTTCAAGCCTTCTAATAAATGTTGGGTTTATCTCCATTTGATGGTTTCCCCACTTGACAATTATTACCTCTCGCATTTTGTGGTTCGCTTAATTTTCAAGGTAACATTGTTCTTGTAATGATTTTAATTTATTATTTTCAATATTAATCTTTTGATATTAGTATAAATATTAATATGGTATCAACATATTATTTCCAGCACTAGTTTAAAAATCATGCAATATATGGGTTATTTAGGTAGTTGTCTTGATAAACACAAAAATGACATTATTGAGCCTCTTTTTCTTAAACCTAATGTGAATTGTATAGGGACAAGTTTTTAATTCTTCTCAATGTAATTTGAAGTCATATTTCCCCCCTTACCAAATGACTTTGCACAATGGTGATCCTCAATATCATATGACTTCTTTTGATTTTAAAACTTCTTGTGCTCATTTGGTTAAAAATCATAAAATTTGTGAGCATTGTGGTAAAATTGGACATCATATTTTTATATGTTATAGATTTCAACCATGAAAATCTTGTGGTGAATTATTTCATGACACTTTGTATTATTGAAAAACCACTAAAACACCTAATTCTAAAGTTAAAACAAATCAGATCCTAAAACCTATAAATTCCTCTAGAGACTTTGATGTGGCTTTATGTGATAATTTTTCAATTTCTTCACATAGAATATATTTTTTAAGTGACAAATATTATTTGTCTCATTTTCAATAAGATTTAAATTTTTTTATGCTTTCCTTGCTTTTATGTTACAAAAAAAATATGCTTTGATTAAAGCTTATTTTAAAGAACTTATTTTTGTGTAAGATTTCAAACTTTGTGATGGAAGTTGTCTTTTGCTCCATTTACCTTTATTAAATATAAATTTATTAGATTATTTATATGTATATCATATTTTTAAAACCATTGGGGTAGTTAAGGAAATAAATATTAAAGTTTAAAAACCATTATGGTGGTTATGTAACCACCACTTAAGATTTAAATTTTTTTAGGTTGGTTACATAACTACCACCTACTTAAATCACTGGTTTCTCAATAATGAAAAATCGTATATGCATTATCTACAGGGAAAACTATTGCTTTATGTGGGGCAAAACTATCATGATAGTTGTGGAACCATAAATTAAATTTTTAAAACCATTAGGGTAGTTAGGGAAATAAATATTAAGGTTTAAAAACCATTATGGTGGTTATGTAACCACCACTTAAGGTTTACAAATTTCTAGGGTGGTTACATAACCACCACCTACTTAAATCGTTGGTTTCTCAACAATGAAAAATCATATAACTTTTAGAGGCTATAAAATTTCACAAGAACTCAAAATCACATGCCATTTGTTTTGAACTTATATAATTTTTTGAGATGAATCAAAATATGTTATTAAATAATAATTTTAATTCCAAATAAAAACTTTATTTTTGAATACTTGGTGTGTTATGGATAACCCTATTTGACAGTCGATTATCTTACTACTGAATTGGATGATTTTTTAAATCTAAATTTATGATTATAAATACCCTTTATCTCATAATAAATATAAAATTAAAAGGAAATATTAACAAATCAAATCTGTAAAAACCTTAAAAACACTGATTATTTATATTATGCCCACCTTAGGGGAAAGTACTACCTCCACCCCACTAGGTTTTTCCTTTTACAAGCAACTAAAGAGTTTCCTCCTACTCCAGGTCAACATTTCAACCTGATTTCCTATGCTTATTTTAATATTAGAATGATGAGGATTTGGAGTAATAAATACACTTTGAGAAATTATACAATATGAATTTTACACAAAACCATTATCTTGGATTTATATAAAATTTTCCTCCACTAAAAGGCACAACATATGCAAACACTAACTCAACTACTTCATCAATAGAAAAAAGGTACTTCCAGAGCTACCTAATCTAAAACATGAACTAAAATGAATACATCATGGAAATTAGTTATCCTCTAAAAAATTTTAGATAAAACTAACCAATCATCATATTTATTCTTGGAAGGATCACCAATAATATTCCCAAACCCCATAACAAAAATATGTCCATCTTTTATAGTAAATGTTTGACCTTCTTTCGTATAAAATATTTTTCTCACTAGATTCATAAAATTAGCTAATTCTTCACTTGACCCATAAGGTACTTATATAATCACATATTCAAAACACTCCTTAGAAGTAAAGATAGTCAAGAAAGAAGGTGACATTTCCCACCCCCTATCTGCCTAGAGCATCCCCGCAAATCAGCCCTCTTATTATTATAATGATCACCAACATTATTTATAGAAACCAAATCATCCAAATCATGTGTTAAATGAATAAAACTTCCATGATTAGGAACTCCATTTTTAATCTCTTTCTAGTTTTCTTTTCTTTGCATGGAATAAGATATTACCTTCTTATTTCTCCAAACCTTTTTCAACTTTTTATCCCTAAAATCCTTGAATTTATGAGATATAAAACCTTCTACCTTAAAACCCTTGCCTAATTTAAATTTAAGCACTCATTCCCAAAATTTAGCAATATGTTAGTCATTAAAATAATTATAAAATATTTTCCCTTAGACTTTAAGTTTAACACTATAAATTATTTATTTTCCTCTACATTAATTACAATGTCCTTAATCCACAGACATGCCTGGTCTAATTCCACCTTAATTATAACATAAAAAACATATTTACCTAGATATATAAGATCTATTTAACAAAATTTCCCTATCGTATTACCAATTACTTTGAAAATTTATAGATTCTAGTATTCTAAAGATATGGCATATAATCTTACTGAGACCTTTTTTGATCAAAGCATCATGGGGCCGTCAAAAAGTTATCTTGCCATAGTTGAATCTCTATTATACCATGCTTGACCCTCCAAATTTATTTTTAAAGGATTTGATCTCTTCCTTCCATACTTTTAAATTTAACCTTGAACCGGCCTTCAGGAGACAATGAAGACTATTTTACTCAAACTCCTCCCATTTTATAATGAGCCAATCTTGCAAGAGCTTCAGTTTCCTTTGGTACATAGGTAATCTCCTTATAATTTATTTTGAAGGAAAGTCATCACAATCCTTCTTGAAATATCCTTAGAAAAATAAATATTATTAAGATATTTCAATTGAAACCCTAAATAAAATGATTTCAACTCTACAAAATAGGGAAGATAAGCTAAAGGAATATCCTTAAAAAAATATCCAACATGATTCGCCCTAGAGATGGACTTCCCTTCCTCCATAAACATTCTGTCATCAAATTTAGGAATCTCATCCATCACATACCAGAATGGTCTATATCATTTAATAATAATATTAATCACATCAGTAAAGATACCACTTAATAAATTTGAATCTACCTTAATCCTATTTTTTTCCATAAAGTCCCAGAAAATGGAAAGTTCATCTCCCCCCCCAAGAAAACATTTTACCTTTAATTTTACTAGGGAAACCAAATCCCATACCCATCACCTCAAAAACCTTTATTATGTTTGCATTTACCTCCACCCTATATTTTAGTTTCATTTCCATGGAATCCCTCAGCATGAATCTTACCTTCTTATGTTACTTCAAAATTTCCACTGATGCCAATATCTCAAATTCATACACAACATATATCTCACTGTCTTCTACCAGGTAGAACTCACCATTTTATGTAACATAGATATTTCCATTTTCCACAAGATATAACTCACCATATTCCATAGCAAAGGACTCACCTTATTCTTCAACTAATATATTATAAGTTTTCATTTTGTGCCTCATATTCTACCAAAAAATTAGAAATTATTTCAACTAATCTAACTATTATGAATATAAAAATTATCAAAATTCTATGCACTCAAAATAGAGCCTTAATTTTTTTTCAAATGATGCAAAATTTCATGTGAACATATTACCAATCACATGATATAACATTTTTTTTATGAATTGAAACAACCAGACTGATTTACTCTTGCTTTAGGTTTCACTATCTTGACTTGAGGCACATAGTTTATTAGAGTTAGTTATAATTTTTGGTTAAAAAATTACTCAACCAATGATTCTCATAACCAAGGTGTGTTAATACCAAATTGTAACATTTAAAATTATATATGTATTAAGCATTCAAACATTTTAAGGTAATGAAATGAAAAACTTTTATGTTAGATATGTCTATAATTCTACCATATTCAAGTATGGTATCTAAAAACTTAGTCAAATCCGTAAAGGTTTAGACAACTTCTTTTTTAATTTTCACATCTCATGCCTATCTTAAAAATACATAGATGCTTCCATCCCCTCCCCCAAATAAAGAGATTAAATTATTTTGGAATCAATTAAAATTCCCAAGGTTTTATTAAGTCACTTCCCTCTTGGAATTGAACATAAAATCCCATGTTCATTTTCTCATTTATCTTATTTCATTGAATATTATGATACTATGTTTTCTATTGAACATTTTAGATTATGAATCTAATTAATTTTAGATAATGCATTTAGGAAGATACTTGAAAATTTATGATCAAGTTGAGAAAGTTTATATAAACAAACATATGCTCTATGTTTTAATCAATTCCTAATTATTAATCAACTAACAATATCACATTTAGAAACCATTGCCAAGTGTATAGTTAACAAACTAGACACTTTAAGATAAAGGTACAAGATTAAAAAAATATTTCATCATAATTTTATATACACATTTAGACAAATTATAGTACTAAAAATTCATTTCCATATATCTCATTGTTACCAAAAAAGTTTCAATGTGGAACAAACATTCACTTCTTTATTAATATTTTAAAATAATAAATTAAAATTTAAGTTTTAAACATTCCCACTTATCTTCCCTACTATCCAAAAGCTTATAAATTTAAAAATTCATCATTCGTAATTCCATAATTATTAATGATGTAAATAATACATTCTTATTTACTCAAATAAGATCAATTGTTCAACATATCTTATTATAATTATGTAAAATATCTCAACAAAAAATATTAAATTATATATTTTTATAAGAATATATCATTTTCCAAATAAAATATGTATTAGTTCATAATAAAGTACTTAGAAAATTGATTTCCAAACTTCTTCACAACATCCACATTCATATCTAATAAGTAACAATTATGGCAAGGATTGGGGATGATGATCTCAATCAATGGTGACGTCTTATCAACCCATCCATTGACGTGCATCTCATGTGTTCATCATTAGGAAAATGTCAATCATCACAAAACAATACTCACTTAAAACAAACTATACCTCATAACTACTTAAGTCAATATTTAAGACAACAACACATGTTAGTTAAGCACATGCAAATATTCATAAAAGTGGAACACAAAGTTATACATAATAATTTAAGTTAAAAAAAATTGGACACAATAAAACCTACCATAAAGTTACACTTTGATACCCTTTTATAAGGACACAAATATTTTCTTGCTATCTTTGCAATTATATCACAATTATAAATCATTTGCATTCATACATAGGTCATTCACATTTTGCTATGAGTTTCACACATACTATTTCCAAGTATTTGATATGTACCTCAAAAAAACTTCATGATAATAAAATCAATCCATAATAGTATATCATTAATATTTAGATGCATTTAAAATGATTAAGTTAGTAATAATTTCATAAAGAATACCAAATTCATAAATATTAAGGTGACTCAAACCCTAACTACCGAATACCATGCAAAACCAAAACAAAAATAAAATAAAACCAAATGATTTTATTTTTTAGTTATCCAAATATGTTTATCAAATGGGTTAACTAACTAAGGTTGAATAACCCTAGGTTAATCAACTCTAGATTACCAATAACTTTCTTAACAAGCTTCACATCTCTCTATGCCATAAATTCCATCAACTTCCTTATGTCATTCATACCCATTTTAAAAATGGTGGCAGACCCTAAGTGGGATGTATAATATATAATCAAAAATATATATTAAAGCACATTAAAATAACAGAATATAAATACTATATAACATTAAACATAAACCAACGTTACATCAATATTGAATAGTATGCAAGGTCCAAACCAAAGTCACAAGTAGATCAAAAAATATTACAAGAAAAATGATAAAATCATGGCCATATCTAAAGAAAAATATTTTATAGAAAAATAAATGACAATAAACAACTATTTTTCTTTTTAGAATGATAGAACTAGGTCGACCCTATTGACTTAGTTGGTAGAACTTTCAATAAACTTTAATAGAAATTTTGCAAATTCTAAGCATCCTCCAACCCACCAAGGTTCCTTTATTTCCTTCTCTAGTCATTTCTATTATTTATTATAGTTCTATTTTTCACAATTTTTAGTCTTTAAAACAACCCCCATATAACAAACTAGGTCAACCCTATCAACGTAGTTTTGTGTTCTATCTCCTATCTAGAATACTAGCAACACTATCGATGTAGTTATTTTTTAGACCCTTGATTCAACACTATAGTAGCGACACTGTCGACTATGTTATGTAATCTTTGCATACACTATCATCTGAACTGACACTGTACTATGTTTTAAAGTTGTAACTAACATTTATATGTTAGTAATCAGCTCACAATTTCATTTTTAGTTGCTTGCATGCTTAAAATAGATCAGATAGTCTAATTGAGTGGTTTTTCAATATACCATTTAGTTGAAATATTTTTCTTTTTTATGCATACACTATCAAATTGTTGACGCAGTGGATTGCACCCTTCACAAAAGGCTGAGCTCCTGTCTTTCATGCATCACAATGGAAACTTCTCTCTTGCCTGTGGGTCTGCCAAAATTGAGGGGAGAGTCTCTAGATAAGGGCTAGCTCCCTTTGATGCATCTTTGATTTATTCTAGTACATTTGATAATTTATATATATATATATATATATAATTGGGGTGTTGAAAAGGGAGAAGGATTACTAAAAAATAGAACCTAACCTAAGCTGGTGATGCACCAAACAAGTTTGATCTACTCATACTCATACTTTGAACCATAAGAACACATACACACATTTTAATTGGTAAAAGGACTAGACTACAGGGAACTTAAAAGGGAGGCTTTAATGGAAACACATAGAAAATGAACTTACCCAAGGCGCTGTAGGAAAAGCACACTGTCTGATAACCTTCTTATACCTCTGCGCTCCAGATACATCTCTTCTTGTTATCTACAAGATTGGATCTTTGTCTATACCAGGTGTGTTGGTATCAAGCCTATGAAAGCATTAGGAAAGAAATGACTGAACACATGGCTAACACTCAGACACCCTCAGAGATATATCCAACCAAAATAGAGGTAAAAATGTGTATTCTATTGATTTTAGGTGAAAATTGGTAGGGCTTCACCTTACCATATGAGAGATATCTTTCTCAAATGAGAAGTTCAATATATATAGAGAAAGAGGAGGCAAAAGGTGCCCCTTTTGGAAAAGACTTTGGTGCCCTTTGACAAGTGGCCCATGTGTGCTGAGAGCATTGGGAAGAGGAAGCTACTGAAAGAGAAAGCTGTGTCAGCTCTTATTTTGACTTTAGGCATCTACATACATTAAACATCATGTGTGAAAACATAGGCCATGTCATTTGTCTGCAAACAAGACCACTCCTTTAAGGCATTCACGCAGTTTGTCTGCTCATCAATGTAAAGTGAAGAAAAATGGGTTGCACCATTCATTATTTGCGCTCCTTGATGACAACTTGGCAAATACTGTGTCAACCACTGGAGTAACTCCTTGAGTCGACGCCTTCCTTTGCCACTTGGACTATTTTGTCCATTTCTGCACTTTGTCTTTTCTAGCTCCTTTAGCCCTTGGGGGTTATCTTCTGCTAATTCTTTGGCTCTTTGGGCTCCCTTCTCAGTGGTCTCTTCCTTTTGGCCTTAAGCCTTTAAATTCCTTTAGGTTCTCACCTTTTATTAAAAAACCAATGATTATTTCATTTTTGCAAAGTTGATGTCTATGCGCCTATTGCCATTTGAAAGCCAATGACTAGTCTATTGCCCTAAATTTGATGTCTTTGGGGATGTCACTTGACGTCTGGACCCCAACGACTAGTTCTTGATGTCCAATTTGACATCTTCAGGGATGTCATCCCTTTAAATTCCTTCATTTTTCTATCTTTGGAACCCCTTGAAGGGAAGGTGTCCCTTCGAGCCTTGAGAATGGTCCATTTCATGGTCGTCGAGAGTTCTCCACAAGGGTACTTGCCCTTCGGGGTCCTTCAAGTGGCCTTGGTCTTTGAATCCTTTGGACATTTTGTTCGAAGGATATCTTCCTTTGAATGCTCGGCCCTTTATTTCAAGAGAATTCCTTCAGACAAAAGTCCAAAGGAATTCCTTTGGATAAATGTCTGAAAGAATTCATCTTGTTCGCTCTACCATTTTTCGTGAGATTTTTCCTGAAGGAAATTCTTTTATTCGGTGACTTGCCTTGTTAATTTCTTCAAATAAATTTTTTGAAGGAATTCATTTGGACATTTTGTTTGAATAAATTCAACCTTGTCTTATCTTTTGCCTTAGCATTTCTGAAGGAAACTCACCCCTTTGATTCCTTTGCAAGGGTTCTTTTGGGTTCAGAATTGCCCTCCATAAGGGCACTTGTCCTTTGGGCTTTGGGATACTCCTTTGAACCTTCTAATTAAACTGATTGATTGAACCGTTTGATTAAACCAACTGATTGAATCGATAATGCTTTAACAGTTTGATAATTTAATGGTTCAATACTGTGTTTTGCTCATTTAATTGACCACTTGAACCAACCACTTTAAACCATTGGCTTGAACCATTTGATTGAACCAACTGACTAAAATGATTAAAAAAACCATCTCTTTGAACCATCTTGTTGGACCAACTCTTTGAACCAAGCCATCTGAACCAATCACTTGAATTGACTGATTGAACCAACTAAGTGAACCAACCGATTGAACCAACTGATTGAACCATTTCTTGAATGGTTCAATGGTTCATCAGTTCAATGGTTCTTTTAAAAAACTCTTATAAAGATCATGTCATTGAACCCTGACATCAAACCACTAAATTGGTTCTTCCTTTTGCTGAAAGACTTGTGCAAAAGATCAAAATTGAACTAGCTCAAAACAACAGGGGAAGGAGATCAATTTTGGCCGGTAGGGCCAAAATGGTTAATAAATTAGTGATTCCTAGGGGAAGCATGCCCGCTATGCTTAGAAACTAGTAGCCTCAAAGTCTATTGGGCATGGAGTCAGAATGCAACTTGACAAGTTAGCAACCGCCTTGAGATTTCCAAGAATCAATCATGAAGTTCTTACCCCAAAAGGAAACAAAACACACACAAGATTAAGAAAACTACTAACATGTGTAAAAGCACTTAGGCAAAATAGGAAAAAAACAAAGAAAATATATACATGATGGGAGAAGGGCTCAGTGATAATGCTTAAGATGTATCCCATTTACTAAGATATATAGTTCTTCACCATCCAACCTGGAGAGTTAGAACGCATTGTGTTGCTTACACTGAGGGATGACGTATGGACCACTCCATAGGGTGTCAAACTTCGTGTGCTTTCTAGGCTTAGCTCAGTCTGCATCCCATTTCAAGATGATGTCTCCTTCAAAGAAACCTTTTGATGAAGATCTCTTGTCGAAGTGTTTCTTCATCTACTATTGGTGGCTGGTCATAGAAGCCATAGCCTGGTCCCTTGTCTCTTGAAGCTCCATCAGCTCGCATAGCCTAACCTCCATGCTGTTGCTTTCTTCTAACTGTAGTTGGTGAGCAAGGTCCAAGGCTAGAAAATCAAGTGAAATAGGAAGCCTAGCTTCCCTTCCATACATGAGTGTGTATGGTGAATTACCAATTGCTCTCTTTGGAGTGACCCTATTTGCCCACAGGGTTGTTTTCAACTTAGCATGCCAAGTTCTCTGATTATTCTCCATTGTTCTTTTGATAATCTTGATCAAATTTTTGTTAGTGGATTCAACCAACCCATTCCTTTGTGGGTAGTAGCTGGAAGAAGTGCTGATGTAGATGCCATATCTCAATGCCCATTCACTTATTTTAGTTCCTAGAAAAGCTAAAGCGTTATCTGAGATGATGGTAGCTAGAACCCCAAACCTTGCCTCCAGGTCTTCCATGGTAGTCAGGACCCACTTGTGTCCAACATTGGAGGGAGGGTTAATCATCCCTATAAAGTCAAGACCCCATTGCATGAATGGCTGCTCTACTTGAATAGGCTGTAAAGGCATGGCAGTCAGCCATTGCTTCCCATCAAAGAGCACACACTTCTAGCACTTTCATATCCAAGCATGAGTGTCTCTGAATAGAGTAGGCCAAAAGTAACCATCTCTCATTATTCTTGTAACTGTAGGCCTAGGAGCAAAGTGACCACTAGTTGGCCCATCATGGAACTCAGATAGCACCCTGTTAGCCTGACTTGGGTCATGCACTTTAAAATCACTCCTGAGAGGTCCCTTCTGAACAACACTCCATCAATTAGGACATAAGGGAGAGATTGGAGTCTGAAATATCTCCTCTTGGTCCTATCAAGGCCCTATGAGCACTCACCAGTGAGAATAAAATGCCTCAAGTCTGATGTCTAATCCTTCATAACAACTAGTTATTCTACTGTAGCTACATCATGAATTAGCAAACTATCCTCCTTTTGTTATTTAAAGCTTGCATCAAGGTGTTCACACATGCCTCTCACTCTTACTAGCTTGGTGATCTTGATATCCACGTCGTATTCCATTACCTTAGTGATCCACCCCACTTTCTTTTCATTCAGGTCACGGTTGGTCAAGAAATCCTTGATGCCAGGATGTGGAACCATGAGGTGAATTCTGCTGTTTGACAACATATGCTTGAATTTATTTAGACTCCATATGACTGCAAGGACTTGCTTCTCCACATATGTATACTTGACCTAAAAACCCTCCAGGCCTTGGCTAAAAAATGTAAGTGGTTGCTCAAGGTTATCACCATTCACTTGGGTAAGCATGGCAGAGATTACCTCTTCATTTATGAAGGTGTAGAGGTTGAAATTCTTGGTGAAGTCAGGATCGATCAAGGTAGGAGCTTGGGCGATAGCCTGCTTGATCTCTTCAAAGCTATCCCTCCTTTGCACTGTCCATGTGAATTTCTCATCTTTCTTCAGCATAGAGGTCAATGGCTTGACTACCTCTACAAAATTTAGAATAAATCTCTAGATGAAATTTATTTTGCCGAAGAAGCTCTATAGGCTTTTCTTATGTTTAGGCAAGGACAACTCTAGGATGGAGTGAACTCTCTCTGGATCAATGGTCAAGCCTTCTTTGGAAACAATGTGGCCAAGGAGTTTACCCTCATGGACAATGAACATGCATTTCTTCAGGTTGAGAGAGATACCAAACTCTCTACACCTCTCAAAGATTTGTCTGAGGTGTTTCATGTGTTGGCCCACCTCCTTAGAAAAAACTATCATGTCATCAAGATACACCAGCACAATATTATTTATCAAGCCCTGAAAGGCCATGTCCATGGCTCACTGAAAAGTGGCACTAGCATTGGACAGTCCAAATGGCATTTTTCTATAAGCAAACATCCCCCATTTGGTAGTGAAGGCTGTATTGTATTGGTCACAATCTTTCACCAAAATTTGATTATATCCTGAATACCCATCCAAGAGGGAGAAACGCTCGTTGCTTGTCACCATTTGAAGGATCTACTCCATGCTTGGGAGAGGATAATGGTATTTTAAAGAGATTCTATTGAGGTCTTTGAAATCTATGCATAATCTGATCTCCCCATTCTTTTTTTAGACAGGGACAAGATTGGCCAGCCAAGAAGAGTGTTTAATTGGAAATATTATCTTGGACTGAATCAACTTGGTGAGTTCTTTCTGCATGAGAGGCTCAATCTTTGGGTTGATAGGCCTTTGATTTTGCCTGATCAGCTTGGCACCTTCTTCTAGCTCAATGGTATGTTGGGCTAAACTTGGGTCAAAACCCTTCAAATTGCTATACTCCTAGGCGAAGACATCAACAAACTCCTAGCACAACAAGGTGAAGGCTTACTTTTCATGGTTTGTGCACACTTTTCCAAGTGCAAGCATCTTATTATTGAATATCTCAACCTTCTCATAGTTCTCCTCCTTTGTTGTAATGCTTGCCTTATTGCTTTTCAACTAGTCATCTTCATTGAAGATAATATCGAGAGTGACCAAGCCTTTTGGAAGTTTATTGTTCTTCAGTTGAACAATTTGGCTGCCATACTGCTGCCGTAAATTAGCCTAGTTTTTAGCAACAAACTTAGCTTCTTCTTGAAAGAAGAGTGCTATTTTCTAGTTACTATCAAACATCTATCAATTAGTGATGTTGTCTAATACAGAGGGCCAAATTACTACCTTCAAATGGTGGGTACTACGATCTCAGCCTATCTCCTTAGGGATATCAATCTGGGCACCAACTATTGCCAGCCTATCTACTTGCTTAATCTACTCTCTAGGAATGGAGGCAACATTGAAAGCAAGGAAAATTTCCACTAGGTCCCATACCTTGTGTTTGTAAGACTTAAGCAAATAATTTTTTGTCAAATTTTGGCCCCTTACCTGATTCACAATCAACTCACTATCACCAAAAACCTGTAGCTCTTTGATCCCTCTTTTCCTCACCCACTCTAAACCATGGATGAGGGATTTCTACTCCGTAACATTGCTTGTGCAAGAAAATTGAAACCTAAAAGCTAAAAAGTATTTCTCCTTTGAAGGAGAAACTAGCACCACTCCACCACCAGCTCCCAACTTACTTCTTGAGCCATCAAAGAATAGCTGCCATAAACTTGAGCTTTCTTGTCTTGATTTCATCAAATTTGGTACAAAATTACCCTCTTCATGCATATAATAAATCCCAAGTCCTGCCTCTTCTATGAACTTGTAAGGATCATGCTCAAAGTTGTCACTTCCCCATTCATCTAGGAGCAGGTCAGCAACTCCTTCAAGGGTAGAGGATGGAGATTGATCCACTTGGAATTCTTCCTAGTCAATAATGGCATAGCTGAAATTTGCTACCTTGAGTGAGTATGGTTCCAAATTATCTCTGTGGAGTGGCTCTGATTCAATCTTAACCTTAGTCTCATACTTGGTTCTAAAAACTAGATAAGACTAATTTGCTGCTAGGTAGCTGCCTATTTTGGATGTGAAATCTCTGGACAAGCAAATAGTAAAGGAGGGACATCTACGACTACCACATCATGAGGAACTAAGAAGGTTGGGTAGGTGATTATCATAAAGCTCAAACCTTTTACCAATCCAACTATCTTTGTTGGTGTTCCATCCAGCAGTAGGGCTCCTTTAGTCCATCTCTTCATATTTGAGTCCCAGTTTATCTGCTATGCATTTAGGCATTACCGAGGTGCTTGCTCCACTGTCAATGATGAAATTATACACCAAGAAATCTCCTATGACCAAGGATAAATATAAAGGGGGAACCTTTTCTTCTTTCTTAGCTTGGCCTGATGTGAAAGGTTGCCCATTCATCATCAGAACATTATCAGCCTTTACTGGGACAACTTGTTCATTCAGCCCATGCAATTTTTTTTGCAGCATGTCCTTTTATCCCAATATTGATAATGAATCCCACAAGGAGATATTCATATGTATATTCTTCAATTGGTCTACCATGTTGACACAAGGGTTGTCTTCTTTCAAATTTTCTTTGGGATTGCTTATAGCTTGAGGCACAGGCCGAGGAGCTGAAGGTGCAATAAAAAGTCTAAAGTTTGGAACCTTTTGGTTTATATGCAATGAAGAAGGTGGTGATGATGTTTGAGCATCTATTTGAGCTTCTTCCATTTCTCTCCTTTTGGACCTTGTGTTTGCTGCAACATAGTCACCCTGATTGTCTGTACTACCCATGTAATTGACTGCATAAAACTCACCTTCTAGGTGATTCATGAGAGTAGAATCATGATAAGTCTGACTGCTGCCCATGCCGGGTTGCACTGAAGCCTCAAAGCTTGGGAATTGGGTGGCTACCTAATTGTCTTGCATATTTGTGTAGTGACTCAACATTTCATTTGTATAAACAACCTGATCTTGACCATATCCCATGGTTGAGCAACTTGGCTATTCTTGTACCAAATTGTTTTGAGTGGGCACTAGAGCCTTGGATGATGAAGGGGCACCTATATTATAGCCTTAAAAAGGTCTAGCCTATGCAAACTGACCCTGCCCTTGATTGTAATTATAGAATGGGGGTTTATTTGCTTGTCCATACTACTGATATCCTTCATTTGGTCGATTGCCTTGAGCTTACTGCCTTTTAAGAGCCACTAGTTCATTTGTTACGCTTTGTAACAAGGTTTTGACTTCATGGAGGTCATTAGATGAAGTAACAACCAGCTTTTATATGCCAAGTAGAAGAGCCAAGGTGGGTGCAGTAGTTTGGATTGGAGGCAACAATTCAAGAAAGAGTGACATATGAGGCTTAGGGGCTATCTTTCCAACCTGCACCAGGCAATTCTTAGCCGCTATAGCTATGTCATAGGCAACAGGCAACACATGTCCTCCCATGGACTGTATCATAATAGCAATGTCACTGTTCAATGCTTTCAAATAATAGAGGAAGGCATAGTTCAGAGTCAACCTTACCAGAATGGGGATTCTATCCCATGTCTTCTAAAAATGAGTATTGAAATCCTGCATGAACTTGTGTGGAGCTCTTTTCATAGTGTTTATCTGCTCAGCAAGTGAAAGGTGGTTGCTCTTCTCCCCAAATTTTTTCATTAAGAGGGTGCCCAATTCATTCCAAGAATCAACTACATTCATGGGCAAAGTCCCATACCAGTCCAGAACCTTGCCCTTAAAAGACAATGCCAGTAATCTGATCACAATGCTTTCCTCAGTGACATTGTGAATATTGCAAAGGTTAGCAATATTTTTGATGTGTTCGATAGCAGTAATGGGCCCTTCATCATTAAAGGGAGGCACACTTTTAAGGACTACCCCTGGAATTGGGTCATAACTTAGGATATTCAAAGGACTCTGACCATGGAAGGCCACAAAACGTAAAGCCATAGCTATGATAGGATTCAACTGAGGCCTTCTTGTGTAGGTGTATCTTATAGCAGGTCTGGGAAGGTGATTTGATGAATAAGGATGAGTTTTTTAAAACCTTAGTCACTATGCTGAGTTCAAAGGCAATTCCACAAATTCAAAAGGGACCCCTTAACAACAAATCATGTGGTGATTTTAGGCATAGGAGGTCAGACTAGTCTTTGATCAGAGACTGATGTTCTTAATAGTGGAGTCACCAGATGCTGAAAATGGTTGATTCTACTGTATCAGGACTAGCATCAATCCTGTAACTTTACTGAGTTTTAAAAATGGTGTTAAAAATAGGTCCCATCAGGTATGCCAATTTTTTTTGATGCAGTGGATTGCACCCTTGATAGGAGGCTGAGCTCCTGTCTTCCACGCATCATAATGAAAACTCCTCTCTTGCCTATGGGTTTGGAAAAATAGAGGGGAGAGTCTCTAGCTAAGGGCTATCTCCCTTTGATGCATTTTTGATTTATTCCAGTACATTTACTAATATATATATATATATATATATATATTAGTAAATGTACTGGAATAATATATATATATATATATATATATATAATGGGGGGGTTTTGAAAAGGGAGAAGGATTACTAAAAAAATAGAACCTAACCTAAGCTGGTGATGCACCAAACAAGTTTGATCTACTCATACTCACACTTTGAACCATAAGAACACATACATACACTTTAACTGGTAAAAGGGCCAACTTGCAAGGAACTTAACATGGAGGCTTTAATGGAAACACATAGAAAATGAACTTACCCTAGGCACTATAGGAAAAGCACACTGTCTGATAACCTTCTTCTACCTCTATGCTCCAGATACAGCTCTTCTTGTTATCTATATGAATGAAGCTTTGTCTATACTAGGTGTGTTGGTATCAAGCCTGTGAAAGCATTAGGAAAGAAATGACTGAACACATGGGTAACACTCAGACACAATTAGAGATATATCTAACCAAAATAGAGGTAAAAATGCTTATTCTATTGATTCCAAGTGAAAATTGGCAGGGCTTCACCTTACAATATGACACATATCTTTCTCAAATGAGAAGTTCAATATATATAGAGAAAGAGGAGGCAACAGGCACCCCTTTTGGAAAAGACTTTGGTTCCCTTTGACAAGTGGCCCACGTGTGCTGAGAGCATTGGGAAGAGGAAGCCACTGAAAGAGAAAGCTGTGTCGACTCTGATTTTGACTTTAGGCATCTAAATACATTAAACATCATGTGTGAAAAAATAGGCCGCACCGTTTGTCTACAAACAAGACCACTCCTTCAAGGCATTCACATGATTTGTCTACTCATCAATGCAAAGTGAAGAAAAATGGGTCGCACTGTTCACTATTTGTGCTCCTTGATGACCACTTGACAAATACTATGTCAACCACTGGATTAACTCCTTGAGTCAACACCTTACTTTCCCACTTGGATTATTTTATCCATTTCTGCACTTTGTTTTTTTTGGCTCCTTTGGCCCTCAGGGGCTATCTTTTGCTAATTCTTTGGCTCTTTGAGCTCCTTTTTTGGTGGTCTCTTCTTTTTGGCCTTAAGCCTTTGAATTCCTTTAGGTTCACACCTTTTATTAAAAAACCAATGGTTATTTCATTTCTGCAAAGTTGACGTCTGAGCACCCATCGCCATTTGAAAGCCAACGGCTAGTCTATTACCCTAAATTTGACATCTTCGGGGATGCCACTTGACATTCGGACCCCAACAACTAGTTCTTGATGTCTAATTTGATGTCTTCAAGGATGTCATCCCTTTGAATTCCTTCAGCTTTCTATCTTTGGAACCCCCCAAAGGGAAGGTGTCCCTTCGGGCCATTCGAATGGTCCATTTCATGGTCGTCGAGAGTCCATTGCAAGGGTACTTGCCCTTCGGGGTCCTTCGGGTGGCCTTGGTCTTCGAATCCTTCAGACAACATGTCCAAAGGAATTCATTTAGACATTTTGTTTGAAGTATATCTTCCTTTGAATGCTTGGCCCTTTCTTTCGGGTGAATTCCTTTAGACAAAAGTATGAAGGAATTCCTTCGAACTTTTTGTCTGAAAAAATTTGTCTTGTTCGCTCTACCATTTTCCGTGGGATTTTTCTAGAAGGAAATTATTTTGTTTGGAAACTTTCCTTGTGAATTTATATGAACAAAATGTCTGAAGGAATTCCTTTGGACATTTTGTCTAAAGAAATTCAACCTTATCTTATCTTTTTCCTTAGCATTTTCAAAGGAAACTCACCCCTTTGATTCCTCCACAAGGGTTCTTTTGGGTTCAAAACTGCCCTCTGCAAGGGCACTTGTCCTTTGTGATTTGGGAGACTCCTTTGAACCTTCTAATTAAACCAACTAATTGAACCATTCGATTAAACCAACTGATTGAACCAACAATGGTTCAAAGGTTCAACAGTTCAATGGTTCAATACTGTGTTCTGCTCATTCAATTGATCACTTGAACCATTTGATTGAACCAACTGACTAAAATGATTCTTTGAACCATCTCTTTGAACCATCCTGTTGGACCAACTCTTTAAACTAAGCCATCTGAACCAATCACTTGAACTGATTGATTAAACCAACTGAGTGAACCAACCGATTGAACCATTTCTTGAATGGTTCAATGGTTCAACGGTTTAATGGTTCAAGGTTCAAATTTCAAAAAAATCTTGGAAAGATCATGTCATTTAACCCTGACGTCGAACCACTGAATTGGTTCTTCCTTTTGCTAAAAGACTTGTGCAAAAAATCAAAATTGAATTGGCTCAGAACAAAAGGGGAAGGAGACTGATTTTGGCCTGTAGGGCCAAAATGGTTAACACAAATCACATAATCTTAAAATGCATTTTAACAATTGTCTACCCAAGGCCTACCTACTTGGATTTCATCACCAAAAGGGAAGCTAACTTGGTTTTTTGGCCAAGTATAGACACGTGGTTAATGGTATACATTGGCTAAGCACCAGAGACCCTTATCAATGTAGTGTGTGAAGTAAGGGGGTAGGCCCCAATACCAAGCTAGTACCATTACTAATACAAATCCCTTTTAGCCTAAACATCCTCAAACCATGCATAGATTGCTTTCTTGCTTTCTAGTTCCTTGTTTACAACCAACTTCCTATCACATCTAAAATCATATTATAATATTCTAACAACATTTAGGATGACCACTTAATTATCATTTACTTTCCAAGTTTATTGCTTGCTCTTTGCTCAATTATATGTTGTATTACAAAAGCTTACATTGTCTAACATTGGTGCAAGGTTTTGTGTTATGTGCCTCAATCTGATCAACCTCTTTGACCCAATTTATTGTGTGCTTCTATTCATTTCTTGCTTTCAAAAGTACTTGAATTTTTTTTCTTGTTTTAATACGCAGTCATTCTGCTCAACATAGTCTCTTATAGACTTTCTATTTTCCTTAACTATAATATTAGGTCAACCCTTTTGACACAATACTCTTTTCTACTTCCCAAGATATAACACTAGGTCAACCCTATTGACTCTGTATCTTTTTATACCTATTTGTTGCCTAGGTTATAGAACTAGGTCAACCTAGTCAACTTTGTATTCCTATTTTCTTAAGCTTTCAGACCTTGTTTTTTGCACTAGGTTGACCTCGTTGACTCTGTATAGTTTTTTATCACTTCTCATTTCTTTGCTTTCACATCACTTTTACTTTATCTAGTTTTTCTCCTTCATCATGAATTTCCTATTTAAAGACAACACTGAGTTGAATTTAATGGATATGATGAGTCTTACCAACCCTTATAGGGTCTCTCATAAGCAACTCAGGGCTTCTCTCTTGGATAAGAGTAATGTTCATATAACCACTTGCACAATGAATTATGGGACCCCTCCTCATTCCTCTTCACTATGCAATCCTCTCTTCTCACTTGAAGATCAACCCAAGTTAGAGTATACCGACGAAATGATATTTTTTATCTCCAAATTTCCTCAACATCAAGGAAAAGATCCTTATGCCATTTACCATATCATGATTAGTGGTCAAGTCAAAGAGCCTCATTCACCTTCTTCCACATTCTCACATGGATTTGGGGATACTAATTTATTTGATTCTCAACCTCTTCCCTCTATTTTGACCTCTTCTCATACCATAACTTCTTCTTCTTTGACTTCTTCTACTTCCATGCCTAGTATCTCTACTAACATGGCCAGTTCTACATCTATTGGGCCTCTTCCAAGGCCTAATCTCCTTAAATCTTCCATTAGTGCATTGTTTTCTACCCATTATATTCATGCATCTAGTGCTTACTCTTCTCATCCTTTTACTAGTCCATCTTTTTCCACACAAGAAAATTTTAACACTAGTGCCTCACATTCTAACAACTCTTTTCAAGCTCCTAGTAACACCAATAGTGGTACCCAAGCCACTACTTCCAATTCTAAAGCTACAAATAATACCAACAATTCAACTCAAACCCACCAAATTTTATTACAAATGCTTAATTAAATGAATACTTTTCAAGCTCATAATATAAATCAAATGTTGTGAATGCAAAACCACCTTATCCATCTTCAAACCCACCCTCCATAGATGTCATGGGGCATGCATAATCAAAATGTTCCCCCACCTCCTCTTTGGGATGCCTATGGTTATCTTATCCCTCAACCTCCTCTTGTCAACAAGATAATCAAGCATATTCAAAATGAGCCTCTTACATCTCAATTTGTTAATATCGATATATGAGGTATCACCCCTACCATTTCTTAAAATGGGTCAACTGATCCTACTCTTCATCTAAAAACATTTAGAAATCTATATAAATATTGGGTCAAATTAAATACCTTTTCCACTACCATTATATTATCCAAAACCCTCACAAGAGATGATTTAGATTAGTACAACCAACTTAAAACTCATTCTATTACTAGTTTAGAAGATTTAATAAATGCTCTATTCCAAGAATTCCAAACTAGTGATCTTCTTAAGAATACCTTGGCCCATTTTATTAATTGTAAGCAACTTGAAAATGAGCATGCCTAGGGTTTTGTTAAAATATGGAAAACATTATCCAATAAATTTTAACATAACATGGCTGATGATAACCTTTTTCACCTCTTAACCAATTTTCTTTTCCTCAAGTTATAATATCAGGGGCACACTCTCTCTCCACGTACTTTGTAGGAAGCCATTGACCAAAAAAAAACATTAAGATTTCCTTATGCATTAATTTCCACCACCCCAAACTTCTACGGGTACTTATGTCTTACTCAAGAATAAGAATCATCATGCTACCAATGATGGCGTCACAAAATCTTATGACACTATTCACACTATTTAAGTTGTTGTTCCTAACTGATCTTTGGAACCAACTCCTCCTCAATATTTCACCAATCCTCACTTATCTTCACCTAATAACATCAATGTTCATAAACCCTTATCCTTAGTCAAATTAATAAAATGTATACCTAAACCTCTTCCAAAATAACTTGGTCCCATTCATCCTATGAAATATTGGTATGATCCCAATAAATTTTGTTGGTTTTACGCTAGTTGGGGTCATTCTCATGAGACCTATATGCAGTTATGTAAATTGGCTATGGATTTTATTCTTGGCCCTAATTTTGATCATGATTCTATCATTTGGAGATTTGAACAAGCATATGAAATTTCTTTAAAAGTCCATGAAACACATACTAAATATCAATATTTAAATCAAGCTAATGCTCATTTGGCCATCTATGAAGACCCTCTTCCAAATCACCAAGATAACCAGGATAAGCCTACCCCTTCCACCAATAATATTGATTGTCTTATTGACCTAAATCTAGAAGAGAATGTGGTTAATATGACTAATATGTGAAGGTTGGTTGCTTTCATCGATCCTCAACCCATCTACACCCCTCTAATGTCTCACACATTTCATGTTATCCAAGATTATTCTTCAACTCACTTAAATGAGTTGGGGAAAGATGACCATATAAATTTTGATGAAATAATTCCAAATCTTCCCTTAGATAACACTTCCCATTCTATTTCTACCATCCCTCCATATTTTTTACCTAACACCAATGATACTGAAGATTCTATCAACACTTATTCTAGAAATTCTCCAAACCAACCTACACCAACTGCTTCAACTTCTCAACATAATTTACAACCTTGTTCTAAACCTTCTGCCTCTTGTCAACATAAATTCTAATGTACTTTTGCTCCTCCTTCTGAGGGCCTCCTTGAACACTATGCACCTATTTATAATAGTCTTATTTTGGGTTATGATGAGTGGGTTCCTATCATGAAACTCACTAATCTCCATTCTAAAATTCCATTTCTTAAGCTTATGAGGACCTATTTGCATCATCAAAACCATCTCATGGAAATTTAAAAAAAAATGAACATTTCTCATCCTCTCCTAGCAGTATGTGAAGTACCCTTATCTAGATTTGAAGATGGTATATTGAAAAAATATGAAGAGATGTCCATGCATGTTGATAAAATAATGGACACTTCTCTTTCCCTCAAGTTTCCCATCGCTTCTATGATTCATGATGAGATTTTACTTCTTATATATGATTCTCCTCTATTCATTAGAGTTAATATTGGTGATATCCAAGTTAACCATGCCTTGATTGATGAGGTTTCTATCACTTATGTTGCCTCTCTAAATTTTATCAAAACTCTTGGATATTAAGAATGCAATCTCAAATCCACATGTAACACATGTCAAGGATATGATCAAAGGAAAATGCCTCCTGTAGTTTGTGTGTGTCTTCTCATTACCATCCTACCTATCATCATTCATGTGAAGGTGATGATAGTTAACTTTCCTCTATCTTACAACATCCTGCTTGATAGGCCATGGACTCACCATATAAGAACATTTGTTTCTTCTACCTACAAATGCATTAAATTCCCTCATAATGGAGTTATCTATAGGATTCAAGGTGACACTAATCCTTGGAATTTTTAATAGTTTCAAGACCATGGTGTCTTAAAGATTCCTACTCTTGAACCTTTTCCTAGTGTTCTATTTTATGAGTCTTAATGATTCAACGTTCCTATCAATTCCACTCAAGGTTACAATGGTCATCCTAAACTAATTAGGAATATTCCCCTAACCTCTTAGATTTTGATGATGATGAGATTAATATCAAGATTTAAAATTTTGATCTCTCACCTCATCTCATCTCTCAACTTTTTGCTTCTTTCAACCTCATTCTCGTAAACCACCTTGTGATGACATCCTTGTTGTCTTGACTAAAACTCAAAATTCCATTCATCACAACTCATTAGATGACAATATCGTCCCTACTTATATCATTGATCTTCATACACGTGATTATGATGATGGTTATACCTTAGATGATCTATTTTTAGGTAGTCTTATTAAATCCTATGATGCTGAGATTATCCATTATTGTTCCTCTTTACTTTAGTATTTTAGTACATCTTTCAATATTCCATTATATATAGTTCCTAATTTTAGCATTTTTTCTCTTTATCATAGGGTAGAGATAGTGAGAACACCTCTTATTTTTTAATAACCTCGTAGGAGTATGCTTATGGACCATGTTATGATTTGGTCTTATCATTTTACTATATACCATAACCTCTATAGCCTATTTATCCCTCAAATGCATGTAACTCTCCTTCAACCTACTATAGTCCCTACCCCTCCCTCAGTACATCCTAGTTTGGAGTCCATTCCTACTCCTACTTTAGCTGAGTCTATTCCTACTGCTGATCCCATCACTCCTTCTATCGAGCTTAATCTAATCCCTTTACCATCACCACCTTATCTTGGTGATGGTTTGCTTCCTTTACCATAGATGACTCTATTTCCCACCAAATGGGTTGATGAGCCTTCCTAAACTCCTTCCACTTATGTTTCACCTCCTCATGTGAGTACCTCTACTAAGCTTACTCAGAGGCATATCTATTTCTTCCACAACACAAATAATCATTCATCCACACATTGATATAAGTTACAATAATATATTGACACTTTGTATCCCTCTATCCCTCAGTCCTTAGACAATGCCATACCTCCCCCAAAGGTACTACCTAAGTATATTCCTAATAATGGAGAGGTGTATTATCTTTGGCACCAATGTGGCACCCATCACATTGATAATTATCACATCCTTCAATAAAAATTTAAAGATCATATCTTAAATATTCTCACACCTTATATCATTCCTCCCATAGGTCATTATTGTAAAAAAGCTCCCCTTTTTACCCAATGGTTCCACCTCCTGTGTTCCATCCTCTAATGTGGTCCTTTCTTCACCTCTTGTTTCTCCACCCGTGAATCCTTAACCCATAGACCTTCCCTCCCCTATGGATCCTTCTCCACCTATGAATACTTCACCCATGGATCCTTCCCCACCAGTGATACCTTCATATTCTATAGAGTCCATTCCCATGAATTATTATGATCGTCTATTACATGATATCCCTCATTAGCATGATCTATCAATCATTCTTACCCTTTTTATTGAGGAGATTAGATGTGAAGTATTTTCCAATTTTGCTGAAGATAGATGAGACATTAGTTATAGTTCATATCCAAATTCATAGAGACTTAACATATGTTCTAGATAATGTGTGTGGGTAAATCTATCAGTACTTATGAACACATGCATGGTGTTCTTACATTTTAATTTGGATTGGACGTGTGCTCTAATCTTATCTTTATATATTTTGTTATATCATTTGACATTGTGTCAAATTCTTATTTATCTTACATGGTGACTTTGATTTTGCACTTTATATTTCTTATAATTTCATTTATGTTTGCCTATGGATGTCTTATTTATCATTGTTTTCTTTTTCTTCTTGAGTTTCATTCTTAAAAAACTCCCTTATTATCTTTTGATAATTTTCTACTTTCTTATCTCTATATACATGGATAATTGTCATTATGTCTTAATTATATAAACCTTGTTCCCTTTAGTCATTCCTTCTTTACCATGTGATTAGTTATCAAATAATTTATCTCATTATAATCTCCTTTTACTGGTCCACTTTGGATCTCCTTTATTCCTTTTTCATAAACTAAGCATATACATGGTTGAGACTTGAGATAACATGTTGGTTCATTGTTAAGCCTAAGTGTTGTAGTTAGTCTTATCTTTGGTCACTTAGCTTCATTTAGCCTAAGCCTACAACTTATTCATGTATATCACTCTATCTCTCATGATTGGTCATTCGAAGTCTATAAAGAGGAACGATTTTAAAAAATCCCTAAAAACATTCAAAATCCAAATCATTTTTACAAAAGGAAATGATACAAAAGGAAAAAACATTCAAAATCCTTAAAATTAAAATCACACTAAAAGACATGATTCAAAGCACATTTCCTTCTTCTAGTCGAATCTCAAAATCCATAGTTGGCCTCACACTAGAGTTGAGGTCCATTGTGGTGTGGTAGGCTAGTAGATTAAGAAAGAAGAATAAAAAAATCTTTTAGTGCTACCTACTTTCTCATGCAAGTACCCAATCTTCGTAGTAGACTAATGGATCTATAAAGTGTCCTAAAGAATGGGAAACACATTGTGGGAAGATAGGTATATTTTAATTTTATTGTACTAATATACCTTCATGAGTTGATCTTCATAGCATGCTTATTTGCCTACACATATTTGTGTCTATAACAAACATGTTTCCTTTATACATTGATGGTCACTAGTCACATAGTGTCTTCTCATGTCCTTAGTATGCCTCTTGTCTCCTAAGTTCTTCTCATAATATTCTTAAGTTATGATTTTTACATTCCCTTTTTTATGTCCTACTTTCCTCATATTTCTTCTTGAGAAATATTGTTATGTTCACTAATCACTCCCCTAAGGATTCCATTTGTCAGTTGTGTTTTAAGACCATGGATAAGACCTGACCTTTCTCACAAATTACCATAATTTCACATTTCATTACCAACATTCCTTTTTAATAGATTTTCCTATTATTCCACCTCATTGGTGTTCCCTTTATGAGTTGTAGTGTAAGACCATGGGTAGGACCTAGCCTTCCTGACAAAATTTTCCAATAATCCAACTCACAATAAAAATTACATGTGTCAAATATGAGATAAGATGTGATTGGTCATAAAGTTACATGTCATTGACATGCTCCCCATCTTGATTTAGTATGTTTTATGCCTAATTTTTTACTCTTTCACTTTTATCTTCTTATTTTCCAATTGCATGTAAGAATCCAACCATTTCTTGAATTTTCATACTTTCCAACTTGAATTAGTGTGATAAATTTAAGACCAATTTTGCCAATTTTGTTTTTCTTTTATACTTCCCAACGTGATTTAGTATGATTGAATAACTTAATTTATTTTTTTTATGTCATTTGTTCTTCATGTGTTTTCCAATTTATTACATCATTTTCATACTTCCTAATGTGATTTAGTGTGATTCTACTTGTTTTAATTTGGTGCCAATCTTTCTCTTGATTTAAAAATATTTTTTTTGCCATATTATTTTACCACCTTTTGGTTCTTTATAATTAATCATTTTCTTGTCATTATACATTTTCCAACATGAAGTAGTGTGTATTATATATTTTTTTGATTGATTATATTTTACCAAACCTTTTTTGCCTGTTTCTTTTTAACCATGCATATGTCCTACATATTGCTAGAAAAGAAAACCACAACTCATATATTTCCTATAACATATATAACAAAATCTAAATACATGTGCTAGAAATAAATATATCCAAGCATCCACAACCAAAATGATAATACAAACACATTAAATCAACATCCAAATACCAAAATGAGATATCTATATATATATCATGTGTTTTGATACAAAGTAAAACAATATACATCATCCTAGCTCTATGGTTGAGCTCTATCCTATCTATCTCATGGGCCAACCACATTTCTCATAGATGCCTCAGACTATCCCCTTTGAATAGTACACTATAAAGAGGCTATCTGAGATCTTAGACCTATCACCTATCCCTATAGGTTGGCCACCTAGGCCTGTACCTATACTAGTTGAGCATGTACCTATGCCAATTGGGTCATGGTAGCCATATGCATAGTTCTATCCTAAGCCAAGGCCTACCATGCCTATGACTCTCCCACTCCCACCCCTATTGGTGGTTGTGGTTCCTCCCTGTGCACCCACACTCACCTTGAAACCTCTCTTACTAGTCTGAACTAGCTCTCTAGGGAAGACACTATCGTAAGATCCTCTATTGTTGCTAGGTCATATGGTATCAGTGCCTCATCCAAGATCTCATGGATTACTCCTATTACCTAGGATCCCCATATATTCTCCTCCTCCAAAAGATCTAAAAGACTCAAACTAGATAGATATTAGATCACATACATATCTCAAAAATCTATCTATCTCTAATCTATCTCAAATAACTTAAACAAAATTTCAAACCATCTATTATTACTTGTATGTGTGTTAGATACTACCATCTTTCCATCTGCATGATTATCAAACATAGTCTCTTCATCAACACAACCTCTAAATACCTCATTTGTAGGTCATTACCTAAGAGCAAATTCTAGGGTCACCTATCCCTATAAGGATGCTAAATAAGATCGTAGTTATATCACCTATCCGTATAGGTTAGTCACCTAGGCCTGTACCTATTCTAGTTGAGCATGTACCTATGCCAATTGGGTCATGATATCTATATGCATAGTTCTCTCCTAAGATAAGGCCTACCATGCTTATGCCTCTCCCATTCACACTCTTGTTGGTGGTTGTGGTTCCTCCCTATGCACCTGCATTCACCTTGAAATAGCTCCTACTAGTTTGAACCAACTCCTTAGGGTAGACACTATCATAGAATCCTCTAGTGTTGCTAGGTCATATGGCATCAGTGCCTCATCCAAGATCTCATAGAGTGCTCCCATTAGCTGAGATCCCCATCTAGTCTCCTCCTCCACAAGATCTATAAAATTCAAACTAGATAGATATTAAATAATAGATATATCTCAAAAATCTATCTATCTCAAATAACTTAAATAAAATTTCAAACCATCTATCATTACATGTTTGTGTGTTGCCTACTACCATCTCACTATTTGCATGATCATCAATCATGGTCTCTCTAGTAGTGCATCTTCCAAGTACCTTATTTATAAGTCACTACCCAAGAGCGAATCTTGGGGTCACCACTCATGCTCATCTCAAGTTATGCCTAAGTGGTACCTCTACCACCCAACTCTATCTTGGCCTACCTAATGGGTCATCTAGGATGACCACCATCTCTACTCTCTCCTCCTACTAGTATTTCTATCAATGGTATGATTGAGGTGGTCACCACTCCTCCTACTATGATGATGGTAGTGGTACCTCTAACACTACTACACTTGCATTCATTTCCTCTTTATCTATTACCTATCATACTTGACCAGTCCATGGTCTCTCACACTATGGTCTAATCATTGACCTAATAATTGATGGCTCTAATCCTTTTCTACCCATTAGATATCTCACACACTTATCCCAAAATACAAGCACCACTATTGGTATTATTAGGTGAGGGAGTCCCATATGTCCTGGTACATGCACCACTAGATGCATATCTATCCACTAGGTATAGTGGCTTGTAATATGTGTTGATGCTAATGTTGGTGCCACTATCTCCGAACTCAACCATACCATAGTAATGTACCCATATAGATACCACATAATGTCTAATTTCCTAACTATCTATAGTGATGGAAAGTGGGGTATGGCCCATACTACTTGATCCTACTATCACCTTTATACCTAAGGCAACTGATCATCAACCATATAGGGTAACCTCGCTGGCTAATATATCAGAACTTTCTATATATCTATGAACTGAATAAGATAATAGGCCCCATAATTTTTTTCCCTATGGATAACATCTCATACATATCATGTATAAGCTGGACCCAAATGATAGAACCTAAATCATACAGTACCCCATGCTCTAATATAGTCTATCATAAGGCTGTCACATATAGTGGTACCTTATCATCTAACTTGTGACACAACACTCATGTTGTCACAAGTCCTATAACCACCTTTTGGATATCTAGAATTTGATATGTATAAGAATCAAATAGGCTAACTCTTAGCTCAAGATACATCCTCTCTAAGCCCATCACCCACATGGCTAAGGTTCTTCTCTTCACCTGTCCATCTGGTACTCTCATGACCACAGGTGTACCTCCTATTGGTGGCCAAGTATCACATGGATGTCCTCTAGGGTGATACCCATCTCAATGGTATCCCCATCCATCTCCCACATAAATGTGTTAGTTAATCATTCCCAGGATCCTAGGAACATGACTATCAAATCAGAACTCAACGAGACTCTACACATATATACAATCCCTCTTGGACCTAGTATAACCAATCCTAATTGCTCTTTAACTATCAATCATTCTAAGAGGTTTATGATCCATGCTACATCCACAAACCTCAAAAATCTTGGATACCCCTAAAACCATAAAAAAAAAGAAGATGTATTATATCTTTCATGTCATTTATAATCAAAATATATTCTTTTCAAATTTTATCAAATACTAGTCTAATTTATTTTAGTCTATCCATTTTTGATCAATTTGACCTATTTTTAGCCTACTCAGCCATTTTAGTACTTAGCTAGCCATTTTAGGCCTTTTTAGCACTCTTTTGACCTCTTTCATGCATTTATGTACTATTTTGGTCCCTTAATCAAACACTAGGTTGACCAAATTTTCTTCATTTTGACTAGGTTGACTTAACAAACTAAGTTGACCCTTTACTTTCCCCCCTTAGTACTAAGTCATCATAATGGATTATTCTACTAAGTCGACAGTCATGTACTAATTTGGTAGCATGAAAAATAAACTAAGTCAACACATACCTACTAAGTCGGCAAGTGTGGATTTAACAAATTTTTAGCCTGCTAGGTCGACTGGGTCAACCTAGTTGGTTTTGTCTGCTGACCCCTTTGATTACCAGTAATAAATGCCTTCTAACAGTTATTACTTTGATCTTTTAAAACCCATTTCCCTATTTGGTTTCTAATACCCTTATCAACTTTTTTGGGTTCATTTTGGTTCCCATAATTTCTCTAAGTTACAAATTTCTATAAAATACTTAAATTCAATAAAATATTTAAAAATAAGTTTGAAATTCTCAGTTGCCTACCTGTGCTACACCTGCTATGACCGCTAGGATTCCCTCTCATCTCAGCGATCATCTGCTCACCATCCTAGCTCTATTTCCTCTCATTTGGTCTTTTAGAGCTTTTTTTCTCTCACCCACAAGTCAACAATAACAAATGACATCAGTTTCACCTTTAACTTTTCATAATTTTCTACCTTTCAAATATTTTCTGTCAGATTCCTTGTTTTGCTTATATCTTTGTTTATACTAACCCATTTTTTAAACTGTAAAATATTCTAGAATCATGACATCATAAAGAATATTTTCCATTAATATATGCCTATATTTTAGAAATTTTGATTTTTTGTTCTTTTTTGCACTAATCTCTATAGGTTCACCTAATGTTCTTCACATTTGAAACATTCACTTCTCTCTTAATCTCATTTATCTACAACACTAAGGTAAGTAAAGGTATGTGTTTTTCAATTCTATCCTTTCATTTATCTTATTTTCTCCTTAATTTTAATTAGCATCAGTGTTATGTGTTAACATGTTCTATTCCTGAAGCACCATCCCATGTTACTCACATGACACGTGATGATCTTTGAGTGGGGAATATGTATAAACATAATATTTTCAAAATTTTATCAATTATTGATTCTCTCTCTCTCTTGTAGAACCCATCGAGTCTCAATCTCTCTAAGTGCATGCCTTAATGGGTGCATCAAGAAATGGGTGGATAGACCATTGGTGCTTTGTACGATTGTTATCCCTTTTGGCATTTTTTATCTACAAACTTGCCTCCTAAAAACCATATCCCTAATCTTGTTATTCTCTATTGTACACTCCTCTAGCCATTTACCACCTTCATTATCCTTTCCCTAACCTAAATCCCCTTTTAGTAGTTTTAATACAATATTAGCTAGGTTGACCTGTATTATTTTTGACATTAGTTTACATTACCGACTTAGTTCATTATTTAGAATGTTTCATTATCAAATTCACTACTAGGTCAACTGGGTTGACCCTATTGGATAAAAAATTCAGAAGGGATTAGGGTTAAATCCACCTATATATACAAGTTCATTTTACCAATATTTAGAGAAGAGAAGAACAAGTAAGTTCTATTGCACATCTACTTATCCACCATTCTACTTGAGGATCAAGCTAAGGGTTTCATACTTTCTTTTAAGATACAGATCTTGTCTTGTGGAGAAGTATTTTGGATGCATTGATAGGTTGTGTATCCTATAGTTGATTTATCCTTGACATATTTACATACCAAAACAACCTCTTATGAAGCACCTTGGCCAAGGGAGAGATTGAGGCTCAGTGAGTTCATCTTCAAAGGTATGTATTCCTAACTTTATTCCTCCTTTGTAAGATTAGATAGATATGCATTTGTACTTCTCTTCCATGCATTAGGATTTCATATACATTAATTTGAGTAAATGTCTTCTATGCATGTTTACTTTTATTACTTCTTACCCCCACTTTATGCCACAAGCTTTGGTGAGCACTATATTAGACTTTACTTTACTTGTTATTAGTTGAGTGAATATAAAACATAGGATCTAGTTAGGGTTGTTTCATGATTGTGCTTGACTAGAGGCTTTGGAACTCTCTGTAACATTGTGTATTGTGATAACAAACCGCCTAATTGGGTCTAATAGATCCCCATATTGGTCATGTTACCAATTATCTAATGTGTCCCTAATTGAAAGTGTAAGTATGATCTATCTTCTCTGATTTAGGATTGAATTATAGATGTGATGCATTTCTAATTGCATATATTTTCTGCCAACATAATCATGGTATAACACTTCTTTAAAAATGTCCCTATTTATGCCAGTATATGGATATCACCCTCCATCTATCACTTAATCCTTTAAATTACAACCAAGGGTTCCCTCGATAAAATATCGCATTAAAAACCAATGACAACTATAAAGTATTAGAAATATCATCTCCATAGGAATAAACTAAATGAAATAGTAGGCCAACCAATGTATGAGTGAAATATATCATAAAATAGGAGATTAGGTTTATCTAGGGTTTAATTTGTATAATTTTTTTGAAGAAATAGAATAAGGATTAAAAACTTTTGCCTAGTTATTATGGCCATTGATTATAAATTGCATAACATTGGTAGCATAAAATATAAATTAAAGTTACCTCAATCAACAAAAATACATCCAATTTTTCATGTTTCCCATTTGAAGAAATTTAGTGGAAAGAAGATTTCATCCTAAATAGAGTTACTAGAGCTAGATAAAGATAAAACAATCACCTTGGAACCTAAAAATTATCTCCAGGCATGAATTAATAGTTTGTGCATGAGGGTGAACATATAGTATATCATCAAGTGAAATAACCTACCCAAGTAAGATGCAATAAGGGAAGATGAAGCCTTCATGCAAAAACATCTACAACTAGGAAATGTTAAGCAAATACTTGTTTGAAGGGAGAATGATAGACCCTCAACTTATTATATGTTTAGGTATATATATGGGATTTTTTGTAGCATGCATAACATTTGACTTAGTTATTTGTGTAATATACCCATTTCTACAATTACTTTACTTTGACATTGAGATTTGATGGCTTATCATCATGTTGATATTTTTGAGATACTCAGTTCTCATATGAAATGGCACACATTGTCTTATCATAGAGATAATTATATATTAATTCATCATTGAGATGTTTTATTCTCATGTGTATATTATATCATTCAATAATGATAACATGTAGTTACATTATTTTTAAAACTATTCAATTATAACATTTTTACATTATTTGTATAATTCTCTCATGACAAATGCTAGTGATGGTTTTTTTAGACATGCATATGTGCATGGTTAAAATGAAATTCATGGTAAGTTGGTGGCCTTGATGATGTACACTTAACATCTGATGCAAGCATCATTCATCTTTAATCCAATCATAGATGATAGGACTCATTTATAGACCCTGGTTTTTGTTAAATTTTGGTTTGCTTGTTACTTTTATGTTTGTGACTAATTTTTTTTATAGTTTGGTCATCCTAGATAGTGTTTACTTGTATGTTAGTCACATGATCATTCTATATTGTTTTGTATATGGTCACATATCTATTTTGGTTATTTGGTTGCATTTGTTGGCAAAAATTATCATTGTTTATTATCATAAGATAGTTGTAAATGATCTATTAAATCCTTAGGCATTGAGGCCTAAGATACTTGCACTATTGTTTTTCTTTGGATATGGCCATGATTTTATCCAAAGAATGGTACATAAATGCATGAAAGAGGCTGAAAGAGTACTAGAAGGGCCCAAAATGGCCAACTAAGTACTAAAATGGCTGAGTAGGCTAAAAATAGGTCAAATCGATCAAAAATGGATAGACTAAAGCAAATTAGACTAGTTTTTGTAAAAATTTGAAAAGAATGTATTTTGATTACAAATGACATAGAAGATCTAATACATCTTTGTTTGTTTTATGGTTTTAGGGTCATATAATATTTTTGAGGTTGGTGGATGCATCATGGATCCTAGACCTTTTGGAATGATTGACAATTGAACAACAATCATGATTGGTTATACTAGGTCTAGGAGGGATTGTATATATGTGTAAAGTCCCATTGAGTTCTGATTTGATAGTCATGTTCCTAGGAGCCTAGGAATGATTGACTAACACATTTAGGTGGGAGATGGATGGGGATACCATTGAGATAGGTATCACCCTAGAGGACATCCATGTGATACTTGGACTATTGATAGGAGGTACTCCCATGGTCAGGAGAGTGCTAGATGGATAGGTTGAGAGAAGAGCCTTAGACATGTGGGTGATGGGATTAAGAGGATATATATTGAGTTGAGAGTTAGCATATTTGATGCTTATACATATCATATGATAGATATCCAAAAGGTAGTTATAGGATTTGTGACAACATGAGTGCTATGTCACAAGTTAGATGACAAGGTACCACTGTATGTGATAGCCTTATGCCAGACTATGTTAGAGCATGGGGTACTGTATGATATAGGTTCTATCATTTGGTCTAGCTTATGCATGATATGTATGGGATGATATCCAAAGGGCCTATTATTTTGCTGAGTTCATGGATATATGAGAATTTCTGATGTATCAACCAGTTGGATTACCACATGTGGTAGATGATTGGTTACCTCATATATATAAGTGACAATAGGAAAAGTTAGCATGGACCATGCCCCATGTGATATCACTATATATAGTTAGGTAGGTAGACATTATGTGGTAGTTGCATGGGCACATTGCTATGGTATGGTCGAACTGGGAGATAGTGGCACCAACATTGGCATGAACATAGATTATAGGCCACTATACCTAGTGGATAGAGTTACATATACTGGTGCATGTACCAGGACATATGGGACTCCCTCACCCAATTATGTTGATAGTGGTGCGCCTATTTTAGGCTAGGCATGTGAGAGATCTAAGGGGGAGAGGAGGATTAGGGCCATCCATTTCTAAGCCAGTGATCAGATCTTAGTGTGAGAGACTATGGACTGGTCGAGCATGACAAATAGTAGATAGAGAAGAGATGGATATAGATGTAAGAGTGTTAGAGGTACCAATACCAACACCATAGTAGGAGTAGCAACCACCTTGATCATACCATTAATATAAAAATTAGCATTAGGAGAGAGAAAAGATGGTGGTCATCCCATATGACCCATTAGGTAGGCTAGGATAAAGTTGGGTGATAGAGGTACCACTTAGGCATAAATTTAGAAGAGCATGAGTGGTGATCCCAATATTTGCTCTTGGGTAGTTACTTATAAATGAGGTACTTGGAGGATGCACTGCTGGAGAGACCATGATTGATGATCATGCAAATAGTGAGACGGTAGTAGGCAACACACAAACATGTAATGATAGATGGTTTGAAATTTTATTTAAGTTATTTGAGATAGATAGATTTTTGAGATATATCTATGATTTAATATCTATCTAGTTTGAATTTTATATATCTTGTGGAGGAGGAGACTAGATGGGGATCTCAGCTAATGGGAGCATTTTATGAGATCTTGGATGAGGCACTGATGCCATATGACCTAGCAACACTGGAGGATTCTATGATAGTGTCTACCCTAGGGAGCTGGTTCAAACTAGTATGAGCTATTTCAAGGTGAATGTAGATGCAGGGAGGAATCACAACCACCAATATGGGTGGGAATGGGAGAGGCCTAGGAATGGTAGGCCTTGGCTTAGGAGAGAACTATGCATATGGCTACCATGACCCAATTGGCATAGGTACATGCTCAACTAGAATAGGTACAAGCCTAGGTGACCAACCTATAGGGATAGGTGATAGATCTGAGATCTTAGATAACCTCTTTTTAATGTATTCTTCAAAGGGTATACTCTGAGGCATCTATGAACAATGTGGCTAGGGCATGAAATAGATAGGATAAAGCTTAATCATAGGGCTAGGATGATGTATATTGTTGTAATTTGTATCAAAACACATGATATATATATATATATATATATATATATATATCTCATTTTGGTAGTTGGATGTTGATTTTATGTGTTTGTATTATGGTTTTGGTTGTGGATGCTTGGCTATTTTTTTTCTAGAACATTTATTTAGATTTTTTCATATATGTTATAGGAAATATATGAGTTGTGGTTTTATATTCTAGAATTATGTAGGACATATGCATGGTTAAAAAGAAATAGGTAAAAAAGGTTTGGTAAAATATAATTAATTGAAAACAAATAAACTACACACTATTTCATGTTGGAAAATGTGTAATGAGAAGAAAATGACTAAGTATAAAGAACCAAAGGGTGGTAAAATAATATGACAAAAAAATTATTTTTAAATCAAGAGAAAGATTGGCACAAATTAAACAAGTAGAATCACACTAAGTATGAAAATGATGTAATAAAGTAGAAAGCACATGAAATAAAAAATGGCATATAAATAAATCAATTAATTTATTCAATCATACTAAAGTACATTGGGAAGTATAAAAGTAAAACAAAATTGGAAAAATTGGTCTTAAATTTATCACACTAATACAAGTTGGGAAGTATGAAAATTCAAGAAATGGTTGGATTCTTACATGCAATTGGAAAATAAGAAGATAAAAGTGAAAGAATAATAAAATAGGTAGAAAACATACTAAATCAAGATGGGTAACATGTCAATGACATGTAACTTCATGACCAATGACATCTTATCTCATATTTGACACATGTAATTTTTGGTGTGAGTCGGATTATTGGAAAATTTTGCGAGGAAGGCCAGGTCCAACACATGGTCTTACACTGTAACTCATAAAAGGAACACCAATGATGTGCAATAATGGGAAAACCTAGTAATAAGGAATGTTGGTAATAAAAATGTGAAATTATGGTAATTTGTGAGGAAGGCTAGGTCCTATCCATAGTCTTACAATGCAACTCACAAATGGAATCCCTAGGGAAGTGATTAGTGAACATAATAATATTTATCAAGGGGAAATATGAGGAATGTAGGACATGAAAAAGGGAATGTAAAATCATAACTTAGGCATATTATGAGAAGATCTTAGGAGACAAGAGGAATACTAAGGACATGAGAAGACACTAAGTGACTAGTGACCATCAATATATAAAGTAAGCCTATTTACTATAGACACAAAGCTATGTAGGCAAATAATCATGATACTAAGATCAACTCATTAAGGTGTATTAGTACAAAAAAATTATAATAGACCTACCTTCTCATGATGTGTTCCCTATTCTTTAGGACCCTTTACAGAGCCGTCAATCTACTACGAAGATTGGGTACTTGCATGAGAAAGTAGGTAGATCTGTTTTATTATTATTTTAATTATCCTTTTCTAATCTACTGACCTACCACACCCCAATGGAACTCAACTCTAATGTGAGGCCAAATATGGATTTTGAGCTTTGACTAGAATAAGGAGATGTGCTTTGGATCATATCTTTTAGCGTGATTTAAATTTTTAGGATTTTGAATGTTTTTGCCTTTTGTATCATTTCTTTTTGTTAAATAATTTGGCTTTTGAATGGTTTTAGGGATTTTTAAAAATATCTCCTCTATATAGACTTGGAATGACCAGCCATTAGATATAGAGTGATACACATGAATGAGCTATAGGGTTAGGCTAAAGGAAGCTAAGTGACCAAAGACAAGACTGACTACAACACTTAGGATTAACAATGAACCAACATATTATCTCAAGTCTCAACCATGTATATGATTAGTTTATGAAAAGAGAATAAAGGATATCCAAAGTGGAATGGTAAAAGGAGATTATAATGAGATAACTTATTTGCTAACTGATCACATGGTAAAGAAGGAATGACTAAAGGGAACAAGGTTTGTATAACCAAGTCATAATGATAATTATCTATGTATATAGAGATAAGAAAGCAAACAATGATGAAAATATAACAAGTGAGTTTTTTAAGAATGAAACTCAAGAAGAAAAAGAAAGCAATGATAAAGAAGACATCCATGTGCAAACATAAATAAAATTATAAGCAATATAAAGTGCAAAATCAAAGTCACCATGTAAGATAAATAATATTTTGACACAATGTCAAATGATATAAAAAAATAGATAAATATAAGATTAGAGCACACGTCCAATCCAAATGAAAATTTATGAACACTATGTATGTGTTCATAAGTATTGATAGATTTACCCACACACATTATACAAAACATCTATTAAGTCTCTATGAAGTTGGATAAAAATTGTAACTAATGTCTCATCTATCTTCAACAAAGACTGGGAAAACACTTCACATCTAATCTCCTTAATAAAAAAGGTAGGAATGATTGATAGATCATGCTAAAGAGGGATATCAAGCAATGGATGATCATAATAATGCATGGGAATGGACTTTATAGGATATGAAGGGATCATCAATGGGAAAAGATCCACATGTGAAGTATTCATAGGTGGAGAAGGATCCACAGAGGAGGGAAGGTCTATGGGTGAAGGATTTTTGGGTGGAGTAATAGGAGGTGAAGAAAGGACCACATGAGAGGATGGAACATAAGAGGTGGAACCATTGGGGAAGAAGGGGGAGCTTTCTTATAGGAATGACCTGTGGGAGGAATTATAGAAGGTGCAGGAATAGTTAAGATATGATCTTTAAGGTTATATTGAAGGATGCAACAATGATTGGTGTGATGGGTGCCACATTGGTGCCAAAGATAATACACCTTTCTATACTTAGGAATATACTCAGGTAGTACCTTCATGGGAGGTATGGAATTACCTGAGGACTGAGGGGTAGAAGGATGTAAAGTGTCAATATATTTTCATAGCCTATGATAATGTGTGGATGAATCATTATCTATGTTGTGAAAGCAATAAATATGCCTTTGAGTAGGCTTGGTTGAGGTAGTCAGATGAGGAGGTTTAGCATAAGTGGAAGGAGTTTAAAAAGGCTCATCAACCCATTTGGTGGGCAACCGATCCATCTATTGTAAAGGAAGCAAACCATCACCAAGAGAATGTGGTGATAGTGAAGGGATTGGATTAGGCTTGACAAAAGGAGTGATGGGATCATAAGTAGGAATATACTCAAATAAAATAGGAGTAGGAATGGGATCTGAAGTTAGATCTACTCAGGGAGGGGCAGGTTCTACAGTAGCTTGAAAGAGATTTACATGTATTTCAAGGATAAATAGGCTATAGGGGTCATGGTACATTATAAAATGATAGGGCCCAGTCATAACATGATCCATAAGCATACTCCTATGAGGTTCCAAAAAAATAAGAGGTGTTAGTACCATCTCTACCCTATGATAAAGAGGGAAAATACTAAAATTAGGAACTATATATGATGGAATACTAGAAGATATACTAAAAAATTGAAGTAAAAAGGAATAATTTTGGATAATCTCAACATCATGGGCCTGAACAAGACTACCTAAAAATGGATCATCTAAGGTATAACCATCATCATAATCAGGTGTATGAAGATCAATGATATAAGTAGGGATGATATTGTCATCTGATGAGGTGTGATGAATGGAATGCCAAGTCTTAGTCAAGACAACATGGATGTCATCACAATGTGGTTTGTAAGAATGAGGTTGTAATGAAGTAGGAAGCTGAGAGATGAGATGGGGTGAGAGATTAGAAGTTTAAATCTTGAGATTAATCTCATTAGGATCATCATCATCAAAATATAAGAGGTTAGGGGGAATATTCCTAATGAGTTTAGGATGACTGTTGTAACCTTGAGTGGAATTGATGGGAAAGTTTAATCATTAAGACTCACAAAATGGAACACTAGGAAAATATCCAAGTGTAGGAATCTTTAATACACCATGGTCTTAGAAATATTCAAAATTACAAGGAATAGTGTCACCTTGAATCCTATAGATAGCTCCATTGTGATGGAATTTTATGCATTTTCAGGCATAAAAAGCAACTATTGTCATACAAAGAGTCCATGGCGTACCAAACAAGATGTTATAAGATAGAGAAAAGTTAAATATCATCACCTTCATATGAATGATGATAGGTGGGATGGTAACAAGAAGCCACACACAAACTAAAGGAGGCATTTACCTTTGATTATAGCCTTGACATGTGTTATGTGTGGATTTGAGATTGCATTGAGAATATCTAAGAGTTTTGATGAAATCAAGAGAGGTAACACAAGTGATTAATACCTTGTCAATCAATGCATGCTTAACTTGGATATCACCAATATGGACACTATTAAATAGAGGATAATCATCCACATGAAGTAGAATCTCATCAAAAGTCATAGAAGTGATGGGAAAATTGAGGGAAAGAGAAGTGTCCATTATTTCATCATGTATGGACATATCTTTGTATTTTTGCAATATACCATCTTAAAATCTAGATAAGGGTGTTTCACATCCTGCTAGGAGAGGATGAGGGATTTTCATTTCAAAAAAAAGTTGCATGAGATGGTTTTGATGATGTAGAGAGGTCCTCATAAGCTCAAGAAATATTTGGGATGGGAGATTAGGGAGTTCCATGATAGGATCCCACTCATCATAACCCAAAATAAGATTGTTAGAAATAGGTACATAGTGTTTAAGGAGGTCCTTAGAAGGAGGAGCAAAAGTACATTAGAATATATGTTGATAAGAGGTGGAAGGTTTATAACAAGGTTGTGAATTATGTTGAGAAGTTGAAGTAGTTGGTGTAGGTTGGTTTGGAAAATTGATAGAATAAGTGTTGATAGAAGCTTGAGTATCATTGGTGTTAGGTTAAAAAGGGAGGGATGGCAGAAATAGAATGGGAAGTGTTATCCAAGGGAAGAGTTAGAATTCTTTCATCAAAATTTATATGGTCATCTTTCCCCAACTCATTTAAGTGAGTTGAAGAATAATCTTGGATAACATGAAATGTGTGAGACATTAGAGGGGTGTAGATGGGTTGAGGATCGATGAAAGCAACCACCCTTCACATATTAGTCATATTAACCACATTATCTTCTAGAGTTAGGTCAATAAGACTATAAGAATTATTGGTGGAAGGGGTAGGCTTATCTTGGTTATCTTGGTGATTTGGAAGAGGGTCTTCATAGATGGCCAAATGAGCATTAGCTAGATTCAAATCTTGATATTTAGTATGTGTTTCATGGGATTTGAAAGCAATGTCATATGATTGTTCACATTTCCAAATGATAGTATCATTATCAAAATTAGGACCAAGAATAAAATACATAGCCAAATTACATAACTGCCTATAAGTCTCATGAGAATGACCCCAAATAGTGTAAAACCAATAAAATTTATTGGGATCACACCAAGATTTCATAGGATGAATGGGATCAAGTTATTGTGAAAGAGGCTTAGGTATAAATTTTAGTAATTTGACTAAGGATAAGGGTTTATGAACATTGATGTTATTAGGTGAATATAAGTGAGGATTGGTGAAATATTGAGATGGGGGAGTTGGTTCCAAAGATTGGTTAGGAACAACAACTTGAATAGTGTGAATGGTGTCATAAGATTCTATGACACCATCATTGGTAGCATGATGATTCTTATTCTTTAGTAAGATATGAGTACTCGTAGAAGTTTGGGGTGGCTAAAATTAATGCATAAGGAAATCTTACTATTTTTTTGGTCAATGGCTTCCTACAAAGTATGTGGAGAGAGAGTGTGTACCTAATATTACACCTTGGGAGAAAGAAAATTGGTTAAGAGGTGAAAAAGGTTATCATTAACCATGTTAATTTCACATTTATTGGACAATGTTTTCCATAGTTTAACAAAACCTTAGGCATATTAATTTTTAAGTTGCTTATAATTAATAATATGGGCCAAGGTATTCTTAAGAAGATCACTAGTTTGGAACTTTTCGGCTAGAGCATTTATTAAATCTTCTAAACTAGTAATAGAATGAGTTTTAAGTTGGTTGTACCAATCTAAAGCATCTCCTGTGAGGTTTTTGGCTAATATCTTGGTAGTGGAAAAGGTATTTAATTTGACCCAATATTTATATAGATTTATAAATGTTTTTATATGAAGAGTAGGATCAATTGACCCATTTTAAGAAATGGTAGGGGTGATAGCTCCTATATCGATATTAAAAAATTGAGATGTAAGAGGCTCATTTTGAATATGCTTGATTATCTTATTGACAAGAGGAGGTTGAGGATAAGATTACCATGGGCATCCCAAAGAGGAGGTGGGGGAACATTTTGATTATGCATGCCCCATGACATCTATGGAGGGTGGGTTTGAAGATGGATAAGGTGGTTTTGCATTCACAACATTTGATTTATATTATGAGCTTGAAAAGTATTCATTTAATTTAACATTTATAATAAAAGTTGGTGGGTTTGAGTTGCATTATTGGTATTATTTATAGCTTTAGAATTGGAAGTAGTGGCTTGGGTACCACTATTGGTGTTAGTAGGAGCTTGAAAAGAGTTGTTAGAATGTGAGGCACTAGTGTCAAAATTTTCTTGTGTGGAAAAAGATGGACTAGTGAAAGGATGAGAAGAGTAAGCACTAGATGCATGGATATCATGGGTAGCAAACAATGTTGAGTTGTGGAGCTGAAAGCTTCACTAATGAGCTAATGTTGAGGTTGATAGGCTTACACAGTAACTGGCATTAGTCAGAGCCAACTGACATCGGTTAGGGGTTGACCAACATCGATCATCTTTAGACCGACACCGACTTCTGTGTGTTTCTAGAATTGT
Source organism: Torreya grandis (assembly GCA_037957365.1). Taxonomy (NCBI): domain Eukaryota; kingdom Viridiplantae; phylum Streptophyta; class Pinopsida; order Cupressales; family Taxaceae; genus Torreya; species Torreya grandis. The sequence continues at coordinate 1,822,899 of JARHVA010001230.1, forward strand.
TATTTTTAGGAGAACAAATTTGAGCCTTTGATTTAAGAGGTGGATCTAAGGGTGGCGATTGCATGGCTCATTAACCCTAGTGTTGTAGTATTCTATATAGTAGGGTTAGATCCTCATAGCATGTACAATTTTAGTAATTGAGTTGATTGTAATTGATTGAGAGAGAGAGCACTCTTGAGGAAGAATTACTGTACATCTGTGAGGTGTGAGGAGAGAGAGATTTCTTCATTGTATTTTCTTTCAGAAGAGTTTAATATAGATTGGTTATTTCTTGTATCTCCTATTATTTGTTGTTTCTGATTTCTAGTTACTTATTACTTTTGGTTTCAATTCTGTGTTTAGTTGCTTATACAAAAGTAATCAATTGTACTCTAAGATCCTAACAATTGGTATCAGAGCGTGTTACTGTTTGTTGATTATAGAATTCACTCACAGGGGTTTCTGATTGAGTGGGAGCAAAGCAATGGCAGAAGAAAGTAAACTAAGAATGGAGAAATTCAATGGCAAGAATTATCAATTATGGAGGATGCAAATTGAAAATTATCTATATTAAAAAGATCTATATTTACTGTTGGGTGGAGTTTCAAGGAAGCCCACAAATATGGAAGATGAAGAATGGAATGTTCTTGATAGAAAGGCTCTTAGATCTATAAGGTTGAGCCTGGCAGCTTCTGTGTTTTCCAACTTATCACAGGCAAAGACAACGGTACAGTTAATGGATACTTTGGCAAATTTATATGAAAAACCCTCAGCTTCAAATAAGGTATATCTTATGAAGCAATTATTTAATTTGCAAATGCAAGAAGGTGGATCTGTATCTAGTCATCTTAATGATTTCCATACAATAGTAAATCAGTTAAATTCAGTCAAAATAATTTTTGATGATGAAATTAAGGCTCTCTTAATCTTATGCTCTTTACCTGAAAGTTGGCATAGTTTGGTAATGGTAGTTAGTAATACTGCATCTGCTTCAAATATCTTGAAAGTTGATGTTTTTAGTGTAATCTTGAATGAAGAAATTTGCAAAAAAAGCACAGGGGAAACATCAGGTAATGCTTTAAGTGTTGAAAGTAGGGGATAGTAAAAAGAGAAGGGCAAGCAAGAGAAATCAAGGTCAAAGATGGGAAGTAGATCCAAATCCAGAAATGGAAGAATAACTTGCTAGAATTGTGGAAAGAAAGGGCATGCAAAGAAAGATTATTGGTTGAAGGATAATAAAAAAAATCAGCATGAAGGTAATAAAGAAGCAAAAGTTGCAGGTATTGTTGCACAGGATGATCTTATGTTTTCTTTGGATAATAAAGTAGAATCATGGGTTTTAGATTCTGGTGCCTCTTTCCATGCAACCCCAAATAGAGAATTTTTCAATGATTATGTCCATGGAGATTTTGGAAAAGTTTATTTAGGGGATAATGAGCCTTGTAAAATTGTTGGCAAAGGAAAAGTGCAGCTAAAATTGTAGAATGGAAACACATGGGTGTTGAAGGATGTCATGCATGTACCCATCCTGAAGAGGAATCTAATTTTTGTGGGAAAGTTGGGTGATGAGGGTTGCACAGTAACTCTCACAGCTGAATCTTGGAAAGTTTCCAAGGGTGCACTTGTATTAGCAAAAGGTAAGAGAGTAGGTACACTTTATCTATTTACTTGTATTACTGATTATTCTCCTTCTATTTTATCTACTTCAGATGTAGATGCAAAGTTGTGGCACTGTAGGCTTGGTCACATGAGTGAGAAGGGAATGAATCTTCTTAAGTCAAAAGGTAAGCTTTCAGATTTGAAAAACATAGATCCAGATTTCTATGAGCATTGTATTTTTGGGAAACAAAAGAAAGTGAGGTTTCTCAAAACTTGGTCAACAAAGAAGAAGCACAAGTTAGAGCTTGTTCACACAGACGTGTGGGGACCAACTTAGGTAGCTTCTATTGGAGGATCATAGTATTATGTTTCTTTCATTGATGATGCTACAAGAAAGGTATGGGTTTATTGCATAAAGAGGAAATCTGATGTTTTTGAAACATTTAAGAAATGAAAAGCTTTGGTTGAGAATGAAACAAGTTTGGGATTGAAGTGCCTTAGATTTGACAATGGTGGTGAGTACTGCAGCAATAAATTCAATAGTTACTATTTTATAAGTGGAATACGCAGGAAAAGGATGGTTCTAAGGACACCTCAACAAAATAGAGTTGCTGAAAGGATGAATAGAACAATAATGGAGCGTGCACGAAGTATGAGGTTACATGCTGGTTTGCCCTTATAATTTGGGTAGAAGTTGTAGATACTACAGTTTACATGATTAACAGAGGATCTTCTATTGCATTGGATGGTGGAATTCTAGAAGAGGCTTGGACAGGTAAAAAGGTAGATCTTTCATTTCTCAGAGTTTTTGGTTCTGAAGCTTTTGTGCACATTGATAAAGAAAATAGAAAGAAGCTGGATGCTAAATCTATGTGGTGCACTTTCATTGGTTATGGTTTTGGAGATTTTGGATTCTAGTTGTGGAATTTAGAAACTAAAAAAATTATTAGAAGCCGTGATATAGTTTTCAATGAGAAGGTGATGTACAGTGATCAGCTCAAGAGGCTAAATAATTTTGAGCAGGGCAATCTTGATTTGGAAGAGGTTATGATCCAAAATGAGCTCACGGGTAAAAATCATCACTCACAAAAAAACACAGAGACCGACGTTGGTCAGGTGGAAATCAGCGTCGATCAGGAGGAATCGACGTCATCGGCATTGATTAGAGATGACCAGGATCGGTCACTATCAGAAGAAAATTTGGGTGGATAACAAGCTGTAAATGAGTCTTAAATGCCCATAAAGAGGTCTAAAAGGGTAAGTAAACCTCCAATTCATTATTCCCCTTATTTATACTACTTGTTGCTCACTGATGGTGGAGAACCAGAAAGTTTTGATGAGGCAATGCAGGTAGAATCCAAGAAACAGTGGGAGCATGGCATGAATGAGGAAATTGATTCCTTGGAAGAGAACCATATGTGGGATTTGGTTGAATTGCCAGCCAAAAAGAAAGCACTAAAAAACAAATGAGTATATAGGTTAAAGGAAGGAGAGGATGGATAAATGAGACATAAGGCCAGGTTGGTAGTAAAGGGATTTGCATAGAAACCAGGTATTGATTTTGGTGATTTTTTTTCTCCTGTAGTAAAGATGACTTCTATTCAAATTATATTGTCTTTAGTTGCTATTGAGGATTTTCACCTTGAGCAGCTTGATGTTAAGACATCATTTCTTCATGGAGATTTGGATGAATAGATATTTATGGATCAGTTGGAAGGGTTTGAGGTCAAAAGTAAGGAGAAACTTGTGTGCAAGTTGAAGAAAAGCTCATATGGTCTTAAGCAAGCTCCAAGACAATGGTATTTGAGGTTTGATAGGTTTATGATAGAGCATGGCTTTAGTAAATGTCAATCTAACCATTGTTTTTATTTTAATAGATTGGATAATGGTAGTTATATTATCCTGTTACTGTATGTAGATGATATACTTGTTCCAGGTTCACACATGCAAAAAATTACTGAGCTTAAGGTAAAATTAGCTCACACATTTGCCATGAAGGATTTAGGAGTAGCAAAGAAAATCCTTGGCATGAGTATTAAGAGAGATAGGAAAAATCATAGTTTGATTTTGTCTCAAGAGGATTATGTGAATAAGGGTTGGAGAGGTTCAATATGCAGGATGCAAAATCAGTAAGCACACCTATGGCTGGACACTTCAAGTTGAGCAAAGAACAGTGTCCTAAATCACATGATGAGGTTAAGTACATGAGTAGAGTTCCATATGCTTTAGTAGTTGGTAGCTTGATGTATGCAATGGTATGTATACTAGACCAGATATTGCCCAAGCAGTGGGAGTTGTCAGCAAGTTTATGGCCAATCTAGGGAAGGAACACTGGAAAGTAGTTTAGTGGATTCACAGATATCTGAGAGGGACCAGTAGTAGGCATTTATGCTATGAAGGGTCAAACACTTCTCTACATGGGTATGTAGATTCAGATATGGTAGGTGACTTGGATGGTAGGAGAAGCACCACAGGATATGTGTTCACTGTTGGTGGAACGACGATTAGCTAGATTTCAAAGTTGCAGAAGGTTGTTGCCTTGTCTACTACAGAGGTAGAATACATTGCAGTCATAGAGGCTAGCAAGGAAATGATTTGGATGACTTGGTTCATGGAAGAGTTAGGAAAGGAGCAAGAGAGTTGTAGATTGTACAGTGATAGTCAAAGTGCAATTCATTTGGCAAAGAATTTAGCCTTTCATTCAAGAACCAAACATATACAGCTTAGGTACCACTTCATTAGACAGGTATTGGAGGATTGACAGTTGAAGCTGGAAAAGATCCATATGAATAAGAACCCTATTGATATGTTAACAAAGTCGATAACAAAGGAGAAGTTGAATCTTCATTCAAATTTTGTTGGTCTTCAAGATTTAACTTGAAGAGGGAGAAACAAGCTAGAGATGTTTAGAGGATGTTGCTGTACAGGTACAGGTGCAACTATTTATCTCCAAGTGGGATATTATTGAGTTATGGAGCTAAAAGCTTCACTAATGAGCAAATGTTAAGGTTGCTAGGCTTACACAGTAACCAACATCGATCAGAACCAACTGACATCGGTTAGGGGACATCGGTTAGGGGTCGACCGGCATCGGTCATCTTCAAATTGACACCATCTTCTGTGCATTTCTAGAATTGTTATTTTTAAGAGAATAGATTTGAGCCTTTGATTTAAGAGGTGGATCTAAGGGTGGTGAATGCATGGCTCATGAACCCTAGTGTTGTAGTATTCTATATAGTAGGGTTAGATCCTCATATCATATACAATTTTAGTAATTGAGTTGATTTTAATTGATTGAGAGAGAGAGAACTCTTGAGGAAGAATTATTGTACATCTATGAGGTGTGAGTAGAGAGATATTTCTTCATTTTATTTTCTTTCGAAAGAGTTTAATACAGATTGGTTGTTTCTTGTATATCCTATTATTTGCTATTTCTAATTTCTAGTTACTTATTACTTCTGGTTTCAATTTCATGTTTAGTTGCTTATACAAAAGTAATCAATTGTACTCTAAGATCCTAAAAAACAATGCAATAATGGAAGATTTAAGGAGAGTAGGTCTTGGAAGATGCCCACTAGATGTAAAACTGACCATTTTAGTAGAGATACTAGGCATGGAGGTAGAAGAAGTTATGATATGAGAAGAGGTCAAAATAGAGGGAAGAGGTTGAGAATAAAATAAATTAGTATCCCCAAATCCATGTGAGAATGTGGGAGAAGGTGAATGAGGCTCTTTGACTTGACCACTAATCATGAGATGGTAAATGTTAGAAGGATTCTTTCCTTGATGTTGAGGAAATTTGGAGGTAAAAAAATAATTTCATGGGTGTACTCTAACTTGGATTGATCTTCAAGTGAGAAGAGAGGATTACATAGTGAAGAGGAATGAGGAAGGGTCCCATAATTCATTGTGTGAGTGGCTATATGAACATTACTCTTATCCAAGATAAAAGCCCTAAGCTGATTATGGGAGACCCTATGAGGGTTGGTAAGACTTGTCATATCCATTGAATTAAACTTAGTGTTGTCTTAAAATAAGAAGTTCATGATGAAGAAAAAAAATTAGATAAAGCAAAAGTGATGTGAAAGCAAAGAAATGGGAAGTGAAAAAAAATTGTACAGAGTCGACTAGGTTTACCTACTATAGAAAACAAGGTCTGAAAGCTTAAGAAAATAAGAATACAGAGTTGACTGGGTAGACCTAGTTTTATAACCTAGGCAACAAATAGGTAGAAAAGATATAGAGTCGATAGGGTCAACCTAGTGTTGTATCTTGGGAAGTAAAAAAGAGTACTGTGTCGATAGGGTTGACCTAATACTACAAAAAAGGAAGATAAATAGTTTTTAAGAGACTATGTCAAGCAGAATGACTATGTATTGAAATAATAAATTTTTTGCAAGTACTTTTGAAAGCAAGAAATGAAGAGAAACACAAAATCAATTGGGTAAAAGAAGATGATCAAATTAAGGCACATAACACACAACCTTGTACCAATGCTGGACAATGAAAGTTTTTACAATACAACATATAATTGAGAAAATAACAATTAGTCAACTTAGAAATTAAATGCTAATTAAGTGGTCATCCTGAATGTTGTTAGATTATTAGAATATGATTTTAGATGTGTTAGGAAGTTGATTATAAACAAGGAACTAGAAAATAATCTATGGATGGTTTTAGGATGTTTAGGCTGAAAGGGATCTATGTTAGTAATGGTACTGGTTTGGTATTGGGGCCCACCCCCTCACTTCACACACCACATTGATAAGGGTTTCAAGTGCTTAGCCAATATATACCATTAACAATGTGTTTATACTTGTATAGAAAACCAAGTTGGCTTCCCCCTTGGTGATGAAATCTAAGTAGGTAGGCCTTGGGTAGACAATTGTTAAAATGCATTTTAAGATTATATGATTTGGTAGTGTGTGTATAAAATAAAAAAATAGTGAAAATAAATGGTATATTGAAAAACCATCTAATTAGACTATGTGATCTATTCTAAGCATGCAAGCAACTAAAAATGAAAGTGTGAGCTAATTACTAACATATAAGTGTTAATTACAACTTTGAAACACAATATAATGTTGGTTTAGATGATAGTGTATGAAAATATTATATAACATAGTCAAAAATACCTCTACTGTACTATTGAAGCAAGGGTATAAAAAATAACTACATCAATAGTGTTGACCTAATTTTCTAGATAGAAGATAGAACATAGAACTAAGTCAATAGGGTTGACCTAGTTTGTTGTATGGGGGATATTTTAAAGACTACAAACAATGAAAAATAGAACTATAATGAATAATATAAATGATAGAGTAGAGAAAGGAACCTTGGTGGGTTGGAGGATGATTAAAATTTACAAAATTTCTATTAAAGCTACTTGAAAGTTCTACCAACTAAGTCAATAAGGTTGACCTAGTTCTATAAAACCCTACTACTAAAGCCTGTAAAGTATACTTCATAGACAAGGTTAACCTAATATGTTTTTTGGAAGTCTTAAAAGTGTACTGTGTCAACAGGGTTGACCTAATAGTCTATTTAGAAGTTTGGAAAAATAATATATCAATAGAGTTGACCTAATAGCCTGCACTTGATGAAAAACCTACACAAATAGAACAAAGTTATATTAATGCAATTGTGTGTTAAACCTATGCACAGAAGTTAGAACTATACTGACACTGTCGACCCAAAATCACAAATATAAAGAAATAATATGATAAAATAATGAAAAACATGAGATCAAACCTGTACGGGTTAGATTCATGTCAGGTTCACTAGAATGTATACAATTAAAAATGCATCATGTATATAAATCAATCCTAACTTGGAGAAGATAGATCATACTTACACTTTTGATTGGGGACACAATAGATAATCAAGAACTTGACCAATATGAGGATTTTCTAGACCCAATTAGGGGATATATTATCATAATATACAATGCTAGGGAGGGTTCCAAAGCCTCCAATCAAGCATAATCACACAACAACCTTATTTAGATCATATGTTTTATATTCACTAAACTAATAACAAGTAAAGTAAAGTCTAATTTAGTGCTCACCAAAACTTGTGGTACAAAGTGGGGTTAATAAATAATAAAATTAAACATGCATAGAAAACATATATTCATGTCAATGTATACAAAATATTAATACATGGAAGAGAAGTACAAATGCATATCTATCTACTCTTACAAAGGAGGAACAAAGTTAGTAATACTTACTTTTGAAGATGAACCCATCGAGCCTCAACCTCTCCCTTGGACAAGGTTCTTTGCAAGAGGTTATTTTGGTATGTAAGGATGACAAAGATAAATAAGCTCTAGGCTACATAACCTATCAATGCATCTAAAAGACTTCTCCACAAAACAAGATTCGTATCTCTAAAAAAAGTATGAAACCCTAAACTTGATCCTTAAGTAGAATAGTGGATAAGCAGATGCATAATAACTCTTACTTCTTCTCTTATCTAAATAATGGTGAAATGAACTTGTATATATAGGCATATTTAACCTTAAGTCCTAAAATTTTTAGCTAACAGGGTCAACCTAGTCAGCCTAGTAGTGAATTTGATAATGAAACATGTTGAATAATGAACTAAGTCAACAATGTAAGTTGATGTCAAAAACAATACATGGTCGACCCAACTGACATAGTCTTAACACTACCAAAAGGGGTTTTAGGTTAGGAAAAGGCTAATGAAGGTGGAAAATGACTGGAAGAGTGTGTAATAGAGAATAATAAGCTTAGGGATATGGTCTTCAGGAGACAAGTTTGTAGATAACAAGTGGAAAAAGGGATACTAATCTTGAAAAGCACTAATGGCCTACCCACCCCTTTCCTAGTGCACCCCTTAAGGCATGCACTTAGAGAGATTGATACTCAATAGGTTCCTACAAGATAGAGAGCATCAGTAATTGATAAAAGTTTGAAAATATTATGTGTATATAAAAACTAGTTAATCCATTGTGATAATTATCCTAATTAAAATAAAATAAATAACCCTCAAAGAACTTGTTTACCACCTCAATTTTTCTATTAGATTGACGGTGATACAAAAAATTGTGAGCTAGGTGAATAATCAAACAAGAGAATAGATTAGTCTAAACATTACTAGTAAATATGGGATCATGATCACTTACTATGAACTTTGGAGTGCCATATAGATTTTTAATTGTCTTCACGAATGTTGTTGGAACCATATTTTTTGACAAAATGATGTGACAAGGCACAAAATTATGTGTATTTTATGAGTCTATTTACCAACACCAAATGACATTTTTCCATTATTGTTTATAAAACCCCATGATGAAATCCATTGAAATTTACTACCATTATTGGCTAGAAATAGATAAAGGATGCAAAAGACCTAACATCTTAATTGAGCCACCATTTTGTTTCTTACAAACTAAATTTTTTTTGTTAAATTTATTTACATCAATTTTAAGCCCACCCCTAAAAAGTCCTTATTAACCCTAATATAAGTATTCAATAATCTTAAATGTCCCCCAACTAAAGAGGCACAAAGCTCCTCTAGAACCTTATTCTTGAGGCTTGAGTTTTTGAAAATATATAAGATATCTTGTTACCAAATATTTCAACCTTAAAAAAATGTATTAAAAGGGATCAAATGTTACTAAAGTTGCTAAATGAGATGCCATGTATTTGAATTTTATTTCCACTCTTATCTTATCTCATTTACCTAGTCTTCATGTATTATTGACATGGCATACAACAATGCCTTTCCATTTCCATCCTTTATAGAGAGTGCACACACCACTATATTCTCTATCCCTTTATTATAGATTATCTTGAAGTCATACCCTAACATCTTAGTAACCCATTTTTATTGATATTTTTATTATAGTCCTATATCTAACAAATATTTTAGATTGTCATGATACATCCTTTATTTAAAATGTATTCCCATCAGATAGGGTTGTCATTTCTTGACCACAAGAAGAATAACCAATAATTCCTTCTCATAAATGGGCTTGAGTAAAATTTTAAATTTGATTTGGTGTATTTTAAATGCAATTAACTTGATTTGTTGCGTTATAAATGCATCCATACCATGCCCTAAGGCACCATGTTCCATAGTAAAATTTTTAGTCAATTAAAACATGGCTATTACAAGTGTGGGAGTGGTGATATTATACTACCATAATTCTTTAAAAATATTTGGTATTATACTGTAAGTCCTGAGAATTGACTTAGGTTATTGAGTGTTTTAATAATTTTCCATTTCACCATGGCCTTAATGTTGGTAGGGTCAAACTTTACTCCTTCATGAGAGATAATTTGACATAAATAATCAACTTCTTAGACTTTAAAAATAAAATTTAAAGGTTTTTCATAAATTTGACATTGTTTAAGAACTTATAGGACCTTATAAACATGGTGCAAATGGTATTTCCATTTTTTTTTGTAGATGAGTATATCATCAAAGAATACCAAGATTTTTTTCTTCTAAAAGTGGTTTGAAAAGGGAATTTATCAAAATTTTAGATGTATAAAGAGTATTTCTGAGGCCAAAGGGATTAAAAATAAATTCATAATGCCATTCATGTGTATGGAAAACAAGTTTTAAAATATCCTCCTCTATGATTCTGATTTGATGATATCCTAACCTAAGATTTAGTTTAGTAAAGAAAATATCTCCATGAAACTCATCTATCATATCATCAATTATAATAACATATAATTTATCTTTGATGGTATGTTTATTTAGCTCTCTATATTTTGCGTACATGTGCCAATTTCATCCTTGTTACGAATTGCCAAATTTAGTAAAGAATATACACTTTGATACTTATGAATATTTATGTGCTCAGCCTAAATATTATGTAGATATGAGTCCCTTTAAGGTATGATGTTGGTTGAATGGCTACTTGATACAAACTGAAACGCATGATCATGATATATTTTGAGTGGATGTCCATTTGGTACTTTAAATATGTTTCAGTGATTTTACATTATAGTTTGAACATCTGGCATCATTGATGATGTGATTGATGAACTTATATTAAAAATATTTTTTCCAAAAATATGAGATATCCCTTGTTACAATGTTTTTCTTTGATGGGAGATTAAATTTTTTGGTGCCTTTGTTTGTGATCCCCTTAATTTTAATGTCTTGTTCTCATATCAAAATCATATAAAGTGATCTTAAAATTTCATCTCTAATATGCCCAATACATTAATCCATTAGATTCCCAAAACTATATTTACCCCACCCATAATAATGGAAAACATAGGGTTATCCAAGCGGTAATCACCATTTCAAGTTTGATATCATGGAATTTTAATAAACAACTGACTGAACCACCATAAAAAATCATGACTTGAAACTTTGAGGTTGGAAAAAAAATTAGTTCAGATGCATGACTAACTTGATTTTGATGAAATTCTAAGTGCTTCTTTAATAAATAAACAAATTAACCCTTTGTTTCTTTTGAAATCCTACTTACTTGAGGGTTTTTGATGTACTAATCATCGATAAAGCGTAACAAGAGATGGAAGGTTGTGGATCCTATTATACTTTTTATAATGCATTTTCTAAATCTGAATCTTGTTCATCCTCCTCTTTGTTACTCATCCATTGTAACATAGTTTCTTCCTTCAAAATTCATGTTATCTATTATATTTTGTATCAAAATTAAAGCATAATAATTTCTATTTGTTTTCTTCCATTTTTTGAGGTATTAATCTTGTTTTTTGAGGAAAGGAATGTATCAGAGTTAAATTATATTTTTTATTAGTGAATGCATGTTTCCTAGTGGCTAAAACATTTTCCTCTACTCTTCTTGCTCTATGAATGACTTCAGATAAAGAATATGTATCAAATAATCTTACCTCATGTTTTATGTGTTCATTCAAACTTCTTGGAGCATGTCCTTCAATTTATCATTTGAAACATCCTCCACTCATAAAATAAGGGTTTGAAATTGATGATTATAATCCTTAACCATACTTATTTGTCTTAGCTTGTCCCTTGGATGAAATGGTTGTCCACTAGGTTTCAATCATAGTGTGCCATCAATGCCTCTAAAAATATTGACCATGTGCCAATTGTTAAACATTGTCATTGATTAAAGGAGAGTCTATTGAGCATTGTCATTGAGTGTTAAACTTTGATATTTAATATTATCATTGAAGTCAAAGGTTCTTATGAAGATGCATGGTTATTTAATTGATGTCAATCTAATATCATTGATGTCAAAGGTTCTTGTGAATATGCTTGGTCAAGTGAGCCTTGAGGTGGCATGATGAACTGAGCGAGATTTGAAGAAGATGTTATGTACTTTGAAGATCTATGTAAGTAGTTCTGAAGATGATTTGAATGAGCTACAAAGATGAGACTGCGTCAAAGAACACTTGATTATGTCTAAGCATGAGAGAGATTGTTTAAGGTTGTACATAAGGTGTTGAGGACTTTGAAATTGAGTAGAAGATCAGCTTCAAATATCCATATATTCAATTATGAAGATGCTACAAATATGATACAGTCGAGATTTGAAGATATGTAAGTAGCTCTAAAGATATTCTATTGAATTTCCAAAGAAGAGTGAGTGTATGAAGTTACTTGATTATACACAAGAGACATTGGAACATAGGAGAGTTTCAAGGTGAAGCCTATATGGTAGCTAGAAGGTCAGATTTTAGGCCTAATAAGACTTGTAAGTCAAGGCTTAAAAAGCAAGAAGAGAGATGGTGGCTAGATGAGGTAACAAGATTAGTTTCCATGAAATAAGTGAGCAAGTGAAAATTGAAAAATGTGAATCAAGTTTTTTTAAGTATGTGCATGAAGTTTCAAGTCATGGTTTGAAAGAAAAGTCTTGAAAAGTATTTCAAGGTTTCTCGAGTGCACATAACGAAGAGTTGTCTACCTAAGAAGGTTTTCTTAGTGCTCATTGGCATGTGAAAAATCTAAATGATAACCTAATATACTCATGGTAGATGAGGAAAATTTATAGATCAATATTACAAGCATTGGTTTTTGGAAAGAGGAGCTAAGTTTTATGAATGATTGTTAAGACTGGAAGATGGTCTAAACCCTCATAAAACCCTATAAGTGAATTGATGTTAAAGATATTGTTCTAAATAGATCAAAACAATTTTATATGATCATAAAAAGTGATTTGAGGTTGAATTCAACTTTTCCAAACATCTCCAAGTGTGATTTATTTTTTAGGTGAGTGAGTAGACCCTAAAGGAAAGTGCTTGTCTTTCAGAGATTTGTTGTAGCGAACAGAATTGACCAAGTCAAAGTTGATAAGTGGATGAAGATAAAAGTGTTAAAATTATATATTTTTTTCCATTAAGACTTTTTTATAGGTTATATATCTCAATTATGCAAAGTTGGTGATCAAAGTTGGCCAGTCTCTAATAGACCTAGTGGTGCAGATAGTAAGGAAATCAGATATAAGTGAGAAGATGATTTTTGATGTGTTTTCATGTAAGAGTGATGCATTTAAATGTATGATATTTTTTTTGGGGTCTTTAATGATCTATCCATACATTTTATAATCTTATAAGTCTATGTAAAATATTGAAACATTAAATCCAAAATGGCTTATCTGATTGAGTAGAGTTTGTGAGAGAGAAGGTTAGCGAATTAGTCTATAAAAGCAATAGTTTTCATTAGAGACCATGATATAATTATTTGAGATTATTCTAAGGATGTTATAAGATCCTATTCATTCATTTAATTCCATTTAATATATTCAATCATATGTTAGATGTTCATGTTTCCTTGATTGTGTTTTGGAGTCAGTTGGTAGTTCTGAGTGAACATCTTATAAAGAAGTGTTTGAGCTTATTTACCCTAAGTTAAATCATCAGATGAAATTTTTGATGACCTCAAGGTCATGAGGTTTATAAATATGTAATTTTTTTCTGTGGTTATTTGGAAAAATTGAGTATATGCCTCAGTTGTTCAAGATAGAGTTTTTATATATGCGCAGACCCTTTATATGCAGTGATTTGATAAAGGGTTTAAGTGTTAGTTGGACCTAAAAGGTGATATGGACCTAAATTAAATGTGTATAAGGTCTATTAAAGTGGCATATGAATTTTTACTTCTATTTGAGGTGGTTGGATATGCTTCAAGAAAGATTAAAGGGTGACGTGTTGTTAAGAAGGCCTATTAGGTCTCTATAAGCCTAAAAGAGGATTAAGGGCTAATTAGTGTATGACTGAACTATTGTATTGATTAATTTATGATTAAGGCATGCTATTTTAATATTATAATACCTATTTATGTCTTAATTAAGTGATTTTAATGTGGATTTGACTAAAATGATATGATCAAGTGATTTGTATAAAAGCAAAGTAGTTTAGGCCTATTTTGTGTGAGATAAGGGAATGCCAAGAGAATGCTAAGTGTGGGAGAGAATAAGAGGATAAGTGGGTGATATAGATCATTTTATAATAGAATTAGGTCATTTAAAACATCATATAAGTATTATTAATATCTAACAGAGGTTGTGAAAATGAGGATTAAGGTCAAAAAACCTAATCAAGCCATGAAGAGGGCTAATTAAGCGAAGAATACTAAAGGCCAATTTAAGAGGGATAGAAGAGATTGAAGAGATAAAGGATTATATCATAATATATTATATAATAAACAATTGTTTTTTAAGGTGATCAAGCAATCATATGAATAAGTTGGTGCTGAGTCATCTAGGGGGTTGGTGCTTCCTTGTAAGTGGGTGCTTACTAAAGCCTATTTGAGTTGGTGTTGAGCTAGTTGGGGTTGGTGATCCATGTGAAATTTGTGATTCAATAAATATTGATGTTTGTATTATAGGATTTTATTCAATTTTCTTCATCAGTGGGTTTTCTTCCCCTAGAGGGTTTCCCATGTATATGTTGTGTACATATGTTTCATGCTCTTATGATTTACTGCTTATGATTGCTAAGATGTACATACATGTTAGAATGGTTCATATATAGTTAAGTGGAATTGAATGAAAATTTTTGAATACTAATTTCCCTCCCTCTTAATAATATTATTTTCAATAGTTAGTATTGGAGTAGGTCCTTTAGAATAGGCTTGAAATCCTAAAGGAGTTCCTAAGAAGCAAGGATGACTAGTCAACAAGCTCAAGGTGGTTTCTCTACCAGTAAGGATCCATTATTAAATGGATCTAACTATACCTTATGGAATGTCAAAATCAAGATATATTTGATTTTAAAATGATATGATATTTGGTAGTCATTTATGGATGGATATATTGCACCTCCAATTCTACCAACAAATGCAATAAGTAAGAAGGCTAGTGAAAATAACGCCAAAGTAATGAATGTCATTTTGTGTGTCCTATCAGAAGTAGAGCTTGTAAAATTAATGAATTATGTTTTATCCAATGATACATAAGAAAAATTAAAGACCATATATGAAGGAGACACTAAGGTTAAGTTTTATAAGTTGAAAACCCATGGAAGATAGTTTGAAAGCCTAAAGAAACTATTGCATCCTACCTATTGAGGGTTGATTAATTTATCAATATTATAAGAGGATTGGGAGAAGTGAAAGAGTATACTATTTTTCAAAAATTATTTATATCACTAACTCTTAAGTTTGACTCTAAAGTGTCTACAATAGAAGAGATGTAAGATTTGGACAAGCTAGAGATGGATGGGATTCATGGCATCTTAACTCCCTATGAGATGAGAATAAATGAAGGAAGACCTCTCAAGAAGGAATCAAAAAAGAAGTCAAAGATGAGGTATGATCAAACATTGATGATGATGAAATCATAGCTACGTTTGCTAGGAAGTTGAGGTTTGGCTCAGGAAAGTACAAGGGTAAGTTACCCTTTAAATGTTTTAGCTATGGCAAAATTGGTCACTTTGCAACCAAGTGTGCCAACAAGGATAGATCTAAGCATAATGGAGAACATGATGAATCTCATTAAGATGGAAAAAAAACCTGTAAGTCTCACAAGAAAAGGAGAGACTTCAAGAAGAATGAAGAAAAGGATCATTCAAGAATAATAAGAGTTTCTATTCCAAAGAAGACAACTCATTTGATGTAAGTGATTAAAACATGTCTAACAATGATGATGATATGGAATGAATATGAATATGACAACAAAAAAACTTTGTTCATAGGCATAACATTAGACAATGAGGTTTGTTTAAATGGGAAAGTCCTCATGATTTATGCATAATTAGATGAAGAATTATACTATGATAGTGAAGAAGATGAAGTGGATATTGAAGTAGAACTGGTAAGTGCCCTAGAAGAATTGAATATTATGAAGAAAAAGAACAAGAAATTGAAGTCATCAGTTCAGGACTATGAGGAGTAGATAAGATTTTTGAGGAAAGATTGAGCAACACTTCTAAGGAATATGAAGAAATCATCTAACCAATTGAAACTCAGATAGAGATTATTACAGCAAGCCTAAAGGCTAAATAAGGAGATTAAAATAGATATGAAACTAAAATATAATCTTTGAAAGCTAAGTTGGATCAAACATCTAGAAAGTTAAAGAAATTTATGAGGTTTTAAAAAAGCATTGAGGCTCTAGATGATATTTTAAGTAGTCAAAAGTCTGCATGTGACAAAACAGGTCTTGGATTCAAAGAAAACCAAAAGAAGGCACCTCAAATCATAGAGATGATTGTTGAAGAGAAGAAGCTAAAGGACCAATCAAATAACCCAATGCTACAAGGTATGCTAGTTTTTTTAATGGTTACTATTTTACATACAATCAGCTTGGTCATAGAGCAAGAGAATGTAGAAGATCCTCCAAGAATGAGTACTCATAGACCTATGGAAGGAGAAGCAATTGGTCAAAATAAGATCATAGTCATCATCAACCAAATGGTATGTATAAGGTGGTTTTTTATAGTTTCCATTATGTAGCACACATTAAAAGATTTTGTCCTAATAAAGTTAGAAGATCATCAAGTTAAAGTAGGAAGTTTCAAGCTCCTAGAGTGCAATAAATAAGGTAAATGAATGTATGGAAACCAAAGGTAGAAAAGATAAGTCATGATCAGTCTATAAGCTTAAGTGAACTACATGTTGAGATAAATCATAACTCAGGTAATAAATCAAGTAAGGAATGCCAATAACACTTGTTATCTTCATGTGTCAACAAGGCAATCAAAGAAAAGAAGGATGACAAGGTTCATGATGAGATCAACCTATAGTGCTAATCAAGTCTAGAAAAATATTGAAGAATATTCAGTCTTTTGAAAATATGGATATCTAGGAATCTCTTAAGTTCATATTGTTTTAGTGTCCTATGAAAATGGGGTGGCTCGATTAAGCTTAATGGAAACATTCTTTTATTAGAAAAAGCATGAGGGTGCAACCAAATAAGGATTCTTTTGAGAATATTCTAAGTTGTATATGTTAAAATTAAGGAGATGAAGATGGATATTATCCATTCCTATGTTGATAGATTTATGATTTTAAGTTGCAACATGATGAGAGATCTAAGACTAGTATCAGGTATCTAAAGTCAAAATATGTAGACAATTGGTATATAAGAGGTAAGCTTTTTGATATTTAATTATATGAGTAGTTGAGCCTGATTTGTGAAGGTAAATGGGGAGTCCATATTTATACATTTGGTATCTAGTATGGGATATCCATGTGTATAGTCAAGAGTTTGGTATCTTCTTATTCCATGTCAATAAAGGTATGTAATTTGAGATTCTATCTCTTTGAAAGAATATATGCTTGGTCTGAGGGGGAGCTTGATAGCTCTGAGTTCTTTGTCAGGAAAATGATTACTTTTTGATATGCATGAAGATAAGGAGAGATTGTGTCTAAGATGCTTCATAGACTCTATTTATTGAGTTATTGATGAATCAGTTGGGAGAGTGACCTGATTGAGATTTTTTTGAGAATGGTTGTCATAGGTTTTGAAGACTATGTGTTTCTAGTGTATTTGAGAAATAGTATCAGCTCATAGGGAGAAGAGTATGGTTTCATTACTTATAGATGATCTTTGATGTCTAATACTAACAAAAGCATGGTGGATGATTAATTTGATAGGGAACTATTCAAGTTGTTGACTGAGCTTGATCTGTGTTGAAGTGATCTTATAACCTAAGTTCATTTTGAAAGAGATGATAGTTGTGGAAGATCTTTATCATTAATGTCAAAGGTGGAAAAAGACCAAAAAAGGCAAGAAAAGAGAGTGTAACCCAAAGATAGGAAAATGCTATAACCAGGTCTAACATATAATTTCCATGAAGAGTGTTTGATAAATTCTTTTGAGTATGTTTGTCATCAATGACAAAGGGGGAGATTGTTTAATATTGCCATTGATTAAGGGAGAGTCTATTGAGTATTATCATTGAGTGTTAATCTTTGATATATAATGTTATCATTGTTGTCAAAGGTTCTTATGAAGATGCATGGTTCTTTCATTGATGTTAATTTAATATCATCAATGTCAAAGGTTCTTATAAAGATGCTTGGTCAAGTAAACCTTGAGGTGGCATGATGAAATGAGTGAGCTTCGAAGAAGTTGTATGCTCTGAAGATCTATGTAAGTAGTTTTGAAGATGATTTGAATGAAATAAAAATATGAGACTACTTAGAAGAACACTTGATCATGTCTTAACATGAGAGATATTGTTTGAGGTTGTACATGAGGTATTGAGGACCTCAAAATCGACCAGAAGGTTAGCTCTAAAGATCTATATATGTAGCTCTGAAGATACTACAGTTGAGCTCTAAAGATATGTAAGTAGATCTAAATATACTATGTTGAAGTTTTAAAGAAGATTGAGTGTGTAAAGTTGCTTGATTATACATAACAGGAATTGAAACATAAGATATTTTCAAGGTAAAGCTTACATGGTGGCTAGAAGGTCAGATTCTACCCCTAATGAGATTTGCAAGTCAAGGCTTACAAAGCAAGAAGAGATATGATGACTAGATGAGGTAACATGATCAGTTTCCATTAATAAGTGAGTAGGTGAACATTGACAAAGGTTTTTCAAGCTATTTTAAGTATGTGCATGAAGTTTCATATCATGTTTTGTAAGAAAAGGCTTGAAAAGTATTTCAAGATTTCTTGAGTGCACATAATGAAGAGTTGTCTACTCAAGAAGGTTTTCTCTATGTTTATTGGCATACATAACATCTAAATGAGAACCTAAGATATTAATTGTAGATGAGGAAGGGTTATAGCTCAATATTCCAAGTATTGGTTTATGGAAGTAAGAGCTAAGTTTTATGAATGATTATAAAGATTAGAAGATGGTCTAAACCCTCATAAAACCCTACAAGTGACTTGATGTTAAATATATTATTATAAAGACATCATAAAATTTTTATATGATAAAAAAGTGATTTGAGGTTGAATTCAACTCTCCCAAGCATCTCCAGGTGTGATTGGTTTTTCAAGTGAGTGAGCAAACCCTACAAGAAAGTGCTTATATTTTAGAGGTTTGTTGTAGCAGACAGAGTTGATCGAGTCAAAGTTGCTAAGTGGATGAAGATAAAAGTGTGAGAATTATAGTTATTGTTAATGAAGACTTATATATAATTTATAGATCTCAGGTGTGTAAAGTTGGTGATCAAAGTTGGCCAATCGCTAACAAACATAGTGGTGCAGATAGTAAGGAAATTGGATAGAAGTGAGAAGATGATTTCTAATGTGTTTTCATGTAAGATTGATGAATTTAAATGTATGATGATGTTTTTTGGGTATTGAATTATTTATACATGATTTATATAATCTTGTAAGTCTATGTAAAAGGTTGAAACATTAAAGCCAAAATAGCTTATCTAACTAAGTAGAGTCTGTGAGAGAGAAGGTCAATAGATTAGTCTGTAAGACCAATAATTTTCATTAGAAATAATGATATGATTCATTTAGGTTGATATGAGGATGTTATAAGATCCTATTAATGAATTTAAATCCATTGAATGTATTCAATCATATGTCAGATGATTATATTCCTTTGACTGTGTCTTAGATTCAATTAGCAGTTCTGAGTGAACATCTTACAAAAAAGTGTTTATCATGTTTACCCTGAGTTGAAGCATCAGATGAAGTTTGTGATGAAATTAAGGTAATGAAGTTTATAAATATGTAATTTTTTTGGAAAAATTGAGTATATGCCTTAGTTATTTAAGATAGAGTTTCTGTATATGCACATGCCTTTTAGATGTAATGATTTGATAAAGGGTTCAAGTGGTAATTTGACATAAAAGATGTTTTGGACATAAATTAAAGTTTTATATGGTATATTGGAGTGGTTTTTGACTTTTTTATACCATGTGAGGTGTTTTTATATGCTTCAAGAAAGATCAAACGGTAACATGTTGTTAAGAAGGCCTATTAGGTCTTTATAAGCCTAAAAGAGGACTAAGGACTAATTGATGTATGGCCGACCTATTGTATTGATTGATTCATGATTAAGGCATGCTATTTTAATATTATAAGACCTATTCATAAATTACCTAAGTTATTTGAATGTGGAACAGACTAATAAGGATATGAGCAAGTGACTTGTATAAAAGCAAGGAAATTTAAGCCTATTTTGTGTGAGCTAAGGGAATGGTGAGAGGATGCTAAGTGTGGGAGAGAAGAAGAGGATAAGTGAATAATATAGATAATTTGAGATAAAAAGGAGGTCATTCAGACCATCAAATAAGTGTTATGAATATCTAACATAGGTTTTATAAATGAGGATCAAGGTCAGAAGACCTAATCAAGCCATGAAGAGGGCTAATTGAGCGAAGAAGGCTAAAAACCAGTTTGAGAGGGAAAAAAGAGAGTGAAGATATGAATGAGTAGATCATAATTTATTGTATAAGTAACAAGGGTTTATGAAGGTGATCAAATAATCAGGTGATTGAGTTGGTGTTGAACTAGTTGGGGTTGGTGCTCTATGTGAAGTTGGTGCTTCATTAAAGGTTGATGTTTATCTTGTAGGACTATAGTCCATTTACTTCATCAATGTATTTCCTATCCCTACAAAGTTTCCAATTTATATGTTGTGTTGATGTGTTTCATGCTCTTATGATTTGATGCTTATGATTTCTAAGATGTACATGCATGTTAGAATGGTTCATAGATAGTTAAGTGGACTTGAATGAAAAGTTTTGAAGACTGATTCACCCCCCTCTCAATCATCTTGTTTCCAACACCAATGAATCCTTTATTTATATTTTGACCATCAATCCAATGATACCAAATTAATTAATTAAGTTAAAACTATATATATGATATTACGAGACCTAGGGTATTTTTTAGGGGATATTTTTGCTAAATAGTTACTATTTTTTTTCTTTTCTAGATTTTAGATTTAACAATGATCGATTTTTTTAAAACTTGGTATTCACAAAATGTCTTAATGGAATGTATATAATTTTTTTAAATTCATCAATATATTAATGTATTACTAGTAAAATTTATGTTTTTTCCTCTTAAATCTTTATTTTATCAAAATTTGGTAAATAAATGAATTAATTACCTAAATGAGACAAGCTATTAAGTAAAATTGGAATGTTACAAAAATGATATAAATGTCAAATAATTTGAAATTTTTTGAGTTTATAAATATGATTAAATTAGAAAGTACCAAAGAAATACAACTTAGTTAGAAATCTAGAATTCAAGATGGTGACTTAGATTGAAAAATAGGTTATGCGACTATATTGACTGACTATAGATCCAAAACAAGATTTTTTTGTCTCTAGACAATAGTGTTGGATTTGGATAGGTTCACAATGTGTGTGATTAGAAGCATTTGAGAGTGAAGATAAGAAGAAGAGAATAATGCCTATGCAAGAGGAATTTTTAGAGACTCGTTGGTCTCTTATTTTATATTCTAACATTGAATTTGAGTTTGTGTATACAGGTGTGAAGAAATTTTTGATGAAGGCCAAGCATAAGACCTTAAAGTTAGTTAAGGATGGGCCTAGTACATTACCCATGAAGAAGAAATAAGAATATAAATAAAGAGAGAATATAGTAGAAGACAAAACGATAGAGATTAAAGGCATTCAACATGTTGAAGATAAAATAGAAGAAGAATTCTATGATGCTATGACAAGTATTGTAGTTGAAGCAAAAGGGATATCTAACCAAGAAGTCATGAAGGAAAACCATGAAGATATGAGAATATAAATTACCTTGTATCAGTCATGTATGGAGTTAAATGAATGTTTGAAATTTGATTATGATTGTACATATGAAGAAAAAGAAGCTAGTATGCAAATTGGACAAGTAAAGAGTAACATACAACATTTAAAGGTGATACAAGGGCATGGATATGTGATGACTAAATGGATCAAGAAAATAGGTGCTGAGAAGACAAAGGGGAAACTCTATCAAGATGTTATGAAAGGCAAGGATTTAAGTAAAAGACAAGAGCAAACACAAAGGCAAAGAACAAAGGGCAAAATACTTCACTTTGATATAAAAAGATACCAAGCCAAAAGGCATGAAGAAGGTGAGATAAGCAATCAATATCAGTCCAAAAGAGTAAAAATCAGAAAATGGATTGAAAATATCATGGAAAGGGTAAAAGATAATAATATTGTAGGTATATCCCAAGGGAGAATTAGAAAAAAGGAACATTGAAACTCCAAGAAACTAATAAAAGAGATGATGGAGCCAATCAAAGATCAAGAGATGAAGGTGCAACTGTGTAAGAAAGATGATGGATGTAAAGAAGATAATTGGACTCAAGGTTTGATGTTTAATGTTATTTATGATGATTAATATAATTTGATTCAAATAATGAAGATATTTTATACATAGAAACAATAGCATTGTTGGATGAGCTTATGGAAAGGCAAAGAAAAGATGAAGCACCTCAAAAAGTGCTTAAAAAAATGGTATGAAACATAATGAAATTGGTTTTAATCTCATTAATGAGTAATTCCAAGGATAATTTAAAGATCAAGGTGCCCAAGAAGGTGAAGAACAATATGCTCCAAAATTTGATGAAGGCTGTGAAGAGGTGGATGCTTTCATGTTGAAAAAGGAAATTGAGATGATAGAAGAGATTTTTAGCCAATAAAAAATGCTGAAATAAAGTGAAGTAAATAAATATAATCTCATGGATGATCTCAAATAAGAATCAAGAATGGGGTAGCAAAGGGAAGCACAAAGAATTACACAAGCAAATATACTGGTAATCACACTAGCAAACAAGCAATGGGAGCATAAGTAAGCTAACAAGGTAATATATTCATTTGGTGAAGTTTAAATAGAGTTATTAATTGAATTTCATGATGATGGAAATACTATAAGGTTCCAAATAACATTGTACCATGCTGAAGATGACTTGGTTGAGAGAATGTTCTTACAAGATAGGCAAAGTCATGTGGAGCCTCATCAAGAAATAGAGAAGTGTGGAGAAGAGGCAACAAAAAAGAGTTTATTTGAGAAAATTAAAAATTTATATATGACTAACAAGCCATTATAAGAAGGAGTTAATAATTACAAGGATCAAAGACACCTTAAGAAACAAGCACCAAGCAAGAACAATGAAAAAATGGCCATAAAATAAGCATAAGTAAGAAGAGTAAGAAACATTTATTTGAAAAAAAGGATAATAAAGGACCAATTGACTTAAAAAAGATAAGACATGTAATAAAAAATAAGGTAAATAAAATGGTACACCTTATAGAGGTAGAAGAAGAGTTGATAAGGAGACTAGACAAGGCAAAGAAAAAGAAATACAAGAATCTAGTGAAGAGAAAGGAACAAAAAAGGAGGAACAATAATCAAGTGAGCATGGAAAATCCTCAAATACTAAATTATAATGCAAGAAATAAGATGGAACTTAATTTTTATCCCTCTTGGTGAGTATGATGTAGGACCATCTAGCAAGTTAACCACCATTTTATGTTGTTGAAGTGATATATGTAGTTAGGAGTCATAGTTAGTCCATTTTGGAGTGTAGATGAGTTTTAAGGATCCTCTAGGTTCCATTTATGTATTTATAAATAAATTTGGGTCATTATGAGTGGGTTTGATATTTTCTTGGAATTTTCCCTCCAAAATTATAAATTTGAAAATTCAAATGATGGAACTAAGCCTATGAGGACCAAAAGCATGGTTTAGAGTGGTTAGGTGAGATAAAGTTGGTGCAAGGTTATAATGAGTCATGTAGAGTGTTTGGAGACATAATATATCTAAGTCATTTAATCTATATTCAAGTTAACTAATACAAGTACCACTCATGTGTTGAGTTGGCTTGTAAAAGCCATGTTTTGTAACTACCTCAAAAACCAACGTAGAAGTTGGATGCAAAGAGGAAGTTGGAGTTGGTTGTAATAATGGGAGAGTAGGGAGAGATAGGAGAGATAAAATAAGGAGAAAAAAACTAATAAATAAATAATGTAAACTTCAAAATTTGATAGAGTCCATTTATGGACTGTAGATGTAACAAAACTTGGTTCATATGAATAAAGTTGTTTTTATTGTGTGTCATTATCTCTTAATAAACATATGGGTTGTTATAGATCATATATTGTTTTTGAAATTCCCTTGAGGCCATGATTAAGTCACTGTGTGTGTAGTTGTAGGTTCAAACAATGGACTGTAGGTGACAATCAATTAAGTATAGAGTTACAATCAAAAGAAAAGGAGAAGAGTTTATGAAGTTGGTGAGGATTGGAAGAAGGATATTTGTGGTATGCCAGTATTAGATACATGTGATACCTTATTTACTATTTTTTTAAGGAATATATTGATGTTAAGTGGATAACCTTAGATAAAGACAACCCTATTATATGCCTATAACTATTAAGATTGAAGGTAAGTTTGATGTTTATTAAAGTATAGAAAATGGACATGTTTGAAATGGTATTTTATGGAAATGGATATGTTTAAAATAAGTCATAATAGTTGGTTGGAATTAAATTTTTATTGGTTAAGGACAATCTGCAGTCAGTCTAGAGATAACCTTATTTACATAGGTTAAGACCATGTTCTTGCTCAAACTAAAAACAAAGAAGTGTAAGTTATTATAAAGTGTATGGGTATTAGATTGATTTATTTTGGGTAAAAATATGATGTAAAACTATTTAGATAATATCCATATGAATTTTGGAATATCTAGAAATGAAAACATGCCTTGTGTTATTACACAGTCCTATACTAGGACACAAAACTCTAAATTTTATTAGGAATAAACTTTAATAGGTTTGATAAAGGATATTAATGTGTTTAGGAAGGTTTAATTATAAATAAATACCTTATTAATGTATTTAAATAGTTTAAAGTGGTCTCTAAATAAAAGTATAGTAATTTTCTCACTCTCAGCCCTTGCACAATCACTCAAAGGCATGCAAAACTCTGTGTTTTAATTCTTATAAACCATAATAGGATATAATTAAGTTTTTTGAATATTTTTAAGGAAATAAATTTTCATTATTTAAATTTTAAAATTGGTTTTATACCTTGAAGTTGAGGATAACTCATTTTATTCCATTATAACCCCTCTCAGCGAGTACATGCCTACATGTTTGGGCTAGCTAGGGTTTCCAAACTAAAAACTACATAAATCCTATTAAAATCATGGGAAATTATTAAAACTTTTTAATATTTCTCATTTTGTCATATATAAAGGGAATCAAAAGTTTTTGGTCTAAAAAAGTATGTACAATATGGATTTAAGGTTTGAGGAAGTGTGGTAGGGCTAGAAAGGCCTAATTATGAAGGAGCTTGCAAAGGAAGTGTTAGTTATATAAGTAATTAGACCTTGAAACTTGATTATAACCTGTAAGGAGATATAGGGTGGTGAAATATTGTATTATATATATCATATTACTTGTATATTATTCAAACAAAGAGGAAAAATGAAAAAAAAGGCTACAAGCCAAAGGGTGTCACTAAGGGGTTAAGGTGTGAAAGTGAGTGTTGTAATAGGAATGAGATGTTAAAATAGGTTAGTAAAAGTTTAATGTTACTAGGTCAGGTCACTTAATAAATTATATTGAGTCCATGAGACTAATAAATAAATTAAGTGTTTTGAAGCCCTTGAAAGTTGTCTAGTGAGGACCTAATGAGTGAGTGATTGACAAGAAGGTGAAATAGTGAATGGAAATGATTTGAGGTAATTATATTTGAGACCTAGGAGAGGTAAAATTATATATAATAATATTACCAAGGGTTTTGGTAAACAATAAAATATTAAAGGAGGTTACAAAGCCTAGTGACAAGTGGAAAGACATAGATTGAAGACTGAACCTTGAGAACAAAATAAAACATTCAAATGAGATCAATAAAGTTTAGATCCCAAGAGATGATGTTTATGAGACATTTAAAAAGTATAAATACATAATTTTTTGTGTCCTTAGGTATTTAAAATCTCATTTAAATGGTATCTCTTTAAAATTGCTATGACAAGTTCACCTTTGCTTGCATGTTCTATTTACGCATGCGAGAGTATTCGATCTATTGTGAAAAACATTGTGTATATCATAATTAAATTTTAAACCTAGATCAATATATAAATAGGTTAAATACAATCACATAATAAAAATGATTTATCATTTGAATTTAATCTTGACCTCAACACCCCCTGTGTGGAGTGCTACCTACATACCTATACTCTGAAGAGGGATCAAAATCCATGTAGTTTTCCCATGCTATGATGGTGTGAGTGAAATATTGATGAAAAATGATAAATTTTGGTGAAATCATAGTATGATTAAGTGCTTAAAATATTAATTGTGACCTTGGAGGTGTATTCAAACTTTATCTTAGGAATACTAGGGCTATATGTATTTAGAATTAGGAGAAATAGGGAATTCGATCTCAATGTAAAAATAGAATTTTGGAGATTTTTAATATGAAAGCCTATTATTTGTGTGGAAAATGGTTTAAAATGTGTATTTATATTGATATTTTAGGAATTAATTTAGATGGGGCTCATTAAATTTGTAGGACAACCCATTACACAAATTCAATTTTGAGCAACTAGCCATTATTGGCAGTACATTGCTAGAAGAATTAGATAATAGTGGGGAACGACACTATCAAAATAAGGTGGCATTATCAAAAGGGAAATAAAAACCAAACCAAAAGTTGGGATTAGTGTCAAAGTGAGTTTTGGTTTCTTATAATGATGGATAAAGATATTCTGGGATCACTATTTACTTGTGGGAATGGGTCAGCCACAATAGAAGTGAAGGAAGAGTGGTCAAGGATCATGGAATGAGGCATGAGCTAAGTGTGAAAATATAGTGGTCACAAGTGCACTATTTATTAGTAAATTTTAATTTATTTGTTTGATTTTCCCCCCATTTTATTATAGTAATGCAAAAAAATGAAAGTACTAGAGTAAAAGGAAAATGTGTACTTGAACTTACCTATGAAGGTCAATATTGAATGTAGGACACAACCCAGACTATGCTTCACACAAAAAATTGTAATGAAACATGTATATATCAATCCTTGAGATATAAAATTTAAATTGAAAGATAAGAAAATTTTAGATCTAATAATAAGGAATGAATACACCTAATTGGGTATGTGAACCACTATGTTTTTTAGTGCAAAAGGTTGGTCACTAGATAGGGTGGGACCCTTGGAGATTTTTTATTCATTGAATAGTTTAGATTGGATTGTGCATGACCCAATCCTCATTAAAACATTAGTTTTTTAATAACTCAAAGTGTTTGTAACTTCATTATTTTAGACCCAAGGTAGTGAATTAGGTTTATAATCCCTGTATGAATTCCAATACATTATTTTGATGCAAAAATTGGTGTAAAAAGGGTGAACCAATCATTGTAGATAGAATAAGGCTCATTTCTACTACAAAACTAGTGCCAAATATAATATGATTTAGGTCTGGTGTACATATCATAGAGAATGACATGGATTTCCATTACATATGTGCAATTAGTGAAAAAAATAAGCAAGGAGGTAGTTATAGGCCATACACATGCCCCTAATTTGATATCTAGGTATATATGGATTCTAAGACTGACTAATAACAAAATGAATTATGAGCAACAACCTATGTGATACCATCTAACACATGTTGCACATGATGCACCCAAATAGATAAAATTTGAGATAAAACTAGAGTATTTTTCTAGATACTAATTTTTATACTTGTTGTTAACTATCTTATACTACCTGTGATTTTGATTTTTTTTGAAAAATGACTATTTTCTACCTGTTGGGACAATAGTGACTTGTTTTGGACATGGTTGGCCTACACCCATGTCTAAATAGATTGATACCATACAAAAATGATTTCTTGGTGATTTATAGGTTTGGACTATGATCTAGTGTATAAGAATTAAAAATTTATGTTTGCATACTGTACTATACGAGTTTAATCTCTACGACAAGCCACTATGTATTCCCCCTCTTTTTAGGTGAGTTGTTTAGCTTGCATAATAACTTAGCTCAAAATAAAAATTTATGCTAGAAACATTGTGAAAATATGTAAATATGAGTGGTAGTGATAACATCGAAGAGCATGGATCATCATATATAAACTGAGAAAAATAGTAATTCGAGATGCATGCATAAATAAATGTTAATAATGAAGTGCACAAATAAGTGATCAAAACTAAGTAATGAAAGTTGAATAGAACTAATTAGGGAGGGATGCATGATAGCCATCATGGCATAAAACACTGAGCAAACTATGTAAATGGAAAAAATAAGTGCCATAGCCATGATATACACATACAAAGAGTATACACAAAGCACATAAAAAAAATATATAAGGCCAAGGGGCCACATATAGGGACATATTCAAATGTCACTAAAAAACATATAAAAATTTAATATGCATAGAGCCACACATAAGGCCATCTTCAAATTTACGTAATAAAAAATAAATAATACACACAAGACATGAAGTAAAAAATGAAAATATGAAAGACGTGCATGAATATATGTAATTGATCAAAATACATAATTCATAAGATTAGAATATTCAGGAACTTAGGTATCTAGTGAGATAGCAATGTGAATGTAAGTGAGAAATATCTATAGATTTTATGTAGTGTAAGGAATTAGATATGAGCAAGAAGGGATATCTAGAAAATGATAGAACACATAAATAAGATTCCCCCAATGAGCTTGTTGATGTATGAACAATTTGTAAGAGATATATATTTGATTTGAATTTGAGAATTGATAGCCTATGCTTAGTGGGACATGGTCGATGAAATACGACATTGGCATAGGGTGAAACTATTTGAATAGGGAACTATTGTTGATTTACCATTTTTTGGGTCTATGATAACGAAATAACCTATAATTATGTCTATACATAGCAAACATTCACTAATATACAATTGTGAATCATATATGATATGAAACTAGATATAAATTACTACTAAATAACATGTGTATAAATTAGTTGATGTAAATGAACCAAACATAAGCATGTATAAGTCCTAATTTTGGAATATTCTAATTTTTTGTATTTTTACATATATGAACTGAAAGTAAAAAAAATAAAGAGAAGGAAGCTAACCAATGAGTCTTTTAATATACTCACAATCCATGGGTCTTGTGTCTAGGATAGGAATGGTGACCTTTTGCAAATGGAAAACGTCAAATAGTTATGATTGAATTGTTTTAAATTAAAATTCTAAATATTAATTTCCATATGTACCATAAGAGAAGCTATGATGATGATGATGTATATCACACTATGCATGTTGTTGAGCATGATTAAATCTAGGGATTTTTGGAGCACATCATAAAGCATATGAAGTCTATGTAGGTGCCTTATGTGAAACACCTTTAGTACCCTATATATCAATTTGGGACATGCAAGATTAGATAGAGGATCTCTAAAATATATGATAAATATTTGCTAAAGTGGCTTTTCAAGGATAGGCCTCCTTGGAAGGGTAGATACCTGCTTTGGAATTCTCTGAGTAGGTTACACATTTTTAGGTGGTTTAAATGAAATATGCTATATAGTAACCATATCTACATGTGAAATGGGGTATTCATAGGGGATACTCCAAATTATTATGACCTCATTAGCATAGATATAATATAAACATGTGAACTATAGAATGAACTGCATGAATCTTTTGAATCCAAGGGCACCTTAATAACATATCAAATACCCCAACACTGGGTAATACTATAAACAACAAAGACCAACCTATAATGGTAATGTAATCTCACCATTGGATATTTGAATGTGAAAATTAAATTCTATTATTACCATGGCCATGGGAAGAAAATCCTAATATGTGTATCTAAGATGATTAAGAATTGTGATTGTACACATATTTACACTTGAACCATTATCAACCATACAAATTTGAATAGGCTGTTATCAATGTGTATGCTAATGAAAAAAGAGTTCAAATCCACATAATCATCTACTATCTCATGCTTTGTAAATGTGATGAGTGGCCTAGATGGAAATGAAGTATGGTAAGTAATAATGATGACATAGAAAGGATGTTGTGCCTCTATATGAGAATGATATTAAACTAGAGGAGGGTGTGCATTGTATACATAATACACTCCTAGTTAATTTGATATCTCATTATTTCTATACTTAGGAAAAGGATCGCTGAACATTTTAATTTATTTTTTATCACTTAGTTGTGCCTTAGAATTTTTTTAAGGTGTGCCCACATCAGTGATGTTTTCATCCATAAAATATTGAATCTTGTGCCTTAAACTGATGCACCTATTAGTAGAGTGCCCTAGTGCTATACAAAAGTCACAAAAGGCATTTTGGTCAAATACATTTGGAATAGGCTTACTTACATCAACCTCTTTAATGGAAGGTAGAGATATGAGATTGTGTTATAGTAGTTTTTTGAGGACCTTATAGTAGATTGGTAATCTATCTCCTTGGAGGAGCTGATAATACAATGCACAAAGTTGGTTTTGAAACTATATGTACTATTAGTTTTCCTATCATTCTTATAATCAATTGGCCTCACCTTATATGGTGGATTAATTTAAGTCTTTGTATTTAAATTTGTATGGGTTTCATACTTAAGATTATTCATTGCCAATAATTTGAATTCCCTTTCTTTAATTATATAACATAAATTTGTGATTGAGAGGAACTTATTAAACATGATGGACTCGTGTAAAGGTGGAAGCAACCTCTATTTGAATATACCATATAATTTTCTATCTTCCATATGAATTTTCAATTTTGATAACATGGTCTTGTACCTTAATACATATTATGCGATAGGCTTATTAATTTAATCTTTGAATTGGGAAATCTGAGCATATGAAATATTTTCATTGATATTGATTGTAAAATGTGCTAGAAACATATCAACAAATGGATTGAATGCATGGACCAATTGATGTGGTAACTCTTAAAACCATTGTAAATATATTCCTTTGGGATTTTTTTAAATAATTTAGTCAATACCTTGTCATTAGACACATATTCCAAACATGTTATGGGGTATGTTCTCAAATGTTGTTTGGGGTCACCCTTTCCATCATATAGTGTAACATTGGTTGCTACAAAACTTGTAAGTAGAGGATACATTGGTATGTGTTATTCTAATGTATCGTGTAATAAAGTGTGAGAATAAAACATGTGATTATGTTTCGAAGCACCTTGCTCCAAATGTAACACCTTAGTTTGCAGAGATTGAATCTTGTGCATGAACACATCAAGAGAATAATAATGTGTGATAATCAAAGGTAGTGTTCCCAATGATTGAGTATGAATTTGAATATTAGTCTATTGAAGACCTTGGGTTTCCCCTATAGTAAATTTTAGTGAAAAAATTCCATTTAATTTTTCCAAGAAAGGTAAATAATTCATAGGATTGGAGGTTTCAGAGGATTGACCTTCAAATGAATTATTATTTTCCTCTCAAACAATATTTATGAATACATCTTGCATATTTTAATTCTTTGAAATATTTACTTGTAACTATTTCTTAATCATATCATCAAATCTATTAATGGGTCTTCCATTATGATATTATTAAAAGAAATCTGAAAATATTCAAATTGGGAACAACTTAGTGTATCATTGCATATAAAATAGATAGAAACAAGTTTCTTAAATTGAATCAAATAAGAAATTAAAAAAAATTGAAATATTGTTGTTATTAAAGAATTTACCAAATCTAAAAACCCTAAGGTGACAATTGAAAACAAAAAAATGAAGGATAAAAAACCCTAACAACATATATGGTTAGGGTTCTGCAACATTCAAATAATAGGCATGCTCACTAATATGTTCTATCATATTTTGAAAAATAAATGAATTAATTACCTAAATGATAATTTTTTTTGTGTAACATTAGAATACTATAGATATGTAATAAATGACAAACTAATTTGGAACTTACGAAATTTGGAAATATTATAAAAGGGGAAGTACCAAATAAATATAACTTAGCTAGAAAACTAGAATGTAAGACTGTGACTGAGTCTAGAAAATAGGTTATATGATTATAATGACTAATTATAGATCCAAAATAGGTTTTTTCTAGGCCTCTAAACAATATTGATGGATCTAGACAGGGGTGTGGGTGCATTGGTGTCCTTAGTGAGCATCGATGTCCTATAGATGATAGCTCTCTAAAACTATTTTGATAGGTTTACCTTCACATGGATTTTCTATTGTGAAAACCACTATGTATCTCATCCTTCACTTGTAACCCTAGTTTAATAGATAAATGGGGCAAATACAATCACATATTAAAAAGGGGGTATGGTTAAATTTGTGCTTAACCTCAACAACCCTTGTGTTGAGTATTGTGTACATACCAATACTCTAAAGAGGGATCAAATTCCATGTAGTTATTTCATGATACAATGGTGTGTGTGAAAAAATAGTGAAAAATGCCAAATATTGTTACAATCCTAGTGTAATTAAGTGCTTCAACCATGTGTAGACACTGAAAATATGCACACCTACATTTCCAAATGTCAAAAATCCCCCTGGATCTATTTAGGACCCTCTTGGGACCAATCTGCACCAATCAAGCCTAAACAAACCCATTCAAACTTAGTTTCACTAAAATGACTCAATTTGGTCTTCATGACCCTTTTCCTTTGGAACTTGACTATCGATGGTCAGTGCTAGGGACACTCGACCATCGACAATTAGGATCCACCTCTTAATCAGAAGCATGCAATCACCAATTGACCTTTTCTACATATAACTCATCTAAATCTTGTTGTGAGCCTTTACATGGACAAATTATAGTTATATGGCCTAGTTTCACCTTCAATTGCACCTCTTCCCTCCTATAAAAAGAGAAGATTAGAATTTGAAATGGGGGTGGGGAACACTCAGGAAAATTATCATAAATTCTTGTGTAGATACTCTTATTAATTTGATCAAACCCAAGAAAGGTTTATAGGTAAATCTTCTCAGCTCCAGGACTTCTCCAAGTTATCAATTATCAGCCATAAGCTAAGTATATTATTCTTGTTTTAAGTTTCAATTATTTAGTTTTAATTATTTTTCAAATCTAAACAACCCATCTCTACCAAGCATCCCGTGACCACTCTCAAAAACCTGAGTACCAAACCTTTACCCTTGATACCTTTGAGGCTCTCTCTAGCCCTCACAACCTTTAACCAACCTCCAACAACCTATATAACCCTTTTATAACCAACCCATAACTTATTTTGTTTAGAATCAATAAGTTATGAAAAACCCATAGTACCCATTGATGGTCATCCTAACTATTAATAGTTATCTTCACCTTCAATCTTGAGCATCAATGGTCACCCTGACCACCAATGGTCACTGTGTAGAATCAGACACCTAAAATCAACAAGTAGAAACCACTTCTCAACCTCAACCAAAACCCTATTTTCAACTTATGACCACACCTAAGCCATATTTTAAAAGTTTAACATTCACCTTAAAGTCATCTTGTTAAAATAAGTATTTATGTCATTTTTCTTGAGTACTTTCATTTGTGTTATGCAACCTTCTTTTATCAACATTAGCTTGTTTTAAAATGTGGATTGGTAACCTCCAAAAAATTTATATACATCTTGGATCTAGCTTGGTAGGCAATCCCCCTTCCTACCTAACTAACACAACCTTTCTTTAGTCTCTTTCTTATACATGTCATCCTCCCAAGCTAAAGAGGAATTATTCACAGTCTTTTGATTCAACGCATGCATGCACAAACATGTTTTTCAAACACACCCATATAGAGTTCATTTTCTCTCTTTCTTAGAAATAAAGTGAAAATTTACCTGAAACATCATGATTTGTGACCTTGGAGGTGTATTCAGACTTTATCTCATTGTTAATCTAACTATATGTATTTTAAATTGGGAAAAATAAGGAATTTTTTTTCAATGTGTAATTAAAAGTTTGGTGATTTTCAATATGGAAGCCTCTTATGTGAAAAATGGTTTAAAATTTATATTTATAATGATATTTTTGAAATTAATTTAGGTGGGGCTTGATAAAATTATGGGATGACCCATTACACAAATTTAATTTTGAGAAACTAGTCATTATTTAGTGGGAGGACACTTCTGATAGAACTAAATAATAGCAGGGAACAACATTGTCCAAAGAGAGTGAAGTTGTCTAAAGGGAAATAACAACTAAACTAAAAGTTTGGATTAGTACCAAAGTGAGTTTCAATTGCTTATAATGCTAGATATAGATATTTTATATCACTGGTTGCTTGTGGGAATGTGTCATTTGTAATAGGGGTGAAGGAAGAGTGGTTAAGGACTATGGAATGAGGCATGAGCTAAGTGTGAAAAAGGAGTGGTCATAAGTGCACCTTTTTAGCAATAAATATTAATTTATGCATCTAAAATCACTTATAATACATATATTTACTAATTTTAAACCTAAAAAGATTTGCCTATAGTTAGATACTTGCAAAAGTCCCCATTTCTTAAATATTTCACTATATTTATTTATGAATTTATATAAATATGGGACATGCTGTAACCCAAATAATTATTCCATTTTATATTTATAATTAAGCGAGTCCTTTCCATCAAATTTTTGCGTATCCATATTTATAATATGATGTTTAAGAAGTGGATTATAAATGGTTTGGTTCAGTTTTGAAGATATCTCAAGCTTGGTGACGTGAAAATTCAGAGATTTACTATTGAAGAGAAACATATCAATAAAATTATGTAGGAGAGGTAATGCTAATAGAACCTTAAGTTATATAAAAAAATTAAAATGGTACACACACACTAAACACAATATTTTCACTTGGGAAAACACTTTTGGGAAAAAACCTTACAAAAAAACCTTTTTACTTATTACATTAACTTAAACATTTATAAGATAATAACATATTTTCAAGTTTTGCTTTAGCCTAATGCATGTGAAAGTATTTTTAGTCACATCAATATAAACTTTCCAAGTGATGTTATAATACAATGGTTATGAAAACACCCATATAATAATATGGGTAAACAACCATGGGTTGACACAAACACATTGCCATTATCCATTTTTTCGTCTCATGGGTTCCTGTCTCCAAACCCCCACATTGGGGGTGGGGGGTGGGATGGATGTGCTCATAATAGACACAACTAAGGTGATGTTCATAATACCTCTCAATGTGTTAGGTTATAGAATATGATAATACAAAGTATACAACACATATCCAACAAATATGAAAGGTAGAATAATTTGTCTCTGATGGCTTGGGATGATAAAAAATCAAGTTATTTTTACCTCCCTAACCTACCATATACGACATGAAAATATTTATATATATTTTCAAATCCATCATGTGTATATTCTTCTTAGTTTCCATGTCATAAAATATTGCTTCAACTCTCTCTACATCTAAATTCTTAGCCATGTTTCTCAGTTTCTCCTTAGTAGCCATGCCTACAACTAATTTGTCATGAATTAACTTAATAATCTTCTCTAAATCTCATATATTCACACACCCAAAACTATTGCATCAATATAGTTCAATTTTGACTCAAAAGTGTCTGCATTTTCTTCCCAACTCAGGCTTGATGCCACCTCTAATTCTAGATCATCTTTGGTAGGATTCTTCTTAGGTGTGCCTTAATGTTTATTCTTATCTCTCATAGAATATTTCACCATGATGTGGAAAATGATTTGATCTCATTTCCTACCTTAGATATATAATGAAATTCATGATTATTTTTATAGGGTTGTACCTTAAAAAAAAAATACATGTCTTTAGCTCCAAAGGCCAACTCTAGATGGCCACAACTTCTCGATGCTTTTAAGAATTTTTAGTGTTAGTATTTTCTAGAATGTTCTAAAAAATATGTTTCTAATGGTGAAATAATCTTCTAAACTATAAAATATGTAAGGAAGAATGAAGCTTTTGAAATTTACTATTTTTTCCATAAACATGAGCTAAAAATATTATCTAGAATGCATATTCATAGGGTCAACTTCACATGACAATATCTCTATTGATTTTACTTAGAATATTTATTGTGACCACTTTTCATAAATTTATCACAAATATTTCTATAGCCTTAACCTTTGGCATGTCTATGTATATGTGTGGCCAACTTGGGCTTACATACCTCTTTTATATTCTTGTTACATTTCTTAATGTTCTTTGTTAGGTCAGCCTATGGAATAACCATGGATAAGTAGAATATATATAGGAGGTAGTGGTTAGTATTTGATTATCATATTAAGTATTCTACTCTTAGTGCATTGTTTTGGAGGTTTCCCCCTCAAATTGGCTCTGGTGTATTATCCAGTAATCTGCTTTACTGATAATTATTATTTTGTGATCTCTTATCTTTGCTTATTTTGTGTGATATATAATTATTATGTGTGAACATGTGAGTAATTTAATTACAAGTGGTATTAGAGATTCAATTTGGGCAAGTGTACTATGGTGTTTTTTAGATCTATCACGACATGACTTCTGCAAGAGGAAGGAGAAAAAAACATAACTTATAATTCAAGAAGAATTAATTTTTTTCTATCAGCATATTGTTTAAAACACCTTTTAAAAAAATATTTAATAATAATAATAATTGTTTCTTGAGCTAATTCGCTTTTAGATCAAAGAGGAAGAAGAAACTAAAAAAGTAATGGACAAGGCATGGGAAGTACCTGGACTAAATATTGCGCACCGTAAATCCAGACGCTTGTGAGCACTCCTCTTTGGCTGTGGAGGAATGACACCTGCAAGAAAAAGGAAAACTTGGACAAGAAAATGTTAGATGGATAGGCGGTGGGTTGCCAAGCGAAAGCTTGTTCCCAGAATTGTAAAAACTTCCTCAAAGGGAGGTCAACCCACAGATAACAGACAAATAAAGACTAAGAAAATATAAGATGCCAGAATATAGAAGTGATAAACAGATTAGAAATGAAAGAAAACACCAATGATTACCTGAAAGGAGCAGTCGGGCTGATGACAGTCGCCGAGGTCAGAAATGTTGCCGGCGTCGGTTAAGAGGTCTGTCGACGTCGGTTATCCTGCCGACGTCGGTCGGGGAAGTGACCGGCGTCGGTCGGGGTAGTAGCCTGGAGTCGGGTCTGGGATGTGTTCTGGACTATGGACAGGTCCGAGATGTGAGCAAGGTCAAGACTGAGTTCGGGGATGGGTCTGAATGGACTGAGGAGTGGTCTTGCCCTGTACAGGGTCTTTGTTGGCAAAAGGGGGATGAGGGAGTTGTCTGGGATTGGTATGAAGAGTGGGACAATGTGAGAGGAGGATGGACAGAGGACAAGTCCTGAGAAGGCTTTTCAGCATCTCAGGGGGAAGGATGGAGGGAATAGGAATAGCAGATAAATGAAAACTTAAAAAATAGAATCAATTAACAGACTTGCTTACCTTTTTGCTTGCTGAATGAAGAGTTGAAGAAGCTGTTGTTGAAGCCGCAGAGGATTCTGCAAGAAGAGAACTCTGATGAAGAACCTTTGCACCTGTTGTTGTTGTTGCACAAGGTCCAAATGGAGACAAGATGAATGCCAAAACACCAAGAGAGATCTGTTTGCGAGCTCAAGGGTCCAGGGGCTGCAACGGATGCAGAAAGGGGTAATGAAGGATGCCGACGCCGGCAGTTTCACCGACGTCGACCGAAGGGTCACCGACGTCGGCGGTCGCAGAATGGGGACAGAGGCTAAAAATAGCCTCTGCCCATTCTTGCACGCCGCCGAGCGAGGGGGTGTGGGAAGAACGGTCACGAGGATGCCAAAATGGGCGTGGGGGGAAGATAATGAAGAGATTTGGCCTAATAAATGCTAGGGGGAAGGTGGAGGGATTCAAGGGAGGATCCAAGGTGGCAAGGGTAGGGTGGAAAGGGGGCCAAGGCCAAGGGTTAGGATAGGGGTTTAAGGCCAAGGGGGAGGACCAAGGTGCAGACACATTTGCGGTGTCTACATTTGCCCCTTTTTGTCTTGTTGGTTGTTCTAGACGAACTGCAAGACAAAAACAGGAGTTGGTTGCCCCAGAAAAGGGATGAGGTGTTCCCCCCTCAAAGCGATAGTCGAGAGAAGGGAACCGAAGATCGAGTGTCAATTTGACAAAAGGTGGATGAGAAAGATGAAAAGTGAGTGAAAATGCTGCAAAAGTCATGATTGCGCATATACCACGTCACGGGATGGTCGGGTCAAATTGTCGCATGTCGAGGGTCAAGGAGTGCCAAAATTGAAGTAATCGGGCCCCAGCATTTAGTCGTCTGCTGATCGGGTCACTCAATTTAAGCTGAAGCTCCAAATGGTCATCGTGTTCTAGGTATCCAGGGCTCAGGAAGTGCTCCCAAAAACATGAAAAAGCCACAAGTAGTAGGGATCAACTGGCTCGCGATCCTATACTTGCGAAGGGTCAAAAATAGTCTGCGGACAATTCTGCTAACCAGCCGTGAGGTAGCACACACGCAAAAACAACCAAGGCAACATTGTCTTGGAAGTGGGCAAAGGTCAAAGAATGGTCATTAGTCAAGGGGATGGATGGACGAAAGGATGCAGCCGAGCTAACCCCAGAAGACCCCATGTCAACTGAGTGCTGCCTACATAGCCCCTGTCGCAGGGGCCTCAGGCCGATGTAGTTCTCCCTAAAAGGGAGGGAGGGTCAGAGGGATTGATTGGTCTTGGTCAAAGAAAATGATTGGTCTTGGTCAAAGAAAATGATTGGTCTTGGTCAAAGTTGACGGAGTTGGTCGTGATAAGAGTCAAAGAATAGAGGGTTTGTCCATCATAGAGACGAACAAAAGGGGGTGGTCGAGCTAACCTCAAAAGATGTGGTATCTGAGTGCTGCCTACATAACCCTGGTCATAGGGCCTCAGACCAATGTAGTTTGGACAAATTGAGAAGATTGGTCGATGATGAGATTGGTCATGTGTTCAAATGACGAGGGTAAGATGAGGATAAAATGATGCTACAGATGGTGTATTCTGTAGAATTGGTCGAGAGTCTTTCATCCCTAACAAGTTTCCATAGTCGCGATGGATATATGCTAAAAATGAATAGAAGTCTATTTATGCTTCAGCAAGTATTGGTTTATGCTTAACATAAATTGGGTCTAGTCGGTAGTTTCCATGTGTACTGGTGTCCATAGAAACTATGTGAAATGGTCTAGGATGATGTCAGCTGAAAATGATGAAAATGGCTGGGTTTGAGATGAGTCGCCGATTGATGCGGTTAAATGTGACTAAAGTGTAGAGAAAAGATGAAAGGCAAATTGCTCTTTCATTGACAAGGACCAGAAAGGAAGCATAGATAGGGGTTATTAGAACAAAAGCCCCGTTCATGCATTACGTCGTTGACCAGTGTTGTGTTAGAATGGTAATTGAATCACTTTGACATTAAAGTGAGCTCGAAGTCCCTTGAGCAGGTGAGAGGAAGAGGATAGGGTAACCCAGTCTAAGAGTAGGAATAACCTTGCCCCTTTTATAGGGGACCCTGAGACAACTACAAGCCAAGTCCATGACCCGTTTTTTTTTTTTTTTTTTTTTTTTGATGCAGGCTGATCGATGCGGGAAGCCTACATAGAGATGTCTTTTGATGTAGTGGTCATGTTGCGAAGCTGATCGATGCGGGAAGCTTCTAAGAAAAGTGCTGTTTGTAGCGAGATTTAGTCATAGCCATCCTTCGAGGGAGTGGTCTATATTTTCGCTTAATAATGTTTGATAAGTTGGCCTAGCTGTCCTTCAAGGGATCAGTCTAGTAATACAGCAATGATAGTACAACTGTCCTTCGAGGGAGCAGTCTGTCTTTTTGATTTCGACTTGATTTTGTGACCATGGATATGTTTTGACATCTTGATTTTGATTGTTTTGATTTAGAGTCATGGACAAGGCTGTAGAAGTTCAAGGACGCCCCTTTTATTAGGAAAAAGCATCCATGTATCATAAAAGGGTTGTAGAAGACTTGTTAAAGGGGAATAGGGTTGAAAGGGATGAGGATTAAGAGGACGAGGATTGCTCAAGGGACGAGCTCAAGTTACGTGTCAAGTAGACGAGTACTCGACTAGCAGAAGAATGGTCGAAGATGCAATGCATTAAGAGGTTCAGGTTCTGGCTATCCGTCAAGGGAAGACAGACGATAAGTCCCTGACCCATACTTGTGCGTGATGATAAAAGGTCTAAGCCAATTGGGGGCGAACTTGCCTCGTTTACTTCGCTCCATATTGGTCACGTGCTGATTCTCTTTGAGGACGAGGTCTTCGATGTTGAAATCTCATTTTCGCAGATTTTTGTCGTAGGCCCAC
The DNA here is from genome assembly GCA_037957365.1 of Torreya grandis. Lineage (NCBI taxonomy): Eukaryota > Viridiplantae > Streptophyta > Pinopsida > Cupressales > Taxaceae > Torreya > Torreya grandis. Next base: position 1,863,094 of record JARHVA010001230.1, read on the forward strand.
TTTATGCGACTTTGGTAGACATGGAGATGATTAAGGGCAGCAAGACGGCGCTCATCGAGTAACTCAAGTTGAGCTAAGCGATCTTGACGAAAGTCGTCGTTGGAGAGAATGTCATGCAGGGAGATGCGGAGAGACGGGATCTGTACTTCGAGAGGTAAGACAGCCTCTGTTCCGTACACGAGGGAGAAGGGAGTAGCACCCGTAGAGGTTCGGATGCTAGTGCGGTAGGCCCACAAAGCGAAGGGAATATGAATGTGCCAATCCCTTCCTGTATCGTTGACCACCTTCATGAGAATTTTGGTGAGAATTTTGTTGGAAGCCTCTGCCTGCCCATTTGCTTGTGGGTAGTAAGGCGAAGAAAAGCTGAGTTTGATGCCAAATGAGTTGCATAGTTTTTGGACAGTCTTGTTTTTGAAGGACTTGCCGTTGTCGGTGATGATTTTGTGAGGAACACCAAAACGACAGATGATGTGGCTGCTGATGAAGTCGACAATTTTGTCGGCTTTTGTGGAGACAAGAGGAATGGCTTCCACCCACTTAGTGAAATACTCAGTGGCAGTGATGATGGACTGATGACGAAGAGACGAGTGAGGGTTGATCTCACCGATGAGATCCAAGCCCCACTAAGAGAAAGGCCAAAAATCTTGAGCGAATTGCAGGGCGTGGCTGGGGAGATGAAGCAGGTTAGAGTGCTGCTGACACTTGATGCAACGTCGAACATAGTCGCTACAGTCTTGATGAAGGGTGGGCCAATAATAACCCAGGCGAAGGATGCGCTTGGCAACCGAGTTTCCACTGAAGTGTCCACCACAAATCCCGTCGTGGACTTGCTTTATGGCTTGAGGAGCTTTAGTGGAGGTTAGACAGCGAAGAAGGAGGCCGTCGAAGCCTCGTTTATAGAGAAGACCCCCTAGCATGGTATAGCGAGCTGTGCGCTTGATGAAAGCTCGCCACGCATTGCTAGAGAGGTTGGGAGGAGTGACAGAAAGAGACAAGTAGTCTACAAGTTGCTTATACCAGTCATCTTGTGGGCTAGAATTGACAGTGTTGATATGGTCGATGTGAGGAGAGATGTATGAAGGCAAAGGTACACGATGCACTGTGACAAAAAGGCGAGATGATGATGAAGACGGGATATGCGAAGCAAGAGAAGCCATGGTGTCAGCAAACTTATTCGTAGAGCGTGGAATAGTCTGCAAGAGGTGATGGTCGAAAGATGCTAAAAGAAGGTCAACACGATTCTTATACCTCTGTAAAACTTCATTTTTATAGAGATATGAACCGTTAACTTGATTAACGACGAGCTGCGAGTCACCGAAGATGTTGATAGACTTGATGTGAAGAGAAAGGGCAGTCTTAAGTCCCAAAATTAAGGCCTTGTATTCGGCCATATTATTGGTACAATCAAAGTCAAGCTTGAAAGATAGAGGCATGGGCTCCCCTTCGAGTGGGATGAGGATGACCCCCGCACCCCCGCTGAGTTGACATTTGGAGCCATCAAAGAACATGGTCATTTGGTAGACGGTGTCGTCGGCGAAAAGGGTAGCGATAGACTCGTCAGGGAACTCACAGTGTGAAGGTTAGTTGTCGGGAAGAGGGGCATCTGCCAGTTGGTCAGCGATGGTTTGCCCCTTGATAGATTTATGCTGGATGAATTCGATGTCAAACTCAGCAAGCAGCATGAGCCACCGAGCCATACGTTGATTTTGGTATGGCTTGGAGTGCATGTACTTGAGAGGGTCGGTGTGAGTGACGACAAAGGTTTTGTGGTTGAGAATATAGTGGCGGAGCTTGGTAGTGGAAAAGACTAATGCCAAACAGAGTTTCTCAGTATGAGTATACCGAGTTTCATAGTCGACCAGTGTTCGGCTGATGTAGTAAACCGCTTGCTCACGATGATGCTCGTCTCGGTGCGCGATCATGGCACCTAACGAATGGTTGGTGGCAGAGATATAAAGGTAGAAGGGTTGGTCGTCCTTAGGTGGAATGAGGACTGGTGGGGAGACCAGATAGCTTTTGAGGGCCTCAAAAGCCTCTTGATAGTCCTCATCCCATTTAAAGGAGACGTCCTTCTTAAGGAGGTGATGAAAAGGCTGGCAGCGGTCTGAAAGTTGCGAGATGAAACGGCGAATGGACTGGAGCTTCCCTTGTAGACTGCGAAGCTGCTTGAGATTGGTCGGGGGTGGCATTTCGAGGATAGCGCGGATCTTGGCGGGATCTATCTCGATACCACGGAAGGAAATGATGAAGCCGAGAAGTTTGCCTGAGAGGACCCCAAAGACACACTTCTTGGGGTTGAGGCAGACATTGTATTGAAGAAGGTGAGAGAAGATGATTGTGAGAATGGTCAAGTGGTCGCGGCGAAGTTTGGACTTGCCGAGAAGGTCATCCACATAATCCTCCATGATCTTGTGGAGGAGATCGTGGAAAATGTAGGTCATGGTGCGCTGATAGGTGGCACCAGCATTTTTCAAGCTGAAAGGCATGACTCGATAGCAGAAAGTCCCCCATGGGGTGATAAAGGTAGTCTTGTGCTGATCTTCTGGTGCGATCAGGATTTGATTGTATCCTGAAAACCCGTCCATGAGAGATAGCATCTCGTGGCCGGCCGTGAGATCAACAAGCTGGTCAATGTTAGGAAGAGGAAAGTCGTCTTTGGGACATGCTAGGTTAAGGTCGCGATAGTCCGTGCAGATCCGAATCCCCCCAGTTGCTTTAGTAACTGGGACGATGTTAGAGACCCACTGTGGATAATCGATGGGTTGGATGAAGGAGACAGAAAGAAGGCGTTGAAGCTCCTCTTTGACAAGGAGCGCAACGCGAGGATGCATCTTTCGAAGCTTCTGCCTAACAGGCTTAGCCTCTGGTTTGGTGACAATGTTATGGGTAGCAATGGTGGGGTCGATGCCAAGCATGTCGCTGTAAGTCCAGGCAAAGGCCTTGCTATGGTTGGAAAGGAACTGGGCATAGTCAAGCTGCTCTTGAGCGTCTAAAGATTGGCCAATCTTTAAGACGTGAGGAACATCGGAAGAAGAAGGGAGGTTGATGTCAATGGTGGATTCATTTAACATAACTTGGGTCTCAGAAGGGAGGAAACGCTGGATGAAAGAGTCATCAGCACCCATGTAGGAAAGGATGGCGTCATCGTCAACGCAGTGGACAGTGTGAATGGTTGCCGACTCATCTTCTACCATGCTAGGAAAAATGAGAGGGAGAGACCTGGACACCCCATTGAGCTGATAGGTCAGGGGTTCCAGGTGGATGGTGTTTATAGAAAAAAAAAACTAGGAGGGATGGAAACCACCGACTCCGTAGGTGACGAAGGAGAGATGGGCGAGTCTGGAGGAGATTGGTCGATGGTTGGCTCGGGACAGAGGTCAGAAGGAGCCTGAGTGGGGTCATGATATTCCAGGCCATACCGTTTCTTGACATCGTGATCATTGAGCGGCTCGATGGGCTGGTGGGAGCCCTGCTCATAACGTCCGAAACCAAAACCCTTCCATGCACACCTGTGAAGGTAAGTGTGTGCAAAGGCGGGGTTGCCAAGAAACGAGAAATCAGATGTGAAAGGTTGGGGTGAAGAAAGGGAATTGCCATTGGTAGGAGCTTGATTAAGCCCCCCATAGACAAAGTTGGTTTGGAAGTGAGGAGGACCATAAGGTACGACCATCCCAATCCACTGGTCGTAATTGGGACTGAGGTGAAGGCATCCATACTCTTGCGGAGTTTGGAACATGTCTAGGGTCAACAAGCGATATTACCCAAGTGATAGTCATTGGAAGATGTCTTCCATGGGGTCTTTGGTCGGCGCTTGAAGAGGAGGGGTGAGGGCAACTGCCGATTGCAAACTGGTCGAAGCTTTCGCAGATGGAGGCGGTGCCGGAGTTGACGGTTTGATGGGAATGAGGACATCATTGGGACGGTAGGTGGTGTTGCAAGTCTTGAAGGGTGAAGGGTCAGCGGGAATGGTATGGACTTGCCCATCATGCTCAAACTTCACACAATGGTGCAGGGTGGAGGGTATACAGGCCATGGCACGAATCTAAGGTCGGCCTAGTAGAAGGTTGTATTGAAACTCTCCTTCGATGATATAGAAGAGCTTCGGGACTGTGCGTGGACCAACGCGAATGTGAAGGATGACTGTGCCAATGGTCGTGGCGGTGGTGTCATTGAAAGAGCGTAAGATCACGTCAGTTTTGGAGACGCAATTCTTGGGAAGAGACAGCTGATCAAAGGCGTGGGTAGAGATAATGTTGATGTTAGCGCCGCCGTCGATCATAACGCGTTTGATGCGTGTCCGATCAACATAGGCAGTGATGAAGAGGGCAGCGTCCTGATCTTCCGTGTTAGATGTGGGAATCTCAGAATCGCTGAATGTGATGGAGTTGACAGGAGATAAAGAATGGACGAGGGCAGCGAGTGGTTGGGGGTCCTCAGGTTGGACCTCCGCTGCCTGCAAGGCTTGGATAAGGGCTTGACAGTGCTGAGGCGAGGTTTGGATAAGGTCATAAAGAGACATCTTCACAGGTGTCTGGTGAAGCTGCTTCAGCATGGAGTCATGAATTGGCCCAGAAGAGGAAGACGAAGAAGGTTGGGACGCACCAAGGATAGAAATTTTAGGCTTGGGCGCAAGGGGTGGCTTGACGAAGGGATAGGTCCAAGGAATGGCAGCTTTTTCTTTTGCCTTGTCCTTCTACGACCTGGTGGTTATACGGATAGCATTGATTTCGAAAATAGGAGGTGAGGAAGGGGTCATGTCTTGCTGGTGAGATGTTGACGTGTTTGAAGAGGAAGGAATCGGGGTCTGGTCGAGAGTGTCCTCAAGGAGAAGAGTGTCTTTCTCCATATGGCGGTGGATGACGGCCTTGAGGGCACAGCAAGTCTCAGTGTCATGTCCTGGTGTATGATGATATAAACAAATTTTCGTGTCGTCGAACCAGGAGGGCTTGGACCCGAGAGGTTGGAAAGGCTTGATGGATGGAAGGGTTATGTCAGAAGTCTAGAGAAGTCAGCGCAATATCAATGAGTATGAGCCCAATAGAGGGTCCGTGCTATTCGATATGCGCGAGGTTGGTGATTTTTGCTTAGGCGAGGTTAGAAGAGGTTTCCGTACCACCTTATGGGTTGATGGCACGGTGACAGATGGAGACGGCTCTTTTTTGGTGATTGATACCACCTTTTTGGGAGAGGGACGACTGGAGGTAGGGAGAGGAAGCAAAGGAGGCAACGAGTTTTGGTTGAAGGCCAGAGTGGGAAGGATGCTAGCCAAGGTCGAAGGATGGGGGCCCAAAATTGATGGCAATGGTGACGGAGAAGGAGGCGTTCATTTTTGTGGTCTGGCAGCCCTCTTTGACTTGGATGGAAGAGTACTGCTGGTCGAGGTCTGGCCTAGGTCCACCTTCACTTGTGGGTGAGTGAGGGTGGAGACAGAATGAATGCCAAATAACTTGATGGATTTAGACGAGATAGATGCAGGTTTTGGTTTGGACAGGTTTGGTTGAGGTTTGAGAGTCTGGTCTTTGTCAAGAGTCTGACGAGATTCTGCCTTAGGAGGATTAGCGGCATGTGATGAGAGGGCGCGGGTATGTTGAAGGGCTTTAAGATGCTCCCACAACACCTGAGGCGTCACTTTCCTTGGAGGGAGAAGCGCAATTTTCTCCACTAACTGGGAAAATGGCTGAGAGGAAGATGTTGATGGTTGCGAGGTTGAAGACGAGATGGGTGTAGTGGTCTTAAACGCATGGTGTGGTGAAGTCATGACAGATTTAGACGAAGGGGAGACAGGTTCTTCCCTGGGTGGAGAAGAATCTGAAAAGCGAGGCTCCCCGAGCGGGTAAAGGGTAGGGATGACGGTGCCCTCCACTTGCGGCTGAGGAGTAGGAAGGGTCGGGTCCTCCATAGGCAGTAAAACGGAGGATGGTGAGACCGGTGGTGCAGGTAAAGCCGAGGTGTCCTCCAAGATGAGAGAGGTCGACGGAGAACTAGCCGGGGAGAGAGGCTCATCCACATGTGACGGACTGATTGATGGACTAACCTCCTGAGGTTGATTGGGGACGAAGGGAGAGACTGTATTGACTGTTCGAACATTGTGCTCATGATTGTCGTCAATTAAGGTCTGGACGTTGTTTTGAGTTGGCGAATGATTGGGGAAAGGTTGTTTGAAGATGTCAATGGCCTGATTAGGGGGTGCATTTGGATTGTCTAAGATGAGATCCCCCTTTTCAAGCATGTCTTGGATTATGTTCTTAAAGGTTTTGCAGTTTTCCGTGTCGTGGCCCTTAACACGGTGGAAGCTGCAGAAGTCATGCTCCCTATACCACGCAGGAATAGCATGTGAGGGATCGAATTGTGGAGGAGGTCGGGCTTGAGGGAGATTGAGGACCCCCTGTTTAACAAGCTTGTCCAGCACAGACGCATATGATTCTCTGAGAGGAGTATATCACCGCTGCACGTATCTTTACTGGAATTGGCGAGTAGCGCTCTGAGATGTAGATGGCTCAGGCTGGTTGGTCGAAGAGGATGAAGGCCTAACAACCACGGCATTAGCTGAAGCCTTGGATTTAGAATTGGATGATGATGGTTTGGCAGAGGAAGAGTCATTGGTCTTAGAGCTGGGATTCTTGTTCTGCAACTTGACTTTATTCTCCTCGATGGCACGCAACTCAAGTTTGCGAGCCATCGTGAAGGCTTCGTCAAAAGTGTGGAAGGTTTGAACCCTCAGGGTGGAAGAGATATGTCTGGCACAGGCTTGGGAAAAGAGTTCAATAAGCTCGGCCTGGGGTAAGGAAAAGGAGAGTTGATTGATAAGGCCTCTCCATCGAGCAACGAAGTCGGCTATGGACTCGTCCTCGAATTGCCGGATAGAATAGAGGTCCGTGATTGAGACCTTCTTGGTTATGTTGATGGAAAAATGATCAAGGAAGAGCTGAGCCAATTGTGTGAATGAGAAGAGAGAATGGCTAGGAAGGGAGCTGTACCAGTCAAGTGCAGCACCTGAGAGAGACATAGGAAACGTGCGTAAGAGTAACGCATCGTCATGGCCAATGAGGTAGCAGGCATGTCTGAATGCCCGCAAGTGTTGTTGTGGGTCTTCCTTGTTTTGAAAGCGAGAAAACTTTGGAAGCTCCCACTGGCTAGGATATGGTCTGATTGGGACAGAAGGATGAATGGGCTCGTTACAGATCTGCTCGTATGAAAGAGTGTTGCGTGAGTCAGAAACAGAGGTCTCAAGACTGGTCATCTTGTCCATCAGCATTTTGATGATGTCTGCCGACGGATTGACAGGTGGCGCGCCCCCTAAGTTGTAGGGTGCTTGGAAGAGGCTAGGGGAGGTATGCGACATAGTCAGTTGTACAATGTACGGATGACTAATCGCAGGGGCAGAGGTGGAGGCTAAAGGTGGTTGGGTGGAAGACATAGCTGGGCCCATTATCGCCACGAAAGGTTGAACTGTGGTAACGGGGGCCAAGGGATATGAGGCCACCCTAGTGTTGATAGGGGCCAGGGTAGGCGGAATAGAGATGATAAGGTTTTGAAAAGGAGTGGATAGCGGTTGAGAGGGTTGAAGTTGACAGGGGGCCGGAACCCTGGTGGAAGTGGGCCCAATGATAGAGGGAGAGGCCACACCTGGAGGATTGGTCAAAGTCTGAGTCTGGTCAGTGGTCGAAACGATGGCTTGAGTGTCCAAAGGTTAAACTACGGATGCTGTCGATATAGCCGTAGTTGCGGCAAGGGAGGTTGGCATTCCATAGATTAGATTGCCCAAGGAGTCTCGCGTTCGGCTATGCGCGAGATAGTGTTGCAAGGCCTTGACGTTGAGGTCAAGAATCGCTCGAAATCTTGGTCCCCTTCTTAGACAATGGGAGTCTACGGCGGGGTTGGACGAATGGGAGTTCTTTCAGTCTCCGAGTTGAACTCCATTGTAGGCTTGGTCGTGGACGGGGTGGACAGAAGTGGTTGACGGCTAGCATGGTTGACAAGAGCCTTGGCTTGGCTACGAGTCAAAATCATGCAAGGCAAAGAAGGTTCAGGTCTCAGGAACTGTGTTGCTCAGTTTTAGAAAACCAGGATGGAGTCTTTGGCAGAGAAAGGACAGGTTTCAGGCTACTGGTTTTAAAAAAAAGGACAGTGACAGAGACCGACGTCGATTTAAAAACCGATGTCGGTTAGAAAGATGGCCGACGTCAGTCAGATAACCGATGCCGGTAACAGATGAAGCCGACATCGGTATTAGAACCGATACCGGTAACAGATGAAGCCGACGTCGGTGGCAGAACCGATGTCGGTGACTGTGTTTTCCAGAGAACCAAAAGGTTCTTGGAAAATAATGAAGAAAGCGTCCTCACTCACTCAAACAAACAGATGAGAAGAGGAAAACAGAGAGAGACACACAAGCCTAAGCGATAAATCCTAGGAATTAACCTTAAAAATTGTGGCTTATGCCTTAGATGGATGTTTGGGGAGATTGGCTGAGAAATGGGTCCTAGAGGAAGGCGGTCTAAAGATGGTTTCAGGTGTTGTTTTAGGTGCTCAAAGATCTGTGTTAGGGTCTGGTACGTGGCCTGGTGCTAAGGAGCAATCTCCCCTCACTTCACGATTCCAGTGGTTAGCTGGTCTCGCTTAGCCAAGATATACCTCGCCTAGAGTTTAGACTCCGCCAGAGAACGGAGTGGGCTTCCCCCTTGGTGATGAAATCCAAGTAGGGTCACCGAGACGGGTAAGGTATCTGTTGGGGGATGAAATCCCAGTCGGGCCTTGTCTCAGGTATGTTTTATGTTCGTTTAGTGCACGTGGTTCGGTAGTGTAACATCAAGTGTCTACGGTTCATTCAATATGCATCTAAGTTACTAGATGTGGACTAATGCAAGCACAAGCAGAAATGAAAGTGCAATACATTTTAATGCCCAAGTCGAAATGTGATGTTTGTTATGAAAACAAGTTTTGAGAAAGGGTCGAGAGTATGATGTTTAGACTAGTCTAGAAATGCAAGGAAGAAAGATTCGTTTTAGTCCTGCTTATAGTGTCATTGAAAAGAAGAGAAAGAGGAGAAAAGGTAAAAACCTAATGCTCCTAAATGAATGAAGAAAAAGGAACCCAGGAGGAACCTAGGGTCCCACCGGGCGTGCCAGAATGTTTCTTGAGCTAATTCGCTTTTAGATCTAAGAGGAAGAAGAAACTAAAAAAGTAATGGACAAGGCATGGGAAGTACTTGGACTAAAGATTGCGCACCGTAAATCCAGACGCTTGTGAGCACTCCTCTTTGGCTGTGGAGGAATGACACCTACAAGAAAAAGGAAAACTTGGACAAGAAAATGTTAGATGGATAGGCGGTGGGTTGCCAAGCGAAAGCTTGTTCCCGAAAGTGTAAAAACTTCCTCAAAGGGAGGTCAACCCACAGATAACAGACAGATAAAGACTAAGAAAATATAAGATGCCAAAATATAGAAGTGATAAATAGATTAGAAATGAAAGAAAACACCAATGATTACCTGAAAGGAGCAGTCGAGCTGATGACAGTCACCGAGGTCAGAAATGTTGCCGGCGTCGGTTAAGAGGTCTGCCGACGTCGGTTATCCTGCCGACGTCGGTCGGGGAAGTGACCGGCGTCGGTCGGGGTAGTAGCCTGTGGTTGGGTCTGGGATGTGTTCTGGACTGTGGACAGGTCCGGGATGTGAGCAAGGTCAAGACTGAGTTCGGGGACGGGTCTGAATGGACTGAGGAGTGGTCTTGCCCTATACAGGGTCTTTGTTGGCAAAAGGGGGATGAGGGAGTTGTCTGGGATTGGTATGAAGAGTGGGACAATGTGAGAGGAGGATGGATAGAGGACAGGTCCTGAGAAGGCTTTTCAGCCTCTTAGGGGGAAGGATGGAGGGAATAGGAATAACAGATAACTAAAAACTTAAAAAACAGAATTAATTAACAGACTTGCTTACCTTTTTGCTTGCTGAATGAAGAGTTGAAGAAGCTGTTGTTGAAGCCGCAGAGGATTCTGCAAGAAGAGAACTCTGATGAAGAACCTTTGCACCTGTTGCTATTGTTGCACGAGGTCCAAATGGAGACAAGACGAATGCCAAAACACCAAGAGAGATCTGTTTGCGAGCTCAAGGGTCCAGGGCGCTGCAACGGATGCAGAAAGGGGTAATGAAGGATGCCGACGCCGGCAGTTTCACCGACGTCGGCGGTCGCAGAATGGGGACAGAGGCTAAAAATAGCCTCTGCCCATTCTTGCACGCCACCGAGCGAGGGGGTGTGGGAAGAACGGTCACGAGGATGCCAAAATGGGCGTGGGGGGAAGATAATGAAGAGATTTGGCCTAATAAATGCTAGGGGGAAGGTGGAGGGATTCAAGGGAGGATCCAAGGTGGCAAGGGTAGGGTGGAAAGGGGGCCAAGGCCAAGGGTTAGGATAGGGGTTTAAGGCCAAGGGGGAGGACCAAGGTGCAGACACGTTTGCGGTGTCTACAATAATAATAAGTCTATATTTTTTTCCCTTTGCACATTTACAGTTGTTGGATTCATCTCAATAAGATGATCATAATGATATTTTTTTTGGTATAATTTTTTGGTGATAAATATTTTCACCCTAGTGCACAAAAGTAGTCACTGGATTTATCTTGGTGAGGTGATTTAAATGATATCATCTCTTGGTACAACTTTTTTTAAGGAAAAAACCCTCCTAGGGTTTGTGCATGGTGGGTTCTACTACTCAAGGAAAAAAAGGGGGAAAGATACTCCTAAGACTCCTTCTAGGGATGACATGGAATTTGGAACTTCAAATCTGATAATTTCTCAACTTTAGGTAACTTAAAGGGATTGGTACAACATGATGACTTTTTTGTAGTTCAAACTAATGTTTATAGGAAGCACAAAGAGGTTAATGGGGTGGACACTTAATTACATTACATCACTATGTAATTGGATGCCACTTCATCTCAGTTACAACCAAACAACCCTCCACTTCATCATTCAGGTCCTCCTTTCAACACTAATAGCTCCAATCCTAGTATGAAATTGATGTTACCAAAAGTGGATATGCATAGGTTTGATGGTAAGGATCCTCCTCTCATTTGGATTACCTAAATTGAGAATTTATTTGATCTGTACCAAACTCTTACTTCTTAGAATGTGTTAGTGGCATCTCTGTATCTAGAACCTGAGTAGTTCATTTGGTATCACTAGTTGTGTGCTCAAAATAAAAAGAATGGTGATCCTATTACATGGTCTATTTTCACTGATGAGTTATTGACTCATTATTGGAATAATTTTTATAATAACTACTTCAGCTAGTTAGCCAAACTACATCAAACAAGAACTATTAAGGATTATATTCATCAATTTTATAATCCTTATAGGTGGAAGACATCACTAAGGCAAATTTGATTGATTTTTTAATAGGTGGACTCAAAGATAACATCCAATTGGAGGTTCATATGTTTAATCCATTGTATGTATTAGAAGCTATCCCAAGGGCATGCATGGTAGAAGAAAAAGAGATGGTCAAATGGAAAACTTTCACTATTGGTCATGATCACACCTTTCCATCACCATCATTTCCTCAACCCACCAGATTGATAGTTCAATAAATTGAGGAGAAGCGAGCCAAAGGGTTGTGTTATGGTTGTGACAATAAATGGAACAAAGGACATTATTTTGATAAAAAGAAGTTATTTTACATCAAAGGTGCCAATGAGGATGCAAATGATGAGGAGGCAATTGGTGAGGATGTAGAAGGACTTGATGAGGAATTCGAAGACTCTCAGCCTACTATTTTTTATAATGCCCTTTTAGGTATTAGTGCTCCCCAAAATCTTAAGGTGGTGGGTTTTATTAAGAAATAGAAGGTCACTATATTTATTGATTTTTGGAGCACACACAACTTCATCAATAGTAAGTTGGCTTCTCATTTGAACTATTTCATTTATCTCGCTTCAAAATTTCAAGTCATGATTACAGATGGTGGTACTGTCAACTATTCAAGAAAATGCCATAGTATTAAAAGAGCTATGGGAGACTACCTATTAGATTCTCCTATGTTTGCTATTAATATGGGTGGAGTTGACATTATTTTGGGATTACAGTGGCTTACCACTTTGGGCACTATTGAGATGAATTTTTAGGAATTATTCATGCACTTTAATTCTGAGGGAAGGAAATTTGAGCCAAGGAGATTAAAAGATAAATGTCCACAACTTGTTAGCTCCCATAAAATGACCAATATTAACTAAAAGGCTGATAAAGGATTTGTGACTCACTTATTTTCCATTGAAGTCCAACCAACTCAACCATCTACACCTCCTAATCTGCAATAAGTGATTGGCACTCATTATGTTATTTTTGATGACATGATAAAAGGACTTCTACCCATATGCATGCATGATCATGCCATCAAACTTATTATTGGTAGTACACCACCCAACATCAGGGCATATAGGTATCCCTACACCCAAAAAAGTGAAATTGAAAAGATGGTATAGAGGATGTTGGATGTAGGAATCTTTCAAAAATAGCCAAAGTGAATATTCTTCGCCACTTGTCATGGTGAGAAAGAAATATGACACTTGGAAGATATGCCCTGAATATAGAGAGCTCAATAAGTACACTATCAAAGATAAGTTTCCTATTCCTATCATTAATGATTTGCTAAATGAATTGAATGGTGATCTTTATTTTACCAAGTTAGATTTGCATTTTGGGTATCATCAAATCTAGATCCACGATGAAGACATACCCAAAACAACTTTCAAAACTCATGAGGGCCATTATGAATTTATGTTTATGACTTTTGGTCTAACAAATGTACCATCTACCTATCAAAGTTTGATGAATACTATTTTTGGCCATTTTTGAGGAAATTTGTTCTGGTGTTTTTTGATGATATCCTCATCTACAGTAAAAATTGGGAAGACCATTTGTAACATGTAAAATAGGTACTCTCAATTCTAGAATAACATTAGTTATATGCCAAACCTTCCAATTTTACTTTTGGAGTTCATGAGGTTGAGTATTTGGGTCATATGGTTTCACATGAAGGAGTGAAAGTGGATCCTAAAAAAATGCAAGCAGTGGTGGACTGGCCGGTTTCTAAGACACTCAAGCAACTAAGGGGATTTATAGGGCTAATTGGTTACTATCGCAAGTTTGTCAAATATTATGGTAGCATTGAAACCCGACTCACCTCTTTGTTGAAGAAATACTCCTTCTAGTGGACTGATATAGCTATAAGGGCATTTAAATAATTGAAACTGGCTACGTGCACCACTTTAGTGTTGGCCACTTCTAATTTTTATAAGAATTTTATGGTTGAATGTGATGCATCTAGATATGGTATGGATGATGTGATCATGCAAGAAGGTATAAATTTTGCATTTTAAAGTCACCAATTAAATTTTAAAAATCAGCTCAAGTCCATCTATGAGAAGGAAATAATGGCCATTCTGCACACAGTCAAACAATGGAGACCTTATTTGATGGGTCATCACTTTCAGGTAAAGACTGATCATGATAATCTCAAATATTTTTTGGAACAATGGTTGTCATTATAATAACAACAAAAATGGGTAACTAAGATGTTAAGCTATGATTTTTAAATACTCTACAAGAAAGGAAAGAAAAATGTGGTTATAGATGCACTATCCCAAAGGGATGAATCAGTTGAGGCATTGTTATGTGCCATGACCATTTGGTAAGTAGATTGGCTAGAGGAAGCAAGATCAAAATGGGAAAATAACATTGCTACTGATCGTTTGATTTAAAATCTTTAGCAAGGTTTGGGTGGATTTGAAAAATTCACATGGAAGGGTAATGCATTATGGTATAAAGATAGATTATACCTATGTAAGAATTCTCTTCTCAAACAAAAATTCCTTTAGGAACTTCATGTAACTCCACTTGGGCGTCATTTAGGATTTTTGAAAACCTATCATAGAATCAAGAAGAATTTTTTTTGGGAAGGACTCAAGGAGGATGTCCAAAAATATGTGTCTGAATGTATGATTTGTCAATAAAATAAAGGTAAAACCATCAAAACCCTAGGTCTTTTACAACCTTTATCCATCCCTATCCAACATTAGGAAGAGGTGTCTATGGATTTCATTACATGGTTACCAAGATATGATGGTCAAAATTTTATCATGGTTGTTATGGATTGTCTCAATAGGTATGCTCATCTTTGTTCTTTATCACAACACTATTTTTCTAGTCTAATAATTTCTACTTTTCTCAGTATAGTTCAAAAACTACATGCTACTCATAAGATCATTATCAGTGATAGAGATCCCATTTTCACTAGTAATTTTTGGACCAAATTATTTACATGTTTGGACACCAAGTTGGCTCATAGCTCATCCTATCATCCTCAATTAGATGGATAAATTGAGGTAGTCAACAAATGTCTAGAAAGATATCTCCATTGTTTTGTTTCTAATAAATAGGATAAATGGGTTCATTTGTTACCACTTGTTGAATGGTGGTATAGTACTTCTGTTTATAGTTCTTCCAAAATGTCTCCCATTGTGGCCTTGTATGGATACCACCCTTCGTCCATTACTTTAACCTTGAAGGTCCATCCTAAGGTTTGTGTAGTTGAGAAACATATTCACCATCAACAGGAGGTCCTTGCAATTTTGCATGAAAATTTAGCTATGGAATAGAATTGCATGAAGTAACAAACATATCAACATAAGAGTGGAAGGAATTTTGACATTGGTGATTGGGCCTTTATTCACTTGTATCTGTATGCATTAAAATATGCTCACCCCATTAATTTTAATAATTCTTGCTAATTTATCTTAATTCATGTATTTCCTAGTTATACTAAACTTTGGCCCAATACCCATACCCATTCCTACATGCCATAGAACCTTTACCCCATCCTAAAACCAATTAATCCCTTCATTACAAATCTAATAGATACTAATACCTACTAACCTACTCCCTAATCTCACTAACCAATTTTAAATTCAAGAAAATCCCAACTACCCAGCCACCACCTTACACTAGCCTTCCCTAAACACTCAAACCCTATAGGGAGATTTACAGAATTGGAGGATTCCAAAAATATCTCCAATTTAGCCCCCTTCCTCTAGATTTTTTCTATTCTATAAATTTACATGGAATTAAAATTTCCATGGAAATTCCTCAACTATAGATCTTAATGGCCCCAAATTTAAATTTGGACCATAGATCTTCCCCCCAGTATGCCTATAAAACTAAACCATTCCTCCATTCTCAAGACTAATGAACAAGTGAATGAAATCTTTTAAGCAAGACATTTATCATTCTCATCAAGCATCCATACTAGAATTCAAGCACTCATAAAGCCATTGTCCAACATCCATAATTCTTTTGGAAGCTATTGTCAAGCAACAACAAGCAATCCAACAAATCAAAGTTTTCAAACTCAATCACACAAGTTCAAATCCTGGAATGGAGTTATGAGAAGGTAAAGATGATGTTAAACAATCTTTATTAATTTTGATTTAATTTATCTATCATTTCCTATTGGTATCATTGATTTTGGGTGTGTATAGTCATTTGATAATATTTTGAAGAATCCCAAATTTGGTGCACATTTTGGTGACCACGGTGGGACATGCTCCCTTCTTTATTTAGGCTAACACTTTTATTGAAAGCATTTTAGGTGATTATAGGATTAAATGGATGTTGAATCAAGCTCAGATTTTCACTTTTTCATGTGTTCCAGGTGATCCGTAAACTCCACTGATAAACTCTAAGTGAAATTTTAAAAGTATGGATTCTGAATTTCTCAACATATAAGATGTTGGAATGATTAAATCTAATCAAAATCTGATCCAAATCAAGTTTCAAAACTGAAATAAAGGTGAAATAATGGATCACATTAAATATCCATTGAAACCGACAGATTTTTCAAATTCTTGATTTTATCCAATTTCTCGTAAATGATCAAATGAGTAATTTTTGCATTCTGATTAAAATCTGAATTATAATATGTAAATTAACTAAAAATGAAATGCAAAACAGAATTCAAAGATCAAAACATAGAAATTGTTTATGGGGTTCAGAATTCCTATGTCCCTGGGTTCGTATCAAATTGATCCATTAATTATTGCTAAATTTTCAAGCCAAAATAATACTTAAAAAATAACAAAAGATCACATCTCTCTGTAAAAATAGTGATCAGACCTTCGAAAGACCTTGGCTGACTCAACACGTCCTTCACCTTCCTAAATCACACGTAGAGGCTTCTCCAAAATCAAAATTGGAAACTTTTATAGCTCAAAATGGAATCACGAATTCTCCAAAATGGGAAAATTAATATACTGCATAGAGCATATCAAAATTATAATCAACTTTGTAGGTTACTCCGAAATCTGATTCGGCCTCTAAGGGCTTCAAAATGACCAAATATAACAAACTGGTCTATATTTTACAATACACAGTCGGCTTCCTATGTCTATTCAAGTAGATTCTCATCCCTTTTATAACACTTTGACCTCTATGGCTGAAGTGGTCAAGGCATTAACCTTTTTGATGGTAGGTCAAGGGTTCAAACCTGATGGCCTCCTTTCTAGGCACTTTGAAACTGCCGGTCTTCCTCCTTGAGTGCATTTGACTTTGTTTTGTCCCATATTTGCTGGGAATAATAGTTTACATGCTTAAAATAGATGAGTCAGTTCCCTTTTCAAATGAAAAGACTTAGGCACCAACTTAGGCTGCCATTTATACTTGGTCATTGCATGATTGGTGGGGTGACATGGCGGCTTGTGCAAGTTCGCCTTTGGCACCTTGTTTCAAAGTGACAAACATTTGAAAATTTCTCAAATAACATGTGAATAAAAACACCAAACCAATTTTTTTTTCCATGTGTCAAATGGATATTGGTCTACTTGACGTGCCCTCATTGCGCTACATCATCTTACGACACCACATTTTCCCTGTCGAACTAGAACTTCAACAAACCATATCTTTTGCATACGGTGTCCGTTTTGCGAACCGTGAAAAGTGATGGAAAGCTATCGAAGAGCTCTAAAATATAAAATTGGTTTCATCATGATTTGGAAACTTTTTATAGAATGAACTCTAGATCACCAAGCAAGTAGTAAGATTGCACTATAAGTGGTGATATTACAGTCATGGCATTATTACTTTGTGTGGTGATATTATAGGTTAAGACATTAATGATTAGGGGTCAAGTAGGGTTTTAGGTTTTGAAAATACTGTGAATTTTTAAGTCATGAGATTGGTTTGTTAGTAGTGGGATTGATGATTCCAGTGGTGGTATTGTGGTTCCTCATAGTAAGCCTTAGATTTTGAGACCCTTTGTATTAATTTTATGCTTGTCTTCAGGGGTGTTATTTTCTATGTGTAGGATAGGTGGTGATTTATTAAAAGGTAATCTATCTAAACATATTCAATAATCTCGTGACATCTTAAATAATGAGGTTGTTCTATTAATAGTGATATTACAGGGCCAATAGCGATATTGCTCAATTTAATAGTTTAGTCTAGAATATAGAGTGTTTTGATAATACTTTACCTCTATAGGTTGTTTGTCTCTTATTATTTAATATATGTGAAGGGTAGAAGGATTTATTTTGAGCTTAGGTACATTACCTCTTTTTACACAATCCCATCATTTCCTTGTAGCATTGTTGTTTTGATATTAGCATAAGGGGATATTGGCATAGGTAAAAAGATAATTTATGCACCTTAGTATTTTGTTGGTCTCATTTTAGATTTGTGATCATAGAAGGATAATTTTTTAACCATTTGATAATCTCATGATTCTTTGAGTGGCGATATTGACTTGGTACTAGTGGGGTTATTATTCTCAGTCATGATATTGCATAGTCATCAAGAACTGGTAAAACCCTACCCCTTTTATTTTTGATCTATCATTTATAATGTTTTTAGGTCTTGATCAGTAGGGAATTAAAGGATTGAAGGATATAAGTCTCAAAACATTCCCTTTTGGCTAACAAATTTTCTTGTAGACATTCCTTCATATAGTCAATTTACATCTCATTCATATCTAAAAGTCCACTTATAAAGGGTACTTTCTATCTTGTAGGGTCTTGTTAAGGCACAGAGTAAAGAAGACTATTGGAGACTTATCCTATAAATTATTTTAGTCACACCCTACAATATCGTTACTAACACAATCATGGGATTGCCTTGCAACTAGAGGGATTGCCATCTTGAGTCATGACATTTTAGTTTAGCATAATTAGGGCTAGTTTTAGACTTTTACAATATTTTGGTCATTAATAATTATATTTAAAAAAATCCTTATAATTATTTGTAGTCTAATAGACTTATTTTTAGTATAGACTTAGGTATTTTATTTTAGTCTTACAATATTGTTATTAGGATCTATTTTTTAGTAGCAGGTTTGTTAGTAGTAATAGTGATATTATGTGACTGTTACAGTTATCATAGCAGTTAGATGACAATCCCACCATTATATTTTTGTGATATTTCATCTAAGTTGTGATATTATGCATTTTGGTTGTGATATTGCCCTATGTACTCATGGGGTATTAGAACTTAAGTTGCTAACCTTTTTCTTGTAGGATTTTGGGGATTTTTGCACCCTTATTAAATATTTGACCTTTTGTGATTGTAGGGAAGGGTACCACTTTTGATATTTTTGCTTTAAGAGTTTATTATACTTGAAATTTTTTTGATGTAGATAGATCATTGGCCTATTTGATTACCTGTAAATACTTTTTTACTTGTGTGTGTTTTTTTTTGCTTGCAAATAATTTGTCATATTATGCAAAAGCTCACATAGGTAATTAGAAGTGGTTAATTAATTATATCATGTGTTTGATTATTTTTTGAGCCCTCCCTTAGGATAACATGTGACATAGATTTCATCACCATACACATGGATTAGTTTATAGGGGTTAGTGTTATGGATTTCACCACCATGCTCTAACCACACTCCATGTTTTGGCTAAGTATAGCAATCAGGAGAGCTATCATTATGGCCTAAGCAGAATTCCCCATAAAGGGTTTTGTGGAGTGAAGGGTGATCAAGCTCATATACCTAGGGTAGTTAGATAACCTCTTACATAAACTTGGGCCCCAATGTACCATCGTGTATATCAAGGACTCCCCTAGATCTTATTGGCCATTTTTTGGCCCACATACCAATTTTTGCCTAAGTAGGAGAAGATAGACTTTCAAGCAGGAAATGACAAGTCTTTAGAAGACTTCATACTTTTGATAGCCCATGACTTAAATGTTTTTATAAGTTTTAGAGTTAAAAATCTCTGAAGTAGTAAGCAATAAGGTGTTAAAGACCTAAAATGGTCTTGAACAAAAGGCTTCAGGTTATCTCATTAAGAAGTCTTTGGGTTTTTCAAAGGAGACAACTTTGGGTTTCTTAGGTAGCACAACTTATTTCACTTCATGAGTAATCAGTAATGATAAGTCTAAAGTAATTAGAAGGGCTTGGAAAACCTGATTTGGTTTGGGTAGTGTATTTTGGGTTCTCCAAGGAGCACTACTTAATTACTTCATAAGTTGTGAGCAATCAGAAACTTGAAATAAGTAATGAGACATCAAAAACTTGATTTAGTCTTAAAAGTGCTTCTCAATTGCTCAAAAAGATAAGCCAAGGCAAAAAGTTCAAAGTAAGTAAACTTGGAAAACCTGAATTACTCTGCATAGAGTAAATTAGGTTTCTCCAAGTGATTTAATTAAAAATATTGATAAGTAAAGGATATGGGAAAGTTCAAAGTTGGAGAGATCAAAGAACCTGAATTACTCTACATAGAGTAAATCGAGATTGTTTGAGTACTTGACTTAAGCTTGGTCCAAAAACACAAGAGCCATGATCAGACAAATGAAAGGATACCATGTGGTGTAAGATAGAGTAGAAAGGACCAATCAACAAAGGACATGTGGCATAAGGATGACCAATGAGCATGGGAGAGTCTAAGCAGTTGGTAGCTAGAAATTTATGAAGGCTCTCATCCTTCAATATGGTTTTCTATAACAAACAACCATCCAAATGTAGGAATAACATGGGTCAGTTTAAACTCCCAGGCATGGAGGCCCACATCCTTCTTCAGACATGACATGCAAAAGTGAAAGATGCCATACTATTTTAATGCAAAGATAAATGCAGACATGCCAAGAAAAGATGTCTAGCTACTCGTAACATGACTTCTCTCAGCTCCACCAAAAGAGACTTGAATGTGAGAGTGGCTCATGAAGGTTGTGTGGTGATCTTGGGTGACATATTTCATGACAAATAATGCTGACATCAATGGCCATCAATAAATTCTTCTCTCTTTCCATGTAGCTCTCTCTCTCTCTTCCCATTCTCTATAGATATTACGTGACTTGCCTTTATAATGGTTCCTAATTTTTAGACATTTTTTATCTTCTTAGGAGATGGGATGTTCTTAGAGATATCAAAATATATGCTTAGCTAGTTAAGCTTGACCCTACCAAGCATTTGTAAGAACCACCTCTTATGCATTAAAGGATTTTTCTTTGCATGTCTCTTGCCTTGGACTTATGTCTGTTGAGTTACATATTATGGCATCGCATGAAAGAGAGTCTTCCTCATCCATGGTCCTCTTTTCTGACCTTGTTTAAGGATTTTTCATTGTTATTTTTAGGTTTGGTTAAGTGTTCTTTCTACCATTAATGTGAATTTATAGCGAGTCTTATAACTCATCTCCATTTTCATTCATCTCTTCCTTGAACCTCCTCCATGAAACATATATGCAACTAGCTTAATCTTGAGGTTGTGTAATCCAATATTGTCCTCTATAGAATTAGTGTGGGTTCAAGCTTATGGGATTTTCCTAGTTTAAATTGGTGAATCACCTGGTTAGCCTTCTTAAGAGCTCTTTTTCCCATGAATGTTTTATTTTAGTAGTAGTTTAGGTGATCCACCAAGAGGAACTAGCCTCTTTAAAAATCCTAGAGGCTCAACCTCACCATAGGACACTCACATCCTAAGGTTGTTCCCATGCTTATAGCCCAATGTGGGAGAGCCTAAAAAACTCTCCCACAGGGATGCAATTCCATGTTATAACAATTTTGGCACACCTGGTGGGACTAAGGTCCAAAGCAATGGAAGGTTTTTTGGTGTTGTCTTTCCACTTATCAACCTTTGGAGGCATTCAACAAAAATCAATTGTGACTTTGAGCATCTATCATCTAGTTTTGCCTAATCATCATTATTTGCTTTTGAAAGCAAGTATTAGTACCATTGGTGACTCCAAATCAAAGATCTTGGTTATGAGTAGACCAGGGTTGTCTCTTTGAAGTTTTAATCAGCTCTTACTTGACTTATGAGGCTAACATGAACATCTATGGTGAATATTCCTATTATTCACCTCCTTATCAGTAATCCCAATATGATCCATATGAGCTCAATCAACACTACCAAGGTTTCTATCAAGGCTATGATGAACCTTGGCAAGTTCCTCATGATCCATATATGTAGGAGTATTGCCCTAATCATTAATATGAACAAGCCCATAAAAATATTGCTCCTCATCAACCCTATCATGAGCCATCTATACCAAGACTTAGGAAAACTTTAGTGAGCCTTGACAAGCATGCACTAGAGTTGTGCTCACAAAAGTGTTATGGCCAATATGTTCCCCCTCAATAAATACATTATGTGAGGGATTCATTACAGTAAATCAAAATAGAATGGGCATTTGTTGAGAGATAAAATTGGAGTAACCTTACTGGTGACATGATGGATATATGTGATTACATTTAGAGCATTGAGAACAAATTTGAAGGACTTGAGGAATAGTAGGGCCAACCCTTCCAACCTTTTATGCCTACATATACACCTTTGTAGCCTTCTTATGTGTCACCCATTCCTCCTCAAGTGACCAATTCAAGTGTTCCTTCAAATATTCCAAGTTCATCATATGTTCTATATTCTTTTCCTTCTTGGAAATCTATCCAAGGAGGTTGTCAAAAAAATGAAGTGTTTATTATGGAATAGCCTGTTGTTTGGGTCCAAAACTTCATCCCTCTTCAAGAGCCTTCTTTTGTTCCTGATCACCTTAAGGAGGAGCTATTTCAAGAGAATATAACAAAGCAAATCAGAGAGTTAGAATTAAAGGCAATGAGAGAAGAATAAAGGCATAATCAACAGATGAAGGTAGAACATCTACCTTTCCCATCTTGGAGCCAAGTCATGTAGCCAAGTAGATCAAAGGTATTTCAAACCCTATCCCTCCCTCATCAAGAGTCTCTATCTTTTCCATCTTGGAAATTTATTCAAAGTAATGGGCAAAACAAAGAGGTGGTGATTCTTGAAGTCAATCAAGAAGCCTTGTAGCCTCCACTCCTTTCCCCTCAAAAGCCTAGATCTTTCCTTCATGGAGAGTCATTCATGAAGTGGAGAATAAGGAATAAAAGGTGGTTGTTCCTTGCACATTTCCATCCTATAAATTGGTTTAGCCAATTCAAGAGAAGAAGGAAGAGGAGGTGAAGGTGATCAAAGTAGAGCAGCTTTAAGAACCAAATCAGGAACCTATGGGGATGCATCCAAAGAGGCCGAGGAAGAGAATGTCATCAATAACTACAAGGAAGAAATCACCATAGGGTCCCCCCTTGGTCTAAAAAAGATCAATGCAGCCTTCTTTAATGAAGGAGAACATGTTGAATATTCTTTTGTAATTGTGCATGAAGTGGAGTGCACTATTGAGGATGAAAAGCTACCACTTTATGTGTTGAATAAGGGGGATAAGGCTATCATTTACTTGAATGATCTTCCACATGATGAAGAGGATGAGGAAATGAATGAAGTCACTAATCAAATTGATGAACTTATGGAGCAGCTAGAGGTTCTCAATCAATTAAGAGGCTCAGTTGAGGACTTGTTTGAGATCTTGGGAGTTGGTTATGTTCTTCTCCAAGGTAACTATGGTATGATTGCATCCAAGGAGAGTATCTTTGTTAAGCAGATCAAAGGGGATGGAGTGGGAAATCTTCAAAATCTACCACCTTAAGAATTCATTGCAAATATGGACTTGTTTTAGATCTTTAAAATAGGCTATCAACTCCTTGACGAGCCTAAAAAACATGAGATAATGAACAAATCTAGTATTATTGAGGAAGTCATAGAAATAAAAGAGGTTTACTTGGTTAAACCACCATTAGAGGCAATAGTTAAGGATCCATTTGAAGAGCTTGAGACCCTCTAGATTCATATAGCTAACCTTTTTAGAGCTACCTGGTTCTTATTGAACATGGTGATGGAAAAGCTGACAGTTACAATAAAGAAGAAGCAATCATCAAGGCCAAGGGCCAAGAAGCTGCATGTATTTTTCAATCCTTTGTACCATAAGACAAGGGAAGTATCAATCTTTCATTTTGATCTAGGATGAAATGGGTACATAGTTTTAGGATGTATATATTAAGATTAGTTTTTTTCTAATTCTTCCAAGTGCTATTTCAGGCACATTTGTTAGTTGTCTTTGCTTTATTCTAGGTTAGCTTCTTTTCTTTAAGTGCCTTGGCCACTTTATTTTGTTTTTTTTGTACTATCCTCATTGCTTCAAGAGGAAGTTTTAGCAAGGGTTAGCTTTGTATCTAGTTTTAGCTAGCATTGTCAAAAAAAATAGTAACTCCATGCCCAATGGACTAGGCAAGGCAAGTGAGCTGGGTTATGCAAGAATAGTAGTCATGCTTCCCTATGAGTCACCAAAAATGTTCACCATTTTTTGGCCCACATACCAATTTTTGCCTAAGAATGAGAAGATAGACTTTCAAGTAGGAAATGGCAAGTCTTTAGAAGACTTCAAACTTTTGATATCCCATGACTTAAATGGTTTTATAAGTTGCAGAGTTATAAAGCTCTAATGTAGTAAGTAACAAGGTGTTAAAGACCTAAAATGGTCTTGAACAAAAGGCTTCAAGTTATCTCATTAGGAAGTCTTTGGGTTTTCAAAAGGAGACAAATTCAGGTTTCCTAGGCAACACAACTTATTTCACTTCATAAGTAATCAGTAATGATAAGTTTGAAGTAAGTAGTGGGACTTAGAAAGTCTGATTTGGTCTGGGCAATGTATTTTAATTTCTCTAAGGAGTACTACTTAATTAGTTCATAAGTTGTGAGCAGTCAAAAACCCAAAATAAGTAATGAGACATCAAAATCTCGATTTGGTCTTAGAAGTGCTTCTTGGGTTCTCAAAAAGACAAGCCAAGGCAAAAAGTTTGAAGTAAGTAAACTTAGAAAACCTAAATTACTATACATAGAGTAAATTAGGTTTCTCTAATTAATTTAATTAAAAAACTTGATAAGTAAAGGATATGGAAAAGTCTGAAGTTGAAGAGATCACATAACCTAAATTACTCTGCATAGAGTAAATCAAGATTCTTTGAGTGTTTGACATAAACTTGGTCCAATAATATGAGAGTCATGATCAAGTGAATGAAAGGCTACCATGTGGCATAAGCTAGACCAACAAGGGCCAATCAACAAAGGATAAGTGGCACAAGGATGACCATTGAGCACGAGAGAGTCCAAGTGGCTAGTAGCTAGAAATTTATGAAGGCTCTCATCCTTCAATATGGTTTGCTCCTGACAAACAACCATCCAAATGAAAAAACATCATGGGTCAGTTTGAACTCCCAAGAATGGAGGTTTATGTCCTTCTTTAGATAAGACATGAAAAAATGAAAGATGCCATACCATTTAAATGCAAAGATAAATGCAATTTACTAGGAAGAGATGCCTAGCTACCCACAATGTGACTTCTCTCAGCTCCACCAAAAAAGACTTGAATACATGAGTGGCTTAAGGAGGTTGTGTAGTGATCTTGGGTAACACATTTCATGACAAAGAAGGATGATAACAATGGTCACCAATGAATTCTTCTCTCTTTCCATGTAGCTCTCTCTCTCTCTCTCTCTTCTTCTTCTCTATATATATCATGTGACTTGCCTTTGTAATGGTTCCTAGTTATTAGACATTTTTTATCATCTTGGGAGATGGGACACTCTTAGAGATATCACAAGATATGCTCAGCTACTTAGGATCAACCCTACCAAGCATTTGTAAGAACCACCTCTTATGTAATAAATGATTTTTCATTGCCTTTCTCTTGCCTTGGACTTGTGTCTATTGAGCTACGTACTATGACATCGTATGAAGGAGATTTTTCCTCATCCATGGTCCTTCTTTTTGACCTTGTTTAAGGATTTTTTGATTCTATTTATAGGTTTGGTTGAGTGTTCTTTCAACCATTAATTTGAAAGTCTAGTGAGTATTATAACTCCTCTCCATTTGCATTCATCACTTCCTTAAACCTCCTCCATGAAATATTTATGCAACTAGCATGATCTTGAGGTTGTGTAATCTAGTATTGTCCTC
Organism: Torreya grandis; assembly: GCA_037957365.1. Lineage (NCBI taxonomy): Eukaryota > Viridiplantae > Streptophyta > Pinopsida > Cupressales > Taxaceae > Torreya > Torreya grandis. The sequence continues at coordinate 1,888,441 of JARHVA010001230.1, forward strand.
TACAGAATTAGTGTGGGTTCAAGCTTATGGGAGTTGCCCATTTTAAATGGGTACATCACTTGGTTAGCCTTATTAAAATCCCTTTCCCCCTTATAACCCTTTTCCCCATGAAAGTTTTATTTTATTAGTAGTTTAGGTGATCTATCGAGAAGAACTAGCCTCTTTAAAAATCCTAGAGGTTCAACCTCACCATAGGACACCCACATCCTAAGGTTGTTCCCATGCTTATAGCTAGAATCAGGAGAGCCTAAAAAAATCTCCCAAAGAGGTGAAATTCCATGCTATAATAGATCTTTTTATAAACCTTAGAGTGGGGGACTTTGGCCATAACAGGTATTCCACTACCGGTATCAGTAACAACACCCAAGTGACCAACAAGTACAAGCAAGATCAAGAGGGTTTGGTCAATTCTGTAATAGGTCACCAACCTATAACCTCACTTATGTAGTAATTTCATGGTTTGGACATCATGTTATACTCATATATGGTTTACTAACTTAGGATTGTATGTGTGAGCATTGTTTGTGTGTTATGCCAAGACCCATTTTGTTTGATAGCTGGGTTGACCACCCCCTTGGTTTTGCATGTATACCTTAACAAACTATATAAGATTGCTTTTATCCACCCATAATTATCATTTATTCATCTCTTTACTTTTATCCCATCATACCTTTTTATCTTGATCATCCATATTCTATCCTCATAACATTTACCTTAGCTCACACCCTTTTCAATTCATATCACCTCCTGCTTTCATCCTAATACAATCTATTCTCCTTAACAAATTTTCGATCAAATATTTTGACCATATTATACCTCCATAATTATACTATATCATCCCATAGCACCATTTGTGTGAGCACCTATTTCATATCATCCCATTGTGCCATATCTTTTTGTTGATCATCTCACTTCTCCATCCTCTCTTATGCATATCATCTTCACATTTTCATCCTACATACACTTCATATGATTTGCCTCACTTAATACCATCACCCTTCCACATACTTCTTTGTACATTTTAATTATATCCTTATTACATTTTCATCCATCCTACACATATCCTTTCACCTAATATCCATCCCATAGTGGTTTGACATATATATCTTTTTCATCTCATATCTATATCTCATCCATCTCATATCTTTACCCACACCTTATATCCATCTATACTTTATTAATCTCATACCCTTGTGTATTTGATCATGCCTTTTCCATCTCATAACCTCGTATATTTGATCACATATTATCCACATCTTGTCCATTTCTTATCCTTATTTATCCATTCGATCACTTGTCTTATATTGACCATCTCTTACTACCCCATATATGGTATCTATCCATATTCTACCCACCCTCTCTTCATCCTCCATTATATTTTCATCTCATATCTATCCCCTCTTTTCCCAATCCATACACATTGTATTAAACCAAAATATTTACCTACACCCATAGTCTCACCCTTCACAATTTTATGGATTCAAATATCCCCCTTTTTACATCATATCTAGTGTCCATTTTCGTAACCTATCCCCCATATTATAATTATATCATCTCATCTTGTCCTCATAGTTCATCTATTATTTATCCTTTCATCATCCCATTTTGTCATAATCTAGTTATCACATCCACTTATTTCCATCCCATCTTGTGATTACTTTATCATATCATCCTACCTATATCATCCATCTATCATAGTCTCATTCCTCTATCATCTTCATTATACCTATATAGACTCCTCTCCCATGTCTAATCCCATATATATTATCTTAATAATACACCATCTTCACTATATCTATATAGTTCATCCCTTTTATAAATTACTTTGTCCACCTAGCCTATTCATCCACCCATTTGTTCATTAACTCATCATAATCCTCCTATAATTATTTTAATTCTCCCTAATCTATATTTCATAACAACTATCCATTCATCCATTTAAGTCCACCTTTCATCACTATCACTTACATTTTCTATATATATATATATAATCATATTTTACATCTAGCCACCCAAAACATCCATATAATCTACTCCACTCTATCCTTATATCATCATACCTCCTTATAAATAGTTCATCCACATAGTCTATATTTCATATATCCTAATCACGTGTCAATCCAGCTCTGATATTTTAGTGTTAATTTGACCACTAGTCTTTGTCATTGATCATCCCTCAGTTATTTATGCATCCTTCCATCCCATAATATCCCCACAATCCATCTCCTTTTGGTTAGTTTACCCATATAGTCCATCTTTCACATAGTTTAGATCCCTCGACTTGTTCATATATCATGATATCTTCTAGATATAGTTTACCTTTTCATGTCCCCCCATATCCTCTTCTCTCACATAATCATTTCATGCACATATCCTATCATTCATGTTTACTACCTATACCACCTTTTTATATCTTTCCCATATCATTTTATCCCATCCTATTTGATTACCAAGCCATAATCCATCCATAGAATTTATCCATAAATCAACTTGTATATATTCCTTACTATTTTGATCTTAATAATTCCACATCCTATATTGTATATCCCTTTCTTATCACTTATATATATATATATATATATATACATCCTTTTATGCACCATCCATAGTCACCCTTCATCCATCTCATCTTTGCCCATCTGGGTCCTTCACCCCCCCAATTCATCCATCTTGAGTGATAGTTTTTGTCCAACCTCTCACATCACATTTCATACATCACTATCATTCACTCCCCTCATCATCCTTTCAAAAATTATTTTTTGTCTAAAATCTAAAATTTTAGTGGTATCCCATCTCTCTCAAATCATTAGTCATCATCTTATCTTGGCTTGAAGTTATCATTATACAAGGCCTTATAAGATATCAATCTAGCACCCATCACTATATTTATCCCTATCATGTGTCTTTGTACCCTAACACCCATCATTTTATCCAATTGGTAGTTGATAAATTTATTGTATCCCATCATCCTTTTTAATCTTTACTAGATTGATTTCTTAAAAGACTTTATCTTTTTGGTAATTTTTAGTTAGTGCATGTATCGACATCCTTATCCTTGACCACTACTAGTCTAGTTTTTAGCCCAAAATAAGTATTTAAAACCCTCCCTCCTACCTCATCACATATCATCCTCTTAATCTTTCACCATGGTCATCCAAACCTGATCTCAACTCCACCTTAGATAAGGCTCTAGTCAAGACAACAATACTAGGGGACAAATAATGGATCCTAATCAGGAATATGAGGACTATCATATGGCATGCATACTCCTCGAGTAGAGAATGAGAGGAAAAAATCCTCCACAATGATGATGTATATAATCTCATCGACTGATATTTGTATGAAAATCATGATCAAGTACTAGCACAAACTATAGAGATTGGGGGCACCTTACCACCTACCTTTGATTACACCATTTAAAATAATATCATCCGCTCATTGAGACTAGAATCACCACATCGACATAACCATCCCAATCCTCAAGAAGAAATAGAAGTAGACCATAGTTTTATGAATGATGAGGAACAATAACCACCTCTTTTCAACAATCATACTGAGGCTAATAGGAGATGGGCTACCATCAAAGACCACTTGGATCAACTCACACAACAAATTAACCTCCTCTTTCATAATCAACAACCACCATCACCACAACACAAAAACACCAATAAAATTGACAATGTCAATAATCCCAATAATGCTAATAATAAAACTAACAACCTTAGCCATACAAATAATATTTTCAACAACACCCATCACACTCACATATCACAAGGTAGTCACAATCATATTACCCATCCTCTTGGGGACCCTGCCTTTGCCCAAGAGTGGAGGATGATGAAGGAAAGCCTCCAATAGATGGATCCTTGATCCCCAAGCCCTTAAGTATAGATATGAGGATTTTTTTCATTACCATTCTCCAAGTTCCTTTCCCCTCACAGGATCAACCAACAATAGATTACACTTGTGAAAGCAATAAATGCAGAAATAAATCAGATAGACAAGTAACTAGAATGATAAATAGCAAGAACAAGAGATACAAGAAACCACCTTGAAAACTTGTATTAAAAAACTCTTTACAAAAGGAATACAATTGAAGAAACTTCTTTCTTCCACACCTCTCCTAGATGTATAGATCTCTCACTAGATCTCTATTCCTCAAGAGCTCTCTCTCTCAAGAACAATCAACTCCAACAAACCTGGATTGATTCAATTCTATACTATTCTTCAACATACCAATTCTACAACACTTCACACAAAGCTAAGAATATCTAATTCTACATATAGAATTAGGAGACTTGAGCATGCACTTGCAACAAACAGTTAAGCCTCTTGAACAAGGGCTCTAAAAATAATAATACTAATAATAGAGACGCGAGCTTAAGACTACAACTTAAACTCATCATGCAAACACTCGCTTCTGTCCTTAGAAATAGCTTTCTGGACGCACAGGTAACTGACGCCGGTTCCTGCTGCTTGCTTGTGACCACCGCCGGCCGATCCACTGTCGACGTTGACATCTCTCCAACTGCATCTGACCGATGTCAGTCACTCCTAACCGACGCCGGTGTCTGTGTAGACCCAAACCTATTAAAGTGTGCTCCTTGGTGAAGCTTTTAGCTCCACACCCTAACAATCTCCCACTTGGAGATAAACAGCTGCACCAGTTCCTCTACAACAACATCTTCTAGCTCCTCCATCTTCAACTCAATCATGAAGACCAATAGAAGTTGAATAAAGATTCAACTTCTCCTTTATAACTGGCTTGGTTAACATATCAGCAAGATTCCTATCTGTATGGATCTTCTCCAGCTTCAACTCACCATCTTCCAATACCTGTCGTATGAAGTGATACCTTAGCTGTATGTGCTTTGTTCTTGAATGAAAGGCTGAATTCTTAGCCAAATGAATTGCACTCTGACTGTCACTATATAATCTGCAACTCTCATGCTCCCTACCAAGCTCATCCATGAACCGTGTCATCCATATCATCTCTTTGCTAGCCTCTGTGGCTGCAATATACTCTGCTTCTGTAGTTGACAAGGCAACAACCTTCTGCAACTTAGATATCCAGCTAACCGCCGTTCCACCTACAGTGAAAACATAACCTGTAGTGCTCCTCCTGCCATCCAAATCACCTGCCATATCTAAATCTACATAACCAAGTAGAGAAGTATCTGAACCTCCATAGCACAAGTGCCTACTGCTGGTTCCTCTCAGATATCTAAGGATCTACTAAACTGCTTTCCAATGTTCCTTACCTGGATTGGCCATATACTTACTTACCACTCCCACTGCTTGGGCAATATCTAGTCTAGTACACACTATTGCATACATCAAACTCCCTACTGCGGAAGAATATGGAACCTTACTCATGTACTCTACCTCATCATATGAATTAGGACATTGTTCTTTACTCAACTTAAAATGTCCAGCCAAAGGTGTGCTTACTGGTTTAACATCTTGCATATTGAACCGTTTCAACACCTTGTCCACATAATCTTCTTGAGACAATATCAACCTGTAATTTTTCCTGTCTCTCTTAATGCTCATGCCAAGGATTTTCTTTACTGCTCCCAAATCCTTCATAGCAAACATTTGAGATAATTTCACCTTAAGCTCAAAGATATCCTGCATGTGAGATCTTACAACCAGCATATCATCTACATACAATAATAGAATAATATATCTACCATTATCAAATCTCTTGAAATACATGCAATGGTCAGATTGACACCTACTGTAGCCATGCTCAGTCATAAACCTATCAAGTTTTAAATACCATTGCCTAGGAGCTTGCTTGAGGCCATACAAGCTTTTCTTCAATCTGCACACAAACTTCTCCTTACCTTTGACCTCAAATCCTTCTGGCTGTTCCATATAAATTTCCTCATCCAAATCTCCATGAAGAAACGCTGTCTTAACATCTAGCTGCTCAAGATGCAAATCCTCAAAAGCAACCAAAGACAATACAACCCTTATAGAAGTCATTTTAACAATAGGAGAAAAAGTCTCACCAAAGTCAATACCTAGCTTTTGCGCAAATCCTTTTACCACCAATCTGGCCTTATATCTCATCTGTCCATTCTCACCTTCTTTCAACCTGTAGGTCCATCTGTTCTTGAGTGTTCTCTTACCAGCTGGCAATTCAACCAAATCCCATATTTGGTTCTCTCTTAAGGAATCCAACTCCTCAACCATGCCACGCTCCCACTGACTCTTGGACTCCACCTATATTGCTTCTTCAAAACTCTCTGGTTCTCCACCATCAGTTAATAATAGATAAAATAAAGAAGGAGAATATCTAATTGGAGGCTTACTCACCCTTTCTGACCTCCTGATGGGTGTCTGAGACTCGTTCACAACACGTTGTCCACCCAAATTCTCTGACAGTGACTGACCTTAGTCACCTCTAGACTTGTTACTGGCCGACGCTGGTTCTGGCTGACTAACGCCGGTGCCTGTCCTACCGACGTCGGTCTCTGTATGGCCGACCTCGATTTTTGTTCTACCGACGCCGGTCCCTACCCTACCGACGTCGGTCTCTATGTTTTCCTGCAAGTGATTATTTCTTTTTCTCGTGAGCTCATATTGGACCTTCACCTCATCCAATTCACCATTGCTCTACTCAGATTGATTCAGCTTCCTTAGCTAATCACAATAAATCACTCTTTTATTGAAAACAACATCACGACTCCTAATTACCTTGTTAGTTTCTAGATTCCACAATCTGTAACCAAAATCATCTGAGCCATAGCCAATAAACGTGTACCTCATAGACTTAGCATCAAGCTTCTTTCTATTTTCTTTATCTATGTGCACAAAGGCTTCACAACCAAAAACTTTGAGATATGAGAGATCAACCTTTTTACTTGTCCATGCCTCTTCTAGAATACCACCATCCAGAGCTGTAGAGGGTCCTCTGTTAATCAGGTATATTGCAGTGTCAACAGCTTGTGCCCAAAATTGTAAGGGCAAACCAGCATGCAATCTCATACATCTTGCATGCTCCATTATTGTCTTGTTCATCCTTTCAGCAATTCCATTCTGCTGAGGTGTCCTTGGAACCGTCCTTTGCCTATGGATTCCATGCATATAACAATAATCTCTGAACTTATAACTGCAAAACTCACCGCCATTATCAGATCTCAGGCACTTCAATCTTTTACCTATTTCATTCTCAACCATAGCTTTCCAAATCTTAAAAGTCTCAAATACATCAGATTTTCTCCTAATACAATAGATCCATACCTTCCTTGTAGCATCATCTATGAAAGATACATAGTACTGTGATCCTCCAATGGAAGCAACCTGAGCTAGTCCCCACACGTCTGTGTGAACAAGCTGCAACTTATGCCTCTTCTTAGTAGACCCAGTCTTGAGAGAACTAACCCTTTTCTATTTTCCAAATACATAGTGCTCACAAAACTCTAGATCTATGCCTTTTAAATCTGAAAGCATACCTTTGGACTTAAGAATTTACATCCCCTTCTCCCTCATGTGGCCAAGCCTTGAGTGCCATAGTTTAGCATCCACATCTGAAGTAGATAATACAGAAGGAGATTTGTTAGTAACATAATTACACAAATAGAGAGTACCTTCTCTCTTACCTCTGGCCATAACAAGTGCACCCTTGGTCACCTTCCAAGATTCTGCTGTGAGAGTTACTATACAACCCTCATCCCCTAACTTTCCTGCAAAAATCAAATTTCTCTTCAAGCTAGGAACATGCATCACATCTCTCAACACCCATGTGTTGTTATTCTGTATCTTCAGCTGCACTTTACCTTTGCCAATTATTTTACAGGGCTCATCATCCCCTAGATACACTATTCCAAAATCTCCATGGATATAGTCACTAAAATATTCTCTGTTAGGGGTAGCATGAAAAGATGCACCAGAATCTAACACCCAAGATTTTATATTATTATGCAGAGAGAAAATTAAAGCATCTTGTGCAATACCTGCAACCTTGGCTTCTTCCTTTCCTTCATGCTGATTTTCCTCCTTAGGCTTTGACCAACAATCTCTTCTTATGTGCCCCACCTTTCCACAATTCCAGCATTGTGGCCTTCTGCCATTTCTGGATTTAGATCTACCTTTCCCCTTAGATTTGGATCTTGATCTGCCTTTCTTGCTCTTCTCTTTCTGCCTCCCCTTGCTCTCAAAACTTAAAGCATTCCCAGATGTCTCTTTTGTGCTTTTCCTACGAATTTCCTCATTCAAGATAACACTAACAACATCCTCTACTTTCAAAATATTTGATGCAGATGCAGTATTACTTACTGCCATTACTAAGCCATGCCAGCTTTCAGGCAAAGAACATAATATTAAAAGAGCTTTTATTTCATCATCAAACACTATATTGACTGAACTTAATTGATTCACAATTCCATTGAAATCATTCAGATGAGTAGAAACAGATCCACCTTCATTCATATGCAAATTAAATAACTGCTTCATAAGATATACCTTATTAGAAGCTGAGGGTTTTTCATACAAATTTGCTAACGTAGTCATCAACTCTACCGTAGACTTTGCCTGTGATAAATTAGATATCACAGTGGATGCTAGACTCAGTCTTATAGACCCCAGAGCCTTTCTATCAAGAACTTCCCATTCTTCATCCTCCATGTCTTTGGGCTTCTTTGCAACCCCACCTAATGGTAAGTAGAGATCTTTCTGATACAGATAATCCTCTATCTGCATTCTCTAGTGTTGGTAATTTTTGCCATTGAACTTTTCCATTCTCAGTTTACTTTCATCTGCCATTGCTTCTCCCACTCAAACAAAAATCCCTACAGAAACCCCTGTGAGAACCTGTAATCAATACGCACTACACAGATCTGAACCACCTGTTAGTGAACCTGAGCTCTGATACCACTTGTTGGGAATCAACCAATAATAGATTACACTTGTGAAAGCAATAAATGTGGAAATAAATTAGATAGACAAGTAACTAGAATGATAAACAACAAGAACAAGAGATACAAGAAACCACCCTGAAAACTTGTATTAACAAACTCTTTACAAAAAGAATACAATTGAAGAAACTTCTTTCTTCCACACCTCTCCTAGATGTATAGATCTCTCACTAGATCTCTATTCCTCAAGAGCTCTCTCTCTCAAGAACAATCAACTCCAACAAACCTGGATTGATTCAATTCTGTACTGTTTTTCAACATAACAATTCTACAATACTTCACACAAAGCTAAGAATATCTAATTCTACATATAGAATTAGGAGACTTGAGTATGCACTTGCAACAAACAGTTAAGCCTCTTGAACAAGGGCTCTAAAAATAATAATACTAATAATAGAGACGCGAGCTTAAGACTACAACTTAAACTCATCATGCAAACACTCACTTCTGTCCTCAGAAATAGCTTTCTAGACGCACAAGTAACCGATGCCAGTTCTTGCTACTTGCCTGTGACCGCCATCAGCCGATCCACTGCCGACGTCGGCATCTCTCCAACTGCATCTGACCAACATCAGTCGCTCCTGACCGATGCCGGTGTCTGTGTAGACCCGAACCTATTAAAGTGTGCTCCTTGGTGAAGCTTTTAGCTCCATACCCTAACAACAATCATATTACCCATCCTCTTGGGGACCTTGCCTTTGCCCAAGAGTGGAAGATGATGAAGGAAAGCCTCCAATAGATGGATCCTTGATCCTAAGCCCTTAAGTATAGATATGAGGATTTTTTTCATTACCATTCTCCAAGTTCCTTTCCCCTCACACTTTGAGGTCCCAAAATTCAAAAAATATCAAGGAAAAGGCGATCTAAGAGACCATGTGTAAGAATTCTATGTCACTTGCCATGAAGTAGCATACAAGGATGCTTATTTATTGAGGCTATTACATAAAAATTTTAACAAGGCTGACATTGGAATGGTTTATGCATCTGCCCAAAGGGTCAATCTCAAGATTTAGAGAGTTAACTAAATATTTTGTCAAGCATTTATCTTTCAATATAAAATATGACATTTCTATCATTGATCTTTATAACACAAAACAAAGTAGTGGGGAGAGCCTTGTCTACTTTATTTAAGGATGGAGTGGTTTGGTAAGCTGATTGAGGTATAGTGTACCTAAAAAGTAACTAGCCAAAATATTTGTAGATAATCTCAATATAGAGTTAATATGCTAATTAAAACTATAGTGTGTTAAGACTTTTGATGAGATGATAGAAAAAGGGATGCAGATCAAAAAATATCTTATTGAAAATGGAACCATAAAATTATTCTCATATAATGAGCACACTTCAAACACATAGAACTCCTTTTTAGGCAAACTTGAGGTCTTTAATAAGAACAAAAATGTTGTGGGTGATGGAGTGACTAATTCTAAAGTACAACATGTACAGATAATCTAGAAGGACCCCACACACCAACATGTCTCTACCATCAAAGTTTCATGAGACAAGCCTAAGCCTCACATAAGCAAAAGACCACTAAAAATCTTAGGAATTTCACTAGAGACATTCCTATAAACTTTAGTTGCTACCAACATGATTACTCTACTTGAAATTAGGTCGATAGATAATCATCAATCTAAACTTGATTGGTACCATGAAGACATGTTTTACAAATATCATTGGGTAAAGGGACATGATACTAAAAGTTGTATGTAATTGAAACAATATATCTAAGACCTAATAGAAAGAGGTGATATTAAGATTGAAGGGGAAGCATCATCAAATCAATTAATAAATCAACACCTAGGCATTTGTAAAGATCCTCTCCCAAAACATGAGCAGAGGAACTAGAGACCCCAACAAGACCAAGGTTAGGCATCATCTTCTAACTATGCTAATTATCATAATGTTACCTATCATTACATTAATACCATAAAAATATACAAAATACAAGAACCCATTCCACCTTCATCCCCCATCCTAAAAATAAATAGGGCTACAATCGATTGCATTATCACTACACAATGCAATAATATTGTGATTCCTACGACATCCCCTTAAGATCCTTTTGTCTCGTCTAGTGAACCTAGGGGGAATACTTATAATAAAACCTCAAATGGGTCTAATAAAACATATGATATTATTCAACAACTAGAAAAGACCCCTACCCAAATTTCCCTAATGGAGCTCCTCAAAACATTTGCTTTGCATAGGGAAATATTAAATCAAGTACTCAATGATCTAAAAGTGCCTAGTGACCTTGATACAAATAAATTATGAGCATTAGTGGCACACCTATCCCCTTCCCCACAACTCACTTTTAGTGCTTAGGATTTACCTCTAATTGTCCCTCATCGCAATTACCCACTATACATTAAAGTCACCATTTCTCATCACCATGTCTCCCACATCCTTATAGACACAAGATTAACACTTAATTTGTGTAACATGAACTTCCTAAAGAAGTTGGTATATTCTAAATCATAAATTAGGCCCACCCTTATAATGATAAAGGCATATAATGACAATGAACAACCATCAATAGCTTATATCTATCTTCTTAATGCCATGGGACCTGTGGTTCATCAAACCTTGGTACATGTGGTAAAATGTGGACATACTATACAACATATTACTTGAGAGGCCATGGATCCATGAGATGCAAGTTGTACCATCCACCCTCCATTAGTGTTTGAAGTTCCCTCATTTAAGAATGGGGATCACTATTCCTAGAGTTATCGATCATCATACATATTAGATGGATCAATTTGTACCTCCACATCTATACCACAACACTAAAAACTCCATCCTTAGTCCTACAATTGTAAAATAACTCTCTCCTGACTAATTGGAATCCACATCTACCCCAAAACTAGATCTCACCAAGCTAAAAATCATATCCATTAGATGTAGAGAATATGAATATAAAACCTTTTGCATCAGCCATCTTCCTTTATCTCCCCATAGCTATGGGTCCCCTAGTATAAAGAAGAGCAAAACCATCAAATATCAATTTGGGTCTATAGCCTTTGAAAGTGTAGGGTTTTTATATGATGATTACATTGAAGATGGGGATGGTTTTTGGCTCCTACCTAATCATCTCACCCAAGCAGAACTATCTCAAAGTCCACTTCATGACGGAGAACATGAACTACAAAGGCAAAGGACTAGGAAAATAGGAATAGGGCTGACTAGAGCCTAATATTATTCAATAAAAATCATCCAACTTTGTTCTAGGGTACAAACTATATGATGATGACCTGACCAATATCATTGTGGATTCTATTTTGACCAATGAGCAACCTCTCCCCGATGAGGACATTGAGACAGGCTCTATTTGTAGTCAATTTAAGGAGATAGTTTCCATAAACCTTTTCTTTGATACCACTATATCCACCATCAACATCTCCCTCTATTACCCTTCCCTTATTGATTAGGTTTCCAAATAGGATCCTACTTTTGATACATTTTGGAATGATGAGGCCATCTTTGAATACATGGGTCTAAGAGATTTTATGCCATCTAGAGACCACAAGAAAGGATTTTCCATCAATTTATGTGAATCAACCTATTTCAGAGAATAAGAATAGTCTCATGTCTAAGATGAAGGGGAATATTTAGAAAAAGAACCCTCTCAAGAACCAAGTAAAATCCTATCCATCCCCATTGTATCAGAAGATTACTTGGATATTGATATTGAGCTACTAGATGGATTCACATTCAACATATCTCAAATAAAATTACCCCCTTATCTAAAAGATCAATCACCCTCACTCATTGAGTATATGATATAATTAAACATTGAAACTAAGGAGAATCCCAAGACAGTAAAACTAGGAGCATCTCTCACTGCATCAGAGTATGAAATACTCGGTGAATTACTAAATGAGTTTATTGATATCTTTGTATGGAGCTACACTGACATGTTAGGATTGGATCCTTCACTAGTGGTACATCACCTTGTGGTGCACCCAAATGTCAAACCAATCAAGCCAAAACTATGTAAGATGCATCCAAAGGTGGCACTACTAGTTAAAGAAGAACCTTGGAAGTGGGGTTCATCCACCCCATTGACTATTCTAATTGGATATATAATATTATTCCTATTACAAAACCTCAAGGCAAAATCTAGATTTGCACTAAATTCTAAGACATCAATAAGGCATGTCTAAAATATGATTTCCCACTTCAAAATATCAATATGATCATGGATTCCACAACTGGATATGAGATGTTATCCCTCATGGATGGTTTCTCAAGATATAATCAAATCAAGATTGCCCTTGAAGATCAATATAAAACAACATTTATTACTCCATGGGGAACATTCTACTATCAAGTAATGATTTTTGGACTCAAAAATATAGGGGCAACACATCAATAGGCAATGACTATTATTTTCCATGATATGGTGCATAACATAGTAGAAGATTATGTTGATGACATTTTAGGGAAGTCTCGCTTATGATATGAACACCATACAGTTTTTAGAATAATTTTCAAGAGATTACATGAATATAAGGTAAGATTGAACACTAAAAAGTGTGTCTTTGGTGTAACATCAGTAAAAGTGTGTCCAATGGAATGAAGATTGCCAATGAGCCTTTGAAAGTCTAAAACAATACTTGGCAAAACCACCTATCTTATCTCCACTAGTTTTGAGAAAGCCTTTGATACTATATATTATGACTACATCATGTGCTATTGGTGCTCTCTTAGCCAAACATAATGACCAAGGAAGGGAATAAACCATTTATTATCTTAGTTAAACATTGATATCATATGAACTGAACTATACACCTGTTGAGAAAGCATGGCTAGTTGTGGTCTTTACATCATAGAAACTTTGGCATTATATGCTCAACAACCAAGATAAGATAATCACAAAAGTTGATCCTTTAAAGTATATACTATCCAAATCAATATTAATAGGGCAAATAACAAAATGGATCATGCTACTTAGGGAATATGATATAGAATATATTAATCAAAAATCCATCAAAGGGTAGGTTATAGAAGATCAACTAGATGAATCACCATTAGAATTTATTGAGCTAATTTTCAATATATTCCTAGATGAGTCTATCATGAATACTTTAGAAACAAAAGGATGGAAGTTATATTTTGATAGCTTGTTCACTACACATGGATCCTGGGTTGGCATCTTCCTGGTCACCCCTCAAGGTGATCTTATTCCTAAAGCATTCTACCTCACCTTCTCATGTACAAATAATATTTCAAAATATGAAGCCCTAATAGTAGGAATCCACCTCACTATCCAATGGAATATACAATATTTACAAGTATTCAAGGAATCATAACTGATTATCAAACATGTCAACGAGGAGTTTCAAATGAAGGATGGGAAATTGCTTCCCTATAAACAATTGGTGGATCAATTGAAGTCAAATTTTTATTCTGTCACATTTGAACAAGTTCCATGTAGAAGAAATAAGGTATCTGATTCTATGGCCACTTTAAAATCTCTCATTGACCTTCCTAAAGATGTCTTGGAGGGTAATTTTTTGATTGAACACCTTATTATCTCGACCCATCAGTCGTTGGCTCCTCTTCAAATTTGTGCAATTGATAATCTTGGTCTTCCTTAGTACCATGATAATATATTGGTAACTTCATGACAATATCCTTCCCCCAAACCTTAATTACCACCAACACAAAGCCTTCATCCATTGTACCACCCACTATATCATCCTTGACAACACACTCTATCGATGAGGTTATGATGGAACCCTATTGAGATGTTTAACATCAGGTGAGGTGACTCAAGCCATCAGGGAGATCCATGATGGTATTTATGAAGGGAACATTAGTGGAATGGCCTTAGCTAATAATCTCTTCTAAATAGGATATTACTAGCCAATGATGGAATAAGATGCTTTTTAGTACGTGTGAAAATGTATGGCTTGTAAAAAAAACATGGGAATCTTATCCACGTACCGACACATGAATTACAACCCATCATGAGTTCGTGACCTTTTTATATATGGGGCCTTAATTTTATTACAAAAATTAATCCTACTTCCTCTGATGAACATAAGTGTAGACACCAAAATTACATCACACACATGTGCGTAACTCTCTGTGTCGAAACCTTTTTGCCAAAACCCTTTTTAACCTATTTTTCAATAACAATAATTAACCTCCCTAACCCTTACTTTTACCCCTCACACTTTTAATTTTTTTAAAATAATTAATTAAGTTAATTAAAAACCTCTATTGCCACCTCACCTTATGACTAATTCTCACCTGATGAGCCACCTCAAGACCTGGTCCCCTCATCCTAACTACCCAATACTTATTCCCACTTCCAAACTAAATTCCTAATCAACTACCTCCTTTCTAACCTCTTATTTTTACCATTTTATAATGGGTGTCACACTTGGCATGAAGAACAATATAAAATAGGCCAAAAATAATAAGGTTTACCTATTCTAGGGTCACCGACATCGATCAACCCATGGCTAATGTCGGTGGGATCACCAACATTGGCAATATAAGCCAAATCTAACCTAAGGTTCAGGTTAAAAAAAATTAAGAAAATACATTCTTACTTGCATTCAAGCTCTCAACATTCTATTTTCAACATCCTTGCTTACTATCATCTTGTGTAAGTCAATCATGCTTAGAAACTGAGCTCTTAAGGACTAGTAACATTTGCTTATTCTCTTTGTTAGACATTTAAGTTCAGACTCCCTGATAAGGATCATCAATTTGGAACTTATCATTTAGAAACCACTATAGCTAAGTACATCATTTATTATGTAGGTCTTTTAAACATCTATTCTACTATCACTTTATATCTATTATGTTTTGCTTTACACACTTCTGACCAAACCCCTATGAGGGAGTTATAAATATTCCTCACTTGTTTCCCCTTAACTTGACACACCAAAGCTCTGACCAAATCTACTTAAACCATACTCTCTCTCTCATAAATCTCCCTAACCTCCCAGACCTGATCTAAACCATTTCTTAGACCTAAAAAAGCCTTCTACAAGCTCTTAGACAATTATTACCCCTACCAACCTTGAGAGCTTAATCAACATCAATCACCTTCACCACCGGCCTAAATAGCATAATCAATATCAGTCACTCCCCTACTAACATCGGTGACTGTGGATTTCTTAACCTCTCCAAAACCTATCCAAATAACTTTTAAAATACAAAGTACACCACCTACACCCTGACACTCTCTGTTGTACTCAGGTTGTGAATAATGGTAATATTATCTCTCTTTCACTCTATCTTTACCTTTATTCTAGTTATTTATTATTCTTTTGTCTCTCAAAAGTGGACTATCATCTCTAAGGAAGTTTCACACTTCCTAGAACAAACACATAGCTTGGCAACCCACTCATTTAACTACTAACAAACATCTTGTGGTAGTGTTTTCTTACTTGCAGGTAGTCCTCCCAAGCCAAAGAAGACTGCTCACAATGTTTGGATACAATGTGCAAACTAGTTCGGGTTCATTCTAATCACTTATCCTCACCATTCTTTTCTATTTTCCTTTAGACTTGAAATAGACAAAATTTAGTGAAACATTTTTGGCACGCCCGATGGGACCCTGGAGTTTTCCTTGGGTTCATTTCTTGTTTTAAGCATTCATATAGGTGCATTATAGTGAAAACTTCATTTCTTGCACTTCCTCCTTCTCTTTTCCCTTGAAACAAAAAACTCAATATTGTATTTTTTGTTTAAAAAGCTTAAACTAAAATTTTCATTCTTTTTTCTTTGCCTCTAAAAGTAATTTATCATTAAAAAAATAAGAGAGAATCTATTCTTTACTTGTTCTTGCATGTACATTAAGATAGTGAAATTCATACTCTATTCCTATTTCATCTCTATTTTCATTTAAATCTAAACATTTTAGATTTGGGTTTAAAACTTACTGCATTTCATTGTTTGCTTGTTGTATATTAACTCACGTAGTTAATTACAAGCATAGTGAATAAATTGTAGTGCACCTATGTTACACAACTAAATCACATTCACATAAACAAACATCTAAACTCACTTGAGAAAATGCCCATTAGGATTTTATCACTTGATGGATCACCTTACCCTACTTATCTATCCTACTTGGATTTCACCACCAAGGGGAGAACCCACTCCATTCTCTCACAGAGTATAAACTCTAGACATAAGGTATATTTTGGCTAAGTGGCCTGGCTTGGCTCTAGGTCCATGAAGTGTAGAGAGCAAACTCTTATAACAAGCCATGTACCTAGTCTAACATAGATTTCCTCTTGAGCACTAAAACTAACCTAAAACTTGATCTAGATTGCTTTCTAGTACCGTTGATAACCAAATTCTCTTCTCACTATCTGATTAAGGCATAAGCCAACATGAGACTTAAAAATTAATCTCTAAGACTTAATAGTTGCTGACTATATGTTCTTTTTCTACTTTTCTTTTACCTTCTATATTTTGGAGTTAGTAAGGATGTTTTCCTATTGATTCATAAAGTCAATACTATTTCTAATACTCAGTTTGTATAACCTATTATCTCAAGTTTTTTGAGTGTTCTTCCTTCTTACATAGACCTCTTACCTAGTTTCAATTTTTAATTTCTTAAAACATCAGATTTTCCATCTTTCAGGTATCACAGTGATTGACATCAGTTAACCCTATCAGCATCAATAGATTTTACTTACTGATATTGGTTAATCCATTAATTTTAGCAAACATTTTCTACTGACATCAGTCAAGTGACTGACATTGGTGACTGTAATTTCATCTTCTCAAAAAATCAAGCTAATATAACCCACTTACCCACACTCAAACTTGATTTTTCATTATTCTATTTCTAATACAAGGTAATAAGACTATTTATACTTCCTCTTGCATGGTATTGACACGAGCTCAAGCCAAAATTCTTGCTGATTATGTAAGCCAACAAACACTTCCACCTTCCCTTCTCACTTCTAATTCTATCATGGAGCATACTTTAGATACAAAGCATACTCCTAGCCCCAACCAAATTCTCATTGTACCTGAAGAAGATTAAGATTTTTCTAAATTTCTTGGTCACAATGTGGCAGCCCTTCAGCATTACCTTGTTATGACCTGAACCTGTAATTCTTCAGGTGACCCAATCTATGGTATGCCAACCTCTCTAATGGAGACAACCTCAGTTTCAATTTCCTACACTATTTTCCTCATGGTTACCCAAACCACCACTTCAATGAGTAACCCAACTATAAATAATGTCCAAAGTGTAGCATCTCCAACTACCCAATCCCACATAAACCCTGGTGTTACTTCCCTACTTTCACAACCACAACTAATTTAGTCAAGTCACACCCCATTCCAAAATTTAGTAGTACCTATTCCATCTACCCTCAAACCTATAATTACCTAAGTTATGACTCACCTTGCATCCAGTCTAATCATGCCAATAATCTAACCTGCAATAACAACAACTAACCAAGGCATAGTCTCTAACCCAATAGGACAAACCCCTTTTATTTTCATACCTTAGCCTATGACTCATTATCTTTATGTTGCTCTAACACAACCTCAGTTAATTATGTCATATGCTCCCTCTACTTCCTTTCAGCTTCCCTATAACTTAGGAGGTATCCCCCAAACTAATGCCCCTCCAGACCTTATTAAGATGTTGATGGACAAGATGTTTAATCTAGAGACATCCATTTCTATTTCAAAGAATGTGTTATCTTATGATTAGATATGTAATGAACTAATCCATTCTTATATGCCTATTCACCCTTATCTAAGCCAATGGGAACGCCTTAAATTTACTCATTTCTAGAGTAAAGAGGATCCACAATAACACTTGTGAGAATTTAGACATGATTATTATTTAATAGGGCATGATGATTCATTACTAATTCACACTTTTCCTATGTCTCTTTCAGGTGCTACCTTAGATTGGTATAGCTCTATTCCTCAGCATTCCCTTTTCTCATTTACCCAACTCACACAAATATTCCTAGACCATTTCTCTATTAACATTTCTAAGAAGGTTTCTATAATAAACCTTTATTTTATTAGATAATTTGATGATGAGTCTATTTCAGATTTTGTTACTCATTGGAGAAGCTTGATCAATCAACTATCCTTTTCCTTACCCAAACTTGAGCTTATTGAGATTTTATCAAGGGCATGTGTTAAGCACATCTTGTTCACACTCTGAGTACAAACTTTTCACACATTTGATGAGGCCTTTACAATGGCATGGAAACTCAAGGTTTTCACTATAGATGAAGGCAAAATCAAGTTGTGCAGTAAGATTCCCATTTCTAAATCAAATGAATCCTCCTCTAAAACTTCTCCCTCTAACCAAAAAGATAAAGGTTCCACCAATGTGGTGGTCATTAAGTCAACCTCTTCCACAACCACAAACCAATCAAATTCTTTGACTTCTTAAAATTTGACCAAGCAATTCCAACAACGGTATGAACAAAGACAATACACTCCCATTGAGGAGTCATATACATCCATCTTAGTGAAACTATTACAACAATGTGTCATAACCCTTCCTTAGATCAAACCTCCTATACAGTTCAACCCTTCGCATCCTATCCCAACCTGGTACAAGGAAGATGAGTTTTATGGTTACCATCAAGTTAAAGGCCATAATTCTAATAACTGTAAGACACTCAAGAACATTGTTCAAGATATGCTTGATAGAGTTGATCTCATCTTGGATAATCCTAATGTACCCCCTAATCAAATTATGGATATGTTCAAACACCCTTTTCCTAACCATTCACTGAATCAAAATATTATTCAAACCACAACTCATTTAGGTGATCATAATATCCATATGGTTAATATGGTCTTTCCTTTACCTCTAGTTCAAACTTCCCCTCAATAGGAGACATCATTTCATTGAGTCCTCCCCCATATTCAGTGGCATCTATTTCACCCATTCCACTCCATCGACAAGAAGAGCCTCCTTTACCACTTCTTTTACCACCTGAGGAGCCTATAATGCCAATTCCTTTTGCACAAATATTACCTATCCTCTTACCACTTAAAGACCACACCCTACTTATTCCTCAACCACATGTTAAAGGGAACATCATTCCTGCATTATACCCTCTTTAAGAACCTTCTTCACCTACCTCTCCTCCACTTATAGAGAGTAGTACCCCACCCACTCCAACTTTACACTTAGAGGAGTCAGTATTATCTACTCCTATAACCGATGATACACCTATTGTGCCTATTCCAATTATACTACTCTTACCCCTTCTTTTACCTATGGAGGATCATGCTTTACCCATGCCTCACCCACATGTTGAGGGAGCCATAATACCTATGCTTTACCCTCTTGAGGAACCTTCTTCACCTACCTCTCTTCTACTCATGGTAGACCATGTCTCTTCTCCCATCTCTATCAAAGAGGACCCCATTGTAGTTATTTCTCATCTTTGGCCTGAAGTAGCATAAACCAACAATTTCCCTCTCTCCCAAAAACTATGGTTGGTAAAAAGTCTAGAATTTATTGACTCCATGAAGCTAGACCATACGACATTTTGGGACCATCTAAAAACTCTTTATCCAACACAATGAATGTCAAACTTTAACACCAACCCTCTCACTACCCTTTACCCCAAGGTCCTTGACAAAGCTAGAGCTTCTTCATCAAAATCACTTAAATTTTATCCATCTAGGTCAAAACCCTCACCCTCACAAGAATCTACTACATTAAAGCATATCAGACCTTTAGGTGTATGCCCCATTTCTAATTTAATTCATCCATAGGTGAAATTAGATTTAACTCCTCAACCAAAAGTTTGAGTTTCATGGCCTAAATTATAGAAAAATGTTAAGCCCCCTAGATCTCTTTGATCCCTTCTTCAACCCTCAACTTTACCATCCATTTTGGGACCACACCCCTCTACCTTAGTTGGAATATTGCCTAACTAATCAAAACAAAAGGTTAAGCTACCTCCACTCCTACCTTTGCCATCTAGTAGACCTCTCACATCTAACACTAAGAAAGTGATAGAAAAACACATAACTCTACCATCACCAAACAAAGCACCACATAAAATTACCTTTCCAATACTGAAATAAAAGGTCTCCACTCCTGTTAGCACAATAAGTATGATCCCACTTATAGGCTCTTAAAGCTTTTTATTATGTCAGTTATTGCAATCTTTCATAATAACTCTTCTTCCCATTAAGCCTTATAGTCCTCTTGGAATGAATCCATCTTGGTTTAATGATACACAAGTGTGTTTATATCATCATTCACCTAGACATGATACTGAGAGTTGTAAAGCCCTCATAATAATCATTCAACAATACTTCGATGTCAATACTCTCTTCGATGATACTTTTGTTAACATTCTTATTATTCCATCTTTGGAATCCATAGTGCCTCCTACTATTCTACCTAAATTCAAGCCTAAAGATGTCATCATAACCCCTTTACCACCTCCTTCACTGACATTTCAAATCAACACAATTAATGTGGCCACACGATCACAAAACCAAAAAGATAAAGCTAATGAAAAAGTCACTACTCCTTGGGCTCATCCTTTTTCCAAAGACACTCCTGTTTCTATGCAAAATTGCTTTCTACAAAAGAAGAAATAAGAAACTAAAAGAAATGGTCAAGGCTAGAAGTACCTGATAAAGTTATGCGAACCGAAATCAGACGTTGAAAGATTCTCCTCTTTGGCTGTGGAGGAATGACACCTGCGAAGAAGAAAAGACTGAAACACGGAAAAACGTTAGTCAAAGGATATGGTGGGCTGTCAGGCGAACGCCCGATCCTGGAAGTATGAAGACTTCCTAGAAGGATATCAACCCACTGATAAAAAGGTAGAATATTTGACGAAAGTAGATAATGAAAGATAAAATGACAAAAATAAATGACAGAAAATTAAAATGCGTACCTGATAAGCAGCACTGTTCTGCACAGTCACCGGTGTCGGTCTCTGTGGTGCCGGCGTCGGTTAGGGAAGGTGCCGACGTCGGTTGACGTGCCGTCGTCGGTCGGGGAAGTGACCGGTGTCGGTCGGGGCAGGTTCTGGACAGAGTCTAGGCGAATTGCAGAAGGTCTGATAGAGCCAGAATAGGGTCTGGTCAGGGTCTGATAGAGTCAAGACAAGGTCAGGATAGGGTCTGGGTAAGGTAAGGTTGAGTCTGGATAGAGTCTGGGGGTTTTCAGGGGATTTAAACAGAGTACAGGGTAGTCAGGGGATAGTGGGCAGAAGTGTAAATAAGGAACTCAGGGCTCGGGTTTACAGTCAAAGGATCCAGAATAATAGAAATAACAAGTAATAATAACCAAAAGGAAATAAAAACAAGTAGAAGGAGATACTTACCTGTCACGCTGAAGACATGATTGCCGTTGTTGAAGTTGTCTATGCAGTGCCGAATTGAAGTTGGTTGATGCCGGAGTTGGTTAATCGCGAGAGAGTGTTGATTGAAGTGATTGCCAGAGTCTATGAAAATGTTAGAGTTTGAGATTCGATTGATTGGTTGATTGATTTCTCGATTGATCGATTGGCAGACATTGATGAAGGCAAGGGACGGTTTGAGAGATGGTTCGATAACCATTCGGGAAATCGATTGGGAACCGAATGATAACTGATAATGGATAACGAGAAGGTGACTAACGTCGGCAAGATTGCCGACGTCGGCCGATAGGTGACCGACGTCGGTGACATCGACCGGGTAACGACCATCGTCGGCAGATGCATAATGAGGACAGAGTCTAGCTTTTAGCTCTCTGCTCATTTTTACATGCTGTCAGGGTCAAGGCTAGTAAGAAAATGGTTAACAGGGGCGAAATAGGCATGGAAGAATAAAATGAAAGATGACCAGGGGAGTTGACATGATTTCGGTGTCTACATTTGCCCCTTTCTGTCTTATTGGTTGTTCTGGAGGAACTGCAAGACAAAAATAGGAGTGATTGCCCCAGGTGTGGGATAAGGTTGATTTCATCTTGTTGGTTGTTCAAATGAACTGCAAGACAAAAATAGGAAATGGATTGCCCCGATTATGGATGAGGTATTCCCCCTCAAAGTAGGAGTCGAGGGAAGGGAATCGAGAATCGGGTGCTGATTTGACAAAGAGTGGATGAAAAAGGGGTGAGGGTGAACGCTGCAAAAGTTGTGATTGCGCGCATACCACTGCACGAGATGGTTGGGTCAAAGTGTCACATGTCAAGGGTCGAGGAGTGCCAAAATTAAAGTAACCAGTCCCCAGCATTTAGTCATCTGCTGATCGGGTCACTCAATCTAAGCTGAAGCTCCAAATGGGTCGTCACGTTCTAGGTATCCCGGGCTCAGGAAGTGCTCCTAGAATCATGAAAAAGTCACAAGTAGTGTGGATCAACCGGCTTGCGATCCTATACTTGTGAGGGTCCAAAAAAAAAAAAAAGGTCTGAGCACAATTCTGCTAACCAGTCATGAGATAGCATACATGCAAAAACAACCAAGGCAATAATGTCTTGGAAGTGGTCGAGGTCGAAGGAGATAGGCATGATCTCCAATGGTTGGTGGGCGAGGGGAGGAATGGACGAAAGGATGTGGCCGAGCTAACCTTAGAAAACGTCATGTGATCTGAGTGCTGCCTACATAGCCCTTGTGTAAAGGGCCTCAGGCCAATGTAGTTCTCCCTAAAAGGGAGGAATGGTCAAAGGGATCGATGAATTGGTCTTGGTCTTGGTCAAGGTCATGGTTAAAAAGAGGAAAGAAGGTTTGTCCATCAGGGAGACGAACAAATGGGGGTGGTCGAGCTAACCTCAGAGGATGTGGTATCTGAGTGCTGCCTACATAGCCCTGGTCATAGGGCCTCAGACCAATGTAGTTCGGACAAATGGAAGAGATTGGTCGATGATTGGATGTGGTCAAGTGTCGAAATGATGAGGGGAAGATGAGGATAAGATGATGCTACAGATGGTGTATTCTGTAGAATTGGTCGAAAGGCTTTCATCCCTAGCAAGTTTCCATAGTCGTGATGGATGTATGCTAAAAAATGAATAAAGGTTTATTTATGCTTCAGCAAGTATTGGTTTATGCTTAACATAAATTGAGTCTGTTTGATAGTTTCCATATGTACTAGTGTCCATAGAAACTATGCGAAAAAGACAAGGATGATGATAATGTCATGTTGTCGATCGAGTTGTTGGTCTGAGAATGTTTAAGTTAAAAAAGGTTTGGTTAAATGTGACCAAAGTGAAAGATATGTGAAAGGCATATTGCTCTTTCATTGACAAGGACCAAAAAGATAGCATAGATAGGGGTTATGAGAACCAAGAGTCCCATTCATGCGTGACGTCGTTGACCATAGTTATGTTAGAGCGGTAATCGAATCACTTCAACATTAAAGTGAGCTCAAAGTCCCTTGAGCAGGTGATAGGAGGAGAAAAGAGGGTAACCCATTTTAAGAGCAAAAATAACTATGCCCCTTTTTATAGGAGACCCTGAGACAACTATAAGTCAAGTCCATGACTCATTCATTTTTTTATTTTTATTTTTTTAGCGCAGACTGATCAATGCGGGAAGCCTGCATAGAGATGTCATTTGCTTGGTGGTCAGTTGTGAAGCTGATCAATGCGGGAAGCTTCTAAAATAGTGTTGTTTATTGCCAGATTTAGTCATAGCCATCCTTCGAGGGAGTGGTCTATATTTTTGTTTAATAATGTTTGAATAGTTGTCCTTCAAGGGAGCAGTCTATTAATTACAGCAATGATAGTACAGCCGTCCTTCGAGGGAGCAGTCTGCTTTTTGATTTTGATATTGATATAGTGACCATGAATATTGTGACATCTTGATTTATTTTGACAGAAATGGGAGTCATGGACAAGATTATAGAAGGTCAAGGGCTCCCTTTTATGAGGACAAAGCATTCATATAGCATAAAAGGGTTATAGGAATTGTTAAGAGGAATAGCGTTGAAAGGAAGTAGGATTAAGAGGACGGGGATTGCTCAAAGGATGAGCTCAAGTTAAGTGTCAAGTGGATGAATACTCGACTAACAGTAGAATGGTCGCAGATGCAACGCATTAAGAGGCTCAGGTTTTGGGCGTCCATCAAGAGAAGATAGACGATAAGTCCCTGATCCATACTTGTGCGTGATAATAAAAGGTCCGAGCCAATTAGGAGCAAAC
The DNA here is from genome assembly GCA_037957365.1 of Torreya grandis. Lineage (NCBI taxonomy): Eukaryota > Viridiplantae > Streptophyta > Pinopsida > Cupressales > Taxaceae > Torreya > Torreya grandis. The sequence continues at coordinate 1,913,485 of JARHVA010001230.1, forward strand.
TTGCCTCGTTTGCTTCGCTCCATATTGGTCACGTGTTGATTTTATTTGAGGACAAGGTCTCCGATGTTGAAATCTCGTTCTCACAGATTTTTGTCATAGGTGCGTTTGATGCGATGTTGATAGACATGGAGATGATTAAGGGCAGCAAGACGGCGTTCGTCAAGTAACTCAAGTTAAGCTAAGCGATCTTGACGAAAGTCATCATTGGAAAGAATATCATGTAGAGAAATGCGGAGAGACAGGATCTGTACTTCGAGAGGTAAGACAACTTCTGTTCCGTACACGAGAGAAAAAGGGGTAGCACCCGTAGAGGTTTGAATGCTAGTGCGGTAAGCCCACAAAGCGAAGGGAATGTGAATGTGCCAATCCCTGCCTGTGTTACTGACCACTTTCATGAGAATTTTGGTGAGAATTTTGTTGGAAGCCTCGGCCTGCCCATTTGCTTGTGGGTAGTAAGGCGAAGAAAAACTGAGTTTGATGCCGAATGAGTCGCATAATGTTTGGACAGTTTTGTTTTTAAAGGACTTGCCGTTATCGGTGATGATTTTATGAGGGACACCGAAACGATAGATAATATGGGTGGTGATGAAGTCGACGATCTTGTCGGCTTTTGTGGAGACGAGAGGAATAGCTTCCACCCACTTGGTGAAATATTCAGTGGCTGTGATGATGGATTGATGACGAAGAGATGAATGAGGGTTAATCTCATCGATGAGATCTAAACCCCACTGAGAAAAAGGCCAAAAATCCTTAGCGATTTGTAAGGCGTGACTAGGAAGATGAAACAAGTTAGAGTGCTATTGACACTTGATGCAACGCCGAACATAGTCGCTACAGTCTTGATGAAGGGTAGGCCAATAATAGCCCAAATAAAGGATGCGCTTGGCAACTGAATTCCCACTGAAATGTCTGCCACAAATCCCGTCGTGGACTTGTTGAATGGCTTGGGATGCTTCAGTGGAGGTGAGACAGCGAAGAAGGAGGCCGTCGAAGCCTCGCTTATAGAGAAGACCCCCTAGCATGGTATAGCGAGCGGTACGCTTGATAAAAGCTCGTCATGCATTACGAGAGAGGTTGGGAGGAATGACAGAGAAAGATAAGAAGTCTACAAGTTGCTTATACCAAGCATCTTGTGGACTAGGGTCTATAGTGTTGACATGATGAATGTGAGAAGAGATATATGAAGGCAACAGCACACGACGCATCGTGACAAAAAGTCTGAATGTAGATGAGGAAGATGGGATATGTGAAGCGAGAGAAGCCATGGTGTCAGCAAACTTATTCATGGATCGAGGAACAGTCTGCAGGAGGAAATGGTCAAAAGATGCAAGGAGAATGTCAGCACGGTTTTTGTACTTTTGCAAAATTTCATTTTTATAGAGGTATGAACCGTTGACTTGATTGACGATGAGTTGCGAGTCACTGAAGATGTTGATGGACTTGATACTGAGAGAGAGGGCAATCTGGAGTCCCAAAATTAAGGCCTCGTATTTGGCCATATTATTGGTACAATCAAAGTCGAGTTTAAAAGACAAAGGCATGGGCTCCCCTTTGAGTGGGATGAGAATAACCCCAGCACCCCCACCTAGTTGACATTTGGAACCGTCAAAGAACATAGTCATCTGATAGGTGGTGTCGTCGGAGGAAAGCGTAGCAATAGACTCATCAGGGAATTCACAATGCGAAGGTTGATTTTCAGGAAGAGGGGCATCTGCTAGTTGATCAGTGATGGTTTGCCCCTTGAAAGATTTCTGCTGGATGAATTCGAGATCAAACTCAGCAAGCAGCATGACCCACCGAGCCATACGTTGATTCTGATATGGCTTGGAGTGCATATACTTGAGAGGGTCGGTGTGGGTGATGACAAAGGTTTTGTGACTAAGAAGATAGTGGCGAAGCTTAGTAGCAGCAAAGACTAATGCCAAATAGAGTTTTTCGATATGGGTATACCGAGTTTCATAATCAACCAGTGTTCGACTGATATAATAGACTGCTTGCTCACAATGATGCTCGTCTCGGTGCGCGATCATGGCACCTAACGAATGGTTGGTGGCAGAGATATAAAGGTAGAAAGGTTGGTCATCTTTAGGTGGAATGAGGACTGGTGGAGAGACCAGATAGCTTTTGAGGGATTCAAAAGCCTCTTAACAGTCCTCATCCCATTTAAAGGAGACGTCCTTCTTAAGGAGATGATGAAAAGGTTGGCAGCGGTCTAAAAGCTACGAGATGAAATGGTGAATGGACTGGAGCTTCCCTTGCAAACTGCGAAGCTGCTTGAGATTGGTCGGTGGAGGCATTTCGAGGATAGCGTGAATCTTGGCAGGATCTATCTCGATGCCACGGAAGGAAACGATGAAGCCGAGAAGCTTGCCAGAGAGGACCCCAAAGACACATTTCTTGGGGTTAAGATGAACATTGTATTGAAGAAGATGAGAAAAGATGATTTTGAGAATGGTTAGATGGTCACGACGAAACTTGGACTTGCCGAGCAGGTCATCCACATAGTCCTCCATGATTTTGTGGAGGAGATCATGGAAAATGTAGGTCATGGCACGCTGATAAGTGGTGCCTACGTTTTTCAAGCCAAAAGGCATGACTCGATAGCAGAAAGTCCCCCATGGGGTAATGAAAGTAGTCTTGTGCTGATCTTTCGGAGCAATCAGGATTTGATTGTATCCTGAAAACCCATCCATAAGAGATAGCATCTCATGGCCGACCGTAAGATCAACAAGCTGGTCAATGTTAGGAAGAGGAAAGTCATCTTTAGGACATGCTAAGTTAAGGTCATGATAGTCCGTGCAGATCTGAATCCCCCCAGTTGCCTTGGTGACTGGGACGATGTTAAAGACCCACTGTGGATAATCGATGGGTTGGATGAAGGAGACAGAAAGGAGGCGCTGAAGTTCTTCTTTGACAAGGAGGGCAACACGAGGATGCATCTTTCGAAGCTTTTACCTGACAGGCTTAGCCTCTGATTTGGTGATAATGTTATGGGTAACGATGGTGGGGTCGATGCCAGGCATATCACTGTAAGTCCAGGCAAAGGCCTTGCTATGGTTGGAGAGGAAATGGGTATAGTCAAGCTGCTCATGAGCATCTAAAGATTAGCCAATCTTTAAGACATGAGGAACATTAGAAGAAGGAAGGTTGATGTCAATGGTTGATTCATTTAACATAACCTGGGTCTCAGAAGGGAGGGAGCGCTGGATGAAAGAATCGTCAGCGCCCATGTAAGAAAGAATGGCATCATCATCAATGCAATGAATAGTGTGAATGGTTGCTGACTCATCTTCGATCATGTTGGGAAAAATGAGAGGGAGAGAATTGGACACCCCATTGAGCTGATAAGTCAAGGGGTCCAGGCAGATGGTGTTTATAGAAAAAAAAAACTAGGAGGAATGGAAACCACTGACTCCGTAGGTGAAGGGGGCAAAACAGGCAAGTGTGGAGGTGATTGGTCAATGATTGGTTCAGGACAAAGGTCTAAAGGGTCTTGAGTAGGGTTGTGATATCCCAGACCATATCGTTTCTTGGTGTCGTCATCATTGAGCGGTTGGATAGGCTGATGGGAGCCCTGCTCATAGCGTCTGAAACCAAAACCCTTCCATGCACATCTGTAAAGGTAAGTGTGTGCAAAAGCGGGGTTGCTAAGAAATGAAAAGTTTGATGTGAAAGGTTGAGGTGAAGAAAGAGGATTACCATCAATAGGAGCTTGATTAAGCCCCCCATAGACAAGGTTAGTGCAAAGGTGAGGTGGACCATAAGGTATGATTATCCCTATCTGATGATCGTAGCTGGGGCTGTGATGAAGACGTCCATACTCTTGTGGAGTTTGGAACATATCTAAAGCCAACAAGTGATACTCTCCCAATGAAAGTCTTTGGAAGACATCTTCCATGGGATCTGTGGTCGTCGCTTGAAGGGGAGGTGTAAGGGCGACTGCCTGTTGCAAACTAGTCAAAACTTCCGCAGATGGAGGCAGTGCCGGGGTTAATGGCTTGATAGGGATGAGGACATCGTTTGGACAGTAGGTGGTGTTGCATGTTTTGAAGGGTGAAGGGTCAGCAGGAATGGTGTGGACTTGTCCGTCATGCTCAAATTTCAAACAACGGTGCAGGGTGGAGGGGACACAGGACATGGCACGGATCCAGGGTCGGCCCAGTAAGATGTTGTATTGAAACTCTCCTTCGATGATGTAGAAGAGCTCTGGGACTGTGCGTGGACCAACGCGAATATGAAGAATGACTGTGCCAATGGTCGTGGTAGTAGTGTCATTGAAAGAGCGCAAGATTGCGTCAGTTTTGGAGATGTAATTCTTGGGAAGAGCCAACTGATCAAAGGCATGGGTGGAGATGATGTTGATGCTAGCACCTCCATCAATCATAACGCGTTTAATGCGTGTTCGATTGATATAGGTAGTGATGAAGAGAGCAGCGTCCTGATCTTCCATGTTGGATGTAGGAATCTCAGAATCGCTGAATGTAATGGAGGCAACAGGGGCTAAGGAGTGGACAAGGGCAGCAAGTGGTTGGGGGTCCTCGGGTTGGACCTCTGCTGCCTGTAGGGCTTGGATGAGGGCCTGACGATGTTGGGGTGAGGTTTGGATGAGATCGTAGAGGGACATCTTCATAGGCATCTGGTGAAGCTGTTTCAACATGGAGTCGTGGATTGGTCCAGAAGAAGAAGAAGAAGAGGAGGGTTGAGGCGCGCCAAGGATAGAAATCTTAGGCTTAGGCGGTTGAGGTGGATTGACAAAAGGGTAGGTCCAAGGAATGGCAACTTTTTCTTTCACCTTGTCCTTTTGTGACCTAGTAGTGATGTGAATGGCATTGATTTCAAAGATGGGAGGTGAAGGTGATGAGGGAGTTGTAATCGGTTGATGAGATGTAGATGGGTTTGAAGAGGTAGAAGGGTTATGAGAAGGAGTCAGGGGTCGATTGAAAGTGTCCTCAAAGAGAAGAGTGTCTTTCTCCAGATAACGGCGAATGACAGCCTTGAGGGCACAGCAAGCCTCAGTGTCGTGTCCTGGTGTACGATGATATAAACAAATCTTCGTGTTGTCGAACCAAGAGGGTTTAGACCCGAGAGGTTGGAAAGGCTTGATGGGTGGAAGAGTTATGCTAGAAGTTTGCAAAAGTCATTGCAAGATTAAAGAGTATGAACCCACTAAAGGATCCGTGCTCATTGATCTATGCGATGTCGGTGACTTTTGCTTGGGCGAAGTTGGAGGAGGCTTTCGTACCACCTTCTGGGTTGATGGTGCGATGATAGGCGGAGATGGTACACTCTTCATGAGAGGTACCACCCTTTTGGGAGAGGGTAGGCTAGTAGTCGGTAAAGGAAGTAAAGGGGGCAATCGATTTTGATTAGAGGTTGAAGTGGGAAGGACTCTGGTTAAGGTTGAAGGATGCGGGCCCAAAATGGAGGGCAATGGGGACAGAAGAGGAGGCGTTCGCCTCTGTGGTTTGGCAGTCTTTTATGATTTGGGTTGAAGACTACTATTAGTTGAAGTCTGATTTAAGTCCACCTTCACTTGTGGATGAGTGAGGTTGGAGACGGGGCGAATGCCAAGCGATTTGATAGGTTTAGGCGGAGTAGATGAGGGTTTTGGTTTTGATGAGGTTGATGGAGATGTAGATGGTCTAGAGGCAGAAATCTGATTTTTGTTGATAGTCTTAGGAGGTTCTGCCATGGGAGGATTAGCAGCATGAGATGAGAGGGCCCGGGCTTGTTGAAGAGCTGTGAGACGGTCCCACAATCCCTGATGTTCCACTTTCTTAGAAGGGAGAAGTTTGAGTCTCTCCACTAGTCGGGCAAATGGCTAAGAAGATGCGGGATGAAGTTTGGGCTCTTGAGAAGATGCCGGCGGTTGTGGGACTGAAGGTATGGTAGTTTCTGCCCCAAAGCATGGTGAAGTCTTGACAGGTTCATGTTTGGTTGGAGACGAAGGAGAGATAGGTTCTTCCCTGGGTGGAGAAGAAACTAGAGAATGAAGCTCCTCAAGTGGGTAAAGGGCAGGGATGATAGTGCCCTCCACTTGTGGTCGAGGAGTAGGAAAAGTTGGGTCCTCCATGGGCAGCAAGAAGGAAGATGGTGAAACTGGCTGTACAGGTAAGGTCGAGGCGTCCTCCAAAATGAGAGAAGTTGAGGGAGAATTAATCGGAGAAAGAGGTTCGTCCACATGTGATGGACTGATGGATGAACTCATCTCTTGAGGTTGATTAGAAATGAGGGGCGAGACCGTATTGACTGTTTGAATATTATGTTCATGGGTATTATCAGTCAAGGTCTGGACGTTGTTTTGGATTGGTGGATGATTAGGGAACGGTTGTTTGAAAATATTGATACCCTGATTAGGAGGGGCATTAGGATTGTCGAGGATGAGGTCACCCTTTTCCAACATGTCTTGGATTTTATTTTTAAGGGTTTTACAGTTGCTCGTGTCATGACCTTTAACACGGTGGTAGTTACAGAAGTCATCTTCCCTATACCATGCAGGGATAGCACGTGAGGGATCAAATTGTGGTGGTGGTCGAATCTGAGGGAGATTGATGGCCCCTTGTTTGACGAGTTTTTCCAGCACAGACGCGTATGATTCTCTAAGTGGAGTAAACTGTCACTGTATGTATCTCTGCTGAAATTGGCGAGTGGCACTCATAAATGTGGATGGTTCAGATTGATTAGTTGAAGGTGAAAAGGAAGAGGATCTAATAACCACAGCATTTGCTGAAGCTTTAGATTTAGGATTGGACGAGGAAGGCTTAGAAGAGGGGTCATTGGTTTTGGAGTTAGGATTCTTACTCCGCAACTTGACTTTATTCTCCTCGATGGCACGTAACTCAAGTTTACGAGCCATCGTGAAGGCTTCATCAAAAGTGCGGAAGGTCTGAACCCTCAAGGTAGAAGAAATATGTTTAGCGCAGGCTTGAGAGAAAAGTTCAATAAGCTCAGGCTGGGGTAAGGAAAATGAAAGTTGATTGATAAGGCCCCTCCACCGAGCGACGAAATCAGCAATGGATTCATCCTCAAACTGGCAGATAGAATAGAGGTCTGTGATGGAGACCTTCTTGGTGATATTGATGGAGAAATGATCAAGGAAGAGCTGGGCCAACTGAGTGAACGTGAAGATGGAATGGCTAGGAAGAGAGTTGTACTAGTCAAGTGCAGCACCTGAGAGAGACATGGGAAACGTGCATAAGAGCAATGCATCGTCGTGGGCGATAAGGTAACAGGCGTGTCTGAATGCCCATAAATGTTGTTATCGGTCTTCCTTGCTTTGAAAACAAGAAAACTTAGGAAGTTCCCACTGGCTGGGATATGGTCTGATGGGGACAGAAGGATGGATGGGCTCGTTGCAGATTTGTTCATATGAGAGAGTGTTGCGTGAGCTGGTAACGGAAGTCTCTAGGTTGGACATTTTATCCATCAGCATCTTGATAATATCTACTGACGGATTGGCAGGTGGAATGCCTCCTAAATTGTAAGGCGCTTGAAAGAGGCTGGAAGAGGTGTACGACGTAGTCGGTTGTACCAATAAGGGTGCAACGTACGGATGACTAGTCGTAGGGATAGAAGAAGTGACTAAGGATGGTTGGATAGAAGGCATGGCTAGGTTTGATGTTGTCATGGGAGGTTGGCTAGAGGTAACATGGGCCAATGGATAGGTAGCCACCCTAGTGTTGATAGGAGTAAGGGTAGGCGGAATGGAGACGACCAAGTTTTGAAAGGGGGTAAAAAGTGGTTGAGTGGGCTGAGATTGATAGGGGGCCGAAACCCTAGTGAAAGTGGGCCCAACGATGGAAGGAGAGGCCACGCTTGGATGGTTGGTAAAAGGTTGGTCATTGGTTGAGGCAACAGCCTGGGTATCTGAGGGTTGGACTACGAACGTCGTTGATACGGCCACAGTTTCGAGGAGAGAAGTCGACATTCCATAGATTGGATTGCCCGAGGAGTCTCGCGTTCGGCTATTCGTGAGATAGTGTTGCAAGGCTGCGGTATTGAGGTCCAAGAATCGTGCAAAATCTTGGTCCCCTTCTGGGATAATAGGCGTTTGGGTCGGAGATGGTCTGGTAGGATTTCTTTCAGTTTCCAAATTGAACTCCATTATAGGGTTAGTTGTAGGTGGGGTAGACGGAAGAGGATGATGCCTCACGTGATCGACTAGAGCCTTGGCTTGGCTACGAGTCAGAACCATTCAAGGCAAGGAAGAACGTCCTCACAAGCTCAAACAAGCAGATAATAACTAAAAAAAGATGAAGACACAAGCAGATCCTAAAACCCTAGAAGTAAATTATTAGGATTATAGTGGCTTATGCCTTAGAATATGTGTAGAGGAAGATTGGCTTTTGAGTCAGGTCCTAGAAGAAGTAGTCTATGGATGGTTTCGGGTTTTGTTATGGTGCTCAAGAAGTCTGTGTTAGCTTTCGTACAGGCCTGGTGCTAAGGAGCAAGCTCCCCTCACTTCACGATTCCAGTGGTTAGCTGGTTTCGCTTAGCCAAAATATACTCCCACTAGAGATTATCCTCCGCCAGAGAACGGAGTGGGCTTTCCCCTTGGTGATGAAATCCAATTGAGATTGCCAGGACGGGTAAGGTATCCGCTGGGGGATGAAATCCCAGTCGGGCCTTGTCTCAAGTAAGTTAAAATGTTTGTTTTGTGCAGGTGGTTTGGTCGTGTAGCATCAAGTGATCTAGATTAATTCAATATGCGTTTTAATTACTATGTGTGGTCTAAGAGGTGCAGGCAAACAGAAATGAATGCAAAGTGTTTTAATGCCCAAGTCGAAATGTTTGTTCGTATGAAGACGAATGGAGAAAGAGTCGAAGAATATGAGTTTTAGCTAGTCGAAAAGTGCAAGAAAGAAAGAAATGTTTGTTTTAGTCCTGCTTATGATGTCATTAAGAAGAGACGAGAGGAGGCGAAAAGGAAGGAATCTAATGCACCTAAATGAACGAAAGAAAGAGAGAAAGAACCCAAGGAGGACCTAGGGTCCCACCGGGCATGCCAGAATGTTTCTATGCAAAATTGCTTTCTACAAAAGAAGAAATAAGAAACTAAAAGAAATGGTCAAGGCTAGAAGTACCTGATAAAGTTATGCGCACCGAAATCAGACGTTGGAAGATTCTCCTCTTTGGCTGTGGAGGAATGACACCTACGAAGAAGAAAAGACTGAAACACGGAAAAATGTTAGTCAAAGGATATGGTGGGCTGTCAGGCGAACGCCTGATCCTGGAAGTATGAAGACTTCCTAGAAGGATATCAACCCACTGATAAAAAAGCAGAATATTTGACGAAAGTAGATAATGAAAGATAAAATGACAAAAATAAATGACAGAAAATTAAAATGCGTACCTGATAAGTAGCACTGTTCTACACAGTCGCCGGTGTCGATCTCTGTGGTGCCGGCGTCGGTTAGGGAAGGTGCCGACGTCGGTTGATGTGCCGTCGTCGGTCGGGGAAGTGACCGGTGTCGGTTGGGGCAAGTTCTGGACAGAGTCTGGGTGAATTGCAGAAGGTTTGATAGAGCTAGAATAGGGTCTAGTCAGGGTCTAATAGAGTCAAGACAAGGTCAGGATAGGGTCTGGGTAAGGTAAGGTTGAGTCTGGACAGAGTCTGGGGGTTTTCAGGGGATTTAAACAGAGTACAGGGTAGTCAGGGGATAGTGGGCAGAAGTGTAAATAAGGAACTCAGGGCTCGGGTTTACAGTCAAAGGATCCAGAATAATAGAAATAACAAGTAATAATAACCAAAAGGAAATAAAAACAAGTAGAAGGAGATACTTACCTGTCACGCTGAAGACATGATTGCCGTTGTTGAAGTTGTCTATGCAGTGCCGAATTGAATTTGGTTGATGCCGGAGTTGGTTAATCGCGAGAGAGTGTTGATTGAAGTGATTGCCAGAGTCTATGAAAATGTCAGAGTTTGAGATTCGATTGATTGGTTGATTGATTTCTCGATTGATCGATTGGCAGACATTGATGAAGGCAAGGGACGGTTTGAGAGATGGTTTGATAACTGTTCGGGAAATCGATTGGGAACCGAATGATAACTGATAACGGATAACGGGAAGGTGACCGACGTCGGCAAGATTGCCGACGTCGGCCGATAGGTGACCGACGTCGGCGACATCGGCCGGGTAACGACCGTCGTCGGCAGATGCATAATGAGGACAGAGTCTAGCTTTTAGCTCTCTGCTCATTTTTACATGCTGCCAGGGTCAAGGCTAGTAAGAAAATGGTTGACAGGGGCGAAATAGGTGTGGAAGAATAAAATGAAAGATGACCAGGGGAGTTGACATGATTTCGGTGTCTACAACTCCTCCTAATCATAAGATTTCCATATTGGGTATTCCTAAAACAACATCTTTAGACGTTATTCAAAGCTCAATGGTGAAATAGCTTCACCAAACTCCCGTGAAAATCTATTTGTATGAGTTAATCCAAACTCATCCCAACACCATCAAGACTTGATTAGTGATTTTAAAGCAATTGAGGTACAACTAGATGATCCCCAACCTATTACAACTTTGGTCAAATCCCTTAATTCCATCTCCCTAATTTCTTTTAGTGATTCAAATATTTCACTTCAACACCCTGGAGATTAGGATTCTGCCCTTTTTATTACTCCATATATTGATCAAAATCATGTCACAAGAGTCATGATCGATGGGAGAGCTAGCATTAATATTATTTCCACCCATGCCTACAAAAAACTAGCCCTTCTCGATAATTGCATGTCTCAAATTGATACGGTACTCTGTTCCTTTAATGATACTATAGCTACTATGGTGGGTACTATTGTCTTACATATCTGTGTAGGTCCTCACATTATTATTGAGATTTTATATGTTATGGAATGAGAGTTACAATATAACATACTACTTAGATGACCTTAGATATGTGCTATGGCATATCTACCCTCAACTTTGCACTACTATGTCAAGTTTAAACATGATGGACAAGTACATGTTATACCTCCTGACCCACCTCTGTTTAAAACATGCAACATGACCTATAGTCCCAATGATGTTCTCATCTCATTGAAAACATCATCTTCTCTGTATGATACTTTTGAAGCTTCTACAAGCTCCACTCCCATGGTTACTCAAATACTAGTAACACAAATTCTTGACAAAGATCCCATGGAGACCTTTCAACTTTTTTCACTCGGTGAATATCATTTGTTGACACTCGACATGTTTCATAATCCATAAGAGTATGGATGGCTTCACATGTACCCAAATTATAATCCCCATATTAGGATGGTCATCCCTTATGGCTCCCCTAACCTTTGAACCAATTTCACATATGGGGGAATTGATCGAGCTCCCACTATCAACAATCCATCTTCTTTACCACAACCATGTACTTGTGACTTATATTTCTTGAATAACCCTAGATTCACTCACACCTATCTCTATAGGTGTGCCTAAAAAAGATTTGGTTTGGGTTGTTATGAACAAGGTGTCCATATGCCTATTGAATATCTTACTATCAACACATTTGAAAATGCCAAAAAGAGGCATGGAATGGGATATGAATAACCACCTAAGCTCATTAAGACTTCCCATATATCAATTATTAAAGAACCAGTCTCTCCTTCTCCACCTTCTTCTCTACCATCACCTACCGAATCAGAGGTATCTATACCTCCTAATTTTTTTCAATAAATGCCATCCATTTGGGGCCTCTCACCTATCATCAAGGTAAGGAAACAAGGTCCCTTCCTCTTGTTCATCCTAAAATAATTTATGAAGAATCTCCCACTATTAACACTATCCAATGTCTAAATGATGATGTAATTCTCACCTACATGGGTGTAGATGATTCCTATATCTAATGATCACTCCCATCCACGACACAAGCTATGTTAAATGAATCAACCATTGACATCAACCTGCCCTCTCATGATAACCCTTGCATCCTCAAGATTGGCCAATCTTTAGATTCCTCTGAGTAAGTTGATTATGCCACATTTCTTAATGACCATAGCAAAGCCTTTGCTTGGTCTTACAATGATATGCCTAGTATTGACCCCTCTATCATCACCCATAACATTGTCACCAATCAAGATGCTAAACCTGTTAAGTAGAAGCTTCAAAAGATGCATCCTCATATTGCTCTCCTTGTTAAAGAAGAGCTCCAACATCTCCTTTTTGTATATTTTATCCAACCCATTGACTACATGTAATAGATTTCCAATATTTTTCTTGTCACAAAAGTGACTAAAGGAATCCACATTTGCACCAACTATCATGATTTAAACCTTGTTTTTCCAAAAAATGACTTCCCATTGCCAAATATAGACCAACTTGTTGATTTAACATCCAGCCATGAGATGCTATCACTTATGGATAGATTCTCTAGATATAATCAAATCCTAGTTTCTCTTGAGGATCATCACAAGATAACCTTTATTACCCCATGGGGGACTTTTTATTATTGGGTCATGCCTTTTGGCTTGAATAACATTGGTACAACTTACCAACGTGCCATGACCTACATTTTTCATGATCTCTTACACAAAATTATGAAAGATTACATGGATGAATTACTCGACAAGTCTAAACTTCTTCAAGATCACTTGACAATTCTCAAAATTATATTTTCTCATCTCCTCCAATATAACATTTGACTAAACCCAAAGAAATATGTCTTTGGTATTCTTTTTTATAAGCTCGTAGGTTTTATCATTTCTCTATAAGGTATCAATATTGATCCTGATAAGGTTAGAGAAATCTTAGAGATGCCTCCACCTACTAATATAAAACAACTCAGCCTACAAGGCAAACTTCAATCAATTCATCACTTCATTTCCTAGTTGTCTGATCATTGCCAACCCTTTCACCATCTCCTTAAAAAGGATGTCTCCTTCCATTATAATATATATTACCAAGAAGCTTTTGATGTAATTAAACAATACCTCCTTTCCCCACCAATTCTTATTCCACCTAAGGAAAATCAACCTTTCTACGTATACATCTCCACAACAAACCGTTATCTAGGTGCTATGATTGGACATTGAGATGACCAACATCAAGAGAAAGAATTTTACTACATAATTTTCACACTTATTGATTATGAGAATCGATATACCCATACTGAAAAACTTTTCCTTGTGTTGGTCTTTTCTACCTCCAAGCTTTGCCATTATCTCTTAAATCACAAAACATATGTGGTCACCCATACTAATCCCATCAAATACATGCATTCCAAACCATATCACAACCAATATGTGGCTCGATGGCTTATTATTTTGGCCAAATTTGATTTAGAATTCATTTATCAAAAGTCTATTAAGGGGTAAACAGTCACTGACTAATTAGCTGCTTCCCCTTTACCTAATAATCAACCTTCAAACCTTGAATTCCCTGATGAATCTATTACAATGCTCTCCATCAATGACATCTATTAAATGATGATGTTCTTTGACAGATCTAAATGCCAACATGGTGGGGGTGTGGGGGTCATTCTTATTCCTCTAGATGGTGATCCTATGCCTTTGTCATTTAAACTAGATTTCAAATGCACTAACAATATGGCTGAATATGAGGCTTTGATTCTAAGACTTTAAACAACTCTCTTTCTAGGTGTCACATCCATAACCATTTTTAGTGATTCTCAACTAGTGGTTAACCAGGTTAATGCTTGGTACCTATATAAAAACAAAATCTTACAGTAGTATAAACATCATGTAGATACGCTATTGATATCATTTGACTCTTATCTCTTACAAACTATTCCTCGATCTATAAATAAGTTTACTGACATGGTGGCTTCACTTACTTCACACATACCCTCTTCATCCTCTTCCTCAAGAATATAAGTCATCATGCATCTCTTAACATTACCCTCCTATGTCTCAGCTAACATCCTCTTTGTCAGAAAGGTAACATCAAACCCACATGACTTATGGTAAAAACAACTCACGGGTTATCTTTCTTTCTCTATTATGCCTTCTGATCTCTCTAATAATGAAAAATGGGCCTTCATAAAATATGCCACTCATTAAAATATAATAGGAAGAATTATCTACAAGCAAGGTTTTGATGGTCTTCTCTTTAGATGCCTCACTAGTACTATGACTCCCTTCGCTATTAAGGAAGTCCATGATGTGATTTGTGGTGGGCATTTCAATGGTCACGTAGTTGCCAAGTGTATCCTTTGACTTGGCTATTATTGGCCCACACTTCATCAAGACTATGCTGATTATGTTTGACATTGCATCAAGTGTTAGCAACATACTAATCTCCTTCATGTCCTCAGTCATGCATTATAAGTTTCCAAAGACTTTTGGCCCTTTTCTCAATGGGGCTTAGATCTAATTGGAGAGATTAACCCTCATTCACCCCTCTATCATCATTTTATCATTACTACCACTAAATACTTCACCAAGTGGGTCAATTCCATCCCTCTCATCTCCACTAAAGCTAACAAAATTATTGACTTTATCAACCATCACATCATCTATCATTTTGATGTCCCTCATAAAATTATAATAGATAATGGAAAATATTTCAAAAACAACACTGTTCAAAGTCTTTGTGATACATTTGGAATCAAATTAAGCTTCTCATCACTATACTATTCACAAGCTAATGGATAGGTAGAAGCTTCTAACAAAACATTGACAAAAATTCTAATGAAGGTAGTCAATGATATGGGTAAGGATTGGTACACACACATTCTTTTTGCTTTATGGGCTTATCACACTAGTATTCAAACCCCTACGGGTGCTACACCTTTTTCTTTGGTATATGGAATGGAGGCTATTTTGCCTCTTGAAGTCCAGATTCCTTCTCTTCACATTTCTCTACAAGATATACTTACTAATGATGACTTTCACCAAGAAAATTTGGCTCAACTTGACTTGCTTGATGAATGCCATCTCATAGCCCTCAACCACTTCCAAATCTATCAAAAGCATATCAAATGTGCTTATAACAAAAATATCAAAGAGTGAGATTTAAATATAGGAGATCTCATCTTAAAATAAAATCAACACATGATGAACATGGAGAAAAGCAAAAGGGGTAAGTTTTCTCCTGATTGGCTTCAACCTTATATCTTAACTCACAAGTATGGCTCAAGAACTTATCACTTGTCTTCTCTTGAAGGAAGGCCAAAACTTGAGCCTTAAATGCCTTACACCTACGACCATTTTTTTGTTAAACAAGCGTCACTTTACCTCATGTTTAACTTGAGCTCATCCCTTGAGCATCCATATTACATTCATTTCCCTTCCTCTTCACCCTTTCTCTTATACACTTAGTTAACTTATACAATGGTCTAGTTTTGTTCTCAAAGTGGAAAAATCCTAAGCCTCTATACTCTTGTCCATGACTAAATAAATAAAAAATGAGATATGTGACAAAGTTATAAAGTCTCATGTCATGCTTTTTAATGTACACTGCTCCCTTGAATGACAACCATTTAAAATTAAAAACAAATGCTTAGACCACTCCCTTGAAGGATGGTTAAGCCAAGCTTTGTTAGAAAAGGTAATAATAAATGAAAAAGGCTTCTCACATTGATCAACTTTACATGACCTTAACCCATACAAAATCCCATTGTAGGCTTCATGCATTGATCAGCTTACACACAAACAAAAAAAAAAGCTTTAAGTCATTTACTTGTCTATAGTAGCTCTCAGGTCACCCACAAACAAGGGCATATCATTCCCACTTTGTAGGTTATGCTACCCAAACATTTTCCCTCATTTAACCCTTTCTTCCCTTATACTCTTTCAAAGGAATATGAAGCTCACTTAAATAAGGTAAACACGACACTTCCCTAACAAACACAAAGGTTCAAAAATAGAAGGCATGAAGGAGGTTCATGTTTCTAAGCCTATTTATATTCTAATTACGATCTTTTCCAATGCACGAGAATTCTACCTCTTTATTTTACCATCCACATCATATGTCAATCTCTCTATTTGAGATGAAGAAATAATGTCATACCAACACTAACAAAGCTTACTCAATTTATTTTATGAATACACCATTACAAATATGGAGAAATGATGAAATAAACTAACATAACCAATTTATTCATTTTAAGCATACATCATCATGAAATATGGAAAAATGATAAGATGAAACTAACCAACCAACTATGCATATACCATCACATATATGGTAAAGGCTAGTCTAACTCAACTAACATGATCAACATTAACATCTAATTAACATAGAATAAAATTAGCATCTAAATAATCATCATCCATATCATCATCATCTATCACAATACATGTCCATAACTACATCATCATAGCATCATCTCTCTCTCTCAAAATATACATCTCATATCTTCAGCTCGTAGGCTGGTATACATATAACATATATAATCAAAAATGGCAAACTCTGACACTCAAAGTCCTCAAGGATCTCTGTGTGGTTGTGAGGAAACAATATCATCACCACTCTCTGCCCATCTACATCTATGTGAGATAGAAGCCATGGCACGTGGCATAGACCTCTCTACTCTCTAAACTTTAAATATCTTTAAATCTATAGAAACTCTCTAATCACCCTCTCATAGTAGACAATCTCATCTTAGGTAGTCAAATATCTCACTAGAGATACAATCTATAGAGGTCCCATAGCACCTTATGATGTCCCAACTTATACTGGTACCTATGGTGGTGGAGGAGGAGGAGCAGCCTGACCCGTTACTCTTAAACTATCTCTCTAGTATCACTGTAGTCACTTGACCTTGTAAAACTATAACCTGGCCCTATAGTGCTACAACCTAGCCTTGTAGTGCCTTAATTTGACCTTGCAATGTCACCACCTACCCTAATAAGGCTAAAAACCTATGCCTAGGTTGTATCTTGAGCCTACATTACTACATCTCAACCCTGTACCACTACATCCCTCTCTCTCACCAACCCCTATAAATTTGGTGCTAGTCTCCTAACCTCCACCACTGGATGTAACCTTGCCCAACAAGTTGTATAGGCTACTATGCACCTTGGGTCTCCAACACCTAGCCCTAATGGTAGTTCCTCGAAATTTGGCCCATCTATCTTCTGGGGCAATGGTAGGGGTGCTTTTATGTCATCCCTCCTATATCAAGGGAAGGTAGGCATGATATCCTAAACTAAACCAAATTGCTTCCTAACCTATGTCATAATTGCCATCTCCAATTCATCAGCTCATCTCCCCCTAACCTATAGTGAGCTCTATAAACCCACAAGTTATTGTGCTTATCCTTTGAAAATTAGGTATGTCAGATAGGGTCTCCACAAAATATCAGTAGGGATCAAACCCTCAATCATGCACCTAGAGTAAGCAATGTCCCTAACCACACCATCCACTTGGGTCTATGTCATGCCCTCTTTCCACCATCTAAAACCAACCCAAAAGTCAGCTAAGATCATGGTAGGTAACCCCAATGGTCATGTCACCACAATGTGCTCATACACCCAATAGTGTAGTAGATGGCCAACACATAAACTATATCACCATCATAGCCTCAAATCCCACAAATCTCTATATAACTACACCAAAAATACTAGACCCCAAGCAAAAATGGTCTACTGCTCAACCATTTATGTAAGCACACCTATTAATGCAATCAAAAATCTACTATCATCTACATTTGGTAATGTATACACTATGATCCCAATCATTATTAGGATGCTCAGTCGATGCTACTCCTCATCAGCCATATAGAGTGGATCAAGTCACCTAATTAACATGTTCTCCATATAATTCAACCATATGTATATCATGCTCCTCTCTCAAACATGTGAAGATCTCCTCACTCTAGAGTGGTAGCTAAAAAATCCTATAAAAATCCTCTTGAGTCACTGTCAACTCTTTGGTCGATAGATGGAAGGTGTTGGTGGTGTGATCCCACCTCTCCATCAATGATATCATTAGACACATCTTGGGAAACTCAACAATATCATTGCATTCCTCCTAACCCCATAGCCACCATGTGCTCTCACTTGTCTAGAGTGACATCCCTCCTCATACATGTCAATATCCTTGGTAGATGATCTCACAATGTTAGTTCCATCCTCATCTGCATCCAGACACATAATAACTCAAGTCACATACTTTTTAATATACTATATCACCACCTTTTTTCCCTTCTCTTTGGGAGAACTACATTGGTTTGAGGCCCTAAATTGGGCTATGTAAGTAGCACTTAGTTGACATAGGGTATTCTGAGGTTAGCTCAGCCATATACCCACCTAATTAACTACCATACTCTTTTTTATCTACCTTAGTATTCACTACCTCTCTCTCTCTCTACCCTAGGCTTCACTACCTCTTCTCTCTCTCTCCACCTTATGCCTACTTACCTATCATAACTCTAGGCCTCATGACCTATATCCCTAACCCTTGACACTATGCCCTATCTTTTAATCCCTAAACCTCTTAACCTCTTAACCTATTTCCCCTAACACACCTTTTTAGATCCTTTTCCTAGGATCTGAGAGAACTATATTGGCCTAAGGCCATAAACTAGGCTATGTAGGTAGCACTCAATCGACATGGGGTCTTTTAAGGTTAGCTCGACCATTAGGCTAGTTGACTACTTCCATTGGGGATCCAAATTAAACCTTTTTTCATCTTTTGATAGTTTTTTATAGTTACTAACATCAACATTACTAATTACACTAGTGCTTTATAGACCTAATTATTGACCAATGTCAACAGTCACCTATTGACCTCGATGCCATGTCAGTCGACATCGATGGACCTCACCAATGTCTACAAATGGTTCAGCCCTAGGGCCGAATGACACAAATCCAAAAATATAAAATTCACCTAAAAACCTACCCTAACAACCCCCCATCTTATCCTAAAACTAACCTACCCTATTTTATACCCCTCTACTAATGTTTTTATACACCCCCACCTCTAAATTAGCTTAAAAACTAAAAATACCCAAATCAACTTTCAGAGACTAGCAAAGACTCTTACCTCATCTCTCCATCTCCTCCTAGCTAACATAACTAGCTCCTATAGTGGTGTGCCTCCTGCTATGTCCCCTCCTTGCTCTACCATCTCAGTCACTCTCAAGCTCTATTTTTTCTCTCCAATCATAAAGTTACAAATGAGTTTGGTTAGCTACCAAACCCCTTTTTATCAAGTTTGATCAGTTATCAATGTTGGCATTCTTGACTTAATCTACCGACATTGATGCTTACGCATACCAAAATCAATAATGTTTCCCTAGTTTCCTAACATTGACACTTTCTATTATTGATATCAGTAATATCACCAACATTGGTACCATTCTAATAATGTTTTCCCCAACCAAACAACCCCCAAATTTTTAGACTTTACCCATACACTAGGGCAACTAGAGATCACATATATCTCTTCAACCATGAAAAATGCCATTGGAGATCATATATATCTCCCCAACCATGAAAAATTCCATTAGAGATCACTTACAACTTCACCCATGATGATTTTGCTTGGAGATCATGAATATTTCCTTGCTCATTGACCCTTTTACACCAACCTTGCATTGCTTTTCTTGACTACTTATGTTATTTTAGTATAGTTGTATATTGTGTACATGCATATATATTAGGTGTTATGGATGGAAACCAAGCCCATCCTATCACCTTCAACCCTTTTGTGTTTCCCAAGAGTACTTCTTACCTCAAACACCTAGGACATATCAACCATTGGAGATATAACTTTGATTGTTTTGACCTCTCATCTATCACTAACAAGCTATGCTTTAGTTACTTCTATATGAGTCCTCCTTAACTTTACCTATTCTTGAATTTTTTGACTATAGTTCATTGTAGTATACACATATGGAGTGATATTCAATTCTACACCACTCACCCAATTACCTTTTTGTCAAATTGGTACCCAATTCTAGTTCCTCCTCCATCGATTCCCATTTTTGAGGGGGATACCTCATGTAATACTTGGAGCATCTAACTCCTATTTTTGTCTTGAAAATTTGTCAATACAAATTACAAGATAAAAGGGGTAAATTTAGACACCAAAATTATGTCACACACATGTGCATAACTCCCTGTGCCAAAACCCCTTTTAACCCATTTTTCAATAATAATAATTAACCTCCCTAACCCATATTTTCACCCTTCATACATTTAATTAATTTAAAATACTTAATTGAGTTAATTAAAAACCCCTATTGCCACCTTACCTAGCCACCTCACCCTATGACTAATTCTCACTTGATGAGTCACCTCAAGACCTAGTCCCCTCATTCTAACTACCCAAGACTTATTCCCACTTCCAAACTAAATTCCTAATCAACTACCTCCTTTCTAACCTCTTATTTTTACCATTTTATAATGTGTCACACTTAGCATGAAGAACAATAGAAAATAGGCCAAAAATAGTAAGGTTTACCTATTCTAGGGCCACTGATGTTGGTCAACCCATGGTCAACATTGATGGGATTATCGATGTCGATAATATAAGCCAAATTCTAACCTAAGGTTTAGGTCAGTAGAAATTAAGAAAATATATTCTTACTTGCATTCAAGCTTTCAAAATTCTACTTTTGACATCCTGGCTTACTATCATCTTGCGTAAGTTAATCATGATCAGGAATTGAGCTCTTGAGGACCAACAGCATCTGTTTATTCTCTCTATTCAGGAATTTAGGTTTGAACTCCCTGATAGGGATCAAATCTGGAACTTATTATTCAACGACCACTATAACTAAGTACATCAGTTATTCTATAGGTCTTTTAAACATTTATTCTGCTATCACTTTATTTCTATTGTGTTTTGCTTTACACACTTCTAACTGAACCCCTATGAGGGAGTTACAAAGCTTCCTCACTTGTTTCCCCTTAACCTGACACACCAAACCTCTGACTAGATCTACCCAAACCATACTCTCTTTCTCTCATAACTCTCCCCAACCTCCCAGACCTGATCCAAACCATTTACCAAACCTAGAAAAGCCTTTTGTGAGCTCCCAAACAATTATTTCCCTTATCAACCTCAATAGCCTAACTGACATTGATCACCTTCACCATTGACCTTGATAGCATAACTAATATCAATCACTCCCCTACTGACATCGATGATTATATAGTTCCTAACTTCTTCAAAACCTACCCAAAAAACTTCTAAAATATAAAAAAAGTATACCACCTACACCTTGACACTCTCTATTACACTCAAGTTGTGAATAATTGTAATATTATCTCTCTTTCACTTTCTTTTAGTTATTTATTATTCTTTTATCTCTCAAAAGTGGATTGTCATCTCTAAGGAAGTTTCACACTTCCTAGAACAAGTGCATAGCTTGAAAACCCACTCATTTAACTACTAACAAACATCTTATGGTAGTGCTTTCTTACTTTTAGGTAGTCCTTCCCAGCCAAAGGGGAGTGCTCACAACATCTGGATAGTGTACAAACCAATCTAGGTTCAATCTAATCACTTATCCCCAACATTATTTTCTATTTTCCTTTAGACTTGAAATAGATAACATTTAGTGAAACAATAAGTTTATCATAATGACTATAGAATATTTCACCCAATGGGTAGAGGCAATGCCGCTAACTTATTTAACAGGTCTTCAAATATCAAAATTCATCCTTAATCAAATTATTTACCATTTTGGTATTCCCACCAACATAATTTTTGATAACAAGTCCTTTAAGAATAAAGACATTGAGGCCTTATATAAGAAGTACCATATCACGCATCATTTCTCTTCTCCATATTACCCCCAAGGTAATGGACAAGTAAAGGCAACAAACAAGACTCTGGTCAAAATTTTGAAGAAAACTATCAATCAAGCTATATGCAATTGGTATACTCAGCTATATCTAGCCTTATGGTCCTACCACACTAGTATCTACACACCAACAAGAACTACTCCATATGCCTTGGTCTATTAAGCCATAGCTATTTTACCATTGGAAGTATAACTCCCTTCCCTTCATCTCTCATTACAAGTATTCATCATTGATCACAATCTTCAATAAGAGTGACTAAAAGAATTAGAACTCCTTGATGAAAAGAGACCAAAGGCCTTAAATCACCTTCAAGCATATCAAAATAAGCTTAAGAATAAATATCATAAGAAGATTCAAGCCTAGGAGTTTGAATTAGGTGATCTAGTCCTCAAAGAGAATTAAAAGAATGCTAATGAAAAATGAGATAAGAAGGGAAAATTTGAAGCAAACTAGTTAGGCCCCTACATCATTGTAGCTAAGTTTGGCTCAAGAGCTTACAAGTTGGCTACGCTTGAGGGAGAATAATTAGATGATCCCATTAGTATCATGCATCTCAAGCACTTTTACACCTAGTTCTGATATCAACATCCTCCATCTATAGAACATCATCCACTAAATACATTCATCACCCCTCTCCATCAATCTAAAAAATAATGATAATAAAATCCATCTAATGGTGAAAACCAGCTCATTGGCACCTTGGGCAAGTACCATGGTGAAAAATAGTTTCCAACATCATGGTAAAATCACCCTGACCTTAGTCTCAATAAATGGAATCTTATTGAGAACATCCTTAGCAAGCCAACATCACTATTTTAGCAAGTGAAAAAGATAGGGCTAGTTAAGAGCCATATGTTGGAGGGCTCCTCTTAAATCATTTATCCATAACTTGGAGAAATTTTATAGATCCCCAAGTCCCATCCATGTCCACATTATCCCTATCATCCCTCCATAAGTTTTATTCAAAAAACATGTCTCCTCTTAGCCTTAGCTAGTCCACAACACATTTTGTCATTCATTTCTATCATTAAGCCTTGAGTCCATCCCTTCCCATTATCATTATGGGGGGTCATCCTAAAATGTAATCACTCTATGTCTAAGGTTCTTAGCAGTTGCTATGATACTGATTCCTGAAGGGTCATCATGACCCCTATCATTTTAACCTAGCTTTAATTTTCACTAAGGACATAATTCTTGGGTCTCATAGTTCCTACCTCACTTGACCCTTATACATATCTAATCTTGATCATGTCATTTCCTAATCACTACCAAGTTTCCTCATCTATGACATCATTATTTCCTAATCATTAATCTAGTTATCCTCATCATCCACATTTTCTAGTCACTAATCATCGACATCATCATCTATCCACCAGCTAGAACTACATTTCCCTGAGGTCTTTTTAGACTACGTAGGTAGTACTTGGCCATGCTTTCATAACCAAGGATGTCTTGGTCACTATCTTCATCATCCTATCCCCTCATCATTATCATCACCACCATCTTTATCCATCTTATCCCATTTCCATTCATTATCATTATCATTATCATCCTCATTTCTCTTTGTCTTATACTTTGTTTTATGTGAATATGTGTGTTCATGTGTGTGTGTATGTTGCATATATATGTATATGATATAGGTGTTATCTTTCAATTAGATTGCACATGTTCACTTTTTTACATTATAATAGTATCTTATGGGAATGAGGATGGCTTGGATGACATTTGGAAGTGCATTTCCAAAAATGGATCACCCCTTAAAATAGAGTTCCCCCACACATCATTTCTAAAATGACAAGGCCTTGTCATTACCTTGGCACAATGCATAAAGATGCAACACTAAAAAGGATTGTCCAAACTTATGGCTTAACAATCTTCTAAAAAGGCTAATCACCATCCTAAACCAACCCCTCCCATACTTTCCCTTATCTTAAGCCCACATCTAAACCATCCAACTCCATGGTGTAGGAAGATTCCTATTTTGAGGAACTCATTAATTGAAATAGGGGATTCATCTATCTCTACACATAAGAATGAAAATTAACATAAACATATAATCATAAATAATCTACCACATCCCTAATCTCATATAGCCAATAAACATCATCCATGACCAAAAGAATAAATATCACCATACATCCATCATCAGATCCACCTAACATGAATAACATTAACATCTACCATACATCAGAATAAAAACAATAATCCATAACATCTGAAATCTAACCATCACATGTCCATATGCATCACAAATACATCACTTATATCTATCATAACATCTAAAATCTAAATCATCACATCCATCACATAACATCATCATATAAATAACATCAAACACATATCCATAAAGCCATAAATACATCCAAATAACTTTGCAATCATGAGTCATCATAATCATCATCATAGATGTGTGTGTGTGTGTGTAATCAAAATGAACAAAGTACAATGTCCACATGGGATCCATGCCCAAAGATATAATATAGTTACATGAGCCCATGGGGAAAGAATGAGCTATAGTATAATAATCCCCTATACATATATAAAGGAATGATAACATACAATCATGGCTATAGTAAGGGAGGTGGTCTCGATGCTCCACTCCTTAAGGGATGTCTCACTAATGACTGGCTCACATAGAAAGATCTTGCATGTTACTCTATGGGTATGACATCCTCATACAATTTATGATAATACTGAGCCTCTCGAGTAAGCAACATAATCTAGCTCATCATCCCCATCATACCCTACCCCCATAGGCCCTCATCAACTGCATCTTGTGACCTTTTAGATATGTCCATATGACTCTACAAATCTTGAATCTATGCCTAAAATTGTGTGATCTATCCTAGGGATCCATCTACCTGACTCTGCAATGCATAAATCTACATCTGTGCCTACCTTAGCTGATTATCTCTTTGAATAAGTTAGGACTATAAGGTAGTGATCTATGTGTCCCTCTACTACACCTATGCTTGTAAAGTAGCTACCTATCCCTGCAACTGGGTCACCTCGCTACCCCTCTACGCAAAGTGGGCATGCAATACTATACTCTCTCCCCATGCCTATGTTAGGTCACCATCCTTTAGAGTCCTCACACTCTATAGGTAGGCATGAATTTGATCCCTCTCTCGATTAATACTTGAAATATCTACCAGTTATGCCTAAATCTTCACTTGAAGCTAGGCCACTAAGGCCTCATCCTCTACTGATCTAGGAGGTCATGATGGACCTTCACCCCCATCACTCTTATCTATACCTACAAGCCCTGTATGAGTTCCTATAATATCTATAATGTTTGTACTACCCTACCCATCTTGCCCATCATCTCCATCCACCTCCATCACATCTAGATCTCCTCCCTTATATTATACCTCTTAAGCTGGTACCTACCTCCTCTACCACATCCTCTACTTGATCCTTGTGTATGCCTCTATAATTTGTCATATTTTACCCCTCACTACCACTCATAGTCAATTCAAGCACCTAAGAACTCATGCCTACCACCATATGGTCTATTTAGATGTAACCTTGTCTCTAGCATCGATGTGTAGAAGTCCCAGTGTTATGGTTCCAATTGATCATAATAAAAAATCACATCCAAACAAATCACAGGTATCCCCCAATGGGGTGTCTCTCACTCACTCCATGCAAATATATGCTCCATGGCTGGTACATCCTATGTAAAACCAAACTAGTGCTAACTCAATTTAGTCTATATCTCTCAATAATATAGTCCCTCTAGCTCATAATATAACATAGTGTTAACATATATTATATGCATCCCTCATCCACCCAACTCAATTTAATCCCTCTATAGGGCATCCATGTGATATAGTCTAGGTGTAAGCTATCAAAAATCTCCTATAATAATGTTTGTCTCTTTCATGGCCCAACAAGACACCCAGTACTACCCTCCATCTAAATACCATCAACTGTCCTAGCTCCAAGCCTGTTAAGGTACCCAATGGTCACTGGACCATAATATGCTCCCAACTCCATATCTAAAGAATAAGTGAAGACTAAAACTACACACACTCCTATATGCACCCAAATGTAATTCTTTATATAAATATAATAATACTATAGGGACCCAAGAAAAAACTTTATGATCATGAACCATGTCTGCTACAACATCTCCCAAGCCCAAATGAAACCACCATCCGCTCTTATTTGATAATATGATTTTGGATATAAGAGCTATCTTAACCAACATTAATCTTTTAGGGTTCCCTCCCACCAACATTGATCTAAATCAATGTAGCCCTCCTGAACACCTATCTACAAACTGCCACCTAGCTGCTACAACATTTGAATTAGTGTTTATGATCTCCAATAGATCTTAGCCACCTACATTACCAAATGAAAAATATTATATACATACTCAAGTGAAATGTTCATCTTTATAGTCATGAAGTGAAAGGTACTCATCTCTGAGTGCCATCTCTCCACTAATGTGGTAATCAGTGCTCGGTCAATGTGAATCAGTGGCATCATAGCCACACCATGAAGGTCCACTAGCTCAAAAATACCATACTCCTCAAGCATCACTCACCACATCTCATTCATAATATTAGGATGTCATGACTATGATTCTAATATCCCCAAATGCTCCTACACCAAATAATCTAAAAACTTATTATCATCATCCTCACCACCCACATACTTTATCCTCATCACTCACCTACTCTACCCAAGCCTACTCTTACCCTACCCTCTACCTATCACCATCCTTGACAAACTAAACCTCCCCTACCCCTCCCATCCAATCCCTTATCTAATTAACTACCTAATTCAACCCACACCAATCCCAGGCTTAGCCCTTTTTACCACTAATCACTTTCCTACTATTCACATCTCATATGATTGTAATCCTATTATTCCTTAATTACAAGATTGCAATCCCACCATTCCCTCACTCATGGGTTTAAAATCTCATGATTCCCCCATAATAGGATTGTAATCTTGCCATTCCTTACAAGTGGGATTATAATCCTACCATTACCCCTGATGATCCCACCAGTTGCATCAATAACCCCATGACTATGGGCATAATTCCCAATCATGGGATTGTGAGACTATGGTGAACAATGTTTCTCTCTATCAAAATCCATCCTAAAATTTTCTAAATATAATGAAAATCAAAAAATTTACAAAGCTAGGGGTTGTTTACTCACTGGAAGTCTCACCTTGGTTGCTCTCTAGTACTCTCATACCCTCTCATCAAGGTGTGCAGCTCATGAAATTCTATCCATTTTCTCTCCACACAATCTAAATATCCAAGAGCAAAGGGGTGAAAATGGCCCTCCCCATGGCCCATTTGACCTATATGAACCCTCCAACACCCCCTAACCCCCATTAACACCCCTTGACCATTTCTCTCTAGCTACTAATTCTGTCATTTCTACACACCCTAATACCCACATCTTGGGGCATGGCATGACCATCCCAGTTAAAATCCCCAAAATCCCATATCCCAAACCATATTGACCCAGGCCCTCTTTAGACCCCATAAACATCAATAGGATCCATTATCACTATCCTAGGATCATTTATCCCCTATTGCCATCCCATCAGTGGATTTATTATTCATCATTTTAAAGCCCTAAAATTTATAAAATGTGGCTCTTTATCATTACAAGTCAACCAAAACTCCTTTTTATCCCTCTCCAAACCTATTATAGCATGTATCCTCGCTACTGGACCCATCCACAACTTGAACCCCTCCTCTTGTTAAAATCAATCAACTTTGTTTTATCACATAAACACCTTCTAGACAAATTATCAATTGTCTAGAACCATCACTTGAGCCACTTATTTATCAATATTGGGGTATATATTCAATCTACTTAGGGGCATCCCACCCCTTATTATCATCACCATCTTACCCCACCCTAGGATTTTTGATTGAGTGACCATTTGGGTCGGTTCATCTCCCTGCATTCTCACTTTAGGGGGCATCATATCCTACTAACAACCAACACCATCCACACCATAGTTTTCCTTTGAAATACCATTACTTCACTCCACTCACAACACCCTTTCAGAGAGGGGAAAAATGTATGCATTAAAATATGCTCACCCAACTAATTTTAATAATTATCACTAATTTAGCTTAATTCCTATATTTTTTAGCTATACTAACCTTTGGCCCAATACCCATACCCATTACTAGATCCCATGGAACCCTTACCCCATCCTAAAACCAATTAATCCCTTAATTACACCTCTAATAGATCCTAATACCTAATAACCTACTCCCTAATCCCACTAGCTAATTTTAAATTTAATAAAATCCCAACTACCCACCCACCACCCTACACTAGCCTTATCTAAACACCTAAACCCTATGGGGAGATTTATAGAATTGGAGGATTCTTGAAATCTCTCCAATTTATCCCCTTTCCTCTAAAATTTTCCTATTATAGAGATTTCTATGGGATTAAAAATTCCATGGAAATTTCTCAACCATAGATCTTAATGGCCCCATATTTAAATTTGGACCATAGATCTTCCCTTGCATATGCCTATAAAACTAAACCATTCCTCCATTCTCAAGACTAATGAAGAAATGAATGAAATTCTCTAAGCAATCCATTTATCACTCTCATCAAACATCTATACTAGCATTCAAGCACCCATAAAGCCATTGTCCAACATCCATAATCTTTTTAGAAGCCATTGTGAAGCAACTACAAGCAATCCAACAAATCAATTATTTTCAAACTCAATCACACAAGTTCAAATCCTGGAATGGAACTATGAGAAGCTAAAGATGATGGTAAGTAAGCTTTATTGATCTTGATTTACTTTTTCTATCCTTTCCTATTGGTGTCATTGATTTTGGGTGTGTATTGTCATTTGATAATATTTTCAAGAATCCCAATTTTGGTGCACAATAGCCATATAAACAAATGTACTTGAAGCAATAGAAAAAAGATAACAAGTTATCCCTTAAGTATTATGGGTCTTAGCAGATCTTACAAAAAATTGGTATTGTGGCATACAAGTTAGAGTTTCCTTCATCCACTTGTATACATCTAGTATTTCACATATCATGCCTGAAGAAAGTCATTGGACACAGATTTGCTACTCAAAATAAGTTACCAAGATTGGATGAGGAAGGGAGAGTTATTATTGATCCTAAGGTGATCCTTCAAATGTGCACCAATCAACTACAATCTAGAGTGATTAAGGAGTACTTGATCAAATAGAATATTCTACCATGTAAAGCTGCTACCTGAGAGGATGAATCCTTTGTGAAAAAATATCCAGGGTTGATTCAACATTAAGGACAATATTGTTTTGACAGGAAGGGGCATGTTATGCCCTTAACCTTTGGCATGTCTAGGGATTTGTGTGGCCAACTTGGGCTTACATACCTCTTTTATATTATTGTTACATTTCTCTATGTTCTTAGTTAGGATGGCCTATGGAATAACCATGGCTAAGTACACTATATATAGGAGGTAATGGCTAGTCTTTGATTATCATGTTAACTATTCTACTCTTAGTGCATTGTTGTGGAAGTTTCCCCCTTGAAATGGCTCTGCTATATTATCTAGTATTCTGATTTACTATCAATTATTATTGTGTGATCTCTTATCTTTGCTTATTCTGTGCGATATATAATTATTCTATGTGAACATATAAATAATTTCATTAAAAATATATTTCCAAAATATCAAGGATCATCTCAATTAAACACTTGTGATCAACTTGTTATTTCTCCTTTAAAATTAATTTTGTATTATTACACAATCTGCCCTTTTCTCATTTTTCCTAAATCATAACTCAAGTACCACTTGTAATGAACTTAATATATCATAAATTTAGATGCAAATAATAGATTTTAATTCATAAAAATGTATAAAAATAATATTTATAATCACAAATAAGAGCATAATAGAGAAGATCTATGTAATATAAGTGAAATAAATAGTATAATACTACTTATATGATTAATCCACTTTGAGAGGAAAACAATCACAATCCTTATAATAATAAGAAATTTTTTAATATGATGATGTAATACTCAAGTAGAGCCTCCTACATATATCAAAATTAGGTTACAAAGACTCTATACTCTAACTAGCATTTGAACCAGAAGTGCATATGAAAGGTCAACAAGGATATACCTAGTTATAAAAACCACATGGAGTATATCATTTACTTATATTGAATATACGTTCGAATAAATTATTTTTTCCAAAAAATAATGTCAATCTGCACCACCATCATTGATACATAAATTTTATTAAGTATTGACCTATAATTTTATGTTCATAAATATATCTAATTCTTCATTTGGAAGAGATTTTGATAAAGAAAAAACATCGACATTACATTATAATTATGCTACACCATGTGTTACCTCTGCCTCAAATGTCTATATGGCCAATCTATCATATAAAATTTCATTCATTTCCTTTTTCTTTATTAAACCCATTATCAATATTTCACCAAAATCATGGTTAATTATCTTTGTTATATGTATATAAAAATAACAAGAATCACATAAATTATTATTATTATTACCATGTTTCTAAAATTAGAGTAGTAGCTTACCCTTGGATTTTAATATTCATAATTTTCCATACAAAAAGAATGGGGAAAAATTGGTGGTCAAATATAGTAATTAATGTGTGGAAGGAATTGTTGTATCCAAATATTGCACCCTAGGAGAGGGTGTTTAAGCCTATCCCATACTTGGAGAAAATGAGATTACCTTTAGGCCTGTGGGTTGCCTATAACATAGGTAAACCTCTAGGTTAGAGGGCTATCTCCCTTAATTTATCTCTTAAGATCACACACTACACTAGACTAGTCACTTGCAGGTGAAAAGGGAAGAAAGAAACAACATTAACCTATATTTATGGAGGTGATACACCACATATTATTCCATAAATATATTTACATATGCACTAAGAATGATTAATACCAAAATTGACCTTAACTCGTTGTCCTTCTAGCATAAGTATTTATCATAGAGGCAAATTACTATGCACATATAGAGGTGGGTGAAAATAAGGTATGAAACAAACATTAACCTATATTTATTGAGGTGATACACCATATATTATTCCATAAATATACTTACATATGCACTAAGAATGAATAATACCAAAATTGACCTTAACTTGTTGTCCTTCTAGCATAAGTATTTATCATAGAGGCAAATTACTATGCACATATAGAGGTGGGTGAAAATAAGGTCTGATACTAGACACTACTAGTCCCTCTCACACATCAATACATACTTAAAAAATGCATACACTTTATGAGACATGCTAGATGAGGTATCACTTACACAAAACATGCAATAACCGAATAGAAGCAAAGAGAGCATATTCATCACTTGACATCCAAGTACACTACTTATCACACTTAGACAAGATATTTAAAAAATCAAATCAACTTCAAAATATTATTCAAAGGCAAAAAAAGGTGCAAAACCAACAAGGCTTCATCATACTAGGTGTATATGAGATACAAATGCCAAAATGGCTTGCATAAATAGAGCATATGAGAAGAGAGAGAAGAAGAGAAGTGTAAAGGTCACAAATCAAAGTCTAAAGGTGTAGAAAATAGTTACAATGCAAGAGAATGAAGTGGAAAATAGGCCAATAAGTTTTCTTGGACAAGTGTCCATCATAAATGCATCATTCTCTCTCAAACTGGCATAGAGACTCTTTACTTTCCTTCTTGAAATTGCCTTGTTTGATGATGAAGACTCTAATTTACTATTTAAAATTTCCATAGGGATATTTGACACATTTTCACTATCATGAGAAGGTAGAAACAAGGTTGTAACAACCCTCATATGCCTCTCAACTAATAACCTCTCTTGCACCATTTTTCATTCACTATCTAATAACTACTCACTAGCCTTCTAGGTCTATCTTCATGCTTATCACCTAAGTGACCTATAACTACTCATAGAGATGCATTGCAAAGGTGTTAATACACCTTTTCAAGACCTCTTTATCCTCTGGTCTATCATAAACCTCAATGGAAATCTCAAATAATATTTCTCATATCACACTTAGGCAGTCACTTCATTTCCTCACTATCTAGTTTAAGACTACCTGCAATGAATGATGTAACAGAGGGATTTACATGCTCCATTATGGTGATTAATGAGTTTGATAAGTTGTAACAAATCACTATAGGCCTTCCACAATGGTTATAATTCAACAATTCTCTTCTACACCTATAGAAAAACTTAAATCCTATAAGAAACTAAAAATTAAGCATCCCTGTACAAGTGATAGTACAAATCAATTAGATAGAAAGGAGCATGGGAGAGTGCTATACATATCACAAACACTTTCTTAGCTAAATGACCCCTTTTGGATGCATATTCTTTAATG
This sequence comes from Torreya grandis, assembly GCA_037957365.1. Taxonomy (NCBI): domain Eukaryota; kingdom Viridiplantae; phylum Streptophyta; class Pinopsida; order Cupressales; family Taxaceae; genus Torreya; species Torreya grandis. The sequence goes on from JARHVA010001230.1 coordinate 1,945,567, forward strand.
TTTTCTCCATCAGGTCGAAATAAGGGTTTTAGGAGGGTTTTTGGTGGTCTAGATTTTTAGCAATGATTCACATAGGTTAAACATTTACCCTCTAAAAAAATTCCACTGAGACCAATCTAGGGACCCCATTACACTATTACCAACTCCTTGGGGAACCATGCATAGTTTCCATATAGATATGAGTAAAAGACGATGAATCTTGAGCTCTTACAATGCATTATGAGTAGGTGTGATGGAGGTTTAGGCCAAAATGGCTAATTCTATATTGTGTTCTAAAAACTTATGTTTATAACTAGACTTTTAATTTCTTATAAAGTTTATCAGATGGTCTGGAGAGGTCATATGGTCATCTAAATCAAGTTTGAGGCCATGAGGGTTTATGCCTAATAGGCCTAACTATGCTTAACTAAGTATTTGGCTACCTGTAGGTTCCTAATGGATTTAGGTGTCTTTTATATATATATTTACCCTCAAACCAACAATATACATCACCCCAATATTATTTCAAGACTTCTCATTCATCATTTCCACACTCATATACTAAGTTTGTAGACTGTGATGCTACTAGAGTGCTCTCTATGTGTGATAGAACAAAGAGTATATCCAATGTTTGTATGACCAAGGTGAGACCATGGAGAGATTTTATGACTCATGAGGACACTCTGAAATAATTTTCAAGGCTTAGTCATGCTCTAAGAGCCTTTAACACCTCAAATTCTCAAAACTAGCTTTTATGCCTGCATATTGTAGTAATTTGTAAATGGATGAGTGTGAGGTCCAAAAACCATTATAGTTCAACTTTTGATCTATCTCCTACCTTTTAGGGCCTTATTAAAATGCGTTATACAATTTTTATGATGTATTCAACATGGTGATCCAAATTTCACCACTATTACTAACCAAACTGTAATTCTCCCACTAGCTTCAACTAGTCTATAGACTATGTCACCTATAGGTGTCAATTAAGATTCACAAGGGTTTTTTGTAGGTGTCTATATGTTTGGGAATTTTACTCATCTCACTTACCTTAATATAAATAGGATATTTATGTATTTGTATGAACTCACTTTTGCCTACAGGTCATGATCTCATCTTTGTTCCATCAATGCACTAGGAGTTTGCAAGTTATAGGATTCTTTAAGCTCAAAAGAACTATGTATCACTAAAAATAGTTAGTATAAAATTCATTGAGTTTAAACCATTCAATCATATTATTTATCAACCAAACAACCTTCTCTTTGAATTGACATGCTACTACTATATTCAAGCTGTAATAATGGAAACACTAGACTTGTCAAGACTTCAATATCACTTACCAACAAATGGCATTGTATCAGACAGAGACCTATTTCAGAGAAACTAAAGTAAATGGTCTAATTTAGAAAATTTTAAATATTGCATTATGGACATTGCTTGAACTAGTCTAGGATCAACACTATCACCTTGTATGAATTGATAAACTCATTTCAAGTCATGTAATTGAATAAAACTTGTCTCTTGGGGTTTTGGATGGTCTTCCATTTTCTATACATGCTTATATATAACTGTAGATGACTATGTATCTTGGAGATCTAATCAGTCTTTGATCACTATCTTGAGAATCCTATATCAATCAACCTTGAAGTCTATTAGGGTCTTTTAGCTAATTTTATGTTGGTACTAAAGCTTCTTCCCAATAGGCTAGCACACTGGCCCTATCACACAAGAAGTAAGTCTCGTGCACTCACCCAAAGCACACAATAAAAGAATGGTTCTTGAAGGCTTTCAATAAAATTTAATATGTTTGTTCATCTCTTGTAATGAAAATCTTAAGTTATTCAATATTATAAATATACCACTATTATCCTTATTATCCCAGATTTAGGTATTGTGATAGCTAGGATCACCATTACTATCCAACATTAGCAATAAAAAGAAAAGATACTCATGACTTAGAAATAAAACATATTCATTATTCAAAACTTAAGATGTTCATGAATCATCATTTGTTATGGAAAATTCTAATTATTCATTGATTGCTTAATAAAAAACAAGATAGAATGTTATATCTATTTCCCAAAGGTCCACACCCATAAATGATTACAATAGGGGTTTTAATACTTGTTTTTCCCTAATCAAGTGTCAAGATTCTAACTATCATGGACAAATGGAACATGTACTCCCAATAGGCTGAAATTCATGGATCTTACAACTGATTGTTCCTATAGGATTAGGCCTCTATGCCCCTAAATGCTTGTTCTATATTATGTTCTAGTGGCCAAGTATTTTGTTCCTTGTGGGTTGGTACATAACCTTCGATCGGTGGGGTCAAAGTGTCTTACTCAAGTTACTATTATAACTTCTCTCATGTTCCTCTTACTCTACTTCCCTCATGCTCCCCTAATCTTATACTTATTCTGAGTCCTCTATTCTTGGGTCCCTCATGACACACTCTTCCTTGACTAGGTCCTCTCACACTAGGTCTCTTGTGCCATTGTCCTACTATACTTGGCATATTTTGAGCCATAATACTCTTGTATTCCATGTTATTCCCACACCATGGTCCTCCCATTCCATGTTGGTACTTGCATCAAAATATATAATGGTCCCTCCGCACCATGCACCAAAAATATAATACTACTTGTACAAAATTTAGGGGTCAACATCACCCCACACTAAGTCTTTAGTCCATCCCAGACTAAGTCATACTAGCATCCTCTAAAAATTATGGCCCTTTCTACTTGAGTTCCTTCTTCATTCCATCTCAATGGAACAATGCATCAAGGACTTGGTAGTTATTCATTCAACAGTCTCCTTTGCTTCTTTCACTCCTTAGGCTGAGTTGGAGTCTTGATCTTTTTCACCTATTCATCTAGGGTTGTGATGGCTTCCTTTTGGAAATGTTCTAATTCAAAGACCTCCTTGTCAACCTATCCTCAAAGTATGGAAAAACTTGCATTTATTTGTTGATAATGTTTATTAATGGCAGCTTCCATCATCTTAACATCCTTAAATGCTTTTGCATGTTTGGTGTCGTCTTTTATGAATAGGGCAACATTAGTCACTTGCTATCTTAAGACCTCCTCATCATGGAGTCAGGATTCTACTATTTTATTTAGGCATGCCAAGTGTGCAAAAATTCCATCCAAAATTAGGATAAACACCTTGACTCTATCCAAAGTACTTTTATAGATATCTAAAACTATGGTGAATTGTTCAAGTATTTCTTGGGCCTCATCTCTGGGCATAGAGTGCTCCTCATTTTTCTTGAGCAATAACTCAACCAATATTGTCAATTTTCTTTATGACATCCCTATTCAATAATATACCATCTATAAGTATTGACTCTTCTTTCAAAATTATCTCACAAATGTTTAAAACCTTTACCTTCGCCTTGATGGCCTCTTGAATTTGTTGCTTCAAGGAGGCCACTTCCTTAACTTGTGCTTGATTTTTTACATATGCTTTATTATACATTTCTATAAATCTACCATGTTTATTTAATGCCATGCATGTGTTTGATCCTACAAAAATGTTTTGATGAGAGTCATTATGGATCAATCCTCATAAGGTCTGGAAGACCTAAAGCATCTAGGCTAGAAAAAATACAATCCAAAGGAATATCAAATTGGGGATCTTTGATATACATTTCCAAAAGAAAGGAAAATTGATTCCTTATTTTTTGGGTTACATCCTTGGGGTGGAATTGCTTCCAAAGATAGAGGTTTTTATCCTCTACATTGAATTGGTATTGTTCACACAAAGTGGACAACCCTCTCTATTATTTACCCCCTCAATTAGCCCTTTTCCCATTCTTGAGTCTCACTCAAGTTCACCCTCTTGATGGATTTCTATGGCCATCTCATCTGCTTCCATTCCATAAGTATCAAATTAATCACTAGATAGGGCCTCTTGCACTGGGGATGGAGTCTTCTCTAAGTTTGATCCCAAATTATGAATCTACTCCTAAGAGGGGTCCCTTTAGGGCACTTGACTTATAGGTTATTATGGCATTGATCTGGTGGTAGTCTTTGGAAAAGATGGAAGTGGATGTGGTCATGGAGGTGGAGAAGGTGGGGAAGTTAGATGAGGAGATGAAGGGTTTAGGGTAGGTGAATGGAAAGGAGTGGAATGAGAAGGTGAAGATGAAGTAGATGGTGATGAAATGTGATATGGAGAAGGTCAATGTGGTGAAGGTGAAGGATGAGGTGGAAAAGGTGAAGGGCAAGGTGGAGGTATACGTGGCATAGAAGGTGGAGAAGTAGCAGGTCTGGAGGGCTACACCTCCACCATCCTCTATCATTTTTGAGGGGCTTGCTACCCATTTGTGATGGCACTTGTCTCTAGATGATTCCTCAATTTTTGTGGTGCCTGGGGGAGCCTCTCCTTAGGGTCTCCATCTTGAGGGTATTGGTGGAGGCATAACATGTAAAACAACTTGTGGACTTACTCCACAACTAGGATATTCTTAACCTTAATATCAGTTAAGTCCATTTCTCTCCTCTTTGTAAAGGCATTTTTGCCTAGATATATGAACATTTTTTAGAGGGTGTGGTGATCTGTATCAATCCAGTCTACCTATAGACTGATTGGATACACATCATAAATCTTGTTGATGGAATTGATGAAATAACACACAAAGAAGGCATATAGTAGTTTAAGCCATAGTGAAAGTTCTCCTGAAGGGTTCACTTGAATGCACACCAGGGAGTAGTACTACTTCACAATAATTTTTTCTTGATTTGTGGTTAGGGTGGTCAAATCCTTGGGAATGCACCATTCATTCTCAAAATCCACCTACATCCCATCAAACCAGTACCTCATCTTCAACTTGTATGTTGTATTAATGTGCTGGGGACAAGTGAAAGCTTTGAAGCACTCAGTGGGGGAGTTGTGAGTGGGGGATAGACCCACTTCAATGATCCTAAGCTATAGTTAGGCATCCCAATCTCATAAAAAACCAACAATAAGAGGATTTCTCCTAAAAAAACCAATACTTAGGCATCTTATGCACCCTCTTCATGTCTAAAAATATCTTTTGGGTAAAATATACTTCCTAGTTGCATTATGTGCCCTAAATGACTTGGTGAGAAATGTGCAGGTGGGCCATATCCACCTCCTTCCATCGGTCAGTCCCTCTAACCTTGGCAGAAATGATTTGTGATATGAATTTAAGGGTGGGATCCTACAGGCTTCTTATATGCTTTTCATGCCCTTATTTTTGGTACATCAATGTGGTGGTGGTCTACTAGATCTCCTTCATATCCACCAAGTCATCCAACACATTCACCCATAAGCATTGAAGCCCTATCACTTTGCTTATCCTCTCCACATTGATCTTCATGTTTAACTTTGCAAAGTGGATGTAGTCCTCATGAATATGTGAGAGGAGGAATTTAAATACCTCAGTAGGCTTGCCAAAGTATGGTAATTTAAAGAGTTGAAAGAGGTTGGCCTTGTCCAACTAGTTCTTAATGGACAAGTCATATACCACTTGATTCCTAGTGTTGTTGGTCTAAATTTGATAATCATTTTATAACTCTACTTCATTTCCCAGCTGATGGTAGTTATAGTAAAACATGGTTACAGTTGACACCTTGGAGACCCAGTTCTCCATGTAAAATATTGACTTTGGGTACTACATCTTTTCTAATAACAAGGATAGAGAGGGAGATGTTGGGGTGTTTTGTGATGAAGAGGCCTGAACCTACTTTCCCTTCTTCACCATATTTTCTTCTATGCTATCTCTCACTTATCCTTCCACACTTTCCCTCATGGCTTCCACACACTGCACTTTTTTTCATCTTTCTTTTGGATCTCTCGAAATCTCTTCTCTTATAGAAACCAAACTCTTATGCTCACCTCTTCCTCCTCTGGTATGGTTAGAATCTTCTCAATTCTCTTAACCTTTTTATTCAGCCACATTACCCTCTATGGCACTCAAAGGTTAACATGTAGGCATCCCATGTTTCCAAAAGAATATGTGGTTGTGATCTGACTTGCTTCAGCTCTCGAGCTTCATGCTTCAAAAATGATAGAGATTGTAACTTGTAACTTCAATAATCTCCACTCCTACACACAAGTCCAAACTTAGCAACCTCTCCTCTTTTCTTGGAAACAACCCTCATGTCTTTGTCAACTTTGCAATCACTTTGTTCTAAAAGAAATTTGGTTTCATCGATCTCTAGTTTTTTGGTTCACTGTTCGCACTTAGCACTCAAATATTTAAGTAAGATAAAGTATAAAATGACTTCAATAAGCTTGTTTATAGGCCATGTGGGGGGGTTTACCTCCATTAATTCTTTCCCTCCCCTTATCACTTCTAGTCATTAATGCATATCTTTTAATGGCCTTCATACTTCAAATCTTGTAGTGAGCATTTAGTTCCTTAACCAATTTGTCCCATTATTCCACTCGTATGCTTCTCACCATATCTAACCTTGTCACATTAATGGTCTATTCTTTCCTATGCCTTTTTTGGAAGTGGATGACAATTGTGTCCCACTTTTTTGATGAAATGGAAGATAAATGTCACCCAAATGGTGGGAACCTTTCAAAATGTTGTCAAGGTGCATTGAAAGACTCATGCACCCTTAATCACTTACATGCCATAGATGAATTTTGTGCCTTATGATCCTTGGGCACCAACTTGTCTTATGTCTTGTATTCATATGCATGATGCCTTACCCCACACTAAAAAGGTTTGTGGTCCTCCATGAAAACACAAACACAAACTCAAAATTAAATTAAAGAGTCACATGCTTCAAGAGAAACACTTTTTATTGAAATCAATAAGTCCTAACCAAAAGGCCTTAAGATTTATTGATTACAAAAATTGAACTAAATAGAATCACAATATGATCGAAGTTGACTCCTATTATAGTGTCCTAGGAGGAATTGTCCATCTATTCACTTTAGCTGGCAAGTTCTGGTAGGTTGAATGCTATGAACTATAAATGGTGCATCTTGATGGATGCAGAGCTTCCTAGGGTGGTGCATGAACTTGGAATCATATAGTATAACTTTCATGTCTGGATAAAATATTTTATTATTTAGATGGTGATCATGCCATGCTTCCTATTTATGTTTCTCAACATCTTGAATCCAATGGGTGAGGAACCAAGCCTTATTTAGCTTCATTAAATCATCAATCTGAGCTTTCAAAGAGGATTCATCATCTAAGTTTCCCATAAATTCTATCCAGAGAGATGGAACTAGGAACTCCACTAGCATGACCACTTCCTTTCCATATACTAGGTTGAATGGTGTACTTTTGTTGAGGTGCTTGTACATAGTTCAATAAGCCCATAGTACTATAGATACTCTATCATCCCAATCAATCTAACCAACATCATAATTTTTTGTCAAAGTGGTACCGAGGATCTTATTGAATGCTTCAGCTATTCCATTGGCCTGTGGATGGTATGGTGTCATCTTATGGTGCACAATCATGAACTCAGCTAACAAGATGTGAATCATCTCATTCAAGAAAGCTTAGGGGACATCCAAATCATGTTATAATGTTCTCCTAGATAAATCACATGGCAAATATTTTAGTACAGTCTTTTATTGGCAATGCATCATGCCATCATGTGAGATAATTAGTTGCTACAATAATGTACTAGGAGCCCTTTCATCATCCTATTAGAGTGATAGACCCCACAAAGTCAATAACCCATTTCTTGAATGGTTATTGAGAAGGAATAGGGTGCAAAAACATAGCATCTCTTTTATTCAATTTTCCTACATGCTGACAGACATCACATTGCCTAACATAAGCCTTTGCATCTTTGAATAAAGTTGGCCATCAGAGTCTAGTGAGCAAGACCTTAGCACGATAGCCTCTCTAGTGTAATTACCTCTAGTAATACCTTCATGTACTTCTTAGAGCACTTCAAGGCACACGTGAAGCACCTCATCATGGTCCATTTTATACAAATCACCTACTATGAGTTGATAAGGTGGTGTGGACCGCAAGTTGCTTTTTCTCTTATGAAGTCAAGGAGTCAGGTGTGCATCTAGAATTAAGGAATATCACAACATCCTCTAGCTCTTTAGGTACCTGATCAACTCAAAAAAGTTGTACATCAGGAAGATCATCTTCTATAGCATGTGGGGGTTTTCTATTATCAATTCAAGATAAATGATTAGGTCCATAGTTGGTCTTTATTACTATGGAAAACTAGAATTCTTGGAAGAGTATAATCCAGTGGAAAATCCTTCCATGTAGTACTGGCTTGTTGACAAGATACTTCAAGGCTTCATGGTCTATATAAAATATTAATGAAGTGGTCAGGAGGTATTACCTAAAAAATTTTAGAGTGTAAACCATAGAAAAAGTTTTATGCTCAGTGGTGGTATAGTTCCATTCAACTGATGTTAGCTTCCTACTAGCAAATTAAATTGGACGATCCAACTTTCCATCACTTGGTTATGTAAGTATCATACTGACTATCATCGTAGATGCATCAACATGGACATGAAAAGGCTTTATCCAATTAGGAAGTTACAAAATAGTAGCTTTAGCTAACCTTTCTTTGAGTGTTTCAAAAGATGCCTTACAAGAATCAGTCTAGATAAACTATTCATTATGCTTTAACAGCTCTTCTAGGGGTGTTGAAATCTTGGCATAACCCTGAATGAACTTTTTATAATAGCCCGTGAGTCTTAAGAAAGAGCACACCTCACATTGAGTCTTGAGCATTGGTAGATGAAGAATAATAGAGACCTTAGCTAGATGCACCAAGAGTCCCTCCTTACAAATGATATGCCCAAGAAGTACACCAAAAGGTGTCATGAATAGGCACTTCTTTAAATTTATAAAAAAAATTGAAACACTTGATAACACTCAAACATGAGTCTAAGATTGGCACAATGGTCCTTGATCAACCCGTATACCATCCAATCATCTAAGTAAACATGTATAAACTTATGGATAAAATCTTTGAAAGCCTCAATTTCTATCTGTGAGAACACTATTAGGGCATTTTTCAATCTGAAGGCATGATAGTATAGGCAAAAGATCCCCATTTATTAGCAAAAGTTGTCTTGGATTGGTCTTCTTTAGATATCTAGACTTGGTGGTACCTTGAGAACATATTCATAAAAGAGTATATCTGACAACTGACAACACCTTCTAAGATTTCTTTCATGAAAGGTGTTGGAAAAGGATCTATCACACAGGATGCATTTAAAATATGGTAATCCACATAGATCCAAATATGCCCATCCTTTTTTATATTGATTACCATGGGACTCACCCAATTAGATTCATCAATGGGAGTAATTACTTTGACATGGATCATGTTATCAATCTCCTCTTTTACACACACTTGAAGGTTAGGATTCATCTTGTATGGACATTTCTTCACGGGGTGAGCACCATCAGTTAGCTTTATGTGCATCTTCTCAAGAGAAGGTGAAATCCTTTCATTTTACTATAATTTCTTGGGAATAAATCCTAATATTCTTTCAAAAATTCAAAAATCTATGATATTTCTATCTCAATCTAATTATAGCCATCTTAGGCTCTTGATATGTGCCAATGTTACGTTGAATAGTTTGAATAGGCCCATGATAAGGGTTATCTATTGGAGAACTGGTGTCCTAAATAGTTCATGAACCAGTACTTTTAGGGAAATTTAGATGGTTATTCAATGGGTCAAGTGAAGTGGACCCCTTACCTTCATCTACTTGAAATATGAGTTTTTGCTTTATTAGGCAGATCTCTTCATGGTTTTATTCATTAAGGATTGTCGATGGTAGTGGATCTAATTATGTGGGAGGATTAGTGAATAAATGCAAGGGTTCTTCAGGTTCTTGATGCATATGACATAGTCGATCCTCGATGGGACTTGGATCTCTAAATATTGCTTTGTGTATGGCTTGAAGGGTGAGGCACAAGTCCATCATTGGTGAAAAGTAAGAAAGTGTCGACATCACATTTTCCTTTAATAAATACTAAAACCTAGTACCCATGTGCCTTTCTTCATGAATGTACTGAGACCATGCCCAAGTGTGCAAAGTCCCATAGAATGCATGGACCCATATGTACTCTAGTAGGGATGTTTCCTTAGCTCACCATATTGTCTCACAAGCTTTAATGTGAGGTTTAGGTGCTTTCACACCATTGTAACTAAGCATCCCTTTGATATTATTATCATGGTGAAATCTATGATGTAGAGTAGCTTGAACTTAATCCTAATACAAAAGGTGTTCTTTATGAGTATGCCACCATTTGGTAGTGGTACCATCAAAAATGTGATCTAAAGACCTCATCTGGTCATTTTTGGTATCATATAACTCTTCGAGGCATTAGACAAAGTCATGCACCTCCATTTATCTTTGGAACTATGGAGCTTTATCTAGTCTCTCTAGTGTTGGTCCCTCTAGTGGCCCTCTCATTACTAAAGCCATGAGGCATACAAACTTGTGGCATTTAGGGAGTTGGCACGGGATGATTTCTCCTCAATCTATGGTACTACACAATCTTTTGGGGAGATCATAGTCATCATGGGCTCGATAGTTGAAAGCATTACTTGTAGCATCCACGATAGACTAGTTGTCCATCCACCAAAGAATACCATCTAGCATTAGATTATGTTGTTCATCATTTCAAGTAGTCATATTATACAAATTATTGATGTTTTCATTAGTTCTCATAGGCTTGATATAGGGTGGTCCTTATGCTTGGTCTAAGGGTATTACCATACACTAATCAGTATTATTAAAGCTAATGTCTCAATTTTTAAAGCTCAAATCTACATGATTCTCATATCACCAAGGCCTTCCTAGTAAGGCTAGATAATCATCATCTTTTGCCAACTCTGAAACCTCAAAATTTGCTTTGAAGGGAACCCCAAGTATGTCAATGGTGGCATTTTTGAGGACTCTAATAAGATGCACTTGAGTCTTATTTACCATGAATAAGACATGAGGATAGGGATGTAGGGCTGGACTATACATTTTTTGCTAAGAATATTTAGTTAGAACATTCAATTCCATACACATATCTACTAGAATATGTCAGATTACCCATTCATTGATAGTTGCATTAATTAATATCTCTCCATCTTCTAGGAAAGAGGAACTAGGACTTTCTTGATGTTGGGCATGATTTAAATAGCGATCTTCACTATGCCAACTAAGGTGAGGGTGGACTTTGTTTGGTAGGTGGTCTTGACCTTTAATCCAAACATTGAGCTAGAGAATGATGTCTTCATTAAGCATACATTTGCATAGTTCTTAAAAATTGTCCTATACCATAGGAGGTTTAGCTTCTTTTTCCACTGAGGCATGTTGTGTGACATCCTTATCCTTGAGGTATTAAATCTTGCCTTAGAGATCTCACATAAGTACCATTGTATCTTGAAGGACATCATTTTGTTGTTGTGCATCATGGTACTTCCTTGCATGTTGTTCTTCCCAATGTACCTTCTCGATCAGGTTGGCTATGGATTGAGTTTAACCTCCACTATGAATGGTGATATTTATTTGTTACACTATGAGGATGGTCAGTCATGCATGCCATTATTGTTTATCTATGTAAATCATGATGACAATTTTTTCATTTTTGTCCTTAGTGATGGCTGGATATAGATCAGGGCACTCTTCTAGCTAATGATTTTTTTGCAAAATACACAGGTTGGGTACTCTAGGCAATCTCTTTGATAGTGTTCTAGTGAACCACATTTATAATAGGTTCTTGGTGGAAACTGACCATTGCCTCATCCTCATCCTCTCCCTCACCCATGGCATCCACCATTATCTTGAGTATTGGCAATCAAGGTTTGGCACATGGCATGCACTTGAGCTTCATGAATATCATTGATTAATTAACAATCATTGGTTTCATGTGTGTAAGCATCAAAAATATTAAAATACTTAGATATCTTAGTGTTTTTATCCCATTACAAAAGTGGACAAGAGTGGGCATCATGTTCTTCATGACAAATCTCATAGCTTTGTTTTTGTATTGTGTGGATGTTTTTGCATGGGTAGTTATTCCTCATATGCCCTTTAGTCTCACAATCAATACACCAAACACCACTACGTATCTCATGTGAATTATATTCCATCAAATTTTCAAGCTAAGATTCCATGGATGCTATTTGTGCCTCCATAAAGGGACTAATCCTAATATCCATTCTTTCAACTACTTCAATGCTGAGGGTAGCTTCTAATGCCTCGCATGCACTTGTGACAAGGTCCATCAAAAAGGTAGCAATAATACTCCCACAAACCATTGTGCATATTGAGTAGGATTTATTTCAAATGATAACTTAGAAAGCAAGGTTTTGAATCATGCATCATATTCTCATACGCTTTATGTAAGTCCTTGCTTTATGTCTTTCAACACCGTTATACTTTGTTACTCAAACTCAAGAATGTCAAATTTTTATAGGAAGTCTTCTTTGAACTGGTTATAGTTGACCACTACTTATTGAGGGTTGAATTTATGCTACCATTTGTGCATGCACTCTAAAAGTATGGTTGTAAACTATGTTACATTTTTTTCAAAAGACATGATGCCACATACTCTTTAAATTAGTTCACACTTATGAATATACTCAGTTGCATTCTTTACCCCATGGTATTTAGGTAAATGCAATGTCATATCATAATAGATTATAGTGGGTTGTGGTTGAGCGGGTATTTTTTGGGATGATCTAACTCTAATTTCAGGAGGGGGTCTGCTTCCTCTAGCACCTCTTCCTAATCCTCCTCTAACACCTCTAGTAGCAGTGCCCATGGGAAGAAGCATGGTAGAGGGTTGATTTCCCAAGTTTGGGCCTGTATTCTAGCCTTGAGGGCTAGATCCACTAGGCATCCCAAGTTGTGCCATAGAATTCCCTTAAAGAGGGAAAGATGTAGATTCTAGATTATTATCTAATGGCCTAGTTTTAGTCTCCCTTACCCATTCAATTTTTGACTATGTATTATTTGTATCCCAATTATGTATATGTATTTTGTCTAAATTAAAGGCATGAGCATGCATGATGGTGGGGGATCCTAGTTAACTTGTACTTTATTCTTCATCTCCTATAGTCTAGCTCATGTCTCCTTTGAAGGATAAAATTGGTAAAGGATGTGGCTCAAAAGTGATGGGTTCCTCACATGCATCCACCTTCATGTGGATCTTCATAGCACTCCTTGAGTTTTATAAATCTCTTCCCATGCCACTAACTCCCATGATCCTCTACCAAGATTCATCATACTTCCATTTTCATAATGCTCACTAGCCTTTTACCATGTTAAACCCATAGTCTTCAATCAATCACTAATATCCCCTTTCAACTATGCAGCTCATTCATAGGAAATTTTTAGGCTTCCATGGGTAGAGTTTCCAATCCAAGGTTAATAATTAACTTATTAACTTTGAAATCAAACAAAGAGAGGTAGCATCCCCTTAGCTCTTATAGAAATTGGAACCTCACCTCATCTGGACATGAATAGGTGGTCACTATGTACTCCAAAATGTAGCTATTCTAAATACCTCTCCACTGATAGTTAACCACTCATGTCCAGGGAACTCCAAGTTGTGCTAAACTCCTCTATCATTCAAGTGTTTATGATTGCCTTCATCCAAGATTTTAATATCATCCTTGAGAATATTCTAAGATCTAAGAATGCAAGTGAACTAGGACCTTAGAAAATGAATTCTCATGGAAAGGGCTGTAGAGATTTTGATCTACCCACTATCATGCAAAAATTCCTAGTTCAAAATACGAAACTACAAAGTAGCCTTCGACACTGGTAACCCATTCTTCAGTATTTTATAATGTAATGCACTCAAACATTTCCCATGATTATGCTCTAATTGCTTCAAGTCCTGACAGTGAAACCAAAATGTTGGGGTCTTTTACTTAATTTTATGTTAGTGCTAAAGCTTCTTCCCAATAGGTTAGCACATTGGCCCTATCACGTGAGAACTAAGTCTCATGTGCTCACCCAAAGTGCACAATGAAAGATTGGTTCCTGAAGGCTTTGAAGCACAATGTTATATATTTGTTCATCTCTTGTAATGCAAATCTTAAGTTATTCAATACCATAAATATACCACTATTATCCTAGATTTAGGTACTATGATAGCTAGGATCACCATTGCTATCCAAAAATAGCAATAAAATGAAAAGATACTTATGACTTAGGATGTTCACAAATCATCATATGTTATGGCAAATACTAAATATTAATTTATTGCTTAACAGATTGCAACATAGAATATTATATCTATTTCCCAAAGGTCCACACCTAAAAATGATTAAAACAAGGTTTTTTATACTTATTTTTCCTTGATCAAGTGTCAAGATTCTAACTATCATGGAAAAATAGAACACATACTCCCAATAGGATGAGAGTCTTGGCTCTTACAATTGATTGTTCCTATAGAATCAAGCCTCTGTGCCCCTAAATGCTTGTTCTATGTTACGTTCTAATGACCAAGTATTTTATTCCTCATAGGCTAGTACATAACCTTTAATCAGTGTGGTCAATGTCTCCTACTCAAGTTAATTTTCTAACTACTCTCATGTTCCTCACACTCTGCTTCCCTCATGTTCCCCTAGTCTTCTACTTCTTATTCCAACTCCTCTATTCTTAGGTCCCTTATGACATGTTCTTCCTTGATTGGGTCCTCTCATATTGGGTCTCCAATGTCGTTATCCTCATGTGCTTGGCAAGTTCCATGCCACAATACTCTTACACACCATAGTCTTCCCATGTCATGGTCCTCACATGCCATGTCAATACTTGCATCAAAATGGATAATGGTCCCTCTATGTCACATGCCAAAAATGGAACAATTTTTGTATAAAATTTAGAGTCAACAAAGTCACTCAATCTAAACCTTTCATGGATAATATAGCTTCCATTCCTTGAGAGGAGAAATTTAGGTATATTATCCTTGCCTTGAAGCCATTGACATAAGATGAGACTCTGTAACTATGTAAACTATGTCTTGTAAACCAATAGTGATGTTACTTCAAAATCAAAGATGATCCTACCTACCTTCCATGAACACACATTCCAAATAATATTAAAACAATTTCGAAGGGAAGAGAAATCTTTAAAAGTACACCCACACAACTCTTAAACATTAAATCATACAAATAGATGAGAAAACCTGACGGTGTTGGGAATGTGCAGTCAACTAAGAGGCACTAGCATTGTTAGGGATGGTTCATGAAGCACAATCCACCAATATTCAAACCATTTCCATGGAATGAAAGTCCATGAAGACTAATTTCATCCACCAAAAGCATTCATCTCAGCTCTTCCCCTCCTATCTCTACCAGCTACAGATTGAATTACTTATTTGACCTAGCAAAGGGAGTGAAGAGAGATAGAATGGTTTTCACCTATTTGGGACTATCAAAGAAACCTAATCTTGGAGATGAGTAATGGGGATCTGAAAAGACACTGCCAAAGTTTTCCCACTGGCCAAAAGTGTCCTACAATCCTTACAACTTTAGAAACACTTACTTTTTCAATTGATCTTCTTGTTTTCAATGTTGAACCTACAAAATTTCAGTTATAAAATGGTTCCTAACATCTACCTAACATAAAAAACATTCAATTACACTTTGACAGACTTTTCTTAATTGGAAAACTATACAAGACATTAAATGACCTAAAAGATGGCCTAGGATGACACTAAGGACAAATCAACAAAAGTGACCAAGATAAAACACATTATATGACCTCATTTAAGACTATGGTGGACCAATTTACAACCTTGGAGACCTTATAAAATTTTGAACTTGTAGGGGAGTGACTTATTTGACTAGGGGGGCAAATTAGTCAACATTTTAGTGATTTCCTAGGTGTAGCAAGCCTTTTATGATAAGGACTAGTTGCCTTCTCCTATCCTTGGGTAATGGAATAAACTATACACCAAATTTGACACTAAAAATCCTCTAGGTAGACACAAAAATAGACCAAACATAAATTAGGAAACAAAAACAAGACAAGACAAGAAAACAAACACACTTATGCTTCCAAGAATACTTAGGGAAAATACACACAACACTTAAGCAAACTAAGTTACGTACAAATTTACCTCAAGCAAGTTTCTCCTCCTACATCAAAGGCTAAATTTGCACCATATCTTTCTCCATGAGATATAGGAATGCATGATTCAAGTTGACTTTTAAGCATTGGCCTTGATGTCTTCAATTTCTTGATGTTTTCCAACCTCTTTGGTATGCTATTAAATGCAACCATAGCAACCACAAACATATCACCTATAGAGGTGAAATCTTTTATCACTTTAATAATCTAAACCTTCTCATGAGACTCCTTAGCTACAACTTCCAATGGTGTTTCAATAAAGCATGATTCCTTGATCTCTATGGTACTTTGAATGGGGTCATATTTCTTATCATCTACAATCTATTCAAGATCTTAAAAGAGATTGGTGTAGTCAATCCAGTCCTCATCATTGTCCTCCATGAGGACCTCTTGTTCTATATTCTTGTGCTCTTGACCTTTAACTTTTCAAAGTTTTTTAAGTTCTTGAAAATTTCAATTTGTTGTTACCAATCATCTTGGCTCTCTTTCTCTTCAAGAAACACAACTTATTCAAACTCATCCTCTTCACCATGTTTATGAATGTCATAGTCATCATAAATTGCTTCATGATGTTCCTCAAGACATGGTTGTTCAATAGTAATTTTTCATTCTTCCTCCATAATCTCATTTTTCTCTCCTTCAAGAATTATATTATCAATACCTTCATACTTATTGAACATTTCTTGATAAGTCTGCCACATACCTTGATCAAGATTATTATAGATAGCTACAAATTCATCTATATATTTTATTTCTTAACTAAATAAGGATGCCTTAGGACTGTCTTCACCAGGGGGAGTCTCTATAATTAATTATACTTCATAATCACTTGAAACATCTTCTTAATCAACTACAAACTGAGCTTGTTCTTCTTTGATTGCCTCCCATAAGATGGGCTCTCCTTCAAGAGGGGATGAGGTGGGAGAATGGGGAATTGGTTCATGGTTTAAATAAATAGTAGGAGGAATGATGGAAGGATCATGAATGGGCATGGGGATGGAAGGACGCACTTGAAATAAATCTTAGAGAGAAAGTAGGTTTTGTTAAGCTATAGATACTTCATTTCTTTCATCAACTAGCTTATGATTTTCATTATCTTATTGAAGCTCTTCCACAAATACAACTTTGTCTTTCACATTCTCAACTATGAACTCATTTTCATGTTGAAAATATTATTAGATAGACCTATAAGATGGACAAGTTTTAGGTTTTTTAAGAGAGGGAAATACGGTTTGACCATACACAAGGTTTTCATTCTTATCATCAAATTCTTGGTTCCAAGTTGGAACTTTGAGGTTATTAGGCTCTTTAATGATTGGATAGGATATTAATGAGGATAAGTAATGTGAGAGGACTGACGTGGAACATATGAAAAATCTTGAGGATGGGAGGGAGAGACTTGTTCTTCAAACATATTTTCACTTTCTCCATAGACTTCTTGAGGCTTTTCAATAGTTTCAAGTTGCCTCTCAACTTCCTAGTTTTCTCACCTTGAAAGCCTATCAACCCACCATTTTATATAACATATCATTTCATGAAAATACTCATTAATGACATAATTATATTCCTCTTCAACCAATATCCACTTATTCATAAGGAAATGAACTGACCTTCTCATTGTTTATAAATTGAATAGAGATCACATCAAGCTCTTGATCCCATTTTTTCATCAACTTTTATAATTTTAGCATTTTATGCATAAGTACCAATAATTACTTAGCTTGAAGTGGAATTAGTGGCAAAGGAGGAGAGGAGCATGGGTTTTAGTATTGAATTTGAGAAGATCATATAAGATTTTGATAGGATGGACAGGGTTGTTAGGAAAGAATGCTTCCAAGAATCTACCTTTTAAGAGCTTTGATTTCTTCCTTAAGAACCTACATATTAAGAGCTTGGATATCTTCTTCAAGAGACTCAAAATTATCTTCTTGATAGACTTATTCATAGGTTTCCTTACAATATTTTTCAACAACTTCATTAACATATATAGGAGGAATGGGTTGACCATATGGTGGATAACAACTTTGATAGGGTTGTGTGTAGTAAGAGTTATCAACATATCCAACCATATTAACTTCATTAGTCAAATGAAACACAAGACTCTATCAAATTATTGTAAATAATTACTTGGGTTTCTTATCACCAGATGATTTCATTTGGATTCATCATTAGTATTTGTTTGAATGCTTCCAAAAGTTGATAATAGGAAGAACACACTCAAAATTCTTATACTTTTTAGACCTTGGTCCCAACAAGCATGCCAAAAATTTTGTAGACAAATATTGCACCCTAAGATAGGGTGTTCAATCCTATACCATACTTAGATAACATGGGATTACCTCTAGGGATATGGGTTGCCTATAATAGAGGTAAACCTCTAAGTTAAATGTCTAAGTCCCTTGATTTATCTGTTAAACTCACACACTACACTAGACTAGTCACTTGGGGGTGAAAAGGGAAGAATGAAATATAAATTAACATATACTAGTGGAGGTGATACATTAAATATTAGTCTACAAACACACTTTCATATGCACTAAGAATGAAGACTTCCAAAACTGACCTTAACTCATTGTCTTTCTAGCATAAGTATTTCTCATAGAGGCAAATTGCTATGCACATCTAGCGGTGAGTGAAAATAAGGTTTGATACAAGACACTACTATTCCCTCTCACAATTCAAGATAGACTTAACAAACATATACACTTTATGAGACCTGTTAGAAGATGTATCACTTACACAAAACATGTAAGAGTAGAATGGAAGCAAGGAGAGCATATTCATCAAGTAACATTCAAGTACACTACTTGTCACACTTATGCAAGATATTTTAGAGATAAAATAAAATTCATAATCTTATTTAAAGGAAAAATAAGGTGTCAAAATAGTAGGGTTCCTCCATACTCGGTGTATACTAGATACAAATGCCAAAATGGCTTGCATAAATAAAGAATATGAGAGGAAAGAGAATAAGAGAATGGAAATATCATAAATCCAAGTGTAAAGCTATAGAAACTAGTTAAAATGAAATATAATGAAGTTTATAATAGGTCAAGAAGTGGTATTGTAAAACTATCAATCATAAATGCATCATTCTCTCTCAAATTGGTGTAGAGACTCTTCACTTTCCTTATTGAAACTACCTTGTTTAATGATGAGGACTCCAATTGACTATCTAAAATTACCATAAGGATATTTGATGCATTCTCACTATCATGATAAGGTGGAAATAAGGTTTTAATATCCCTCATACATCTCTCAACTGATATCATATCCTACACCACTTGTCATTCACTATCTAGCAACTACTCACTAGCCTTTTAGGTCTGTCTCCACACTTGTCACCTAAGTGACCTATATATACTCATAGATATGAATCAAAAAGGTTTTAGGACACCTATTTAATACCTATTTATCCTTTGGTCTATCATAGACCTTAATGGAAATCTCAAATCATACTTCTCATATCACACTTAGGTAGTCACTTCATTTCCTCACTGTTTGGCTCAAGATTGCCTATAATGAATGATGTAGAAAAGGGATTTACATGATACATTATGATGATAAATAAGTATTATAAGTTGTAAAAAATCACTACAAACCTCCCATAATTGTTTTCATTCAATAATTCTCTTTTACACCTATGAAACAACTTAAACTATGCAAGAAATTTAGAATTGGGCTTGTTCGTACAAGTGATAATATGGATCAATGGGACATAAAGGATCATGGAAGAGTTATAGACATATTCCAAACATTTTATTGGCTAAGTAACCCCTTTTTGATGCATATTATTTCATGTTTTCTCCATCATGTCTAAACAAGGGTTTTTGGTGGTCTAGCTTCTTAGTAATGATTCATATAGGTTAGACATTTATCCTCTAAAAAAAATACATTGAGACCAAGATAGGGACCCCATTACACTATTACCAACTCTTTTGGGTACCATGCATAGTGTCCATATAGATATGTGCAAAATAAGATGACTCTCGAGCTCTTGTAATGCATTCTGAGTAGGTCTGAGATAGGTTTAGGCCAAAATGGCCAATTCTATACTATCCTTTACAAACTGATGGTTCTATCGAGCCTTTTAATTTCAAATAAATGTTATAATGTGGTTTGGAGAGGTCATATGGTCATTTGATTCAAGTTTGAGGCCATGAGGATTTAGGCCTAATAGGCCTAATTGTGCTTGACTGAGTATTTGGCCACCTTTAGTTTCCCAATGGCTGTAGGTATATTTTATATCTCTTTTACCATCAAAATAATTATAAACATCAACCCATGATTAGTTCAAGACTCCTCATTCATCATTTCCACACTCATAGACTAAGTCTGCAGACTGTGTTATTACTAGAGTGCTCTATCTCTGTGATAGAATAGAGAGTATCTCCATTATTGGTATGACTAAGGTGAGGCCATTTAGAGCTTGGATGACCCATGAGGATAATATATAATAATTTCAAGGCTTAATCATGTTCCAAGAGCTTTTAACACCTCAAATTTTGAAAACTTATTTTTATACCTGCATACTGTAGTAATCTGTAAATGGTTGTGTGAGGTTTAAAGACCATTATAGTTCAACATTTTCTATATCTCCTACCTCTGAGGACCTTATGAAAATGTGTTATAAAAGTGTGAGTATTTATTCAACATGGTGATCTAGCTTTCACCACTTTTACTAAACAAATTGCAATTCTCCCACTAGCTTGAACTAGTCTGTAGACTATGTCACTTGTAGGTGTTAATTAGGACTCACAAGGTTTTCCTATATGTGTCTATAAGTTTGGGAATTGTAATAATATCAATTCCCTTGAGATAAATATGATAATTCCACATTTATATGAACTCACTTATGCCTACAAGTCATGCTCTCATATTTATTATATCAATGCACTAAGAGTTTGCAAGTTATAGAGTTTATTAAGCTTGAAAGCACTATGTATCATTGAATATCCTTAGTATAAAATGGACTAGGTTTGAACAATTCAATCATATTCCTTATTAACCACACAACCTTATATTTGAATTGGCATTCTACTATTATGTTCAGGCTTTAAGAATGGAAACACAAGACTTGTCAAGACTTCAATATCACTTACCAACATATGGCACTATATTAGTTAGAGACCTATTTCAGAGAAACTAAGGTAAATGGTCTCATTTAGCAAATTTTCAATCTTGCACCATTGACATTGCTTGAACTAGTTTAGGATCAACATTGTGACCCTATATGACTTGAGAAACTCATTCAAGTCATGTAATTGAATTCAACCTATCTCTTAGGGTTTATATGGCCTTTCATTTTCTATACATGCTTACATATGACTATAGATGATTGTGTATCTTGGAGCTCTAATCAGTATTTACTCACTATCTTGAGAAGCCTATCTCAATCAACCCTAAAGTACCTCAATTCAAACCTTTCATGGATAAACTAGATTTCATGCCTTGATAGAATAAACTCATGTATATTAACCTTGCCTTGAATCCACTAATAGAAGATGAGACTCTGAAACTATGTAAACTCTATCTTGTAGACCAATAGTGATGTTACTTCAAACTCAATGATGATCCTACCTACCTTTCATGAACATGTACCAAATAAGATTTAAACAATTTATAAGGGAAGATAAATCTCTTCAAGTACACCCACACCACTTAAAAACACCATATCATGCAAATAGATGAGAAAAGCTAAAGGTATTGGGAATGTGCAGTCAACTAAGAGGCACTAGCATTATTAGGGATGGTTCATGAATAAAATCCACCAATATACAAACCATTTCCATGTAATGTAAGGCCATAAATATTAATTTCATCCACCAAAATAATTCATCTCAACTCTATCCCTCCTATCCATACCAGCTATAGACCGATTAACTTCTTTGACCTGCCAAAGGGAGTGAAGAAAGAGATAGAATGGTTTTCACCAATTTTGGGACTGTCCAAGCAACCTAAGATTGGAGATGAGTTGTGGGGATCTTAAAATACATTAATAAATCTTTCCCATGTGCTAAAACTCTCTTATATTCCATAAAAATTTAGAAACTCTTACTTTTTCAATTGATCTTCTTGATTTCAACATTTAAGCTATAGAATGTTAGTTTTAAAATGGTTCCTCACACCTACATGACATCAGACACATTATATTACACTTTGACACACTTTTATTAAGTGGAAAACTATACAAGATCATTAAATGACCCAAAATATGGCCTAAGATGACACTAAGGACAAATGAACAAAAGTGACCAAGATGAAACACATTATATGACCTCATTTAAGACTATGGTGGACCAATTTACAACCTAGAAGACCCTATGAAAGTTTGAACTTGTATGGGGGTTAATTTATTTAACCAAGGGGTAGAATTAGTCAACATGAATCTCATAATATTGAAACCTATATAATACATTTTTTCAGTGATGTGCCATTAATTTTCTATATAATCATTTCCACAAATTAGGAAAGCATAAATAAATATAGGACAAATCTAAAGTAATAAATAAATATGGGCTACCATATTACCAATGGCATGTGAAAGTTTTAGAAAGAAATGAAAATTATATATGTAACAATGAAGAAAATAAAAATAAAAACATTAATTGTGCATTGTACATTAACTAAAGATATGAATCTTATGGATTTACATTTGCTAAATTTGATTGAGATATGAGCTAATTACAAGGTAGTTATCCATACAATGTATTCAAATACATAAATCTTATATTGAATATAAAATCTCCTTAGATTGGAAATAAAATTATTTTATAATAATAAGGTCAATATTCAAATACAAATAATAGAGGCAACTAAACAAATATATTACTATCCATGTGAGGAGATTTGTCAAGACACATAAAGCAATTGACAAAAGAAAATAAATATTGATATTTTTACCATTTACATGTTGTGAATGATATTAATTTCATGTTATTGTTTTGATTTTGGCCTTCTTTGTATGTTAATTACACAATATATTTGACTATTTAAAAATGGTTGACACTGTAACAATGGATTAGCACAATATCTATGCATGTGCATTAATTCAGACATATTTAAAATCTACAAAAAAGTAATGCTTTAGTAATTCTCATTTTTATGTGTTACTAACCACCCTTCCAAAAAATGAAATGATAGGTGTAATGATATATCATTATCATAATTAAAAATATAAAACACATTCATCATAAATAATTATCATGAAACAAGAAGGCAAGTGGGATGAGGGAGTAGTATTAAGGCATTTGTGTGCATTGTGTACTTGTCTCTTCTTCTTCTTCTTCATGCCTATTGACATTTCATATTTATAATCTATTTTTGGGAAATTAGTTATATGTTTTTACCCTATAAAATCCCTCATTGTTATTCAAAGGATTATGAGAAACAACCACTATTTCAATAAAATATTGAGTAAAATTTAGAAAATACCAATTTATTTAAATGAAATATTTTGACAGTTATCAATAAAGTTAAATTTATATTAACCTATAAATGAAATAGGATACCATCAATTTAATTTATTAATTTTATTTAAAATATATATTTTAGTTTGATTTATAAAAACACCTCCTAAAAAACATAATTACAAAGTAATATTGATTTTTCCAATCATAAGCAACAAAAATACACCAACCTTGAAAGCTTTCCTTGAGTGATGCATTGACAACAAAACATTGTGCTTTTAAGTATTACATGCATAGTGTCAGATACTTTTTTTATTTTCTTGTAGAATTTTTGTAAAAAAAAATACCAAGTAAGACTCTCCAACCATTTCACCTTCTTCAAAGTTATGCTTCCCAATTCTTTCACTACTTCTTGAGTAAAATAAAATATTAGAATTTATAATAATCCATTTTTATAAGTTAACTTATTGTATTACCACAATCCATTTATGGATGTATTATTGATCTCTCTATGTTTTAGCTTCTCTAATTGAAGTAATGGTCTTAAAATAGTGAAGGTATTTGCTAGGAATTTGAAGGGGTGAGACTACAATAAAAGTAGGGCTATGGTCATAGTAACATTCTCTCTGAAGATCTACCATGGATATCTTTGATCCATCCATATTTATGCCTCCTCCTTCATCCTTCTTTTACCTTGATTTTAAGGGCCTACACCAACAATAAAATAAATAGAACCCTTTGAATGAAATTTGGGTGCATCAATGCCACTAAAGGAGATTTGATAATCACCTTTGAACTCAATGAGATTGACAAAGAAATAATAGCCCTGAAAAAACTTGGTTTGATTTGTAAATTTTTGGGTTGGGGGGATCGAGAAAAGGAGTTATGATCTTGGGTAATAGAGAACTATAAGGTAAAGGGACATGAGAATATATGTATACAAAATAAAAATAAAATAGTAATAAAATAAAATAACTTATGTTTGTTTTTTAAGGCCCCTTCATAGGATGCATCAGACTCCTCTTCAGCTATTCAACTTGAAGCCATGTATTCAAGTTGAATAGCTAAGGAGGAGGTTGATGTATCTTATGAAGGGGCCTTAAAAAAACACATTATTTTATTTTATTACTATTTTATTTTATTTTTTGTTATATTTATATATTCCATCCTAATTAATATTACATTTTATTTTATTTTATTATTAATTTAATTTATTTATAGATTTTATTTTATTTTTATTTTTAATCTATTTTTATCATTATCATTTTATTTTATTATGGTTATTATTTTATTTATATTTATATTTTATTTATTATATATTTTTATTATATGTTTTCCTTCTTTTTATATATTGGTCAACTTAACCCCCTTTAAGTTTTTATTAATATCACAAGTACTATTTAGGATCTTGGTGTATCTTCTTCCTATTTAAGCATCAGCTTCAATCTTTTCTTCCTTGAAGATGGATTTAGTAGTGAGATCTAAAATGTCAAAAAATTACTTTGTTATATAGTTGCTTTTAGAAGATCCATATTTAAATGCATAAATATTATTAAATTAAATAAACATTAATTAATAACACAGATAAATGGCCCACAAGGGAAGGCTAATCACATTTATGACCAATAAAATGCCATCTTTCTAGTGGATAAGTGAATCAATTTGGTGAATTGGATTTCATTTGCCAATGTTGTGCTTAATTGAATCAATAATTGATTCTAGGGAATGAGGAAACAATGATACATTATTGGTTTGAATAGGATGAGGGGTAGCCATGGGTAGGGTTTGATCAATAGTTGGAGTGATCTTGTTTAGAGAATTATTAGTATTTGATTTAGGTAGGTGTGATGGGGGAGTGGTATTAAGGCATTTATGTGCATTTTGTTTTTTTGTGTCTCTTCCTCTTCCTTGTGCCTATTTACAATCCATGTTTACAATTTTAGGTAGTTAGTTACATGTTTGCACCTTTTTGATATCCTTCATTGTTATTCAAAGGAGTATGAGAAGCAACCACTACCTTTTTTTAATTGGAAACACATTACCATATATAATAATGATAATAATAATAATAATAATAATAATAATAATAATAATAAGGTACAAGGATGGTTTGGTTAGAATTAATGGCCCATAAAAAATAGATGAAATCCTTTCACGACCCACAAGAAAAACCAACCAAGCCAAACTATGGAACCAAGAGAAACCAAAAAAATACCTTAATCCAAACAATGACATCAAGAGAAAAAATAAACTTAATGTTTATTTGATGAATGCATCGTAGGTTTACCCCTTCCTAAAATCTCCAATATTTATTTTTCAACACCAACCTCCTCTAATGTCTTTGCATTAATATTTTTATCTATCACTTCTTTTGTAAATAGGCTTTCAATGTTGTCTCACTCTCTAGAATAATCACAATATTTTTTTCACTCTCCACATTGATTTCCAAATAAATCCAAAAGATATTTAACAAGGTTTATGTTTTAATTTGAGATATCAATGGCTTTCAATTCGTCATCACATGTTTTTAATAAAATAATTGGGAGAACCAATGATGGGATAGGATCTTCCTCATGATTTTATGTTGCAATTACCTCATGTAGGATTTCATTTTAACTTAAAGGGTTAGAACTTACCACTACCTCCTCTAGATCATCTACTCTTACTTCATGAACTATAAAATGGATATAGCTCAAGCCATTATGAAGCCTAATGTCCTTAATTTTCTCTTGAACTTTATCTTTCCCTTTGGATTTGAGTATATAGTTTTTATTTCATTTTTTGCCAACTATATTAAATTCCTCTTTTGCACTCTTGTTTTC
This sequence comes from Torreya grandis, assembly GCA_037957365.1. NCBI lineage: Eukaryota > Viridiplantae > Streptophyta > Pinopsida > Cupressales > Taxaceae > Torreya > Torreya grandis. The sequence continues at coordinate 1,971,848 of JARHVA010001230.1, forward strand.
AATAGATGCAGCTAGAGGGAAATCCCAATTTAAATGAGCATGGTTGTGGTACATCAAACATTACAAATGGAGGATATCATAATCTATGGGTTTCTCAAACATATCTCTTTTTATGGATTTTAACCATTCTCTTTTATGATTAAATTTAGTCATGTCAATTTAAACATTTTTTTGTAATAGGTAATGTGCTTCTTATTAAGAGTTTTTGGAAGAATTACATATCAACTTCCTAAGGGAGTCTCCAATCCTTTATAGAATGGCCTTAACCCAAAAATGTATAAGGATGAATATATTTACCTAAAATAGTGTTGCCTTTGGATCCTATTATGAAAATTCAAAAATAGAGTTCCACATAATCATAAAAAGTCTCGATCTACCAAAAAACTAGAGTCCCCATTCAAACTCCTGAGTTCAGTCCTATTCAGTGGTAAAAATAATATAAAAGAAGCCTCTTGTGCCAATGCATATATACACATGTCCCTTTACCTTATAGTGCTCTATTACCAAATATCATAACTCCTTTTTATGATCCCCCCAACCTAAAAAATTATATATTAGACCAAGTTTTTTCAAGACTATTATTTCTTTCTCAATCTCATTAAGTTAAAAGGTGATTATTGAATCTCCTTTAGTGGCATTAATGCACCCAAAATTCATCTAGAGGGTTCTATTTATTTTATTTTTGGTGTAGTCCCTTAAAATTAAAGTAAAAAAAGGATGAAGGTGGAGGCATAAATATGGATGGCTTGGAGATATATGTGGTAGACCTTCAAGGAGCATCCTAATATGACCATAACCCTACTTCTATTATAGTATTAGCCCTTCAAATTCCTAGTAGATCCCTTCACAATTTTAAGTCCATTACTTCAATTATACATCATATATATATATATATATATATATATATATATATATATATATATATATATATATATATATATATATATATATATATAAATATATAATAGGATATATCAAAAAAATTGTTAGATACTTTTTTTGGCAGTTATAAATAAAGTCAACTCTTGATTGGCTTATTGATGAAATTAGGTTGACTAAACCTACTATTATGAAATATAGAAACCATCAAATGACTAGGTCAAAGATTATCCATGCCAAATATCATTTCACACATATCCCTAGACATATAATAAACTAATGACACAATAAAGAATCTAAAGAAAGGAGAGACATTTAGTATCAGAGAAGTGGCTCACAACCATATGTACTAAATAATCATCATATTTATCACTTTCAACTTATTAAAAACTAAAAAATATAGATATAATACTGAAAAATATATACATAATATTGAAATGACTCATATAAATGAGTATTCATCATCCTCCTATAGAATTTAATCAAGGGTTTTTAATTATTACAATCCTCCTACAAGACACCTCACAAAAAACTAAATACCACTACCCATCAACCTACTATCTCATCTCTAAAATAGGGGTGTGTTCCATGTAACACTGATTGGCAAGGAAAAAAATGTGGATTTTAGATTACACACCATTGTCCACAAAAAACTCATACATAACCACCTATGGTACCATAAACAAGCATAAAGTTAAATTTGCTAATGGAATCCAACAAAAAAAATTAACCAAGGGGCATGTTGGCTTCTTAAAATACAACACTCATATTCAACCATCGACCACTGGCATCCCATGCCTTTGCACCACTAGGACTAAATTTAAGATGTGTTTGGGAATAAAAAAACATATTTGGGTTGATCATATGGAATTTAACCCAAAAACACACATAAAAGGGTTAAATATACAATATCTTCAATAATTAATTGACCCAACACACTGAAAAGGTAGTGTTTCCCCCTCTACAGTAGAGATAGGACAATGATTAGATCCTAAACTTGTCAAAAAGTTTTAAGCCTACAATAGCATTAGCTAAACTCTACTTATTTTCATCCTACAAATTATCAGTGTTGTGGGTGATATCAAAACTACCACATACAGCATCTAACTTCTTTTCAATGATTTCCTCTTCGGATTTGATTTTATGAACTCATGTTTCTACATGTCCTCCTAAATATCCAAGCTATTTTTGGCACCAAATAACACACTTTGAGTTCCAATCAAGTGAGCCACTATCATTAAATAAATATGTGGGGTCAATTGACCATGGTCCTTCATTGTTTATAACAAAATATACTAAATATCCTTCACATAATATTATAAATTAGTGGTTTCAAATTTTAAGAGATTTTTGTATTTAATTTTATATTTGAGATTATTTTATTAACATAAGGCATAATCTACATTCATTCCAGTGTTCTCATCAACAAGAAATCCATCATCCATTAGCTATTTAAGTTTCATGTCATCAACTAGGCCAACATACTCAAAGTGGATTCCCTCTAATGATTAGTAGTTAACCTTATTATCATTATGGAATAAATTTATGTTTACAAAGGACTCTATGCCTTTACACCTAGTTATTATATGGGTTATGAAGCATTCCTCCACATTCATACACCCTTTTCCATCATGGTCCATTAAATCAACCATTTGAGAATTCTATAGGAAATTATGATGAGGCTAAAACCATGAGAAATTGTATATATACATAACTCATTGAAATTAAAGTATTGTTTTTAATTATTCAAAATATTTTTCCAAATGGAAACATATTGTAGTCGCAGTTAGGGGTCTTAGCGAAGAGATGCCTTAGATCACATAAACTTCAGAATTACACATGCATAAATAAAAGGTAATAAAATGTAATAAAATACATCAACAATGTTGTTTATTTAATTCTAGTAATAAAAATACATGCTTCACACACACTATAAAAATATGCAATATCAAATGAGATGCATTACAACATCAATGACCTATGGTCTTTACAAATTCAACTATATATCCCTCAATTTATTTTTAGCTCTCTAGATCAATCTCTAGTTCTCATTGAATCTACTAAGATAATCTCTAGTACAAACATAGGGGCATGATTATATAGGCACAAGACCCACATAATTAAAATAATTCATAAAAAGTAACCCCAAAAACCTACTATGAGTAATTAATACAAGATACAGTCCTAAGGAATCATAACACATCATTATGTGCCACAATGATTAAATAGCCATTACAATCCCAATGGTCCATATCACATAAAAATATAAAACATCATGACATAATGTACCAAAACATTAAAAATCACAATGGGATGGAATTTTAAATGACTTGTAAGAATATTATGCATTATATAAATTTTGCAAAGATTGTAACTCACAAACCTAAGCCATAATACTTCATAGATAGACTTTGTGTAGATGAATCTATGTGTGTACTACACATGCTACACCCTTAACCTATAGTGTGCCTATGAATATGTTTGGGATTACCTATGGCATACTCATTATTTATATTTTCATTCACTATTTATTTATTTCTTTAGGCTGACCTAATTTAGATAAAGGGGTGGGATGAATGGGTTTGACCCTACCTAGTTGGTTCTATATATGGATGAGTGTGGCTCACCAAAATCATCATATTGTGAATTATATTCTTATTTTAAGGTTTTGGATGTTTCCACTTTGAAGTTTCTCATCATATGTTATACTATATTTCACTTATATTGTGATATATTACTTTATTTGTAAAGTAATTTCATTGTAAATGGCATCAGAGTATCATTTTTTAAAAAGAATTTTGTTTCCACTATATCTCTCAAACCATTATGAATTTTATACAATTATATTACTCAGGTTGGATCATTATTCAAGGATTCAACAATATAAAATTTAAACTTCATAGATCATTTTTAAGGTAGTTCTTGTCATTTTAATATTTTACATAAATTCATTCTATCGCCCAAAATTTAAGGATTTTTTAATTATTTTTTACATTTTTGGAAAGTTTGAAAAAATATAATGGGGCTCTATTCTGTGTGTTTTTTTATTGGAGGGCAACATCACTACAAAAATGCTAGGTCAAAGTTGGATCAAAGGTGAAAATTAGGGTTGACATTATCAAGTCTTGTTATGGCAGGACCACAAACTAGGGGTTAAGGAAAGAGTTTTGTAACTTCGGGTAAAAATCCTTACAAAGAGTAAATGGAGTAAAAAAATGGAATAAATGAATCTTTTGCTCTAGAGTTTCCTTTGGTGTATCACAAGGTGAGCTAAATTGAGCATGATCTACATGGATTACAATATGAGATGACAAGTGGATAACATCAACCAATGATTGGATGTTATCATGTACAAACTCAATACAAATTTGGATGTTCATCAACATCCAATAAAATAACTATAAATCAGTGATACTCAAAGTAACTAGGGTGAATATTTAGGTAAAACTAATGTAAAACCCAAGTAGGGTGGATCTTATAGCCAATATAATCCAAATCCAAATACACTATAATTGTGGAACATGGTTCCAAAAGTATAAATGTGTAAGTTTTATGGTAAGGATCCAATCACTTGGATCAACCAAATGGAGATTTTTTTTTTATGTACATGAAATCCCATATGGACAAAAGGTGGAAATGGCATCCTTGTATCTATATCTAGATCAGTTCATTTGGTATAGATGGCTTTGGGCTTAGAATAAAAAAAGGGTCATACTATTAGTTGGTCAATGTTCATAGATGAGATACATATACACTACCATCATAATGTAATAGAGAACTAATTGAGCTAGTTATCAAGCTTATGATAATCAAGGAAACTAAAGGATTGTATTCAATAATTATGGAACTCATCCTTACATGTGGATGACATCTCAGAGGACAACTTGAATGATATGTTCATGGGTGACCTCAAGGATAACATCCAATTTATGTATCTAAATCCATGGTATTTGTGTGTCAAACATAGGAAAGATATGTGGTCAAACCAAGGTATTTCATTACTAACAAAGAGTAAATGTCTCCAACACAATCATTCACTTATCCTATAAGAGTGACTCCTCAATAAATTAAAGATAAACAAGAAAAAAAATTATGATTGAATTGTGATATAAAATGGAGTAAATGTCATAAATGTGATGAGAATAAATTTATATACATTAAAGGGGACAATGAGGAAGAAGAATATGATGAAGTGTCAGGTGAAGAAGAAGAGGTGATTGAATCAGAGTATGAAGAGTCCCAACCAACTATCTCATTATGTGCACTTTATAGTATTATCACTCCAAAACCCCTCAAGGTTGTGGGTTTACTAAAGAAATAGAAAGTGACATTATTGATTAACTTAGGGAGTACACATAATTTCATCAACAATAATATGGTGGCACATGTGAAATATTTTATTTACCCAGCTCCAAAATTTTAGGTCATGATTATAGATGGTGGCATGGTAAATTATTTATAAAAATGCCATAATATCAAATTGGTGATGGGAGACTACAAGTTAGATTCCCATATGTTCACTATTCACATGGGTGAAGTAGATATTATTTTGGGAGTCTATGGTTCACAACGTTGGGCATGATAGAGATGAATTTATATGAGTTATTCATGCAATTTTATTCTAAAAAAGGGACATTTAATTTATGATAACCATGGAAAAATATCCATAGTTGGTTAGTTCTCATAAGATGTAGAATATTCTCCAAAAAGGGGCTGAAGGATTTATCACATAGTTGTTCTCCATAGAAGTTCAACCAATAAAGATGTCTAACATCCTAATCTACAGAATATTATTAATGACCACTTGGTCATTTTAGAGAAATACCAAAAGGACTAATACAAAGAAGAGATCATGATCATGCCATTCAACTTCTACCTAGTATTCAACCACTAAACATTAAATCATAGAGATACCCATATGCCCAGAAGAATGAAATTGAAAATATGGTGCAAGAGAAATTGGAGATGGGTATTATTAGACATAACCAAAGTGCATATTCATGCCTAGTGGTCATGGTGCATAAGAGGGATGATACTTAAAGGATGTGTCCATATTAAAAAGAACTCAACAAATGTACCATCAAAGATAAGTTCCCTATACGAATAATTGATTATTTTCTACATGAGTTACATAGTGCTAGATAATTTACAAACTATATCTTAATTCTAGTTACCATCAAATTCAGATCATAAAAGAGGATATCCATAAGATAACTTTCATAACTCATGAAGGCCATTATGAGTTCTTTATAATGCCTTTTGGTCTCAAAAATGAAACGTCTACATTTAAGAGTTTGATAAGCATTAGTTTTTGGCCTTTTTTAAAAAATTTGTATTGGTATTTTTTGATGACATCCTATATACAATAAGACTTGGGAAGAATATTTTTAAAATGTGAACCAAGTACTAATAATTCTATAAAAGCATCATATTTATGCAAAAACCTTCCAGGTATTAGTTTTGAGTATACGAGGTGGAGTACTTGGGTCACATTATTTCACATTAAGGAGTCAAATTAGACCCTCATAAGATCAAAGGAATGATAGAGTGGTAGGTGCCAAAATCCTTCAAGAACCTCTAAGGTTTTTTTGGGTTAACAAGTTACTATCACTAATTTGTGAAAAAATATTGTAGCATAGAAACACCACTCAAAATATTGTTGAATAAATACTCCTTCTACTAGAACAAAACATCCACCAAGGCCTTTGAGGAGCTAAAATAGGCCATGTGTACCACTCAAGTTTTGGCTACCCTATATTTTTTAAAGACTTTCATTGTTGAATGTGATACATCAAGATTTTGAATGGGGACAATATTCATGTAGGATGGAATACCCATTACATTTGAGAGTCATCAACTCAAGGGTAAGAATATGTTAAATTTGATCTATGAAAATGAAATGATGGCTATTATCCATGCATTCAGACAATTGAGACCTTACTTGATGAGTATACATTTTAATCTAAAGGTTGATCATGATGGTCTAGAATTTATTTTGGAATAAATATTGTCATATGAAGAAAAACAAAAGTGGGTCACTAAAATTTTGGGATATGAATTTGAAATCATATATAAGAAAGTAAAATATAATGTTGTATCAGATGCACTATCCAGGAGGGACAAACACACAAAGGCATTATTGTGTGCAATGACCATTTGGTAGGCAATTTCGGTGGATGAGACAAGTTTAGAATGGGAGAATGATAGGGATAAATAAGTTTTGATTCAGAAGCTCCAAAAATATTCTAGTGCCTCAAAAAAAAATGAGTGTACATGGAATGCCTTATGGTATAAATATTGGTTATAACTATGTAATAATTATTCCCTCAATCATAAGACACTTACAAAGCTTCATGCATCTCCAATATGGGCACATTCCATATTTTCAAATTCTTGTCATAAAATCAAGTAGGATTTTTTGGGAAGGACTCAAGGGGGTTATACAAAAAATTATGGTTGAATGCATGGTGTACCATAAAAACAAGGGTGAAATAATTAAGACACCAGGTCTTTTAAAAACCTTATTGATTCTTAGCCAAAAGTGGGAGGAGCTATCCATGGATTTCATAACAGGTTTACCTTGGTCAAAAGGTAAAAATATCATCATGGTAATCATAGAAAATCTCAAAACATATTCCCATTATTTACCTTTTCACAACCATTATGGTTGTATCCAGTATAATAGCTACTACTTTTCTCGATATAGTTCAAAAGATACATGGTACCCTAAGATCATAGTGAGTGATCATGAGCCAATTTTTACAAGTAATTTTTAGAATGATTAATTTTCATGTTTGGGTACTCAATTGGATCATAGTTAATCCTATCATTCTCAATATTATGGGAAAATTAAGGTGGTAAACTAATATATAGAGGCTTATCTTCGTTGTTTCACATTGGATAAACAAGAAAGATGGGCTTGTTGGCTGACACTAGCAAAGTAGTGGTATAACACTTTACTTCATGTCTCTTCTAAATTGTATCCATTTTTGGCACTATATGGGTACCAACCTCCATATATCACCTCATCCTTGAGATTCCAACCTAAGGTTTATATTATGGATGAATACATTCAACACCATCAGGAGGTACTAGTTAGTCTTAAGATAGTTTATAAGTGACACATAATCAAATGAACAAACAAGTGGATTGGCAATGTAGTGAAAGGAATTTTAAAGTGGGTGATTTGGTATTTTTATACCTAAAAACATATAGGAAATTTTCCTTGAAGCAAAAAAATTATAAAAAAAATCTACTAAGTATAATGGCCCTTATCAAATCCTATATAAATTTGGCAGTGTGACATACAAGTTGTAGCTACCCCACTCTACTCACATACATCCAATATTTCATGTTTCTTTCTTAAATAAGGTAATTGGAAAAATAGTATATAAATATAAAGAGTTACCTAAACTTGATGGGGAAGGTCAAGTCATTATATAACTTAATAAGATTCTTTAGACATGCACCAAAAGGTTGTGAATAAGGGAGATTAAGTAGTATTTCATCAAGTGGAAGAATCTACCTAGTGAAGATGCTACATGAGAGGATGAAAGATTTTTAAAACAACATCCAAAGTTGTTCAACATTGAGGGAAACATTTTTTTGAAGGGGGGCCATGCTACACCATTAACCTATAGCATGCCTAGGGACTTGTGTGGGATTACCTATGGCACACTTATAATTTATCTATGCATTCATGATTTATTTACGAATTAAGGCTAAATTAATATAGATAAAGGGGAGAGATGAATGGGTGTGACCTTACCCAATTAGTTATATATATATATATATATATATATATATATATATATATATATGAAAATAGAGAGGGAACAGGAGCGATTAGGGATCAAACTAGGGCATAAAAAACTAGGGATTTTCCCTAATAACCCTTCTCATAGACTCAACCATATAGACATCCCACTCCCACATCTACAAGTAATAGAAGAAATTCAAAAGCATTCATTGGAAGGTTTTGACCTAGTGGCCAGAGAACCATTCCAACCCCACTAGTTGGGGGATTATTTTGATGCTCTCTTCAAAGGCCCTGAGCATCTCTTAAGGATATCCAATGTGGATCATCATATTTGGATGCCCATATTTCTAGAAACCATTCAAGGAAAGAACTTGAGTGAAAATTGACTCCATAAGAGCCTGAGCTAGTGACAAGAACCAAGTAGTGAAGGAAAAAGTGCATCAAACTATCTAATATTCTTGTTCAGGTAGATATAGATCTAAGTCTTTATATAGATAAAATCATTTTCTATATTGAACAAGCCCTTATTGGGTAATTTTGTTTATGATATTACACCAATAGTAGTTTACTCTAATGGGTTCAAAATACCTTTCGGCCCATTCTGGGATATACACCTATGCTTTAGAGAGGAGCTAGAGGTTTCTTTGTAATGAAAACATGGTCAATCAAGGATCAAAGGCTCTTGGAAGATGGTGGTCCTTAGTCATGGGGAAACACTATCTTAGAAACCACCAGATGGCATGCTAAATTTAATCACAAAAGAGAGAATTTAACATCTATGACCATTTGAGTAAAGATGCCTAGCCTACCACTAGAACTTTGGGTGGAAGGAATATTCTACTCTATTGGTGATTTACTTGGTAGATATATCAAAACCCACCATAAGGACTACATCCTAAACCAATACATTGATGGTTATCCTTTGTGTTGAGATGGTGGTCTCAGGGGGTCTATCAGAATCCATACATATCAACATGGGTGCCCACCAATATGATCATTTATTAGACTACATCAATGTCCCTTTTTAGTGCTCATAGTTCTAATAACATGGACATATTAAAATATATTATCCATAGTTTTCAAATAAGCCTTCCCAAAGGCTAGAGGGTTAGAACAGATCTAATACACCATTGGATCTACATATAAAGGAAACATATGGGATGGATATTGTAAAGGTTGTGGATAATACTACCACTGAAGGAGGTAAACTAGTTTACCTTCCCCCAGAGCTTCATGTTGGGATGTAGAAACAAGAACATGTTATAGACTTCATTCTCCCATCCTTTATTGTGTACACCTCAAAGAATGTTGACATTGAACACTAAGACCATAGTCATCGACCATAAAGAATGGTGTTCTCTTGTTCATAGGGAATAAATCATGGTAAATGTTTGCCCCCAGAGGAACCCATACATAGTGGCCCTCCCACTACCTTCCCTTCTCTAGCAACTGTTGTCGATGGGACACATAACCCTGATTGCCAATACATCTCCATACTTCAACACAAATTGGATCTCTATGAGAAGAGGACTAGCATTACCCCTTTCCATCACAACTACTCTAGTTTTTTTGGAATGGATATGGGTTTGAAAAAATCTACACACCCTCCATTTGGGTCCAATTTCTCCATTCAAGGGTGTTTTAAGGATTCATATGCATTGGCAGTGGTGAAGGGGGAACACACAAGAAAGGTGGGAAATGCATCCCTAAGAACTCCTATTTTTGGGTTATGAGATCAAGTTTTTAAAGCTAGGACTAAAGTCTTTAATGAATGGGTTAATGCTAGGACACTACCAAAGGTAAATAATGGTATTGGGGAGTTTATACAAGGACCATCTACCTCTACCATAGGTAGTGGCTCAAGTCAATCCTCCAAAAAAAGGTATTTAACTTGATCACAAACTAAAGCCTCATCTCAGTTACAAAGTGTTCACCTAGGTTCAAGGGGATTAGAAGTACAAAATTTTCATACACTTCAATCCACCAAGGTTTGACACACCCATTTCTCCCATGCATGGGACATGGTTGAATGGGATACACTCGCTGGGAAAAAATAGACTAGCTATAGGGCCCTTAGGAGAGTAGCCCCTCATATGGGTTTAAAATGATCATTATCTCGCACAATTTGAAGGGCATAGTGATAGCCATAAAATAAAGGTCCATAAAGAGGTTAGTCTATAAACAAAAGCTTAATTTACTGCTACTTTAGGAAACCATGTGTTCACAGGGTGTTACTTTAAAATATATTAATAAATCTCTCCTAGATTGGTCTTTCTTGATTTGTGACTCTGAAGGTAACTTAGGTGGACTTGATATTAGGTGGAAAGATAGCATGGTTTTGCATTCTTCCAACAAGTCTAGGAATTATATTTTAGGTACCTTTCATTCTAGAGAACATAATATGGGTTTAGATATTTTAAATGTTTATGCACCCTCTCATAGTAGGCAAAGCTTCTAAGATGAATTAGGGAACATAGGGATTCTAAAAATGCCCCACCTTATTTTAGGGTGGGATAGAAATTTCACAAAACACATTTCTAAAGTTTAGGGCACTCATGCTAGAGTTGACTCGTTGGCACCTTATTTTTTAAATTATTTGGATAACTTCAACTTGGTGGATGCCACACTTTCGACTATGGAGCCCACATAGTTCAATCATCATAAGGGTATGCAGGGAATATCAAAAAGGTTGGATCATTTATCTATTCAATGAAGCTCTCCTACATTTTATCTCTTACATATCTACCACTCTAAAGCAACACTCTTTGGATCACCATCCCATCCAACTAGAAATGGTTATGGGATTAAAACAACCTCCATCTCCTTTTAAATTTAATCTACATTGGCTAGAATATGAGGATTTTAGAGATTTAATTAATAGTAATTGGGTACATCATACTAGTAATTGGGGAGAATTTGCTATGGTCAAATTACAATCAAATCTCATAAAAGTAAAGTCTATTACAAAAAATTAGGCTAGATATGTTTAGGACAGCAAACAAATTCTACAGTAGGTTGAAAATAATATTCAAGTATGCATGGATTCCTTCCAATTGGGTAAACATGATTTTGAAACGCTCCTGGAGTTGGAAAGTTTGGAAAAAGAGAAATCAAGGCTACTAGCATGGTAGGAAGCAAAATGGAAAATGAAGATTCAGGTCAGTTGGTTATCTGAAGAGGATGATATCACCAAATTCTTCCATCATTGTGTGGTGGCAAGAAGGGAAAAAAACACTATTTGTAATATCCATTATCATCAGGGATGAGAATACAATGATTTCCATTCTATTTCCAAGGTATCAATTACACATTACCAACATATCTTTACTGATCCCCCTAAGGAGAATATTCAGGATGTTATGGCAATTGTTACTTTTTTTGATAGATGGGTGGATGACCATCAGAACCAATAGCTCATGAAACCAATTACTATTAAGGAATTATATGATGTTATCCACTCCTTTCATTTGGGGAGAGCTCTTGGGCTAGATGGATGGCCTATGGAATTCTTCCTTGGGTTTTGGGATCTCTTAGCAAATGATCTCTTTTAGGTGGTGGAGGAATCTTGCCTCTAAGGTAGAATATACAAACCCTTCTCTCCCACCTTAATAGAAAACATCCCCAAGGATGACAACCTCTCTAGCTTTGACCATTTTTATTCTATCTCCCTTTGTAATTGCATTTACAAGATTATCTTCAAGATTATTGCTACCCACCTGAAGCCCATCCTTTATGCACACATTTCTCCTAAACAATTCAGTTTCTTGTACAATCAGAATATACATGATGCGATTGACATAGCCCAAGAGACTTTACACACTATAAAAACAAAATCTAGATCTACATTCCTATTGAAAATTGACCTTTCTAAGGCTTTTGATTGTGTCAATTGGCTTTATCTTTGGCTCATTCTGATGCAAGTTGGGTTTATCTTATAAACTATATTGAGGACTATTTTAAATTCATTAATTATGTTTCCCTTGTGAATGGTTTGGCTTCCACACTCTTCTCTCCTCGTGGCCTGAGATAGGGTTGCCCACTCTCCCCACTCCTATTTTTACTTATTGTAGAGGTTCTTAGTCATCATATTAATAATGAACAAACTGTTGGTAATGTTATGGGTGTTAAAGTGGTTACCAATACATTCATTACACACACCCTTTTTTATGACATTCTCATCTTCAAGAATGGTATAGTTTAGGATACCAAAGCATTGGATAGGATACTTAAGCTATTTACATATGCTACTAGGATGACTATCAACTTGAAAAAATTGGCTATCTATTTTTTCCACCTTCCTTTGGTCATAATGAACCTCATCCTTTTATTGTTGCCTTTCTCCACACCCTCCCCAGATGTTGGTATATTATATCTTGGCTACCACTTGAAAGCCAATGTTTACAAGTGTGAATATTGGTTATGGTTAGTGGAGAAATTAAAACTTCGCACCACCTTTTGGTGTAACTACTAAATCTCTATAGCAGGGATATTGATTTTAATCAAACATGTTCTTGAGGCCATCCCTATTTACTAGATTTCCCTTGATTTTATTCATAAAAATATCCTAAAAAATATTAGAAGCCTCTGCTCAAATGTTATTTAGAAGGGAAAAAGGAGAAAATGGCATCTCATTGCTAAAATGGAGCACTATTTCACAACCAAAATTCAATGGTGGTTGGGGCCTAAAACATATTGACTTATTTTCCAAATCTCTTGCAACTAAAGGGGCCTAGAAATTGGTTCAGAATAGAGACATATGGAAAAATATTTTATATCACAAGTACATAAAGCCACTCATGATATTGGAATGGATTAGGTAGAATCTAAAGTAGTATACTTGTGGATCTATTTTCTAGAGGGCTATTATACAATATTTTAACACTATTAGAACTCATCTAGCTTAGAGCCCAGGAGATGGTTCATATATTCATATTATAATGGATGTCATCTTTGGCATTCCTAAAGAGCTATGATTCATGGAGGCTATGTCAGATATTCTACATCAAAATATTATCCACACACTTGTTGATGCTTATGATCACAATCAAGCAGATAGATGGAGTTCAGGTTGGTTATTAGTGGAGAGGATGGGACTATTGGACCAGTTCTCCGACCATTTGGAGCATTAAAAAAACAACTTATTATTTGTGATCATACATCTCAAAAGGGATGATGATGATTTATGTTGGGCCTACAATAAGAAAGGTGGGGACTAAAAATTAAAATTGGGTTACATGGCACAACTATCTCAGCCTTATCTCATGACAATCCCTGGTGGTGGAAGGGCCTATAAAAGATATGTGCTTCTCCTAAAACCATTATTCACTTCTATATTTCTCTCCATAATAGAGTCTTCACCTAAGACAACCTACAAAGAAGGGGGCAGAATAGATCAGGATTATGTTTCCCCTACTGGAATGTTAAGGAATCCATAAACCATATTTTTGTTCACTACCCTTTCACAAAGGCTATTTGGGATACTACTAACTCTCAAATTCCTAATAATTCTTGGGATGGTGACACAATTCTTTCTTCTTAGGTGATTCAGGCAACAATTTAGGTGACGGGTCCACCCTAATTGATGACAAAACTTGTAAGAGCTATAACTTTTGCACCATAGCTCCAATTGACTCATTGTTCAAACCGTTGGAAAGATAAGAATGAGGAGAACGTGGTGAGATGGCATGGATATATTCTCAATGAATTTTGACCCCAAAAACCCTAATGTAAATGCCATAAATTTCAATTTTAATAGTGCAGGCTAAAAATAGTAAGTTTCTAAAAATACTAATTCCTTGAATTCTATATTGTTGTAAATCATAGAAGTCAAACCACTTAATCTACCTCAAGATTGGTGACCTTCCACATCCTCCTCATACCTTCAAAACATGTATAAATGAATATGTAACCTGAAATGGAAATTAGACATCTCTTCTCAGAGATAGGTATATGTTTGGGTCTAAATATTTGATCAATAAAACATCTCTTCTCAAAGATATCATTATTTGAATTATGTTGTTCTTGTTTCTTGAATTATCTTTCAACCAAATATTTTGAGTTTTGGATCAGTGGTATCAGATTGGTTTGTCTTTAGAGTGTATGATCCTAAGGATGAGGTTAGATTACAAGAAGCTTGGGTGGAAAATAGAACCAACAAACTATCCACCTATTCACTCAAAATGAATTTAAATGGAGAAAAACATTGAGACATCTGATCATTTCAATAAAATGGTGAATGAAGCCCTCCAACATTATCAAGCATAGATGCTAAAATAATTTGCTCAAATTCTCCAACAAATCTCAATGGGAAATTTTGGCTCCTCATCTGCACCCCCACATCCTTTCAGTGCCCCAACACCCTTCAAGGTTTAGGTGAATTTTGATATCCCTACATTTGAAGGCAAAATAAATGTTGATGCAATATAAAATTGGTTGGATCAATTGTCATCTTATTTTTTTATAAATAAATTCATTGATAAAGAGAAGATCAACTTTGCTCTTTGAAAGAATCATTGCCTATCAAAAATTGGTGGGAAGTGTACAAAAAGAGATTCAGTGCAGATGATATTGGCCTTGAGGTGGAACCTACCTGGGATGATTTCAAAGAAGCTATAAATGAAGAATACTACCCCATTGGAGCATATGATGATCTATATATAGAGTGGCAACAACTTCACCAAGGTAAAGAATAGTCTGTTCAAGATTACACTGACATTTTTCATTCTCTATCAATGAGATTGGGCATCCAAGAAAGTGAGAAACACAAGGCTCTCAAATATCATGGTGGACTACAATGGTACGTATGAGGATAAATGAAACTCTTTAATTTGGAAACCATTAGTGAGGTGTACAAGTTTGTAGTGAAGATTGAGCATAAGCATGGAAGAATGAATACAAAGAGTCAGCCTTCAAAATGGAAAAGTGACAAAGAAGGTCAAACACAAGGCCAAAATTGGAAGCAAAAGGAAGGAAAGACTGGGAAGTGGTGTGATTATCACAAATTTGGAACTCACTC